>CP099841.1:4410422-5010422 GCA_030062745.1 Capitulum mitella | reverse complement strand
TCCGTCCGAGGACGCTTGGCCACTGCATTGATCGTTGCGGAATTTATGATGCTTCGTGCAGCTGCCAGACAACGTCAAGAACACCTGCAGCTGAAAGCCTTTGACGTCAAGAAATTCAGCACGTTCAGAGCGCGCGGAACCTCCGCCGAACCTTCTGTTGCTGTATTTATACACCGTATCTTCCGTAATTACCCACCCTCAGCACACTGTTTGATGAGAGAGCCCCGCATTACCGAGCAGTCAAACAGTGTTTCTCAGTGTTTGACTTTCCACGGCGCTCGTAACTGAGCCACCCGGAGACTGAGCCAACTGCGCCGCCGTCGGGCCGCTGCCACCTGTCTGCGCCGCCCCGTCAGCAGCACGGGTCAAGGGCAGGTGCCGGCCACCGCGCACCGGCGCGGCCGCCTGCGGGGCCGGGCCACGCGCGATCGGGCCGGGCGATGACGTCGGCGGGCTCGGCCGACGTTACGTCGAATCAATGTCGCGGCGGCAACTGGCCACGCGGTCGGTCGCCGGTGCAACGCGGACGACGCCCGGCCGGGCTGGCGAAGAGCGGCGCTCCGCCGCCGCGTCGGTCCGAACGGGCGAGCTGCCACGCGCCGTGCCCAGGCACTCTGCCGAAGATTCGAGTTAACACTCGCACGGCTGGCCGGTCAAATGTTAAGCGGTCGGGTGGGGGTGGTCAGTTTGATGGCTCTCCTGGAGATCTCGAAAACTAATGGGACCAGACCCACTAAATTTCCGGGATAGATGCAACCCTAGAGAAACCCCCTTCAGTAGTAGTTTGATGCGCAACCCTAGAGAAACCCCCTGCAGTAGTAGTTTGATGCCCCTAAAGTGTGGTCTTCGGGGTCAAATGAGGTCAAAGAGGATTAAATTCGGTGCGACTCGCCAGATTCGCTTGTAACGCAAAAAACCGTTGGTCACAACGCCAAAATGTATGGACCACTTTTAAAGGGCACGCAGAACTGCAATAGATGGTATACAGTTTGTGACTCTTGTGTCAGTATTGTGCTAAAGTCGGTGCTTCAGCTGGACTTAAGCCATAGGCTATGAATTCAAGAAGTGTCGTGCACCTTGTTTTGTGGTCAATCTGGGTGAACACTAGTAGTGAATTGGAATTTGGCGCCAAAAAATGCATCCAAGGTCAAATGTCTACCAACAAGGTCACGAAAGCTCAGGTCAGCCTAAGTTGATGACCTAAAGTGGTCTCAAAAAAACTGAAAACCGTGAAAATGTGCTCCACAGAGCCAACTACCGTCATTCGATGAAATTGTACTGCTAAATCAAGTATTTAGCTATGGTAAGTAGAAATTCCATGATGTCCTCCGGCTTTCTCAAAATAACTCTTTGGCATGGCGTGAAATGCTGGGTCGAAGGCAAAACCCATCTGATCCATTTTCTTTGATACGTATTTGCCGCAACGTTTATTATATTTATTTCTGCTCGTTGAGTTTGAAATCAGCGTCAAACAATAACCTAAAAAGCAATATTTTGCCGAAAATGTGCACCAAGGTCAACAGAGTTCATCTTTGTAAGTAACCTCGGATCACCTAGAAAAAAAAACAAAACCATGAAAACGGGTGTTCGTTTATCCATGACATGGTTTTGTATCATTTTAATCTCTAATTAGGCATCGAACAAGAAACCGACGGCGTTTCATTTTTTGGCTGCCACAGAAAAGGACTACGGGCAAATACATTATTGGTCGTCTCTCCGTGATCCCACCTGACACCATCCCAAAACTTGGTACACTGGTAGAAGATGAAGTGACTTTACATACCTCCTGGCTTTCTGGCTCAGACAATGAAAAAGAAAGTTCTATTTTCGGAAATAATGTTGTATAATGTAATATTTAATATATATAAATGTAACGTATGCAAATATTCTATATATTCTAGTATGACATCAATATTAAATATGATATATATTTAACATGAGGCATCTATAATAAAATAATATAAGGCGTAAAAACAGACGTTTAACTTTCACGTTTATTCAATCTCCCGTATATATATATATATATATATATATATATATATATATATATATATATATATATATGTGTGTTGTGAGATGAATTAACGCGAAGATAAGTTTTTTTACATTGTGCAAAGCATTTTGTACTTAACAAGTGCAACTGGTATGACATTGTTTTCGTATTTTTGGCATGGTATTGTCAGGGACATGAATGAGGGGGAACTGCCATGACCGCATTTTCACCCCTCAACTTATGATCTTTGACCTCAAATAACTTCAGATGACTCAACGCCACAGGAAATGGCCTTGATTTTATTTCATTGTTATGCAACGAATCCTACCATTTGAGTTCACTTTATTTCCCAGTATCCTGATAACGACAGTCGTGATGAAGGGCCCACGTGCAGTCATTTTAGATCATAGCTCCTTGAACTGGCCTGATATTGATCTCGAATTTAAAACACAAGTAGAAGATACTGTGCTCAGGCATGTGTTTTGCGTGTTGCCATTTTCATAACAAACGCAAAAATATTAGTAACGAACCAAACTTTGAATTTTTTACCTTGACCTGACCTTGTGATAATATATATATATATATATATATATATATATATATATATATATATATATATATATGTGCTCATATAATGTTCTATCGTAGGCATTCTTTGTTTGACAGTTATTTTTCTTTTACCTTCAACATTGGCAAAAATGTCCGGAGATGCCTTCGAGAAACTTGGTCCGGCCCCGTCCCTGAGCGAAACAAAATTGTAAGCATCTGACATGATATCTATAGGGAAAAGGTAAGAAAAATGACTAGGTTTCGTAAAGCCCTTTTAAAAAGCCTGGAAACGGCGAGCAAAAACATGGAGGTGGAGCTTTTGCAGTTCCCCCATCCCAACACCGGAATATGGTTAAGTCAAAACTTGTTTTACCCCGGCCCCGCGTGGCGCGTTTTTATACCCGCGATCGCCTGTGGGATGTCAAAAAGGGCACCCCCTGTTATCTTGGGATCTTACTGTCGGATATGAACCGGTGTACCACCAGGTGATAGCCCTGAGTCTTGCAATACAGAAAATGCTACGTTATCCCTGGTGACGTGATTGATGGTGTCATAACACAGAACACGACGCCGGAAAAAACTGACACTGGTTCGTACATCACATCATCGACAATACTGACTGTAGAGCCTTCAGCTGGGTATCAAACTAAACGCTACGATCGTCTACATCAGAAAGATGCCAAAGTAACAAAAAACGTCGGGCCAAGGTCAGCCTAGATCAGGTGAAATATTGGTCTTACTTTACTTGTTGAAGATCCATGCTTACTCGCAGCCTTTTTGATCAGTGTGGCAAAAAAAAAACGAAAGTGAAACCTTCTGATGATCAATTTTGCATTACCCGCTTTCCATCCAGTCAAGGTCATTCTAGACCAGGTCAGATAAAGTTGTATGACTCTTCCTGACAAGGAGCACTAATAACTCGCTGGGATTCCTAATTGCGTCAAGTACAGAACAAACATAACATCTCGTGATGATAGAGTCTGCTCTGTATGCGTCTTATCGGGTGAAGGTCGAGCCAGATCAGGACAAACAGTCATTTTTCATCTTCCGACTAGAAACAATAATTGTTTTCTGCTGCTACTGAACGATCTTCCACAAACAATGCTGCATTTTATATCCTTTTGACATCAGTCTGTGACATGACCTGACATGAACTCACCTTGTGTTTGGTGAATCTTGCTAAGAGGCCCATATAGATTTGCTTGCATAACTTGAACGATGGGGAAGGTCAGTGCAACCACTTCCATCAACCGCAATGCAAATCAGCTCAGCTGTCATTATGTATGTGACCTAGCATGACCTCTGATGTTGACGTGTCACGGTTTTATATTGTTTTCTTGACCTCATCCTATGTAAATCCAAACAGTCCATGCATTATATCCGCGAATATTATAAAAAAAAACGAAGCATGTTCGCGCCACCGCCCGAAGAGGCCAAAACATGCATGCAAGGTTCACGTATGACGTAATATCTCCATGACTTAAACAAACGTGAAGATAGTTGTGGTGTCAAAAGATGTAAACTTGATTGATAAAGAGGTACTGAACTTGGCTGGGCTGATTTTATGGTTCATATGTTATTCACGAAAAACCGAGGGGTGCCATATTTGACACCCCTCAGGTGGTGCTGTGTTAAGGTAGCTTACACCATGTTTACCACCCAGGGTTAGCTTTACATGCATCTTTGCTTTCCCGAGGAACTTTGCCACTGGAAAATACGCCAGCTCTAAACTTTGGAGCAATGACGGGCCTTTTCTCTCCCCAGCTCTGCTGCTAGTGCAAAGCCTCCACGCCGTGGCAGCAGCCGACAGGACTACCGACGTCGCTGAAGGAGCCGGCGGCAGCACTACAGGGAACCCTGCCAACGCCACCGAAGCCAGTAGCGCCGTCTCGGACTCCTCCAACGCCACGACTGGAGGCAGCGACGCCTCTGCAGCTGACTCCAGCAGCACCACCGGATCCAATGACAATTCTACAAACGACTCCAGCGGCACCACAGGAGCAGGCGACACCTCTGCAACTGATTCCAGCGGCACCACCGGATCCAGTGACAACTCTGCAACCGACTCCAGCAGCACCACAGGAGCAGGCGACACCTCTGCAACTGACTCCAGCGGCACCACTGGAGCCAACGACACGTCTCCGGTTGACTCCAGCAGCTCGACCGAGTCCAGCAGCACGTCTGCAGTTGACTCGGGAGCCAACGGCTCCGCGGGGTCCGGCAGCGACTCAGGCCCCGGCTCCACCGCCAGCACAGGGTCCGGAGACACATCGACGGCCAACTCCAACGCCTCGACCTCCACCGGCGACACGTCGGAGGCCAACTCCACCGCCTCGACCTCCACCGGCGACACGTCGGAGGCCAACTCCACTGCCTCGACCTCCACCGGCGACACGTCGGAGGCCAACTCCACCGCCTCGACCTCCACCGGCGACACATCGACGGCCAACTCCAACGCCTCGACCTCCACCGGCGGCACGTCGGAGGCCAACTCCACCGACTCGACCTCCACCGGCGACACATCGACGGCCAACTCCAACGCCTCGACCTCCACCGGCGACACGTCGGAGGCCAATTCCACCAACTCGACCTCCACCGGCGAGACTGGTGGTACCGGCTCGGCCGGGACTGGGGGAAGCGGCGCCGGGCAGAACTCCACTACAGCGCAGCCCACCACTACCGAGGAGGTGCCCACCACGCAGCCGCCGTCCGCAAGTGCGTGCATAAGATTTCATCGGGGCCGTAGAAATATGTTTCAGGGCGGAGGCTTAGCGGCCTCGCGCCTGCTTCTGGTACCACTGCCGACCAGCATTTACTCTGAGTGACGAGTACATTTTTTGGAAAAAGAGGACTTTGGTTGCAGCAAATTGCGAAGGAAGGTAGAAAGCAACAGAATTTGACTGTGAGGGTGATCGGCCAGTCACGTTGGTGTGGAAGATTGAGCTAGCATTTTGGTAACGTAAACGTTTTGTTATGGATGGTTGTCATGGCCACTCGCTGTCCAACATTTTGGCTGGGCTCAGGTGGTATGCACAGGTGCTTCCGTTTGGAATACCTGGAACTACAAGCAGACCAAAAGTCTGGGAAACATGTCAGTTGTCTTAGGAAAACGTACTTTTGTGGCATACCAGTACCTACGCCCAGAAAGCTGCCTAATTTGGCCATGAGTACAATGGAAATTATGCCCTAAATCTGAATCGGAGTGCGATTGTTACAAATAATTTGAGACTCTTGATTTCAGATTCCAGCACTCTAGTGAAGATCCGTTTCGTCGACATGGCCTATGATCCGGATTATAACAACACTGGCAGCAGCAAAGCTCAAACGAAAGGCGCAGAAATGGCGGAAAAGGTAAGAGTTTCATGCCAGGACACGTGGTACAACTTCCCTGATTGTAATGCTGGCTCTTATCAAATTTTCATTTTATTCGGGCACATTGTTGTCAATTTAAGTTTCTTCCGCCACTTCGAACCACTTACGAAGTTTGCATTCATGGAAACGAGTTGCCAGTTGGCAAGCCCGTTGATTTTTGTACGGCACGTCAGTTGTCGCAATAGTCTTATTTAATTTCCATGACCAAATTGTAGATGCTCCTAATGCGTTGCATTATACTAATTCGCTGTCTGCTACTTGTGTCTGGTTGACATGATAAACATTTATGTACTTTTGTATTCGTCGTTTTCCACGTTATTTTGCCGGGATTTTACAGGCTCCTTGGGCTTCGTTCTCTCTGCCTTCACATTCTAAACTCCCATGCATTTTCAACAAGGGCTCTGTATTGGGCTGCGCAATATCATATAGGCTCAGAACGAAGCGCTGTCGTCATCGGCAGCCCCCGAAATCTTGATATGTTGATCGCTGAATCCCCAGTTACTCGCATGAGTCACATCCAGTCTCTTCACCCGAGACTGCCACATGCTCTTGCCGCTTGATCTCTCGAACGTCAGCTGCGAGGAGGCCTGGCAGCCCTCATCAGCTCGGCGACGGCCTGGGAGTGACTCATTGCTGCCCCATGCCACAGCTGAAGACGCCTGCCAAGGCCATATATCCGGCGATCAAGGACGTGCTTGTGGGCGCCATGTACGAGGGCAGCCTCATCGTGGAATACGACGTCATCACCGAAGACCCTACCAACGACCCCAAGCCACTGGTAAATGGCGGGTAACAAGACAGAGCGATGTACCGAATGCAAAGGCACAAGCTGTTCTTTTCACCAAAACGGTGTCTGCGTAACATCGGCAATTTGGCATGTCCACCGCAAAAAGTCATACTTCCAAAATCGAAATGTATTTCTACAAAAAATGTTCGTCGTCAAATTTGAATTCCATCTAGACATGTGACTTAGACGTGGACAGACACGTTGCACCAGGGTAAACTCTGGAATGACACACTACACAACGGACACTTGGCTAAACACGCGTGCGGCGTGCGCGATCACGTCACCGGCCGGGACGCCGCGCGACCTCTGCCGCGGCCGATCGGCGACGTTCGGCCGCTCACATCCAGTAGCCGGAGTTCCAGGCGCCGTTCCAGGCGCCGCGCAGCGCCAGGCCGCCGTCCCAGGCGCCGAAGTCGGGCGCGGCGGCGGCGCGGAGAGCGGCGGCGTTGTAGAGGGCGGCGTGCTCGGCCTTGGCCGCCATCACGGCCGGCGTGTCCATGGGCATGCCGAACGGCAGCGGGGCGGCCATGCCGGCGGCGCGGAGAGCGGCGGCGTTGTAGAGGGCGGCATGCTCGGCCTTGGCGGCCATCACGGCCGGCGTGTCCAGGGGCGCGACGGGCATGGCCAGGCTGCGCTTGCGGCGCGCGTCGGGCGCCTCGGCCGCCTTGGTGGCGGCTTCTGCGAACAGCTTCATGAACTCGGCCTTGGCGGCCTTGACCTCAGGCGTGTCGTCGACGGGGGCCGGGCCGACCAGGGTCATGACGGGGGCAGCCAGCCGGGCGGCGGGCGCCACCGGCAGGTTGGTGCCGGCCACGCGGAAACCGGCGGCGTCGGCCACGTAGTTGACCGTCTGCTTGATGCCGTTGGCGTCGATGTAGCTGTAGGAGCCGCTGGTACCGCCGAGCGCGTTCTTAGTCTCGGTCTTGGCGCTGAGCGCGCCAGCGTAGCCGTAGGTGTAGGCGCCGAGCTCGTCCTGCGCGTGGAACTGCTTGCTGGCGGCGGCCGGCACCGGCGCCATGGCGGCGTACGGCGCGGCCGCGTACGGCGCAGCGGCGTACGGCGCGGCGTAGAGGCCGCCTGCGGCGAATCCGCCGTACGGGTTTCCCAGTGAGGCCCACTGGGCAGCCGACACGGCCATCAACGCAGACACGGCGACCTGCGAAGACGAGCGAGTGTCAGGGAAGGGGCGGGTCTCCCACCCCCCGAGGCGATAACCTGGTAGATGCAGTCTTGGCGCTGGGATAGTCGGTATCATATATGCATACATATATGCATATCATGTATGCATACACAGGGAAGATTAACCGCTAGTGAGGCATCTGGACATTGCGGCAAGGGATGCGTAGGAAGAGGTCAAAAGACGATATTTTGCTGCAACCTTTAGGCCGAAGTAGTCGTTTCAGATTTATGTCAGTACATAGTCGAAACTAAAATGGATATACGTCGAAACGATCGCAACAGGAATCATAAGTTCCTCAGAATCGTGCCGTTCCTCAGAGAACACTTGGACTGGGACGCCGAACGACCGTTGCAAGAACATACTGTTGTTTGTCAAAAATAAAACATGGCAACATGATTATCCCAAACATAAAGCTTAACTCAATCCAATAGGCCCAAAGCATAGCCAACGCTCCTAATGCCTAAGACCCCGTCTCAGAGGAGATCTTTGATCGCTGACGTTGCCTACTGACCAGGACTTTCATGGCTGAACTCTCTGGCGGTGAGTGATGCCGCTGCTTGTCGCGTGCCGGTTTTATAGCAGGCTCGGGAGCCTCTGCGGCCACACCCTTTGTTGGCTGCACGAGGTGACAGCCGGGGTCAGTGAGAGGGGAAGGGGAGAGGTGTCGTAGGGAGGTTGCCGCAGACAGAGGCTGCGGCGCTCCGCTCTGCTTGGCGTAGTGACACTCTATTCAGACTTTCAACGACTACGGTGGTGGCGACAACAGAGAGTGGAGAAATTTATCTTAGCTTACACATAGAGGACGACATAGCTGTGAGCCGGATTCGTGAAGGCGTTAAAACGCTTAAATATTATCACCGCTGCTGTCATTCATTATCAACATGACGTCCGCCTCTGGGAGGTCTGCGGAGATATAAATATACACACCTGTGTTTAGCTGCCTAGTCCCCTCTCCATCTCTTCCCCATCTCTCTCCCCTCTCTTTCCCTTTCCCTCTCTCTCTCTTTCTCTCTCCCTCCCCCTTTCTTTCTGCCTCTCTCTGTTTCTGTCCCTGTCTCTGTGTCTCGGTCTCTGTGCCTCTGTCTCTGTCTCTCGTCCCTCTGCCTTTCTGTCTCTCTGTCTCTCTGTCCCTGTCTCTTTGTCTCTGTCTATCTCTGTCTCTGTGTTTCTGTGTCTCTGTGTCTCTGTGTCTCTCTGTCTCTGTCTCTCTCTCTCTCTTTCTGCCTCTCTGTCTCTCTCCCCCTCTCCCTCTCTCTCTCCCTCTCTCTTTCTCTCTCTCCCTCTCCCTCTCTCTCTCTCTCTTCTTTCTAGACACCACTAGAGAAGAAAATGATGGTCTCTGACCTTTTTCTTTTCCCATCATTCGTCAAGATGAGCAAAACTGTAACGTTGGATGGAAAGGCAAGTGCGTCCCCATCAATCCTGACGAAGAAATTTAGCACTACGCATGAGGTTTGGCATGGGAAAATGGACACCAAAGGAAGCATGTATCTCTAATAACATGAAAATAGTTTCGCTCGTGTTCCTGACCTCCCGAACAACGTGTAGAGTTGGTAGTGATGAACCGTCAAACCACTATTTGACATCATTTTATCCGACCTAAGTCGGCACTTTGGAGAAGTGTTTTCACATCTCACCTCGGGTCAAACATGTCGCGTCGTTCGATGTCATCATGAGACGGACATGCATTAGACCAGGTCCTTCTCCGAGGGGGGACTGTGCGGGGCACGGCGCCTGACGCACCCGTCTTTTGCAGGTTCCAAGATGCCATAAACAACATCACCGCCAACGGAGAGCTGGGCGGCGACGCCATCGACCCCAGCGCCACCACCGTCTCGGGTAAGCGTTCTCTGGAAACGACCAGGCCGCCGCTGAGCTGCAGCAACTCCAGTTGGACTCGCCGGCGCTAAACCCCCGAAAGCTCTGCAGGAGGGTCCATCAGGCGTGCCGAGACTGAACGTGCTGGGGAGGCTAAGATGGTTGTTTCACGAGAGGCGGTGTATCGTCTGATACTTGAGCCTGGCTGAGCTTTGCGCGGCATTGACGCAGGACGAAACTGTTTCCGCCCGATTCACATTTGGTGTGCCCGTCTCTGCGCGGAAGTTAATTTACTTTTGGCCATGTCCAAACCAGGCTAATGGTGGCACGTCGTCTTTGCAAAAACTTGCCTACCCCGATACCGCTTCCACCCATCAACAACTGTTACCTTGATATCAAGAGAGCACAGCGCACTGTCACCTATGACCAGTTTTTCTTTTCGCTAATCTGGAGGCCATCGGAAGGTCAAAAGTGAAAGAGTATGTCGACAGAAGACTTGCGTATTAATTCAATGAAGATATATGGAACGCTTTATACCCCAACAATATGTGACTGTTATATTCATATAACATGAACACCATATTTAGAAATTCTAGGTAAATGCCATGAAAACTGCCACGCAAACATTGCAACAGTCATCTACACAACCCTTGGAAACAGGATTTTTTCGCCTAGTCTTACGCTTATTCCATTTCATCCAATTATATTTCGAGTGCTTTTCTGATCCCAACGCTTTAGTCTCTTTTTAATGGTTTTTGTAACAGATCGTTGCTGGACATTTAATATCTGTTTTCAAACAAAACGCAAATTTGGCGTAGAAGCGAAACTTTCTCGGTTTATAAAAGTGATTGTTTTAGGCCAGAGTCATTCCATAAAGTAAAACATGTTCTTATATGGTTCTAGCGTTTTCAGCATGATATGGAAGAAGATGGACGTTCTTCATGCCAGGAGTGGCTTGAATGCTGTATTAATACCTGACTCGACGGTTCGACTCTGGACCACCTCCAGGAGTCATCTCCTGAGCCTGAAACGTCGAGTCTAATCCTAATGTGTATATTTTGCAGGTGCACTTTCCTGCTGTCTTGGTATTTGTTTTAACCTAACGGACAACATAATAAACAAGAATAATTATCGTAGCCGAAGTTAACCCACGCCCGACTGTGGGTCGTCGCCATGCAAGTCCGACTGGGGGGGGGGGTTCATCGTCCCCTCTGACTCACGAACGGTTGGTTGTACGATAAAGATAAGCACACCGTTGGAAAGCTCGTGACGAGTAAAGCTCGAAACTGGTCTGATTCTTTTTTTTAGCTTTGGATAATATGTACGCCATTTACGTCCCATATATGTTTTCTCATGGCCGCCTGCATGAGAAACGGCCTGAATCTCAAGGGCTGTGACTAATAAAGTCTAGATAAAGGCACCAACGAACAGGTGAAAGTCCCCAGATGCCGATGTACGTCTGATTTCTTTGATTTGTTTAAACTTTACGCGGGAGCCTTGTGTTAAAGACACGGCGATTTTTGCACCACTGCTGGGCGGGCGCCTTAGGCAAGCGCGGTATGAAATTAACGAACACCTATTTTAGCGCTCTTTTATTTTCGCGAAATATGTCTTTCCAGTTGTTTTTTCTTGATCTTAATGGTTCCTGTGATGGTTTCCCATGCTTAATGCTGAAAAAATTAGTTGTTATCAGTGTACACGACTGGCGGAGCTTTATTTGCGAGACCTTGTTTATTTCCAAAACTTGCAATTTTTTAAAACTTTTTGAACTCTTTGTTATTATCTGCAGTTGTGTGAGCCAGTTCTGCCATTTTCTATCCGATCTGGGTCACTCATCGCCGATTCTGATGGCAGTGCATTTTGGCTCATAACAGTCATTTGTGACCTCAGGCCAGTGGCCGGAGGTTATTGAAACATTGTTCAATGAATGTCTGGATCTCTCCTCTCTCAAATTGTTATGAAAAATTCCCTCAGTTTTCGAAAAAAAACGACAACTTGTGTTAAAAACGGCTTTACCTTAGATCAATGACCTGGACGTTTCCGAAAAAATCCAAGATAGCAGTTCTGTTGCAGTTATCAAAATCTTAAACCCTTGGAAGTTTTATTGTGATATCATGTTTTTCAAAAAACTTACAGGACACTAAACTTTTATGGACATAAGTCCACTTGATCTGACCTAGATCAGACATCTTACTTGACCTGAGGTCAAAAGTTGGTTACAAGTCGTAAAAATGATCAAACAAAAGGTATGCGAAGTTTCGTGGCGCTTCGTTTGTTCGTTTTCTCAAAATTTCGGAAAAACCTTAGGGGGTTGTCAACTCCCCCATTCGGGGTCGGGTTAAAAGAGATGCCCGTACTCAAGTGGATGTACATTGAACAGATCACTACCGTGAACCATCGTGTTTTTTTTTCATTTAGGCGGTCGGTGCGTCTTAATCACATTGGATTCATCTTGGTTATTGGCAGCGGTAGATGGAAGTAAATAGCTTTCGTATGGCAGTGTAAAATCCGGCCAGGGTCTACCACCAAAAAACGCTTTGTCGTTCGCAGTTTTTTTTGTATGCAATTTTTATGCACATATATTAAAAGAAGAAAAATGGGCACCGCAAAAGTGGTAGCGAACTCTTTCCCTAGTGGAGCTCTAGCCGGTGACGTCTTTATCGCAGTGGTTGCACGTGCGCTCGTTGTCCGTCTCTGACCCGCCGCGACCTTTACCGGCGCTGTCCGCCGGACGCCGCGGCGGACGTCACGTGGCTGACGAGGACGGCATCCTCTGCCGGCAGAGATCAAGTGCTCCAACGAGCCGCCGCCGCCGCTGACTAACGGCCTCCGCAGCTGGAGCAACTCCAAAGTGCTCTACACCGTGGCCACCTACTACTGCCTCCCCGGATACACGTACGCCGCTCGCGGCGTGGGACTGGCCAGGCGGCGGGCGCCGGAAGCCTCCCCAGTGGGGCGGCTGCGTCCCCAGCTGCCCCACTGGGGACGCAGCTGCCTGTGTGGTGGACTGTTGGTGTATTGCTTGTCGTCCAAAACTCCAAACTGTCTCCGGACTGGCGATCTTGGCATGGTCCGAGTGGTGCCATTGAGATAGTGAACAAAAACGCTTAGTTTCCTCTGAGCAGTTAATGCCCGTGCATCATCGCGTTTGTCCTGCTACATGGGTGGCGAAAACATGAGTGTGAGCAGTTCACCGCCCCTTATATCCATATTCCTTCATTTAGTTTACATACATACATACACAGTTACAACATTTCTGTGGCGATTCGTTATGGGTCACTAAAATGGTATTTGCGTTGATTTCCTGTGGTCTTAGTGGGCTGATTCGACGGATGTGCTTCCAGAACTACTCAGAACCACGCGGCTTTGATTTGCCACTTGGTTCGTTCAGCGTTCAGCACCTGTCCAGTCCTGATGCCGACATAAGTCATGTTTCCTCGCTCCCTCTGCCCCTGATCTACCCCTCGCCTATCCCTGGCAGGACCCATATCTACCACTGGCCTACTCTTGACCCACTTCTTCACCTGCTCACAGTCTTTCCTGTTCTGACCTACTCTGACCTACTCCTGGCCACTTCTTGACTTGTCCATATTCCAACCCTATTCCGTTTCTGACTTGTCGCTGACCTGCCCCGACTCGCCGGCAGGCTGAAGTCCAGCAACGGCGCGGAACTGCCCAGTATGAAAATCGTCTGCACGAGGGTTGGAAACCCTGCGTCCTACTTGTTCGGCCAGCTCGGCTCTGGCAACAGCTGCGTGATGGACCCGACCACGACCACTACCACCACGACCACTACCACCACCACCACCACCCAGCCCACCACGACCACCAAGCCCACGCCTAAAGCAACGCCGTACGTGCCCAACGAGAACAGCACGTTCAAGAACAAGCTGTTCCTGCAGATCACGATCCCGGCGCTGGCAGGTGGGTGGATGGGTGTGCTCTCGCTGCTCGCATGCGATGTTGAACAGCGTCGGCTGCCGTCAGCTGGCACCCACGGAACTGCTCTGGCTGAACCGATCAATCCGCCGGCTTCCTTCTCACTTTCAGAGCTCCCGCCAGCACTGATACTGTACCTGCGTGCCAAACTGTCTGTCCAAACTGATACTGTCTGCTGCTGACGGTCCTGCCGTTGATGCGTCCGCTGCGTTTGCAGGGATCCTGCTGGCCCTGATCCTGTTCCTGTGCGCCGTTAGAATCGACAGCGTGCTCTGCAAAGTCTGCGCCGAGGGCAAGGTGTAGGCGTTAAACGCCGGCTGCCGCCTCGTCTGGAAGAACGGGCATTAGTGAGCATTCCATGGATACAGGAGACATCGGGGTTGTGTGTAAAGTTTGTACGGGTTCGTGACTGAAAACGACTACATTGCTGTACTTCCCCGCTCCTCGCCTCCACATGTGCAGGGCATGGTAAGAAGATGCAGGATGTACCCTATGTTCCGTTGGTTTGGCCAGCGTAATTTGACACAGAATTCGTTGTCAGAACGGCTTCGTTTGAGATGAAAAGCAAAACTGAATGACTGTCTAGATCAAAGCGTTTAAATTGAACTTATCGTACTGTGACATCGCTGAGCAGTCACCGCAGTGCCTTAGTGTGTGATAGGGCCCATGACGGGTCTCTCTTCTTTAGCGGCCTTGAAAAAATGCATAGAAAACCAGTTCCTCGCCACCCATTAATGACATCCTTGTCTGATCCAAACATCCCTTTGCAGTGAGTTAAATCTAGTCTATAAAAACATCCACCTATGGGCTCTTGTCCCTGTTCCGAAGTGCGGTTATCCGTTGTTGACTGGCTTCCTGCGGATTATACGTAGGTCGTCTGATTTTGGCTAGTCTCAGCGCAGCCCGAGCGCGCCGGCGTTTGTGACGCTGATCGACTTTGTTCGTGTCGCATGGTCCCCATTGGATAGAGTAGTGCTGGTCTCATTGATTCGTGTGTACGCTCCTGTTGCGCGAGCAACTGTTCGTTGGAAGTGGGGAGAGTCTGGTGTGGAAACGCCTGAAACTGCCGCTGCCGGACCCTCCCCCCTTCCGACCCAGCTCTGCCGCTAATAAACGCAGTCATCCGCCGTGACTTTCCAACCAGCAAGGGCGACGAAAAACGACCCAGTGGAGCAGCAGCAGTCCGAGACGCTGGCACAGTGTGTCGCTTCTTAATCGGAGTTATTCGCCTTGCGAACTTTTGCACTGCCTCATTCAGGTTATTTCAGAGTTTTGTCATTCGGCGCTCCGCACCAGGTTCTTTTTGGGGGAGGGAACAAAAGTCCAAGTTTTACCTAACCCACTCCAAAATTAAGGGCGGAGCTTGGAAAAATCATTATGCCCAACGGGTCAATCACCTGATGATTTTTTATTTGTAATTCCGAAATCACGCTAACGTTCCCGTGCCGTCGTCAGTATGATACTTCCCGGAATCCGATTAAACATTTTCATAGCTGTAGGAATCTAGCAACATTTGTTGACGCCGATTTCCGATCTTTCCGTTTGTTCGGGCGACCGAAAACAATGCCTTACATGCCCAAATGCCAACTCCTCGTCAGAATTTGGCCACGTCATCTTAAAAATATGGTCAACGTGAAATCTAAGCCAAAAACAGTCGCAATACATGAGACTAGTTTTCTTTAAGAAACCGCGGGAATTGTCTTCACTAATGCAAAGTTGCGGGCATTCTGTATCTCCATTTGAGAAACCTCGCGCTCGTCATACCTCCGTTCATAAGACATTTTCATGGGCTTTTGGCTTTAGTTGACGTGCTTTCAGCCAATCAGTCAATTGTTTCATCACGACCCACATTACGCTGAGCTTCCACTCATTTGCACCCTAAGCGTCATGGCAGGTAACTGTCAACCCCACCACAACTATGTCAAGGCTGCGTTTTGCACCTGAAACGGAAAACACGGTTAAAGTGCGGCAGAAAATGTTTTGTCATTTTCAAGAACTGCTGGCTTGGCGTTGTCAGGGCACTAGGGTGTTGGGTTTCAAACAGTATCGACGGGAAACTGTCTTAGTAGTGATGTGAAAAGGCTCTTAAGTTGTTTCTTCCGAGCAATACGACGCTGATGCTGTTTCTAGCTAAAGAAGATATTTCTAGCAGTGGAGCTACCACTGGATGTAAGGACTGCTTCATGAGTCAATGATTCTACTGCTGTTTTTTCACGCCTGACACATTTATTCAAATTTTTCACGACAGCAGGAGTAATCTCACAAGAATCACACTCTAATATCCAATTCCAAACGCTTGTCGCATCGTCACTTCACGAGACTGCACAGTTTTCACTATCACTCCTACATTCACGTTCCGCCGCAGCCCATGTGTGACTTGACTTAGTGCCTCCGCTACACTGTTTGTTTTCAATCATGACTAGGCGCGCCCAGTTCACACCAGACACGTTTAACCCGCCCTCGACTGGGGGGGACAATTGATCGCCCCCCCCTGGGGTTTTTCTGGGATTGCGAGAGAACCAACAAACACAGAGTCGCGAAACTTTGTGTACCTTTTGCTTCATCATTTTACATCTTGTGTCAAGGTTTTGATCTCAGGTCGAGTCAGGTGATTGACCTAGGTCAGGTCAAACAGACCTATGTCCGAAAAAATTTAGCGCCCTGTAACTTTTTCGCAAAACAAGATATTACAATAATACTTTCAGGGATTAGTGATCTTGATGGATGCAACAAATCTGCTACCTCAGATTTTTCGGAATTTTCCGGGTCATTGACCTAAGGTCAAGCCCATTTTTAACACATGTCGTCGTTTTTTCGCAAATTGACAGAATATTTCATGACATTTTTAGTGTGGAGTGAAGCAGACATCTAGTTACCGTCATTGGGCAAAGTAGCAATGGTTTCCAGCCATTGACCTGAGGCCAGGTCACGAATAACTGTAGTGAGCCAAAATGTATCACCGTCAAAATCAGCGATGAATTACTCAGAATGGGTAGAAATTGGCAAAACTGGCTTGCACTGACGTAAGTAATATCAGGAACCTCAAAAAGTTTGAAAAAGTAGCATATTTTGGAATCAAACAGGCTCTTGCGAATAAATCTCCGCCAGTTTTAAACATTGATAACTAATGAATTTTTCCAAAATTTAAGCATGAGAAACCATCACAAGAACCACTAAGATCAATCACATTTACATAGATAGGCTTTTTTCGCAAAATAAAGTAACGCTAAAATTAGTTCCCGTTAATTTCTTACTACGTACGGCTGCGCCGCACGCCGACCACCGGCGCGAAAATTGCTGTGTCTTTAATTCAACGTTTCGGCGTATATATTGAACAAATTCGAGAAATTAGATGTGTATCGGCATTTGCGGAACTTTACTTGTATGCTGGTGCCTTTAACTATGCGTTATTAGTCACAGCCCTGGAGATTCAGGCCATTTCTCGGCCTCATGCAGTCGGCTATGAGAAAACATATATAGGACGTAAATTACTTACATATTATCTAAAACTAAAAATGAGACCAGTTTCGAGCTCTACTCGTCACAAGCTTTCCAACAGTGTGCTTATTTTTTATCGTGCGACCAACCGTTCCTGAGTTAGAGGGAAGATAATCAAAAAGCGCTTTTCATTCACGTGGTAATTGGTAACCAATCTTAAATATTCTCCTGAGTGTGTTTTTGGCATACCAGGAAAACAGATATATTCCCTTTGAGGATGTCGCCGCCATAAAGCCATCCATCATTTACGTGCACATCCCTCTGTAATTTACCTCCCGTAATACCTTTTTATTCATTTTTTTGAACTTTAGGCATAAACGGCTGTCACAGCCCCCTCCCCCCGATAATATATGGATGTTCTCATATGCCTTTTGTTCACCCACAGCCATTTTACAAAAAAAAAACACACCCATGAGCGTAAGTTCTATGTCCAGAAAAAAAACAAAAAGTATACAAGACTACACCTACGAGACTATCCAAGGACCTGTAGGCTGTACAATAACTCGGGGTAATAAGCCGCACAGGGCCTCTCATCTCGTTTCCATGCAGAAGTGTTATATCTAGTGCTAAGTCAGAAATTTTTCAGGACATAAAGCATACAAATGTGGGATAGACTGACACACCGGAAACAGGGAAGGAAATGCCTAATATCTTGATAAAACCATGCCTGGTGGCATTCTTCACAGCAGGCAAAGTTCGAGAGCGGTGTTTTATAACAACATTGGCTGAAACAGAAAAACACTCACCAACAGTAAATAACACCACTTCTCAATGAGACGCCATCCACCGCTTAAAACAATTATTTGCTTTGTCCCCGAACATCTATGGACCATGAAGGCTGCGTACGTTCAAAACAAGGGCCAAAAGGCCTCCCATCCACCAGGTCGTTTCACCCCACTCTACGCTATGTGGAAAGACTCAAAACTCATCTACGCCAAATGTCAGGGCGGACTAACGAACCGCTCGTTATTGGGGGTCGACTTGCGTAAAACCTCAGCCGGGAGTTGCACTACCCCACCCCCGTTACAGCGAGTGTTAAAGGAAATTTTTATGGGCAATCCATGCTCCAATCCAATCAAGCCAGGAAGCACGTCATCATTACACTGAGTTAATCATTATTAGACAACAAAAATACGCGCTTCTGTATGCATGCTGAAAAGACGAGCTCCTGCGTGGACATTGAGACCGTGAAACCCTAACCAGTGAAACAAAGACCTGAGATGGAGAGGCGAACGGTTTATGCCACCGTTGGATCTTTATGTCCAGGCCCTCTGAACCCTCGGTTGGGCCACCATCAGGAGAGCCAAGATTCAGCTTTTGCATTGGTAGAGCTAGGTTTTGCCGAAGCCAACAAAACAGGTAATAACGAAATGCACATAGAGCAGTACAGTCGGACAACAGAAAGACCAAAATCGACGTAAGAACTGCAGTGACTTAAGTGCCATCTAGGCAGTGGGGAGAGAACCTCTACTTCGCAGGTTTCCTTATGCAGAGATCCGAGCACCGAAAAGTCAGCAGCGCTCGCGCTGAGCCGCCTCTAGTCGCGCCTGCCATCTCTCGGCAGAACTCCGAACTAGGCCGATCAGCTGGTGAGTGTGTCCTATTCCGGCGCAGAGCGCCGCTGTCCCCACGCACGTTCAGTTTGACAGATGCAGCGAGTCAGGCAGCACCTTGGCTAACTGGCGTCAGCGGCAGCGAGAGAACTCGCACCGTGCGCTCGGTCATCTGCCGTTTCCCGCGACGGTGTTTGCCACCGCCACGCTGCGGGCCGTTAGGCCGGCACTACATTCTCGGTGTGTGCATGCGCGCGCGCCGGGCGGCGGTTTCACCAGCGTGCGGCGGCGGCGCGCCACGGTCGGCCGAGTACGAGCGGGGCCTGGCAGGCGGCGAGAGGTGGGCGCTGCAGCCCCCGGCTCGGCCAATGTGGAACTACCGGTGATCCGACGGCCGGCGAACTCGCGACTGGCTGCCGCCGTGCGCGGCATGCGACGCTGTGTTCCGCCGCCGCCTGCCCGGATATAATGCGACATGAACAAAGAGGATGACAAGAAAGAGGTGAGTGTGCCCGGATCGGCGCATCCGGTCGGTGCATCTGTGCTCCGTTGATGACCGCAAACAGGTATCTTGTTTGCTTCGTCCAGCCGATGTGACGGAAAAGTGTTGCAAAAGATATCGGACGCATGGTCTGAGGGCGAATGACAATAGGCCGTCTGATCCCTTCCCTGGACTTCATGGCCTACTGTTTCGCTGTAATGACACGTAATTGAATTGCTTATTCTTTCCGATGAACAATGAGGAACCACGAGGAACTGCTGTACAGGCGCCGAAGGCTCCACTGCAGCCACACTCTCCAAATATTCACCCTCCCCCCGCCGTCAACTGTGGGACCATACTGAGACGTTCTGACATCTGTAGGTTGGCCACTGTGGTGTGATAAGAAGTTGAAAACGTTTGGAATGTATGGGCGGTGATTGCGCTACTTTGTTCTAATTTCAGCCGGAGTCCTTTCAAAAACTTATTGCCTATCGTAATGGCATTTTGGCGCAAAACGTCAACGCAAGGTAGAGAGCAACAAAGGAAGGCAATGAGAAACTTGTGAAAGGACATTTTCTGCGTTTTTATAAGGATAAATAAGCGTTTTTCAGCTGCTGTCAACCAAGTGGAGACTGCTACGCTTTCAAATGAGCATAGCACTGGCGGCCTTTCGGTAGATAACCACAACGTTGGCCAAAAGAATAACACTGGCCTCAGAATTCGCAGTGAAAGTGCGGCGATGACTTGGAAGTATATCATGCTGCAGCGGGCCGATTGAATTTAAGGAAAACACCCATGACTTTGGCATAGGGAGATAGTGCTGAGACTGATAAGCAGCAAGCAGTTAGTCCCACTGTGGTTTTCCTGTTCTTTACCAACAAATCAGTATGCGTCAATCTGACACATAAGCCTGTAACTGCAGCAAGTGATCATGCACTTGGGGCCCGTGGCCTTTGTCATCGCGCAATTGGAGCCACTCGACCTGATTTAGGTGCAAATTATCCCAATGAAGCAGTCATTTTTCAGTCATTTTTACTTCCTCACAGGGGTCTGGCTCTGTGCACGCGGACTTACCTCTGTATCTTCGTAAAATGTCGACGCATAAATGCACATCCGGGACATGTTTAAGAATATTTTTGTTTGAATTTGAGTGTAGACTTGAAGGCTGTGAATGTCTCTTAATGCTGACATGTACACCGTGGATTCGAAATAAATTTCTAACAACACAGTGATAATTCAGGGAGTAAAATATAATAAGGAACAAAACCAATTCATGTGACGGAGAAGGACGCCACTACGATGTTTCTCTCCTGATTTCTTCCCCTTTTTCTTGATTTTCTCGACCTCAGTTTTTCAGATATGTCATAGCAAGCATGGATGTAGAATTGGGACAAATTTTGACTTGGAAAATGAACTCATCGGACCGTAAAATGCGACATTGGTGACTTGTTTACAGAACTCTACGGTATGAAACAAGAAAACACATCAGTGGGTCATAATATGGGTATGGGATTCCATACCAATAATTTTCTTTGGTATGGAAAGCTCCATACCAACTGTATTCCGAGGCATGTCCATGATAGCAAGTCTTGAACAAGGCTGGCCATTGTCAGATTCTGTTATCATATTTTAACAACTCGTTAATTATCACGGACATGCAACACCACACCCTGTCATCAGACTTGTGTTCGATTCCAGCGGAATCAGAGCCAAATCCGGATTCGCTTCCAGTTGACCAGGAATTGGATTCGGAATCGATTTAGTTGGGAGATGTGTTGAGTCGGATTCGGAATTGATTCGTTTAGTCCGTGGAAACACTGGAATTGGAAGCGAATCAAATGGAAAAATGTCTGATCCCGTTTTTGTCACAGTGTAACCTACCACTGCTTTGGTGTCAAAAAAGATATATATATATATATATATATATATATATATACATAACCATTAACAGTCATACATGCATATGCGACAAAAAACCTTGAGAGCAGTTTTGGGCAACTTCATGTTAATGGTCTGTTTATTTTTTGTGGCATGGGCTGGACATTGCCTGTCAGGTAGATAGGCCGGTAACTGGGAATGAGGCTGTGCTCCGAAATGTAGAACAATTAACATCAGATCAAAGGATCTTCAACTCAAGACAAGACAATGAAGAAAAACAAGGATACACGGACATCACTGGTACACTTGTTTCCTGGGGGACTGTGAGTAGGCACTAGGTAGTTTTATCATACCTCCTCTTCTACAGCTTCACAGGTATTTGCCTGGTGAGGAATGTCAATTGCTATTGACTTGAGTCATGTAGCAAGAACGCCAGAGCTGTACGTCGGGAATAGTGTGAAAACAGAGCGTAAACACTCACTTTTACTGCCTTAAGTCATAGGTATTTGACTGGTGACGAATGTTGTTATTGACTTCAGGCATGTCGCGAGAGCTCCAGAGCTGTACAATGTAAACAATGCGGAAACTCTTACCAATATTCAGGTGCCACGTCATGTTTGCTTTCGTAGCTGGATTTCTTAAAAAGTGAATATTATGGAAAAAATGAAAATTTTCCTTTTGCTTATAACAACAATTTCTATTCAAATATTTACTGGTGTTGCTAGATGCCATTACCAATGCCATTTATGCAAACAACTTCGCGCCGACTCGAACCTCATTTGTGCCATTGCGCGGGGTGTCTATGTTGGTATATACGATTATATACATCATCCTGCGTGAGGTGAGTGAAGTAAAGGACAAAGTACATGGCAACTGAAAAGTTTGAATGGTCGTGATGGAAATTTATGGTTTAGTTAGCTGCAGTCAAGGATAATGTTTTGTGTAAATAATGAAGGGGGGGAGGAAGGGCAGAGCCAAGAGCCTATCTAACCTTCCCCCGAACGAGTTTGTCAACGGATTGTATTGTTATTGACATTATTGTATTTTGATTTTTACTGCCATTAGTTTTCATTTTTAATTTTTGGTCATCATTTACCATCCATAAAGCTTTCTTCCCCTCCTTAAAACTGATAGAAATTCTGGGGAAGGGGACCTGCCTAAATCACTTTGGAGGGGGGCAGATCCACATTGGGTGGCCATGGCTGTTGCCAAAGAGTACAAAATGGCCCCTGCTAGCATTAGGCTTACCTGCATGATTAATGATATTTTGATATTTATATGAGTATATGTAAGTGATGTATGTATGTATGTATGCATGCACATATATATATATTTATATATGTATATCGTTTGTTTTTGATTACATTGATCCGTATGATTTTATGGTTATATTGCATTTACAATATTTGGTGATATCAGATGGATCATACTGGTGGACTTGGTGAAATCAAATGAAATTGGATTCGGAATCAGACAGTTTCAGCCGAACTGGAGTTGGATTCGGAATGGATTCCACTTATAGTTGGTTGCTTGGAATCGGATTCGGAGCCATTTGCCTAGTTATGGGGTTGGAATCGGTTCCGGTCAAGTGGAATCAAGCACAAGTCTGCCTATCATTCCAGCTGTGGCGAGGACGACCAAATCTGCACGCCCAGCCAGGCCATCGTCGTCTGTTTCGCAGACAGCGTGATTGCTACTCAGCAAGCCTTGAAGTTTGTTTTAAAAAGTAGTTTCTTTTAGAACTTTGACTGGTACCGGCTTTGCCGGCTGTGCAGCAAAAACCAGGCAGTGAGAGGAGTGCCGGATGTCTTACCCGTCGTGGAACATCCGAGGTAATTCCTTCTTAACCCGAATACCGTCCTGTCCGATCCACCGGCGATCGAGAGCGATGGGTCATTCGTCGTCAACCAGCCCGGTCTTCGACCATCGCCTGTCAATTCATCGACAGCCGCAAAGCAGTTCTTTGCTCATTATTTCCGTGCGTTGTGAAGTCAATTTCGGGACGCGTCGTTCTGTTCGACGGTCGCGGGCGGGCCGGTACCGTTACGACCACGGCCGGCCAGCCGGGCGGCCGGCTCCGGGTGCCGGGGCCGCGCCGCGTCGGACCGGTTATTTGTGGCTGGCCTGATGACCTGTGCTCCCCGGTTCACGACTGGGGCGGCGGCCGGCCGGCGCCGCCGCTGAGCCGGCGAGGGCGTCGTCCAGGCCGACCGGTTCGGTAGGAAAGTCACGCCGACAGGATATGCGGATGTCTCGGCCCCGCCGAGCCACCGTGTGCAGGGCTTGCGACAGGTTTCTCCCGAGTTCGGCGTTCGGAGTTACGTAAAACTCCGAAATCGGCAACCGCGGTTTCCTCGTTTCGGCATTCGGAAGCTTCTGTTCGCTCGGCATCCTTTGAAAAGCTCCGCGTAACTATCGGCCTCACTGACGACGGCGCTGGCGCTGCGCTTTGTTGTTCGCGGCCGAACCCAGCGACTCCTTCCAGGACTGCTTACGTCGTTCTAATGCTGGCGCTGGGCCGGAAAGCCCGGTCGGCCGTTTCGACAGCTGACTGGGCGACGTCGCCTGGTTGGCCGGCCAGTCAGCGGCGGGGAACGCAGCGGTCAGCGGTAAACGTGCCGCAGTAGCGCGCGGGCCCGGGCTGCTTTTCAGGTGCACCCGTCCGCCGACGACGAGGCGTAGTGTCGCTGATCGTCGCACTTTGCCATGGTCGCTAGGATGAGCGTTTTTGAGCGGAAGATGGGCCTCACAAAAGAACGGTGCTCTATCGGGAAACAAACCGACGCCAGCAACACCATCACGGACACGCCCGCGCACGGGATGGTCTTCGTGGAGAGACTAGGGGATGCGTGTTCTCGCAGACCTCAAAGGAAAACCAGGCGACTCTTCCGCGTGTGAGACGACGCTGCGGATAGGGAGAGGGAGAAAGCACACCTGCCGATGTCCGGAATATCATCAGGCGACTTTCCAGTGCGTGGGAGAGGGATGAGCGAAGCACGCATCGAGGCGATGTCTAGAAAACCATTACAGATGGCGCCCCGCCAATATGGACAGCTCCCAGGTAACCTTTGCATGGCTGGTTGCTCTCACCCAGTTCGCTGGACAATGGTTCTACCACGCTGCCCCGTTCCGCCTCTGCTCGAATGTTGGTTTGATTATGCTCCTCGAGCGTTGGGTTAGGTGTCCCCGTTTCTGAGTTATGAGCGCATGCAGCTAATTTGGTGGCAATCCAAATGACCATGGTGACAATGGCGTTAGCGAGGTTCATTGTCTAAGCTGTCACTTCATGCACGCCTTCAGAATATCGGTGTACTTCGTTTGTTGTTAAAGATGTCGTTCATTGAACAAGCCATCTTTTCCTTGTGATGAATGAACAGTCATGCTAGTGAAATGATTTTGCTGTGTTGTCAAGCTACTAAAAAAATCGGGAGCCGATGTTCAGCGCTGATTCTATTTTTCGTCTACGACAAAATTCGGCGTTTCGCTTACAGCTCCAGCGGACTATTTCTAATTTTTTCATACTTCTTTTCTTTCTTGCCGGGCGTTTAGTTATTTTTTTATCCAATAGGAATGTTTTTCAAGGGGATTTTAGAGGGACTCTGTCGTACGTTATTCCTGTACGTTACTTTACAGAATATGTTCACGCTCCTATTGCTCCGAATGAAGAGATATACCATTGTCCTCTGCGATTTCGCGTAAAAGTCATTATCCGCATCTTTGGCTTTGTCATGGACTGTCCACCCCAAATCACGAGGGATCAGTGCTTCATCCCTGTCTCTGCAAACAAGTCAAAAAATCCGTGCAACATGGCGCGCCGAGTCTCGCCAGCTTGTTGCCGCGCGTTGACAGCCGCTCCGGCCCTGCAGCGCTGCACGGTGCGTGCTTCCTGTGAAGGCGGCGAACGGGATGCTGTCCCTGGTGAACGGCCTTCTGAACCCCTAATTCCACGCACCGTCAGCCGGCCCGTTTCACCGTGTCGAGGATTCAGTCTCCGTTACTCCTCCAGCGGCGACTCCCTGACGAGCTTTGTGGAGCTCCCACGCGCTGGCAGCCGCCGCTCCTCACAATAGGATGAGGCAACCCGCTGCGTGCCGGCGGGTCAAAAGGCGCCAGCGACAAACCTCGAGGCCGTCACAGCCCGGTGGCCGCCGCCGTGACGTCACAGGGCCGCGTGTGACGTCACTAACGGTTCCGCCGCCTGCAGCGGCCTCACGGTTCCCATGGCTGCTTGCATGCTCTGAAAGATATGAAGGAATTCGGGACCGATTCGTGTACATGCACCTGTGCGTTAACAAGGTAATTTACGCCCGAAGCGTCCCTTAACCTCATTCCCGTGTGGAAGGGAGGAAGGCTTCAGAGGCCCCATCCGTTTTTTTGCTCGCTATTGTCAGGTTTTTTAAAGGAGCTTCACAAAACTTGGTGACTTTTCATACCTATTCTTTCTGAGTATTATGCCAAATTTTCATAACTGTGTTTTTTCTGGGGGAGTCAGATCAAGTTTTTGGGGTTTCAAGCAAACAAAGTTTCAAGTTTCAGGTTGATATCAGGTCAAGTCACGGAAACACGACCTAAAATGTCCGCTCTCGTACCATAGCTATATCGCGATGGCCATGTGTATGAATTCCTAGAAATATAATCAAATGAAATAATTAGAAACGTTTTCAAACACTATGAAATGAACTCAAAGCCATTCCATCCATCCAAAGCCATTATTTGATCCCTCTCCCCGTATCCAGCCCTTCCAAGATTTTCAGAACCTCTTTTTTTAATCTAGTTCACGTCACGGAGAACTGATTATTGTTCGTTCCGATGAAATCGGACGGGTACTTCTCGAGATGTCAGGAAGGGGACCGAATAAGCCCCCCCCCCCATACGGGAATGCTCCCTAGTGCTATGGGTACGGGAATAGGGTTAGTTATAAGGACATTAGTTTTTTTGGCCGTTTATTTCATTAAATCTTATCAGGAAAAAAACAAAAAGAAAACAGAAACAGGCATCATGGCGAATGGGAAAAACAGAGTGCATTTAATCGAAAACAAAAGAAAATGTAGATAACTTGGCATAGCCGGGCACCGGAGACGACCCCACAGATGCGCCGCTGTGTCTTTACCTGGACACGGGTTGTCAGTCCGTCTGGGAGGCAGCCAGGGGCTACGAGAGGTTTTATCTTATTACCCTATTATGCCCGCGCATATTTTTTGGTCATGAGAATGTTATATATGTTGCACTGGTGCCGCTCGGTCGCTCGCCACCCCATGCAGCTCCCGGCTGAAGGCCACAGGCCTTGTACCGGCCGCGGCATTGTTCGCGCAGCGTGCGGTCGGCGGATTAGACGAATGATCTCACCACTCGGGGAGACGTGTAGTACGGCCGGCCAGCAGCGGACGGGAGAACCTGCCTTGTTGGTCCGTGGTTTACCGTGCGGTGGAATACATCAAAGTGGAATAGCGATAAATCGTGTGCGGTGATGGAGCATTTCCACCATCTTAATGCTGCCTTCACATAATGAATTAAGCCACTTTCCTATTATCTGTACCTGCAGGATACTGGGCAGTGGGGCGTTGAATGGGAAACCAAAAGGCCATGGCTCTTTTCGAGGGTTTCTTGGGTGCCAAACGCCGCGAATTGGGATTAATTTTTGTTTGACATGCTATTCGTTATTCCAGCTGAGTGCCTCATGAGCGCCCGTGAGAACTGAAAGGGTGCTCACAGACCCGAAAATGCTCCACTCTGGCCTGTCAGGCTTGAACAGTCGTTAGGAGGCTTGACAAGACTCACTGAGCTTACCGCTGAGACTGGAAGGGTCTGAGACCTGGAAGGACGCCTCTAGTATGTAAGGATATCCCTGGAAAATGTTGACACCCTGTTGGCTTTGTTCAGCCATCCCTTTCGTCAGTTTCCAGATACGCCATTGGTACTGGGAAATATTCTCCATTGATTACTCGCCTGTACCTGCAGATAAATAGCCAGCCTGCTAACTTAAAGACAAGCTTAAACCCTCATGATTCCCAGGCAAAATACCATGCGACCACTGGAAATTATTGGGTGTCTCCCCCATTGCGCTTATGCTAATGACCGTGCCCAAAACGCGTACCACCATACAGCACACTGTAATGCGTTTTTAATGACGGTATCCAAACCCCCACAGCGCTGTAACCTGGCATGTTTTGCTGGGGCCACGTAGCGTGCCGTATTTAAAACACTCTTCCAAGCTTCGTGGGCGATCAGTTGTCAGCATCTTCCCCGAATGGGGTCACCGAGACCTGGCTGACAGCCAGCTGCTCGGCCGCTGCGAGTTTAAGAGGCCTGAAGTGGAGCGCGTCTGAGGGGCTTGCTAGGTTTGCTAGCCAGCTGTTAAGTAGACTGCTTGATGCTTTTTACCTGGTTCACGTGAGACAAACTCTGAATGCTTCGATATGGCAAAATAGCGTTCATTTTGCGAAAAATCGCTTTCATTCATGGGCCGGGCGAATTCCATTAGACTCCGGGTTAATCGGAGCCATCACGCACGCCTGCCATTACTGCGCTCCGGCCACGGGTCGACGTTTCGTGACTGGGGCGACAGGCCGCCGAGTGCCGATGGATGGCAGGCTTGGCTGACGGTTCGGGGTCGGTCGTTCGGGCAGGGGAGGTCGTTTCCAGAGTCGCGGAACTCACGGTAGGCCGACCACCTGCGCTGAGCGATTCGCTGAAACGGCTCGCTTCGCTTGCATCTGTGATGAGAGCGGCATACGGAGTGAAGCGGAAAGGCCACGGTGCGTTTAAAATTATATGATTCGCTAATAACGTGCCAAACAACCAGCTCTTGCCGATCGACATTTCCTGATGTATTTGGCAAGTATTCGTCCCTTGCACAGCCCTGCGTCTGGTAGTATGGAAAACATGTTTGCAGTTTTCAGCTTCAACCTCATTACGGCAAAATGGGATAACAGATTCGCATGTTCACCCTGCGCTCATAAATGCCGCTGACGGGTCACGCGAGAAGCACCTAACATCAGCCTGTCGCAGCTTAAAATCGCGGCCGAAAATCGGCACCGACTGAAAAGGCTGGTGTGACGAGTTCCCTCCCGAACAGGATGACTGCATCCGCTTCGCATTCGTAAGCCTGGCCGCTCAAGAAACAAAAACAACCCACCATTGCCGGGTGCTTCTTAGCAGGACCTACGGTTTCGTTTCCCAAGGAACCTGATAGATTCGTGACTGAATGAACAGATGGTTGACAAACGTGCGGTGAATGCAGCTCCCCGTGACAGTGCAAAACTCGTTCGCGCCCCGCTCCGCAACCGTTACGCGCTCCTCTTCCACGGCGCATCTGCCCATGCGGCGTCTCGGCCGCCCCGCCCCTGTGCCGGGCCCGGATGCCGGCGTTGTTATCAACCACCTGTCCTGCGCCGCGCGCCGCCCGAGGTCAAAGTCCCGACGACAGGTGCGAGGAGCCGCGTGACGTCACACGCCGCTGACGTCAGCGGCGCGGCCGTGACGCGGCGCTCGCAGGAGGCGCAGACAGGCGCGCCGCCCGGTGGGGAGCTGTGTCGTGGGAGGTGCGTGGGCCCGCCGGCCGGCCGGCCCGCTGCCCTCTGTCTCACCGCCGGCGGAGCGCCCCGGGGCAGTGCGTCACGGGTGGCCGCTCAGCGGCGCCGGGCGCGGCGGGGGAGGGGAACGGGCGGGACGTGACGCTGCCACGCGCCGCGGCGCGCCGGACGGACGCCGCGTCCGGGCGGCCGACGCCTCTGTTAGTCAGCTCCGGCAGCTCCGGCAGTGTCCTGCGCGCCGCGCCGGCGCTCGGCGGCCATCCCGCGCGGCCGCGCCGGCGGAGGCGACAGCGCGGCGCGGAGAGGGCCAGTGCGAGCGAGGCCGTCGGAGAACGGCTTCTGACGTCGGCGGACGTGCCGAGACAGCTGCCCGCGCGGCGGGCAGAAAAACGCCGGTCGTCGCCCGCGCCAGGGCCGCGCCGTCGGCGGCGGCGCGACGATGCCGGGCTCGGCGTGGGGCAGCGGGCGGCGGCGGCTGTCGGCCGGCGCGCTGCGGCGGCTCGGCGTCGGCGCCGACGCCGCCCTGCCGCGCGCCCGCAGCGTGTGGTACGTGCCGGCGGCCGCTGAGTCGACCGACGACGCTCCTGACGACGGTGTCTGGCTCAACGAGAGCTACGAGTCGCGCGACGCGCCGCAAATGTCGCGGTGGTACGTCTACCGGAGCCCGGTGAGTGGCCTCGCCGCCGGCAGCGGACGAGCGCGGCGTAGTTCGCTGGAGAAGGGTGGCTGGCGGTGGGCCGAGCGCCGCGCCGGAAAATTCCCAGGCAGTTAAGCGGGGGGAGGGGCGGGAGCCGGACAGGTGGGCGGCTGTGGGGGCGATGGTCGCGCGCCCGCACGCGTGTGCCGCCGCGTGGTCGTCCACTGTTCTCGTGGGAAGGACGGCATGGGAACTTGTTCGGAGCCTGGCGGCGATCAAGTGTTTTTGCGATAAAACGCGGCCCAGATCTTTCAGTTTAGCCGGCGCATTTCCACGTTCAACAAACCGTATGGAATGAGTGCATGAAAAAACATGTGCGTGGATTACGGATGTCACAAAGACGCTGAGACACAATCGAGGGAACTGCGCCACAGCATCGAAGATGGCACAAAACATGCGTTACAAACTTTCTCAGACCCCATATGCTTTTTGCCATTCTGCTTACGCCAGAATTGCACCGAACTTCAAACAAAGCCCATCAACCACTCGGTTTTGTACCCTGTCGTGGGCCTGGTGCGCGGACCCATGGCGCCTGAAGCTCGTGCCTTATCGATTGGTCTTTGTGGGGCTGCTGTGCTGCTGAGCTGTGCTTGGCCTGGCCGCAGAGGGCTTCAGGTCTCACCCTGCGGTGTGGTCCGACACGGAGCAGTCCTCTCCGCCGCCGCTGGCTGGCGCTCGTCGCGTTTTTACCAGCTCGGTAACCCGGACGTTCCATTGGTTTGGGAAGGGGAGGGGTCAGAAGAGCATGTCAGCAATGCGGGGTACGACGTGAGTACAGCGCTCGGAGCAAGTAACGCGAAATTGTGCCCAGCGCAAGTCTTCGAAACATTAAACTCGGCACTGGAACCGCATTCCAGTAGCTCATTATTTCTAACTGAACACGTCTAGCTTTTGCGTCCGAATACAAAAACCCAACTGGTCGTTTGAGAAGCTGTGTTCACTGATTTAAGAGTCCCTCTTTTTGTTGCGTTGTCATTCCGTTACGAAACCTGCATCCTTAGAAGACCCTGGACCGGACGGCCTCCGATCGCTAACCACTACATTATATGACAAACGCATATATGCTGTCAATGCTAATTCCTTTCAGGACGATCTTCGTCAGCGTTAACGCCTTCGTAAAATGTATGACCGTCTTCGTCAGCGTTAACGCCTTCGTAAGCTGTATGACCGTTTGCTGGAAGTTGTTAACGATCTTCCATGCTGAGCTAAATCGTTTTTGGTGATGCAGGTCTACCAAAAAAACTAGATTCGTACTGTAAAGGAGAGTGAAGATCATTGCTAATTGGTGAAAAAATTGGGCGTACTTTATAAAGCGCTCGAGTGTCTGAAACAGCACTATTTACACCATTGCGAGTGGAAGAACGGATGTTGTCAATACGACGGAGATGCATGCCATCGTCATGCTCGTGGCGGACATGCTGCGCCCCGTCACAGCGTTTACTTTAGCTTACTCGCTCCGAACAGCTCGGAATTCACGGGCGCGACTTGGCTACAAATTCTGCCCGTCATTAGTCCTCCGTTCCCATGTTCTAACGTCGCCACCTGATGCGTGTATCTTGCAGCTGACCCGACTTCTGACAGCTCACGCTTCGTCATATACACAACGTCACATGACGTTCACATTCGTGGTTTTTGTCCGGAAAACAGTTGTTAGCTCATCGCTGTCTTGAGTTCTGGTCGCTGACTCATCACCATGTGACTTGCTTTGTGTTTGTGGGGAGGATGTCGGAAGAGCCCAACCCTCGCCAGCACCTTATGCTCTACGCGTTGTATTGCATGTTTCCTGTTGCTTCTGTGCTTGTTAAATTTAGAGAGGAGTTTTGTTCAACGGCTATGGCGGCGTTTCTGAATTGTCGGCTCGTAACATTTTGGCGTCATTTCTTCTGGAGATATACCCTTTAGCCTTTGTGAAGTTATACGACCTGATCAGGGCGTGAACATCACACGATACGGGTGAAGCCACGACTTGACACCCCTAAGGCTTCACATGCCGTTTTTAGTTTGCCGGCCTTGATAGCTGCCGAGGGCTACCGCGTTGCCGCGCTGTACAATGAAGCCCCACTGCTCCCTGGCTCCAGTCACGTGGCACCTGAACGTGACGTTTGTGCCGCTGTCACCCTCCAAACTCGCACTTCACGCGCCTCTCCAGAGGAGTGCGCGCCGTGACCGGAGGACGTCTCGACCTCGAAAATGCGCCAGTCATTCCGTCGGCCCTCGTTCCGTCGGACTCGTGCTTCCACTTCCTCATGGCTCGATCATCTCCCACACAGGAAAATTAGACTGACAGCTCCAATCAGGCGCTGATGAGGACAAACCACGCATGAGGAAGCGGCCACTTGAGTGGGAATAAGCTGTTCCGGTTGTCCTTCACGACGGGAGGCTTTAGTGTAACGGGGCAGTCTTTTCCTGTCACAGCCTGGTAGGAGATGACAGATGTTTAGGACGGTTTCTGGAGTGATGAAACTCTTGAGAAAAGCCTTCCTTCTTACGTGACATATTGCATCGCCATTTTGTTCACATCCTCTGCGTCGGCGATTCTCTCTCTCTCTCTCTCTCTCTCTCTCTCTCTCTCTCTCTCTCTCTCTCTCTCTCTCTCTCTCTCTCTCTCTCTCTCTCTCTCTCTCTCTCTCTCTCTCTCTCTCTCTCTCTCTCTCTCTCTCTCTCTTCCTTTCTTTTATCTCTCTTTTTATTTCATGATACAGTTGTCGAATGCAACCAATCATGACCAGTCCAGGCCAGATCGACATCAGAGGGATCTCAGCGTCCCATCGTAATATCAAGGCACAGATGCCGAGTTCGCTCACGTTGATTCTCATCGACACGCGGCGCAGCCCAGGGCTCAGACCAGAAGTTTCCACCTGCCGGAGGGATATTCATGCGTGCCGTGAGATGGTCACGCCTGCTCGGAGACGTCTCGGCGTTCCTGGGCGGGCCGCCCGTGTCCTTGTAGTGGCGAGCGAGCCGTTTCACTCGTGCCACTGACCCACACTACGCGGGACCGGCGGCTGGCCGATTATTCGCGCAATTACCGGCGAGCGCCCGCTGGCTCGAGCGCGTAATTTTGGCAGCGATAGCTCTGGTGCTGTTTGGCGCGTAACCAGAGCAGAAGCAGCGACAGCGAGCCTGGAGACGTTATTGATTGGTTTAAACGGAACCAGTGACCTAGTGACGGGGCTCAAGGGGGTCAGTCGACTCTTTTGGCATTTTTTTATCATTCTGTCTGCCATTGAGCGGGTTGCGTGTGCAAATGTTTGGAATTCCCACGACACGTTCTGGTCAATCCTGGCTGTACCACCTTCAAAATGCTCCGTTCTTTTTGCTCTTTCAAACCTTCCTTTGTAGCCGTTCTCCTATCATCTTCGGGCCAAGCTTTTTCCGCGCCGATACCGGTCGATCCGTCGGCGCCGTGTCGAAGTCTCCCGGCACGGCTGTCTCGGCCGGGCCGCGCGCACCCCACATTCCTGCGGCGGCCGGCAGCCGGTGTTCTCGTCTCCGCCGCGGCCGTGCCCGGTCGCCGCCGCCGAGCCGGCCGGTAAACGGTCGCGACAGATGGCGGCCGACGGCGGCCGCGCCGCCACATGGTCCGGCGCCGGGCCGCACCCTGCCCCGCCCGGCCGCGGGACGGCCGCCGCGGCCGCCCGCCGGCCGCCCGCCGCTCAGCCGGAACGGCCGCCGCCGATCGGCACCAGTCCCGTAACGGATGCACGTAATGAACGATCGTCGCGATCGCGTCTGGCGGCGCGGCGGCGGCCGGCGCGGCTGTCGCGCGCCGGCCGCCGCCGAACGCGCTGGATGGAGTCCGAGTGTGAGCGCGACTGTGCCCTGTTGCAGCAGCAGTCGTGGCGCCTGTGGGGGGACGAGAAGACCGACGATGCCGTCTGCTCGGTCTACCTCAAGAAGGTGCGCTACCACCATCCGGGGAGGACGGCCATTGATAGTGTGAGTACTGGCGCCGACCCACGTCCGGTCCGGCAAGCAAGGACCGATTTCGTGGTTCGTAGAGGTCTTGGAATGAGATGTGAATAGTTCTTGGTGTTTACTTGTTGTTGCTCAGACTCGAAATACGTACCGTTTTTTCCGCTGATCGTTCATTGGATGCCCGCCCCCTCATCATCGACGTTTTCTGTTACGTGTGTATTGTGTTTTATTATAAAGACTAACGTATGATGATTATTATGCCAAGCAACAGCTGCCCAAGTCGTATGCATGGCTTTGAAAAAGCCTGATGTCTGATGAACTTATCCTTATGGCCTAAAGTACTTCAGCCACTCTTAGCCCTTGAGCTTGCTACCTGAGCAGCTAGGCGCTCTATTGAAAACCTCCTGCTGTTCCGCTGGGCATACATTCCGGCGTTAAACAACCCAACACGTCGTATTTTGATGAAGCGGCCCAGCTGTTTGCCGTGCCCTGAGATAATCTCGGCCCGGGGTCCCGAAAACAACCACGCAACGGGGTATTTAGCGGCCGGTTTCGTCAGCGGCGGCCGGTTTCTGGGGCGCCGGATCACGCTGGCCGGGCCCGTCATTGTTCACGGCGGAGAATGTGCCGCGGCTCGCAGCGATGATTCATCCCCTCGCCGTGCACGCCCGCGTGATCGTGATTCCCGTGCTAGAGCTCTGGTGTTCACGGCCGCCAGCGGTCCGGAGTAGAGGTGTGGGATTGACAGGGGTTGCCCGGGTTCCGAAGGTGCTCATTACGTGTTTGGGAATGCAATTTGAATTGCTGAAGAAGGTGAGAACAAATTTTGTTCCTCCCTCCCGTGGGCATTGCGGGCAGGGTAATACTGTTACGTTGCGAGGGCAGCGTGGTGCAAAGGTGGCGTGGAACAAATTTCTGAAGCAACGTCATTATTAACCCTATTCCGGGCAGGAGGGGCTGAATCCCCCCCCCCCGGGTTTTTTGTTTGCCAATTCCAGCTAACTCCTTTTAACGCAGCTTCACGAAACTTGGTGACGTTTCCTAGCTATTCTTTCTACGCGCCTTGACAAAATTTCAAAATTCTGTTTTGGTCAGGGGCGGAGTCAGGCAACGTTTTTGGGAGGCACCTCATGCCATTTTTGGCCATGTTGAGGGTAAAAGGAAAATGTCTGCCAAAAACAGAGTTTTAAAGACAGAGCTTAAAGTTTTATATGGATGTACAGCTAAATAGTTGGGCAATCTGCAGATGTAATTTTGTTTATCTGAGGTCATTTTACAAGGTCAGGTCAAGGTCAAAAGTCGAAATTTGTTTTTTCGCAATAATTTCGGCGCCGTTTTTTCAAATGTCAAACCCGGAATGTATATGACGTAGAACAATGCTTTCTACTTGTGTACCAAGTTTCAGCTTGATATCAGCTCGGGTCACGGAGCTATGACCCAAAATGTCAGTGCGCGCACCCTATATCGCAATAGCCATAAGATGAAATTTTCGAAATAGAGTAAATTCAAATGATTGAAAACGTTTACAGATAATATTAAATGTACACGAGATCATTCCAAGTGACTCCAAGGTCACTGGAGGTCATTTAAGGTCAAAGGTCACAAGTTGATCTGAGAAACGGGCGACCACGACAGTTCCCCCTTTTTCATGTCCCTGGCACCGTCTATGCTAACATTATACAAACATTGTAATGCGATTTGTACTTCTTTAGTATCACACAACTAGCAGAAGCCAAAAAAGGTGTTTGCGTCTTTTGTTCATTCAGTTGTTAGAAAACTAATCCTCCTATTTTTTGAAACCCTGTGAACGCCCATGAATTTTCTCAAAATTTCATACTTGCAGACCCATGGTAAAAGCCCTATCCATTATCTCTCGATTCATGCCAATTTCATCGAAATCGGTCGATAAACAATGGAGTTATAAGAAGTCCAAAAGTACCCCCCATTTTGACATTTTTGCCTCCCTGTATCCACAAATTTCAAAATTTTGAAAATTTCTTTTTGTAAAAATGTAGTTCACGTCACGGCAAACCGACTGCTCTTTGTTGCAATGAAATCGGACAAGTAGTTTTCGAGATCTCAGGGGGGCCGAATCCCCCCCCCCCCTGCTGGGAATCGACCATACCGTCTAGCCCTCCGGGAATACGGTTAAGTATGCTGGTTAAACGGAAATGGCGGCGTTATGGTCGCAGCAGTGATCGTCGATGTTGACGCGGTGGCAAACCTTGAGCCATTATTGGCGTGCCCCTACGCCAATAACTTATCGAACCCTCAGATAGTATCGCACCGGGCTCAGGGTTAATACACCGTGATCACGTGTCAGTACCACCGTGGCCCCGAACCATTATCGCGGCGAGCCCTGGGTCATTGTCGCCCTGACGCTGGGTATCGCCGTGACCCTAGGTCAGTACCGCCGTGACTCTAAGTCAGTATCGCCGTGACCCTAGGTCATTACCGCCGTGACTCTGGGCCAGTATCGTCGTGACCCTAGGTCAGTGCCGCCGTGACTCTGGGCCAGTGTCGCCGTGGCCATAGGTCAGTACCGCCGTGACTCGGGGTCAGAATCGCCGTGACCCGGGGTCGACAGCGCTGCTGGTCGGCTGACGTCCGCCTCCCGTCTCAGGACTCGGACGACGAGATCTCCCACCTCGAGTGGGAGACGGTGCGCGTGCGTCTCATCAAGGCCGGCACGCTGGAGCGGCTGGTGGCCTCCCTGGGCTCGCACTCTGGCGAGCTGGACGCCACCTACATCACCATCTTCCTGGCCACGTACCGGTCGTTCACCAGTGCCCGCGCCGTCGTCGATCTCATCATAGAACGGTGAGGGCGCCGGTCGCCTCGCGCCGGCCAGCAGACGCGTCACGTGACGAGGCGGTCACGTGACGGACGTCATGCTGGGGCGAGGGCTGGCAAAGGAAATCGGGAATGTTTGCGTCGTGTGCGGATGTGAGCACAGTATTACAGTGAGCTTTGCGCAGGGTTTCGCTGTGGTCATTTTGCAGATTTTCATATTCCAGGTTTCGGATAGGGGTAGCAGTGCTAAGTGCCGTCTTGAAATCTGTCTCGGATCGTTTTGAAACATTTAGATTGAGGTGCGCCTTGCAAGCACTTTATGGATGCCGGCACTGATACACTGCAAACTGACATAAGGGCCATTTGAGTAGTTAGTTGTCCATTTTTACCAGTATCAGTATGGTACTGGTGCATTAATGTGTCCACAGTATCAAAAAACATCAGCTCAGACTGGTCTGTCTGGTCGTATGTCACTGTCTGATCATTGCGTTTTAATTGTGTCACAGCTCGTACGCTCTACGCGTGCCTGGTTGCATAACTCGGTCACCTTGTTTTTATGGCCTTGTGTGGAAGCCCCACTGTTTTTCCGACGACGCGCCGCTCATTAACGAACGCAGTCGATGCTTGTGCACTGCTGCTACTGCGGTCGATCGTTCGTGCGCTGAGAGACCATGTGGACACCCGCTACTGCGCCAATTTTCGTGGCAATCTCCAGCTCTCTTGCCGCCGTCCGATTCAAACTGCTGCGTCATGCTCGCATGGTCGATTTTTCCGAAGCAGCTCTGCGTGACCTAGCCGTCACCCGATTTGTGGTTGCGCCACGGGCAATTTTGGCCGGAGCTCGTGCTTCACTGGCCGTGGATTGCTGCCCTGCGTGAGTCTGGCCCCTCGCGGGCGGTGCGTTGATGACAATGGCCTCGATTGACGACGAAGAAGCCAGCAGGCAATTTCCGTCATGAAACGTACATTCCGTATGCATTGGGAATGTCTATGCCAACACTTTTATCGGCAAGTGCTGAAAGGACACCATGTTGTCTTTTTTTCGTGCCATTTGCCCGACCGAATGCTATCGTCTGCCATCTTCCGTGCTCAACCAAACATCGCCGTATAGTACGGCTTGGCTGACAACCATCTCCTTACTGATCAGTCTCAAGCTCCTTGCCGAATATCGTGTGGCTCACGTCAGCGTCCAGGAAGACACTATTCTCTCCTCTCTGTCGTGCCAGGGTATTCGCCATTCTCTTCTCTGGGTAGGTCCCTCACGAATGCTTTTCTCTCCCGTCGCAATGTCCAGTCGGACGCCGTGCACCAAGCGTTAAAATTACACGCGTCCGTGATCTCGCGCGCGTCCCGACCAAACCGGACCCCCGGCGGCCGTGCCACATTCGGCCGGCCGCCGACATGGATGGGCGCCGCCGCCTGGGCCAAGTGGGCCGCCTCGGAGCCGGCCAGACCGCCGCCGCCGCCGCAGCAGCATCGGTGCCGCCCGCCGCCCGGCGGCGGCTCCGGGTCCGGCCCTGGACGTGGACCGGACCGGCAGTCTGCTGGTGGGGCGGCGACGGGGACGTCGCCTGCGTATCGGAGCCCAGGGCTTGGGAAGGGGGAGGTTCCTTGTCCAGACCGTCTCGCTGTGGCAGTCTGCGACCTTCCAAACGGTTCGTCAGAGCCTCGAAAAGGCCGTCTGCAGATCGCTGAGCGCTCTCGTAGGTGGTGGGGCCTGTGGTCCTGGCGGACGTGTCCTGGCTGTTCGGTTTCCTGCTCTCGGACGGCGACTCTGCGTTAGTTCGAAGTGTTTCCGCGATAATCATCCATGGCCCCTGCGTCCAGTCGCGTTCAGACGTCTCGTATGTTTTCCTTTCCTCTGCCCTGACGGCCCTTTGCATGGAGACGGATCTGTGGAGGAATTCGTCCGCTCTGACCAGCCGTCTCCTGACGCGCCATCGCCGGAGGCTCGCGGCGGTCGCGGAGACAGCCTTGCGACGGCGTACAGGCGCGGCCGCGTCCGCTGGAAGCCAGACCGTGGCGACGCCGCCCTTCACGGTGAGCGGGCACCGGCGCCGTTGACTGAACGTTTGCCGACCATTACCGGCGCGCGCGGCGCCGCGCCGCCGGGCGTCGACCGACACCTGGCTCCGCGAGCCGACGATCGACGTTAATCCGATCCGTACGACTGAACACGGCCAGAGGCGTTTGGACGTGTTGTTTCTGGCGCCTGGAACCTGAGCACAGGCTGTGGATCTCATTCTCAATGAAAAAGTCAAATTTGGCATTCGGATGGGGTAATGAAAATCTGGTCGAGCTTTCAACTAGCGCTGTCCTCATTTAACTAGCGCTGACCATGTGGAACGCCATGAAACACGTCCGTGTGTTAGTTCCGCTTGATCCGTCGCGTCTGCACCGGACGGTTCCGTTCCCCGTAAAGCACGGACCACTGTGGTCCGATGGCGCTCGCCGCCGTTCCTCGGGTGTCCGCCGCCTTCCTGGACAGCCCCGCGGTGCCTGGACAGCCCCGCGGTGTGGCGGACGTTTGGGACAGTCCAGGTGAGGCCCGGGACGTCCCTGTCGGCATCCCGACGGCCTTGGGCCGGAGGGCGTAACTCACCGTTCCCGGAAACAGGTGGGCCGTTCCGTCCCTGCCCCTGCCCGACCCGGGCAACAATGACCACTGCGAAGGGCCGCCAGCGGTGGCTCGCCGCTCTGGCGGGTGCAAGGTGCAGTGTGCAGCCGCCAGTCGGCAGGTTGGAGAGCTGTTTGCAAGTGCATGCACGGCGCGTGATCGCCAATCGGCTAAGCTTCGGGAGTGGCCTGGCCAGTTCTAAGCCGTCATCATTTGTGTAAGGATCTTAGAACTTCTGCGCCCCTACCGACATTTATCCTTGCCCTTCGTGCAGCATTTGATTGACCTACTTCGATTGTGGTGGTCATTGCATAACTAAGCCTATATATGTGTTGGCCAAACTAGGCGTGTTCTGCCGTCAGCTGGCCATGTGTCTTTTCTGGCTTAGCTGTCTTCACAAAGCCCGCACTGTGACGAGCTGACAAGATTCGCGGCCAGAATCTTCAGGCCCAGTGCCGGCGATTCGCCTCCGACGGCGCCAACCCGCTCACAAACCGGACCTCACGTGCCCGGCCTATCGGTGGCGTGGCGCGTGCGGTGTAAACACGCATCACGTGCCGAGACCTTACCGGCGCGGAACAATGCTGGCCGGGCCGGCAGCGGTGTCCGGTGACGCCTCCGGCTCCTGAGTCGGCAGTGTGGCACCTGGCGCAGCGCGCGGCTGCCCCTCCGGACGCCGCTGTCCGGAGACGTTTTGTCGCGGCGGATGCAGGATCGGGAGTGCGTTTGTGAGGGCGTTCACGCACGGACCGGTCCAGCCGCCGCAGCGACAGCGGGCGTGACGGCCCGGGACGGCCTTCCCCGCCGTCGCGCCAGTCTTCACGGATTAGGGTCTGACGATTGTCTGGCCGCGGCGCCGGCGGCGACGGGCCAAGTAGGAAGTGCGCCCGGCCACTCGCTCGCCGTGTGAAGGCCCGTGGGATGGCCGCTTGCGTCACCGGTGACGCAACGGCGGCCGCCCGCCACCGCGGCCTGGGGTCACCGATTCCGCGAGCTTTCATGTGACGTCATCGGCACGGAGGTTCCGCGGGGTGTTGTGAGCGGCGGTAAGGCGTGCGGTAATGAGATGTACGCAGTGTTTTGAAACCCGAAGAATGATTTCGGGTTGGTCAGGTATAAATTCACGTCGGCGCGCTCCGGGTGTTTTGAGGTTGCGTGGGAGACCGCGCCATTATACTCCGACGGGCAGGGCTGAGCGGGGCGCTGTGACGCAACGCTGAGAACAAGCGTCTCGCATCATCACTGTCGCCGTGCTCTGCGCAAGCTCTGACGGCTCCCGTTCCAGGTTTAACCTCCCTTCACCGCTCGCCCTGGCCGTGCGACTCCGAAAGAGCGGCGGCTGTGCCACTGTCGCGCGCCTGCGGACTAGCTTTCTTCTCAGTCTGCGCCTGGAACGGGCTCCTCTGCGCAGCATCCGGCGGTCTTCAGGCGGCGACCCCTCGCCTCAGCACGGTTCATCGTCTGTGGCGCAACAGCGAGCCGCCCTCGCTGTTGCTGCTCCGGTCTGACGGCTTCAGGCTGCTCAGCGAGCCTCGGAGAGGGAGAGAAGGAAATGTTGGAAAGATCTTCGAGGTGGAGAGGGAGCGGGAAAGTTTAACTAGTGGAGAGAGTGAGACAGGAAGGGATAATTAAGGGACATGGGAAGAAGAAGGAGACCACGAGAAAAAAAAGTTACCAGGGAAGAAAGTAGCAAGAATGGCGTGCGGAAAAATGGAATCAAATGACCCGTTTAAGAAAGTTCGAGACAAAATGCAATTAACCCATCGATGGACTGTACTATGAGTTGCAGAATTCTTCTGCGGTATCTTGAAGTAGAGTAGATGTACCCAACGCTCGTAGAGGTAACGGGTGTAACCTTGATTATCATGGGCCGGCCTGGAGTATCGTGTGTCATGGTCGGTACCCCCGCCCACCCCGTAGTCAGGCGGTGGTGATGACTCAGTGATGGCGGTCGGCAAAATGATGCAGACCGGAAGAGCTACGTGTCTCCCGGTTAGGCGCGGGAGTCTTCCACTGGCATCGTCTATAGCACCAGCAGGCATGAGTGACATAGTCGTCTCGACGACATTCAGCACCAGCGAGGATGATCAGGAACCGAACGTCTGGGCGCTTTTGGATAATTCGCCTTTCAATGTAAGAAGAAACGCTGACCAACACAACGACCGCAAGCCATGCCGAGCTTCTGCACGCATTCGGCTGTCCGGAGCTTCATCCGAAAATGAAGTTCAATCAACGACCTTCGCTGCGCAGCCAGATGAAGGTGACGTCACATACCGCTGGAATCACTGCACTGCCAGAGCCCGATACCCTCGCAGGCGAGGCCTCAGAACTGAGAAACAACGTGCAGGTGCTGCTGGACTCTGCGCCTTTGGGCGTGGTCCTCGTTTCACGGCACGGGGATACGGAACTGCAGAACTTTTATCCTCGATTGTGAGCCTCTGGTCAGTTAAGCACTAGCCTGCTTTGTTCGGGTGAGACAGCCTACCTTCTTCGATTTCCTCTGTGGGCATGGACGCGAGCCTCGGCTCCCAGCTAGGGCGTGACCTCTTTGACCTCGTGAGCTGCATCGTTCCAGCTGCGTGATCTCAACAGATTGATCACCTCGCAGGCGGGGAAAGCTGTTCCATACGTGACAGCAGTCTTTTTATTGGATTTCTCTGCGCTGTGCACTAGTGTATGACGTTCTGCATTTCATCGAGTTTCGTAGCGTCCCATTTAACTATGACATACGTGTGTGAGCAAATTACATGCTTCAGCTCTCGCGCAGAGACCGCTTCGACCAGCGACCCCCATTTCCCGGTCCTCCTCGTACACCCTACCCCTCGGGCGGGTGGCGCTCCGATGACTTCCTGGATCCAGCAAGGTCAGTCCGTCTCCCCTCCCCCGTAGTCCGCATTCCAGTCCGTCCGGAGCGGGCAGCGGCGTCCGTGCGCGCCTGACCCGGCGCGGCGCGGCGTGCCGCGAGAAAGCCGCCGCTCCGGCGGCCGCGGCGGCCGACGCCGCCGTCCTGTTTCACTTTCTAGCGCGCGCCGCGGTCGCTCTCCGGCGGCGGCGGCGGCGGCGGCGGCGCGGCGCCCGCGGCGCTGACCCTGGCGCGGCAGCCGTGGCGGCGCGGGGTCGGCGCGCGGCTTTCACGGCGCGGCGCGGCGGCCGACATCCGGCTCCGCCCCCCCCCCTCCCCGCGCGCCGCCCACCCGGGTCCGACCGGCCCCCGCCGGGACTCCCCGTCCCGCGCAGCTGCCGACTCGCGCTCCATGCAGGACTCCCCGTCCGGCGCAGCTGCCAGCTCGGACTCCAGGGACTCCGGCTCCGCCCGGCCCCGGCCGAGCGGGCTCGGACCGAGGTCGAGGTCCGGCCGGGACTCCTCTCCGATTCGTTGCCGTGGCTGCCGCCCTGCGATTGAGAGTGCCAATCAGATTTGGGGCCCGGCTTTGATGTCTCCCCATTCGAGAGGCGGATAAGGCCGGATGTAGTAAGCCGTCGTTCTGTCTGCGGCCTGCATTGAGTGAGCTCTTGGTGGCTTGGTCGGTCGGGGCCTGCATCAGATGCTGGGATCACCTGAATAACGCGGCATGACGCCTCACCATGAGATGAGGCATGACTGCGCTTGCCTTTTGTTTACACATGACGGGGATTCCATGCGGGAGCGGAGCTGACCATGAGCTGTGGCGTGTGCCATCCTCGTCACAGAGGCCTCCAAGACGTCGGTAGTCTCCACCCTGCTTTGCATGGAGCATCTCCTTTCCGAGCGCTGTCGATGACATCACTGGACAGTGCAGCAGTGTCCCCGGGCTGCATGGACGTCTCGGGGCCACCTGTGTTCCGCTGCCGCTGCGCCCTGTTGCCGCAGTGCCGGTTTCTGCCCGGCGCGGCCGGCCGGAGCAGGGCTTCGCTCGGCGGGCCGCAGCCGCGTCTTCTCTGGCCGGCGGCGGGGAGGGCCGACCTCGCCGCCGGGCCGGGCCGGGCCGGGCTGCCGCCCCGCTCCGTCGCTGGGCTCGCCGGGCCGGGCCGCGGCGGGAGGCGGCCCGACATCCTGGAGACGCCCGGGCCGGCCGCCGCCGATACGGCTCCGGCAGGAAGCGGTCGGGCCGACCGTCCGGCTCTGAGTCACGGGAGACGTCTGCCGCCATATCGCTCGGCGTCCGGTGGCCGTGCTGCCACATCGCTCGGCGTCCGGCGGCCGGAGTTGGCCTTGCTGCTGGCCATCACTCGAGACGGTGTCAGAGGTGCCGGAATCGTTTGAACGGTGTTGTGGAGCGCTTTCTGTAATAACACAGTCATCAGGTGTTTGTGCAGTACTCCTCTGCTCCAGATAGCAACCCAGGTTTGCTGTGAAGTGGAGTAATGATGACTTGATTTCGGTTTCAGGAAGCGTCGGAATGTGGGATTATATTTCTATGCTGTCTACAAAGTCCCTTGTTTCTGCAATGGGAAAAGGACACCTGTTTTCACATTTCTCTCTCTCTCTCTCTCTCTCTCTCTCTCTCTCTCTCTCTCTCTCTCTCTCTCTCTCTCTCTCTCTCTCTCTCTCTCTCTCTCTCTCTCTCCTCTCTCTCTCTCTCTCTCTCTCTCTCTCTCTCTCTCTATATATGTATATATATATATATATATATATATATATATATATGAATGGACTGTCAGCACACCATTAAGACTGAAAGATGGGTAATTTTTTTTAAAGGGCAATTGGTGTTCTTCTGCCGGATTTTTGTATACGATCCTCCCATACGCATTTCTTTTGCCATTTGCTGACAGGCATTCCCGGGCGGAAGAACGAGGGAGTCCTGCGTTCGCGACGGAGACGCTCTCGGGCCGGGTTTCCCACGTCGTCGTCTCACGGCCCGCCAGTTTCGTTCACCAGATGGCGCCTTTCCCCCAGAGCGGGGCGGGCCGAAAAACGCCACAAAAAGACGCTTCGTGCGCCGTCGGCGGCGGTCGGCGCGGCGCGGCGCCCGCCTCGCGAGAGACCGCGTCTTTTCCGGCGCGGCTGGCCGGCGCTCACGCCGGCGCCGGCCACGTCCCGATGGAGGTCGGCCGGCACGACCAGTTCTCAGCCTCCCGCTGGGACGCGGAGCCGGAGAGTTTCTCCCGGCGCCGGCCGCCGCGGCAGGCTGACAATGGCCGGCCTTGAAAGCTCGAAACCGAAAGTTGGCAGTCGTCGTCTGGTGCTGCCAGTTGCCTTCGGTGCTGTCACTCTGCGAGAGACGCGAGGAACGCTTCAGTCGTGCGCTCTTGTGCAGACGGTGAGCTGTTTCTACGGAGGGTATGCTGCAGTCGACCACTGCTCCGCGGAGTCAGGGCAGTGGGTTCCTTTGTGTATCATAAGCATCCGCATCCGCATCTATTAACCCTTGCTTGCAAGAGTTTTTTCAGACGGTATGTCTCCGGGCTCCTTGAGGTCGGCATCGTCGGGTCTTTCCGTGCTGATATGCTACTTAATCGGGAAAGTTTTTCATTGCGGATCATTGTTGGCTGCTACTGCGTGCAATGCACCGAACCCTGGATTAGGCTTGCGGATGGGGGACTATGACTGGGTACTTCTGTGGCTTTCGGCGGGATGACGGGTTCCTCTGCCGGATGTTGTGTGCCAGAAAGAGTGGCATGAAGAAGTGTCGGCCGGGTGCGGAACAAAAGCAAGTTAATTCGGCAAGATTGTGTGACAGAAGCCAGTCATTGATGTTGTCATATGCAGTCCGCTGCCAGCATAGACAGGTTCGCATGACAAAATATGACGAGTGAAGAAATATGGGGCGTAGGAGCGTGATCTGGACTCCCTCTGAAAGACGAGAAACTTGCCAGTGTTGTAATGTGCGTCATTTGCATTCGCATGATGTGCCATTACGTCATGATGAAAAAAAAAACATGTTGAGCATCAAACAAGACGACCAAACTGCTGCTCACAGCCTTGGAAATGTGCGCCGGTTATGCATTTGGCGTTCAGTGTCGTTTCGACGAGGACTCCCACCGCAGCTGTTTGACGGCAAATATTTCGTTTGTGCGAGGAGGCGTATCAGGCCTGTGATGTTTCCTGGGCCAGTTTATTATGGCGGAGGACATTTGTTCAGGGCAACGGTGGAGCAGGCTTTAGGTGGCGCCTCCACTGCCAATTAAGCGCCTTCCCAGCACGACTACAGAACATTACCAGAATTAATGGTCGGTAGGCCATCTGCAGTTACTTGGCAGGAAATGACCAGCGTGGGCGCCACCGGTCGAATCGTACGGCGCGAAAAGCGGACTGTGTTCGAAATGCCCCCGAGGGTCGACCTTTGCGCTAGCCGTAAACGACCTTTTCTAAAGAAGCTCATTTGTTCGCAGTAGCTATCCGTTCAGAAGCATGTATCAGAAGACTGTCAGGTGAGGCGGGTCACGATGTGTGAATGCACGGCCGTGATCCAGGCTGTGTGTAATCCCCGCGTGACCCGGGCTCAGTTCTGGTGGCGTCTGCACCTGTTGAGAGCCGAGCCCGTCGTCACCTGACGATGTCCGGCTGTACAGCTCCTGGCGCAGGACTGGCGGCGGTGCCGTATGGGACGACCATTTCGGCCGAATCGTACAGTCGGCGGGTCTCGCTTGCCTGCTTCCGCGGCCGCCACATGGCGCGAGCTCGCTTCCGGTACGCGTTGGCCGCTTCCGGACGGCGACCGGCCGGAAACTCACGGCTCGCCGCTTGCCGAGGCCCCCGACAGCCGATCGAAGGTCCCAGGAAGTCGGCCGAGGGCCCTCACGACAGATCGAGGGTCCTAGACAGCCGACCGAGGGCCCCACGGCCGCCCGAGGGGCTCCTGCAGCCGGCTGGGTCCCCCCTGCGACCTCCTGAGGGTCCCACAGCCGGCCGGGGGTCCCGCAGCCGCGCGGCGGCCGACGCGGCGCGGTGTTGGCGGAAAAAGCGCGCTCGTGCGCCGGTGGGCTCCAAACAAATCCATCGGCTCCGCATTGCGACACGCGTCAGCCGCGCGCAGGGCCCAATTCGGCCGACCGGCGGCCTCTACTTTGGACGTCAGTCGGACGCCGAGCGGCGGCTGGGGCGCGGACGGGCCCTCGCACGGCGGCGCTGCGTTTTGCCTGGTCACGTGCGGCAATGAGCTCCGACGGCGTAGGAATGTGAGGTCCTGGCAAAAGGCGCAGTGGGAACGCCGGGCACTGCGGCCCCGTGGCTGAGTCTGTCCGGAGATGTGATATTCATTTCCGTAGAATGTGTCGGTGTGTGGTAAAGCCACGGTGATGACGCATCTTGCTCTCTGAGACACGGTGTTTGTTTGAGAACACAGTCACATTGGCAGTCGCGCGCTTCTTCATCAGGGACATGCCGTTTTCCAGCCAGAGGTAAAGTAGGACGGTCTAACCTACTGTTTGATGTCATCCTTTCCGACACCTCGGTCGGTACGAACGAGAGCTGTGGCCGCCATTCTGGCGCGGCCGAGCGGAGCCTTCACAGCCGCAATCTCTCCGGACGCTTTCCTTCTGACCTCGTGATCACGGCGCGCCGTGACGCTTGATCGGCGTCCTCAGAAGAAGAAGCAGTCACGGCCGACCGGCCAGCGGCGGCTTCCCAACCGTCCGGCACCGCGCTGCCTGGGGCTCCCAAACTCCCCGAGGCCGCGCCGGCCGGGGCTCTCAAACCGCCCGAGGCTGCGCCGTCCGCCCGCCCGCGTTCCTGAGATCCGTGTTCGTACGTGCTTATCAGCGTCGTTTCCTTTCAGGTACCGGAAACTCAGCGAGGAGGAGACAAACGAGGAGAACCGCGACGAACACAAAAAGTAGGTGGCTGCGATTGTGCCGCAGGGTCGAACGCGGCTCACAGCCTCCTCATTCGTTATGGAGACCGCTGGGACCCTGTATGCTAAGCTAGCCTGTTCAGACAGGCGTTTCTTCACTCCATTTCACCCGAGTGTATGCCTGAGGTCTAGATCAGAATTTGGCCTGCTTTGTTATTCTGATTTCGGCGGGCGATTCCTGCCCGGCGTGCCCATCGTCGCGTCGAATCGGGCCAGACTGGATACGGGCGCTGTCTGGATCCGGACCCTGACGTTCGCTGCTCGTCGCCAGGTCGCTGCGGCTGGCCATCATGGTGTGGCTGGACTCGTATCCGGCGGACTTCCAGGACCATCCGGACTACCCGCTCATGCACCGCATTCTCGAGTTCTGCCGCGCCTACCGACCCGAGACGTCCGAGCTCGAGCTCAAGGTCAAACACAAGCTGGAGAAGTTCGAGAAGGAGGAGGAGATTAAAGGTTTGGACGGTTTTTACTCGGGGTGAACCCGTTCCTCGTCAGCGGCCTTCAGTCTCGATGTCCAGGAACCGGTCGTCGTAAATCGATGGACGTCGACCAGATTGCCTGGCGTTTTGAAGAACGGCGCTGGTCACGCCGTTATCCGACGGACATGTTTGAAACGCGCCGAGTAACACGATGGAAATCGAAAACGACTTGATTACAGTAATCCGTGTTATTGGAATGCGTCGGGTGGCTTGTAAATTTTCTGACAGCGAGCTCTGTCGGATATTCCCGGAATTTGATCCCATTAAGCGCCCGTCACGTCGCCCGTGTCATCCCGTGACGTGCGTGCCCCGCGTCACGTGCCGCGCCCCGGCTCTGACGTGCGGCGTTTCTGGCGCGGCAGCGTCGCCGATGCTGCAGCGGATCCTCTCGACGGAAGAGGTACGCTGCCTTAGTCCCGTGCAGTCGGACGTGCCGCCGCTCAGTTTCCAAGAGATCACCGAGAAGCGGTTCGCCGAACAGCTCACCAGGATGGACGCGGTGGGTGACGGGGACGTGTCGAATGTGTGGGAGCGCGTCCGCTGTGGAAACCGGGGTCGGTCAGTGGTGAGCGCACGTGGTCTTGGCTTTAAGATGATAATATCGTGGTTGAGATGCATCTGGAGCAGCTCAGAAAAATGTATACCCAATGAAACCAAGAGAAAGACTGTTCACCGTGATGCACTGGTTAATAAAGATCTAACGAATAACGATACAAAAGAACGGTGTATATTTGCACGGATATCATGTAGACTTATGCAGTTCAAATGCTTTCTGGGCACAGAAATGACCCCTAAGTATGTACGAAGAGATGTCCCCTCAGCACAGCCAAAGGGTAACGGAACTGGTCATTTTCTGCCTTGTGAAACTCGAACTTCTTTATCTTCAACAAATGAAATTGCGCTCAATTTGCCCCTAATGTTAGTTATGCGTTAAGACATACAGACACAATTCTAACATTCGTGTTGTCACAGATTGGCCAATCACAATAGATTCGTTGTAGAACTGTGCCACTTTCGTTTCGACGACCTTGTGTAATTTCCGGAAACTCATATCCTGTCCGCTGCACCAAATTAAGGAAATGGAATGTTTGCGTGCAAGGACCCGATGTTCTGTCACGCAACTCTACGCAGGTTCGTTGTGTCCCTAGAGGACATATTTTGTCCTTTGTCTCTCTCTTCCTTCCCTTCCTCTCATTGACACTCACTTTCGCTACCTCCCTTCTCTCTCTGTCTCTGTCTCTCTCTCTCTCTCTCTCTCTCTCTCTCTCTCTCTCTCTCTCTCTCTCTCTCTCTCTCTCTCTCTCTCTCTCTCTCTCTCTCTCTCTCTCTCTCTCTCTCTCTCTCTCTCTCTCTCTCTCTCTCTCTCTCTCTCTCTCTCTCTCTCTCTCTCTCTCTCTCTCTCGTCCTTCTATTTTTATATACCAGGTTTTTTGTTGCATTCTTTCTGTACTATGTTTTCCTGCACCTGAGATACTCAGATGTCTCGGTATGACATTTCGGAGCCACATTGCATCATTTTTTTCTCCACTGCTGCCTCATTCCACCTTTCTGAGTGTTGCAGCAGGCCTAGTGACCTCTTGTTTGCCTCTCAGGACCTGTTCCAGAAAGTGATACCTCACCAGTGTCTGGGCTCCATCTGGTCGAAGCGGAAGGGCGTGGACGCCTCCTCGGTGGCCGCCACCGTCGACCAGTTCAACGCCGTCTCCTTCTGCGTCATCTCCACCATGCTTATGGACACGACGTTGCGGCACAGCCAGCGCGCCAAACTGCTGGCCAAGTGGATCGACATTGCTCAGGTATGCTGGCATGCGCAGCACTTGTCCTGCAAAAAAAATGAAAATAAAAATTGAAAAGGGAATCAACTGCATAACAAAATTAGAAACAAAATTAGGAACAAAACCACCACTACGTTTAAAGATGCATGGCCTTACGTGGTGTGGGGAAATAAACACAGGTGATCGGGAAATCACACTCCCTGTTTTGCCACTGAACAATGAATAGGGTGTTATCGTATTCATTTGTGAATACTTCGGCTTACTTGCATTGCTGAGTCGAATCAGATGCGTTACGCTATATAACAGATATAGATAAATGTGTTTTTACATAGGTGAAAATAAGCCAAAAAAAAAACAAACAAACAAGACTTGATCTGAGGCGCTTCCCTTTGAACTGGACTTTTGTCGTGATATTTCTAACGACACCTGTTAGGTTTTTCTTTCTCATTCTTACGGAGAGCTTTTGTCAAGTGGTTCAGACCCAGAGTGGGAGCGATTTTCCGTTCCCAGCGTCAGGCTTTCGTGAAGAGGAAATCATTCACGGCAATGGTCGCGGTTTTGAGGCTTCTCCAGTTCCGAATCATCGGCACGTTTTCGGGCTTTTTCGACGCGGAATCTCCAGGGAAACGAATGCTATATTCGTTTTCTGGCTCGGAGCCCTGCGAATTCATTTCACGATGGCTCAGTGGTCGTAAGCTGGCCGGTCGGGACCCGCTGAATGCCTGTTCATCTGCCTCCCTCTCGCCTGCAGGAGCTGAGAATGTTGAAGAACTTTTCCTCGCTGAAGGCGATCATCTCAGGTTTGCAGTCAAATCCGGTGTATCGGCTGAAGCAGACGTGGTCGGCCCTCTCCCGGGACAAGGTAGCTCAATCATCCGAACTTTGCCCGACTGAACGCGCCAGGGAAATGTCACGCAGATTATGACGAAGCGGATGGTGGTATTTAACACCCGACAGTTTTCATCGCGATGTTAACGGTCGCCCAAACCTCTCCGGGGCAGGGTTGTTGCTGTTTAGGGTCAGGCAGACCATGCCGCAGTTTATCAGCAGTAAATAGTTTGTGGTAAAGTATGGTCGCAAAGTAACGTCATCCTTGATTGAAATGGAATAGGAGGTGCTTGTCTGCAAACGCTTATGCTTTTACGATCGATGCTGATGTAATGTGGTGCTAATGCTGCTCAATTTTCCCGCGATGCGTAGTTCTGGTGTTGGTCATGGCCCAGTTAACCTTTTCCTACCTTATCTGTGACGGTCGTGGCTCATCGTTGGCGTATTACCCGAATTTATTGTCAGTATGTCCTGTCTCTAATGTTCCCCTACCATGCAATGCAAAAGTAGTGCACTGCGCAAACATCTAAAGCGGCAGGCTGGACCTATCGCACCCACGAGTCCGTGCTGTACAAGCGTCGCGTGCAGGAGACGCCATGGACGGGATCAGGGACATCACCGTTCGCTCGCTGACCTGCGCGTCTCCCTGGCCAGTCGGAGCTGTTCGACGAGCTGGCCCGCATCTTCAGCGACGCCAACAATATGCTGAACCAGCGCGAACTGCTCATGAAGGAGGGCACCGCCAAGCGTGCCGAGGCGTTCGGCGAGAACGACAAACACCTGCAGAAGTACCTGAGTCGGTCGGCGTGTAACCACACGGTGAGCCCGAGTCGTCGCTGGTGAGCAGGGGAACGATAGTACTGGGAACTCAAGCGGGATGGCGCCATTGGCCCCGGGTGCGTCCTCTTTATAGTTACTCCGGTGCCCAAAAGCCGACTCTAGCACGCACGGTTATAAGTCTGAATGTCAGTAATTGAACACCATCGTTTTCCCAATGCAGGCGAATGCCCTTAAATCACTTTCATGCAGGGACTGTTCCGGGCAAAAAAGGACTTATCCGCAGTAGTTAAACTGAAATATTTCCTAAATTTTGGGGCAAAAATTCTATAAAGTTTGCTGTCGTCTTGCTTTGGCACTACTGGCACACAAAACAGTTTTTTTAGTACAGATATCACCTAGTATGTTCGAGTGTCCTCTTAATCATTAGCGATGTGTATGACGTAGGGACAAAACATGCGCGTCAAGTGAGATTTGGACATCTTTTTCGCTACGTTTACGTTTCTTTGAGAAGACAGTTTCGATTTGATTCGATTCGATTTGAGATTCGTTTGCGACTGCAATTTAAGTGATGTTGTGGCGGCTGTGATTGTGTGACAAGTGTGATGTTGACCATACTTGATGGTTAAAATGCCGTCAAGGGTGCGATTATGGTATCATGAATACAGCTAGCCAGCTGTTCGTAAATAACGTCATGTTAGATTCAGATGAGATTTTGCTTAAAGTCAACAGAATTGAATGTATCGCAAGAAGAGAAGAGAATTAATATGGGAAAGGAAGAATTATGCAAATGGAGTGTTGATAAAAGATAATGCAAGAAGAATAATCAGACACGCCAGGACAGCGCATTTAGGATACCTTGCGGCGAATTAACGTTGAATATCCACATGTGTCGGCGTAACCGCCTGGGAGTGTGTGGGTCTCGAGCGGGCGTTGACACGGAGCCTGTGTGGGCGCGGGCGGCGCCGCGTGCAGCTGGCGGTCGTCTGACGGCCGTGCGGCCCACCTGTGTGCGGCAGGTGAGTCACGGCACCATCCCCTACCTGGGAACCTTCCTCACCGACCTGATGTACATCCACGCCGGCATCCCCGACTACACGGCCGACGGGCTCATCAACTTCGACAAGCGCCGCAAGGAGTTCGAGATTCTGGCGCAGGTCAGTTCGGCGGCGCCGCTGCGCGCTTTCGGGCCGCACCGTTGCGTGCTGTCTCTCGGCGCTTTGTGTGAATATGCTTGTTTTTTTGCGTTGGCTTAGATTCGATTCGTGGCAATGTTGGCCCGATCACGTTGCATTCGTCGGCCTTTTTTAACGTTAGTCTCTGTCTGGTTCGCTTAGTAGGCCTGGAGAGATGCTTCCTGGAATGTTGTTAGCGGGTAAATCTTTTAGCTGACCTTTGAATTCGTCATGTTCCTTGGCATCCCTAATCATGCTTCTCGTTGGCGTACCCGTCATACGTGAACCTGGCGGGCATCTGATTCTGTTCAGCCAAACCGCAGGCGCTCCGAACGTCATCCCCCAGCTTGGCGTTGTTACGAAGAGTGGAACGCATTCCAGTCGCCGAACCCTTCTACGTTGTGTCCTTGTAATCGTATCGTCCATTGTTGGCTCAAGATAAGCAGAATCGCAATTTCGTGCCGATACTGCTATCCGCGCCGTTGGAAGCAGGGGGGGGGGAAGGGGAGGTGGGTTTGGTTGGATGTGATCTATTTGTGGCCTCGGCGTGTACTGGGGTGCTGATAGCTGTTCTAGCCGTGACAGAAATGCGTTGCATGTTGGTACTGTTGTGTGGTGTTTGCGCCGGCCGCCTGTGTGTGACTCGTTTAAACATGGAAGCGTTCTACGAACTGTGAATGTCCTCAAGCACGTTATGTTGGTCCGACGCCCAGAACTTTCGTGACAAATCTCGGCGATGCTTATCGCGAACGGGACGTGCAACTTTCCGCGGACTTCGCTGCCAATTCGCCGACGGTGTGCCGACTCGTTCCGGCATTGATTCCGGGCCCGGTGACGTCACAGTCAGCTGGCGCTGAGTCAGCGGCGGGCGGCGGCGGTGCCGCCTGCGTGCACTCGGCGTTCACGCTGCGGGCGAGCCAGACTGACGGGTCGGCCCTCCGCAGATCAAGCTGCTGCAGGGCGCCAGCAACGCCTACAACATCCCCAGGGACCGCCAGTTCGAGCGCTGGTTCGACTCGGTGCTGGTGCTTGACGACAAGGAGGCGTACGAGCTCAGCTACCAGATCGAGCCGTACGGCAGCTCCTCCAGCGGCAGCGGCTCCAGCAGGGACAAAATCATGCGGAAGAAAGTCGCGTGAGTACCGATCGCGTCTGGCGGGGAGGGCTGCGGCCTCCACGGCGCCCGCTGCGCTGGTCTGTGACTGCTGGTGATCGAGTCTGACCGTTTGGGAGGGTTCTTGGCAATATCGAAGCCAGTTTCCGTAAGTAAATTTGTTGCACTGGAACGCACGGTCTTTAACATGTATCTAGATGACGCCTTTGGCAGCGTATTGGGTACCCGCAAAAGGTGTTCTCCGTCGTGCAGGTTTTCTCCAGACATGTTCACACGAACACCAGACGGTTGCGCCGTTCGTCCGGTTTTGTCCACGTGGACAGGACGTGACAACGCTAACGAATGCTGCTTTTTACGGCACACCACGAGCCCGCCGCCATACTTTATGTTACGGTCAGCGGTCCTGGCCTTGCAGTAACGGTCGAGAACCGCATGCTATTGTTGGGGGCTGTTTGGGGTCTGAACAGCGCAAGGCCCGAGGCCATCCTCCAGGCCACGTCAACATGCATTCAGTGGAGGAACTGCTGCTTGCATTTGCGGGCTTCACGTTTCCGTGAATGGGCCACAACAATGGATTAGCAAGTCGTTAAAGACTGTTTGCAGAAGTTCTTCGGAACCCTGGCTTATTTACCGACAGGCGTTTGATACTTTTTGAAGTGTTTCACTTGTCCGTTTCGTTATTTCATCGACTCTGCGCCTTCGACCTCGTCCCGTTATTCCACTAACAAGGGTCGGCATAATTTGTTGGCTCCTTTTGTACTGGTATGCTGCTTTTCACGCATTCCTCTGGTGACCCTGCCCGGCTTTCGTGTTTGTTTCCCGTCACGCCCACGCCCTCGTGGTTCCACCGCGCTGAGTCACAGCCGCTGTGTGATTCAGTTCAATGGAAACAAAGCTCAATCACTTCAGACGTCTGTTTACCGTGCTCCTGTGTCGCACCGTGCTGTCTCTACGCATTCTGTTTGTTGGTTCTGAACCGTTGTTCTTCACAATACTTGTACTATTGTATAAGTCTTCTTCAACTAAACAGCTTGTTTCTTACGCAAAGAAACAAATTGGGTTCCAAAGTTTGTTTTACGGCGTGATATGCTTTTCTTATTCCGATCCCACCTGCCTAGCTTCCCAGCACGTATCTCCCGGACATCCGTCCGCCAACTGTTCTGAAGTCCGTCGCTCTGTCCTCTCCGCCAGCCCGGCCGCCTGTCCTCGCAGGCTGCCAGTCCTCCGGCCCGGCTGCCCAGGACACCTCCGTTCCCACGTCCCCCTAAATTAGCGCGGCCCACTGGCGTCGGCGCGCGGCCGGGCGGGGCGAGCTGCGCGGGTCAGGGGTCAGCTGGGCGGGTCACCCTCCTGGTGTTCGCACGAACCGAGCTCCGGCGGCCGCGCGGCCGCCGCCGATCAATACTGAAACGGGGCCGGCGGCGCGGCTCGGCCCGGGAAACGGTGCCGGCCAGCTCTGGCGCCGCGGCTGAACGGCTTCAGCCTCGTCCTTCCGTAGTCGTTAAAGTTATGGGACGACCAGGACGGCCTGATCACGGGTGATCCTTGCTGTGGTGGCAGCTTGAGTGCTTGGCGAATTCGAGTCTTGCGCAGTGAGCTCCGACTTCGTTTCGTTCTATTTGGTGCGAGCTCTGCTGCCGAATTTACAACGCACGGTGCGTTTGGCGATCGCCGAGCTTTCCGTGGTGGCAACGGGCTGGGTATTGATCCACTACCGCACACCGCATTGACCATCCACCACGGTGCCCTTCGAAAACAGCAATGGTGTCGCTGGTGCTATCACCCCACGAGGCATTTCCTGGCTGGCGTAATTACTAAGCTGTTGACGAGTTCAGTAATGCTATGGAGTAATTTTACGAGACAATATCGGGGAAACGGCAAGACAGAGTAGCAAAAATCTGTACTGAATACTGCCAAAACGCATAAGCAGTACAAGAAGGGCTTTCTGATGCATGATTACGCAGCTAACTCTCATTGCTTGTGTGGGTTTAATGCATCAGAAGACTGCCACATAGGGAGATAAAAATATCAGACTAATGATTCATGTGTGAGGGTTTTTTTGCAAAAGGAAAGATATCCGCATTGGCTGGTTCATTTTTCTCAAACATATCATGATGCACCAATAGACACTGAGGCCTTTCTTGTCGTTTGCCGGCACATTGAGCCGTTTTCCCGTACGATACGCTGGTCCTCTCCGTGGGGCGTTACACGGACCGTTCTCCTTTCCGTGACCACTCGCCGGCTCGCGCCTCACGTCGCTCCCTCCGCTTGCAGGCTGGGCCACAAGAAGCACGACAGCCTGGCGAGCACGTCCAGCAGCTCGTCCAGCCAGTTCTTCGGCGAGATGGACAGCGTCAGCTCGCCCAACGAGAGCAGCGCCTCGTTCGAGCGCCACGCCAGCGTGGTGAGTTACGGCGCCCCGGAGTGCGGACGGAGGCGGAGCGGGTCAGCCGTTCAGCCGCTTGGTGCGTGGGACTGTCGTCAGGTGTGCTGCGGTGAACCGCCCACTCTCAGCTGTCGTCCGCGGCACTCGGTCTGTTTATGGGGTTGTGTTTCAAGGCTGCAGCTCCTTCAGTTGTGCTTTGAAACAGGAATTCCGAATTTTTTAAATGTTCCAGTCGTGAAAAAGAATTCAACGCATTGTGAATTGCACTGAGTACGGCTAATGTGTTCTGTCTGGAACGGAACGTTTCGTATTCTATTCGTGTCCATAACATTTACGTTGCATTCCTTGTAGTGCATTTGTACGACACCCGGTGGCGGTGATGTCTGACTCAAGATATCACAACGACATCCCAGTAATGTTCGACTGCTGCAGCCCTGTGACGTCAGGTTCCCAGTCAGCGCAGGCCAGGCGTCTGTTCGTTCGTCTGACTCACCCCTCTGCCAGGGTTCTGTAGCCGATAAGATACCGCTGGTGGTGCCGACGGGCGTCCCGAGTCGCCGCCGTCCGCGTCTCATTCCGCTCTCGCCTCCTGCCAGATGTCCACCAGCTCGAGCAGCTCCTCCGTGCCGTCGCTGGACGCGTCAGTGACGTCGTCGGCCACGAACCAGTCGCAGCAGAGCGCGCGCAAGACGCCCGACTCGCAGGCGCGGCCGGACGCCGGCTCGCCCTACATCACGCCCGACTTCTACATCATCCGCGTGACGATCCGGACGGCGGCGCACGAGACGGAGGGCATCAACCTCTACAAGTCGATCATGCTCAGCAACAGCGAGCGCACGCCGCAGGTCATCCGCAACGCCATGATCAAGCACGACGTGGAGGGCAACACTGACGACTACGTGCTGGCGCAGCTGCTGCCGGACGGAGGTGAGCGAGGGGACGACGAGTGCCGGCGGGCGAGGCGGGGGAGTGTTGCAGGGCGCTGAGGTGGTGGGGATGTGTTTCTTGGGAAGGTGGGGTGGTTATTGGTCTTGTGAAGTATCTCAGTCGTATGGGATGAGAGAAATTTTCAGTTCAGGGTATAATTTGTCAGCTAATTTGTGTGCCTGCCTTAGCCAAATGGTAGCCATTCCCTTTACTATGCGTTTCTTCGTGTTAGGAATGTCTGGAAATGGCAAAAAAATAGTTCTTTAAGCCCAGTCAAGCAATGCAAGACGTTGACAGTGTATGACGTCTTTCAGAGAAAGTCGTTCCCGCCAACTGCAACGTCTACTACGCAATCAACACCGCCTACGACCTGAACTTCGTCCTGCGGCCAAAGAAGGACGCGACCGGCGCCGAGTCGCAAAGAACTAAAGAGTCGAAATCAAAGCGGAAGCTTCTGATGCTTCATAAATAGTCGTGATGGCCGCCGGTCGGGCCGCTTTTGATACTTATTTTCGTACTCCAGTGCAAAGCATCATCGACTGTAGATAGCGCTCATCCCATCATCCAGTGTTCGGCGAGACTGGGAGCGGCGTCTGGCTGCCCGCCGGCCGCCGAGTCGACCAAAGACGTTCCCCGCGCTGTCCCGTCCCTGTTGGCCGCGGTGCGCTGTGCTTGACCGAGAGGTTGGCCGCGAGGGGAGAGCGCGGTCCTGTTCCGGCACCTCGCGGCGATTGGTCGGTCGCGGGCCCATCCACCTGGCGGGCGCGAGCGCAGAGACCTGCGCGACGCCGAGTCCCTGCTGCGGCGTTCGTTCGAGTTGTGCAATTCAGGGTCGCGGCGACGGTTGTTCCGTGAGTTCCGACACGGTCGAATGGCGTCGGTTTGATCGGCTGAGGTTGACGTCGGTGTCAATGGCGAACGCGAAGTGGAAGCGCTTCGTTGAGAGCGTATATCTCCGCGAAGCACGGATTTAATCAGAGAGCCTGATTTAGCAGGCCCCGTTGGTCTTGAGTTATTTGTTCTTGTATTTGCATTGGACTCATAAATAAAGCTGCGATCGAATGGAGCGATTGGTTTCACGGAAAGAAAGTTCCTTTAAGATATGTCTGCCTTGATGTGTGATAGCTGTTGACACTCGGGATGGCGCAGTCAAACTTTAGCTCGTCGGATTTCGGAATCGGAAACTTGGGTCGAGTTCGGGTTGGCGGGACATATTGCGTCGCGTCTCGCGGCAGTTAGTGTGCTGTGTGAATACCCCAGTCGACAGGCGAGCCGAGACCAGTTTAAAGATGAGGATTGTTCGCGCCATCGGCCATATTCAGATCAGGAAGAGAAAAATAAATATCAATGAAGGGTAAATGCAAAAATGCGCCAGCATAAATGAAAAGCTCGCATCAACACTTAAAATTTCTCTCGAAGAAAATCACGTATCAGATCCTTGGCAGAGCACATGAGTGATGAGACAATAAAACTCTGTATAAGTGGCGTGATTAAGAGCTCCGTTCCATGAACATGCCTCGTGCCCATGTGGCAGCTTAAGGGGATTTTGATGCATGCTTTTAATCAAATGGGTAATGGCTGAACAGCGTATAATGCGAACGGCGGCGAAAAAGGTAGTAGCATGCGTGGCAGCGTGCAATCCATATTGCCTTCATACCTAACGATTCTACACTTTTGGATATATTTTGAAGGTCAGAGCAAGAGCGATAGCTTACTTTGATGCAACAGGTATGAAATAAATCGCATCAGTAAATTCCCCGCACTTTCATAGCCCCGTCGACCGTGATACCAAAACTGACAAGTCAGAACACAAGCAGTTGCAGAAAAATCCGCCAGGCTGCGCAGACAGCGTAGATGGCGTTGGTGTCCGTCTGTTCTACCAATGCCCAAGATGACATGGAGCTCACCGAGTCTTATCCTGACAACAGAAACAACGCGAGATGTCTGGGGCCTGAGTCCAGCACAGTTTGGCAAGGCGTAAAACGTTCACCACATTATCTAAACATTCACAAACGGTGGTTCTGGATGAGTCCTTTGATCTGGACAGGCGCCTTTAGACTTGCCGCTGATTTGACCCCTCCCCCTGCCGTCAGTGAGGAATGATCTGGGTACGTCTGGTTTCGAGTAAGTTCTAACACGATGGATCCGCCGGTTTAGCACGCACCATGGTATGGGCTCAGCAATCGTCTCCCGTATCATAATGACAGGTTTAACCCGACACCGCCAGGGGGTGTCAAATAGGCCACCCTCCTCGATTTTTCGTGAATTACTCCTAAACCATGAGGGCCTTAAGAACCAAAAGAGCCAGCCCATCAACCTTTCATTGCCTGTTTATCGACCATTTTTACATATTGTGACATTAAAACTATTTCCATGCTAAGTCAGGTCATGGAGATAAGATGTCATAAGTGAACCCCTGCATGCACGTTTTCGCTTCTGCGGGCGGCTGCGCGAACATGACTTGTTTTTCATAATATTTGCGAATATAATGCATGGATTATTTGGACTCACATTTGCCAAAAGGATATACAAACGTGTCACGTCAACGTTAGAAGTAATGCTGGGTCACATGCATGGTAAAAGTTGAACTGGTTTGCATTGCGAGTGATACAAATCGGCTGCCGCTCACCTTCCATATCGTTCAAGCCAGACAAGCAAATCTATATGCGCCTCTTAGCAAGGTTCACCAAATGCAAAATGAAGTCATGCCAGGCCACGTCATAGGTTGATGTCGAAAGGAAATAAAATGCAGCATTGTCTGTGGAAGATTGTTCAGTAGCAGCAGAAAGCAATTATTGTTCCTAGTCAGATGAAAAATGTCCTGACTTGGCTAAACCTTGACCCGATAAAGAACAGAGGGAGTAGATTTCATTATCACGGGATGTCATCTCAGTTCTGTACTTGGCGCAACTGAGAATCCCAGCGAGTTATTGTTGCTCCTTGTCAGGAAGAGTAATACAACCTTATCTGACCTGACTTAGCATGACCTTAACTAGATGGAATGCAGGTAATGCAAAACTGATCATCAGAAGGTTTCACTTTCGTTTTTTTTTGTCACGTGGATCAAAAAGGCTGCGAGTAAGTATCGAACTTCGCCACGTAAAATAAGACCAAATTTCAACTGACCTAGGCCGACCTTGACCCGACATTTTTTAACATTTTGGCATCTTTTTGATGTAGACTATCATGACGCTTCGTTTGATACCCAGCTGAAGGCTCTAAGACCATTATTGCTGATGATATGGTGTACGGACCGGTCTCGGTTTTTCCGACGTCATGTTATGCGTTTTTGCGTGACCTGTGACGTCATCAGTCATGTGACCAGGGCATACAAAGTATATTCTGAATCGCAAAACTATCGATTGGCGGTAGACCGGTTCAGATCCGACGGTAAGATCCTGAGATAAGAGGGGGTGTTCTTTTTGACAATCTCCCCATGCGGTCGCGGGTACAAAAACACGCCAGGCGATACTGGGTTAACGCAAGGGCATTACGTATATTGCGAATAGATGGATTAGCTCTGGAGGAAAGAGGTACGCAAGAGCATTGCATGATACTTATGCTGAAGTTGATATGTAGCGAGAAATAGAGGCAACAATTCACGAACACGACTATTTCTGTTGTAAGACCCCCTATGTTTAAACGATGAGACCTTGATGATTACAATATATAGGAATAATCTCAGCCACTTCTGCGTACTTTCAGTGTAGAGGTGCGTTCCACTTATTTGGAAGACACTCAGACGGCAACGGATATCCCATCCTGCATGGATGAATGCACAATTTGGGAGAAGAGATGACAAGGGAAGTCGTGGGACGACTGAGAATTCCTTTTTAAATGAATCCGGAAGCAGCCAATTTCGTTTTGATGTTGTATACGTGCCATTACGACCCACACATTCCTGAATAGACGCCAATAAAAGCCATAACATCGTCCCTTTCATCTGCACTCAGAGACAATAACGACGTTTGCAGGTGCGTGCCGAGATACGGAAACGGCAAACTTCCCATACAGTGCACCATTTGCTCGCGCTGAGGACCGTTCTCCAGAGAGCACCCGACGACACCTGATACGTGTCCTGCGGCCGCGGCCGGCCGGCCCGGTCTGCGCCGCCGTCTGCGGCGCGCCCACCGAGCGTCGGTCCCGACGGCCGGCGGCCGGCGGAGTCGGCAGACGGCGGCGGCCGGCAGAACGTCCCGACGGAGCGACGGAGGCCGCCCGTCTCCGGGCCGCCGCTACCAGAACAGGCCAGCCGAGCGGGCAGCGGGGCCGGGTCACGGTAGGTGAACGGCCACCGGAGCCGTGTCAGGTCAGCTGAGGACCCATTGGAGCCAGGCCAGGTCGGGTCAGGTCAGCTGAAGAGACACCGGAGCCAAGTCAGGTCGGCTAAGGTACACCGGAGCCAGGTCAGTCCAGACGAGGGTCCACCGAAACCAGGCCAGGCCAAGTCTGGTCACGTGAGGGCCCACAGGAAGCAGAAACCGGTCAAACAACCAGTTTACCGGAGTCAGGTCACAGCGGGCGCGGCAGTTCAGGAGCGGCCAGACGGAGCTGTGCAGGACCAAGGAAACCGTCTACAAAAGTGAGACGTTGTGACCTTTGCCTGAACGTTTGTATGTGCTAACTGCTGTGTTCTAAAAGCGCCACAGATCGGTGACTGTATTATTTGCGCTGATGCGTGGATATAGCGTAATTGCTTGCTGTAAGGTAACGTAAATCAATCGCAAGACCGTTGTTCAGATCGGTACATGGTGATCTACGAAGGCAGCTGACTTTCTTGGGGTTGTGCTGAAGGAAGCATTTTGTCGGGTATGGCACCAGCAGTGCAGGCCCGTCGTGTCAATTAAGGTGGTCATAAATGCCACTTGAGCAACACTTAGCTGCTCAAAATCCCTTCCGTTTATCTTAAAACTTCATCTTTGTTGTTCCACTTTTCTCGATTTACTCACTGCCCTTGCGCTGTTGGATTTCTACGGTTTCTGGATGGACCATTTAACAATGAGGTTTCTTTGCTATTTATGATGAAAATGTTGGTATTTAGCTGAATATCTTTTACACTAGTTTTGCATTTGCCCACAGAAAATGTTGTCTATTGGAATGCACGCCCGGAATCCATATGCTTTCAAAAGCACACGTCCAGTAATCTAGCCCGTGGGTGGACTCTCCTGTGCTATTTAGGTTGCCCATGCGACACCAATATTTCCGAAATGTTGCATTAGACCTATGGTGATGGGTGGAAACAATGGACTTCAGAGTAATGCTGCAGTCCAATTACTATCCAAAGCCTCAGCCTCTGACTAGCCGTTATAACCTGTTAAGAGTCATGAAGCTGGGAAGTCTGGCAAGGCGCTTTGAGGTAAACAACACTGAAGACCCTCAATACACCATCACTCAGACTTTAAACTGGAACTACATTGCTGGACGCTTTCGTTTGGAAAAGCTGGGGTCACTGAGAAACGCAGAGCTTCGAAGTACGGGGCGGCCCGTCTCCATTTGAGTGTCGCGAAACGTCCTCTCGTAAATGCAATCTTCCCATTAGGAGACTGGCGGCGGTAGGTTAAAAATGTTTTCAGGGAAGATCCCGCAGACCACCGCAACACGACCCAAACTAGAGTCTGTGAGCTTATTGCTGTATTTGTTGATAGCTTAATTCAAACGTCACAGCCTGATAAAACTGGGCTATTAGACGCATTGCATGACGAAAAACTAGAAAGGAAGAGTACGTTGACGTCGCCAGTCGCAACATGCATGCATTCATTTTAACCGAAAAATGAGTAGACAAAATCATGAGGCCTTTGTTTTTCTATAAAAAGTACTCAAAGCATATTTAACATAATCCTTATGCTACTTACTGAGGCAGCAGTGAAACTTCATGGCACATTGACAAACTAGAAAACCAGATTATGTTAGCAAGAAGTCATCTCTGTAATGCTTTTCATCTTGCAAACAAGTGTGTTTTGCCATTTATAAAGCATAAGTAGGATAGTACACATTGGTCTTGGTACAAATATTATGCTATACGTTTACGAAAGACTGCAGTTGTCTTCAGCCTTCACTTCTAACTCGATCACGCCTTCTCTTGAAAGGGCTGGCTGTGACTCATACAGATCGGAGGTAAACTGCAGTTCTTCAACTGAAACTCAAACGACGTGACATTACATCAATGGAAGAGCATTGCTGAACTGCAACTCCTTTATTATGTTTGGCTTTTTAGCCAAGACTTTGACTTGGCCTTCTTATTGCGGTCCCATGCTCGGAATTTTAAGCATTACTCATTTTAAGCATTACTCGCACTCGACCCGAAAGCAGACCCTTTCGTGCCGAACTCGGTATCGCAGTAAACGTTTTGCTGGCCTGATTCTGATTCGGAATCATCAGACCAGAAAGAAGCTGAATCGCATTCAGATGAGGAATCACGTCCACTGTTTTGGATCGAATCCCAAGTTTGATTGCGAGACAGCAGACGAGACGAGAGAGAGAGAGAGACCGTTTTTTCCAATGTTGCGACGTAGCCGCTGGCGACTCTCCTGTTCACACAATTAATGCAGACGGGCTTATGGCTCAGCACTGATCTCGACTCACGCCCAAAAGTCGAATTTTTGAAGGCCTCATATAACCTGAATAATGCAGCCCAAAGCTGATGACTTTTAATGCTGCTGTCTCGTGCTTCTTTTCAACATTTTGCTGAACAGATGTGGAGGTGAGACAAGTATAAAACTCCTTAACCAAATAGGCCCATGTCCTGCCAAACACAGGAAGGTAAAGGGCAGCCGTGCATGTGAAGAATCCGGAATAGAACGTCTTTTCTATAATTTACAACGGCTGAAATTTTCAAGCAGAAGTCATTGATTTGTGCGAAAAAGGCACAACATATGCTTAAGTGTTAGAACTTTCCTTCAATTTACTAAAGACTCTTATGCAAGACATATTATTGTTATTCGTTTTTTAACGGTTTTATTTGAAGGGAAAAGTATCGCTGCAGTGTCCCGAGAAACGTGCAAAAGATATACACAGTCACAATGCGACATTGAAAATACGCGTAATACGTTTAATAAAAGATCCGCAGTGTGTCTAGACAGGGAGGTAAATTTTGTAATATGGATGAATGACAATTCCCTCCAAAAAATTCTGTTTTTTGGCGATAACTTCAAAAAGTTGCAGTTGTAAAGGTATGAAAGTTTGGGTCGATTAAAGAAATGGTAAGAACTGTTTTGTTCATTTCAAATTGATGAGTACGTAAAGAGATCACATTTGGCACGATCTGAATTTTCGGTTTACCCCGAATAACTCTTCAACAAATCAGTCCAAGAAAATTTCTACCGCGTGTTTAGTGCTGATGCTTTGGGCACGTACTGCATGGACACTTCGGGATTCGACGAAATGAGGAGAGCTATTTCCGTGGCGGCCCCATCTCGGCTGGACGGCTGCATTTACGAGCCAATGTTTGACGCCACTTCTCTCCAGATATGTCGTCTGCAGCCTAGGATCACCGTGCTGTCTAGCTGCCACCAGACGTTCGAGAACGGCGCGCGGTTCGGGGAAACACAAGATCACGAAATTCGCTTGTTTTCACGCAATCTCGGTTCCTTCACCAAAAACTTTTTCACACCCATTTCAAGCGTAAACCTGTGAAACGGATGTCGCTGGTCAAGTGCGGAATTGAACCTGAGGGCGGATTAAAAAATGCACCCATGTAAAGGAACATCACGACGAAGTGTTTAGCCCCCAGCGCTACACGTTCGCCATAGATTTACCCCTAGCAAAAACCCTCTGTCTGAGTGTTACACCTCCTAAAACTTTTTGCTTCAGTGTTGCACCTCGGTCGTAACATTCTAACGATGTGTATTTATTGCACACATTCTCGGTGTATCAGCAGAATGTATGCAGGTGATCCTTGGTCCATTCCGCGCTCATTCGCGGCGAAATGAAACGTTCCATTTTTCGTATTTCGCATGCATATTTTATGCGCGATTACATGTAACATGCATCTGCGCTTCAGCTTTTCATCAGAAGTTTAAATATCCTTCCTCACAAAAACGTTGGCATACCCGCAACGATGTAGTGACCGCACGGTCACACGAGACGGTCATACAAGTCTCACGAACAGTCATATGAGACGGTTATACCAGTCCCCTGCACGGTCATACAATGCGGTCACACCGCGTCCTCCGCACGGTCATGCGACGCGGCAGAGCCTCCGATCGCTGGTCAGATTTCGTGACTCACGCCCTACGAACTTCGATATTACCTGAACAGATAGCCAATCTCATCAGAGAACTAACTGTATGAAAATGATTACCCTCCATAGCTGATGAATAACAAGCTTAATTTTCAAAACATCGATAATACCTGAACAGATAACAGATTTCATGAGAGGTTCGCCGTCCCCCCCGACGACCGGCGTGATAGGCTGTGACGCGAAATGACCCTGGCAGCCGAGAGCGTCGTTAAATAAACCAATAATCAACCAGACAACTACCGGTGTAAGAAATAACTGTATAACTCATGCATAACAAACTTCGTTTCCAAAACAGACTTCATTTTTCAAGAAAGTCGTTTCTTCTTTCTTTCCTTCCTTTTTCTTGCTAAACACATGGCAGATCAATGGGACGCAGACCATCCATCATCCAAAGAAAAGATAGCAGAGTTTTCTGTGGTATGATTGGACATCCGCCTAGTCCGGCTGCGTATCCACGACCCTTTGCCCACCAGGCTCACACACGCGTCCCAACGTCTCCACGCTTTATTTCCGACTGCCGCCGACGCCGACTGCCTCCGAACGCCGCCGCACATGTCGGCCTGAAACCCGATCTGCGTCCGGGGTCGGCTCCTCAGCCCCGATGTTAAAATAACACTGTGATGGCTAAAACTAAATGATGGCGGGGACGGCCCTGACTGAATCCAGGGTCGGCACACGTGGCGACGACAGGGCGGCCCCGCTCACCAACAAAGACCACATTTTCATTATGCCCAGACTACACCATGATAAACTTTGCTATTATTCCGAACATTTTTGGCTGTTTCGTCACAGCTGTCCTATGGACATGCACACTGATCAGATAATTTGAGTTTTGGACACCCCTCTTATCCAATTTTTAGGCATACACTGTGAAACGCCACCCAGGTTAGGAACTGGTCCCCTTGGTTCTTGGAGGTTTCAACGTCAGCCATCCACATACAAAGCCTCTTCATGGATGTAGGGTGGACCCACGGCGTGGGGGTCCGAAAACCACTCGTTCATCCCTGACCTCGAACAAATGAGGTAGGGGCATTGGAACCGGGGGAAGCAGCTTCTCCCCCCAGCTTTGGGCAACATTTAACATTAGCCCGATGGCGTCGCATGAAAAAAATGAGGTAAAATCGCGTTGGCCCCCCCCCCCTCTCCCCTCCCCATTTCCACAGAGGTTTCATCGCTTCTACAAGGACATTGAAACGACAGTATTAACAAAGATGCCTTCAGACCTCGCACCTGGCACTGACTACGCACCTCGGAACATAAAATAAGATCATTAAAGATATAAGTACTTTTTTGCGGTGAGGTAACGGAACCTTGAAGTCATCCGTTGTGATGTGCAAAATTTTCATGCTTTTGTGCCCGAATAAGGCAAAATCGTTTGCGCCACCTCAAACAGTTTGGCGGTGGCGGCGAATTTTGCACGTATAACACGAAGACTCTGCGGATTGCCGATTATTATTAGATGATTGCTTGTGGCGTCAGTGGACATTGATTGGCTGATCAGTCATGTCGTTGTGGATAATTAGATAGCGGGGTGATACATAAGCGTTTGCAGTACTGATTAATGATATGTTTTTTATCTTTCAGGATTTTCATTTCTTCATTGCTTCTTTACCTCATGAGACTTTTTCTTTTATATTTAGTTACCTTTTCCAACTATGTTCATATTCATTTTTCTTTCACATTTTTCTACTTATTTTTAACTGTTGCTTTTCTTATTCTTTGTCTTACGTCGATGGTGCCTTCTTTTCCATTGTTCTTTTTATTGTTCCTTCATTTTTGTTTGCATTGATGAATTATTTCCAAGTTATACTTTTGGTTTCTTCTATACTTCATTCTTCTTTGCATTTACGTCTTGTTAATTTTGAAATTCCTATTGGGATTTTCACCCCTTCCTGCTCAAAGGCAACTTTTCCTTCTTTTTTATTTCATTATTTTTTAAGTTATATGTAGATATTTTTCCTTTATTAACATTTTACTACCATTTTTCCTGTCTGTTGTTTGTGTCGTTGATTCCAATGTGCTGTTGTTTTATGTTTATGTATTTTATTTTGTTAATTACTACATAATTGAGCTAATAATTATTATGTTGTTTATTATTCATTCATTTTGGAATTACTTCTGTCTTCCATTAATTTACTCTATTCGTTTTTTAATTCCTTGTTTTCATGCTGGAAAAATGTTTCTCTGTTATACACTGATTTCACCCACTGAGCAGCGATAAGATGGTGACCTATCTCTCTTTCAGCAGGGTAGTCAATAATTGCGTAGCGCAGCACGACAGCAGGGCTGAACAGCGTATTACTAGAATACTTTTTGTATGAAAATTACAGTCCTTAAGTGTCTGACACGGCACTTTTTCGTAAATAGCCTATATATTTCACACTGCATTTATTTTTTTGCATGGTGCGCAACGGGCTTGTGACAGACAAAACAAATAACCTCAGGCACAGAAAATACTTGTGTCCTGAGGTAAGGACAGCATCCTTTACAGAAAATGGTACTGGCCCAACTTGCGCGAACTTTTCTTAAGCATACGTAATTCGGTAACCAAATTCAAGTCGCGAGCCCAGAGATTTTCCTAAGACTACTGATTTGGGTGCTATTAATCAAGGCATTTCAACCATAAATATTTCCTCTGAATTCTATTGTAAGACTGCATTATGATTCCTTTGACTTAATGTTCTCGAGTAATTTTAAACAGCAGGTACCATGTAGTGCCTAAAATAATTCGATTTTCAAACAGAAGTGGTCACGGCACGCGCCTATGACGTCTCAAGGCTTTAGCATGGGACGCCCCACTGATATCCAAGGCACAAACGGCTTTAGTTACTGCTCTAACATCTTAATCCGGCCCCGCCTGACGTGTTTTTATACCCGTCGCCGCCTAGGGATACCAAAAAGGGTAACCCGCTGTTGTCTCAGAATCTAACCGTCGCATCTGAACCGGTCTACCACCAAGCGATAGACCTAAGTCTTGCGATTCAGAAAATATTATCATAGCCCTGGTCACGTTACTGATGACGCCATACATCACGCAAAACACATAGCACAACGTCGGAAAAACTTACATCGGTTCAAACATCAAACATTAATGCTGGTTTTGCAGCCTTCAGCTGGGTATCAACTAAGGGAAACTAAGCGATCTTCAGCATCAGAAGCATGCCGAAATGTAAAAAATGTCGGGTCGAGATCAGCCTAGGTCTGATGAAATAGGAGTTTTACTCAACATGACAAAGATCGATACTTGCAACCGTTTTGATCCACGTGACAAAAAGGATGGAAGTAAAACCTGGTGGTGACCAGTTCTGCATTACCTGCTTTTCACCCAGTCGAAGTTATTCTAGATCAGGTCAGATTAGGTTTCATTACTCTTCCTGACAAGGCGCAAAAACTAGTCGCTGGGTTTCTTAACTGCGTCAAGTGTATGGAGCTTTGCATACCAAAGAAAATTATTAGTATGGAATTTGATATCAATATTTTGGCCTATTCATATGTGTTCTTGCATTATAAAACTGTAAACTGTAAAAACGTTATCAATCTCACATCTCAGGGTTCGATGACTTTTTCCTGCCAATTTTTTTCCCAGTTTTACACCCATGACAGAAAGTCACTTTTCATTTTCTGGCTAGGAACAATAATCCATTTTGTTTTGACATCAGCCTATGACAAAACCTGAAATGACCTCACGCTGCATTCGGTAAACCTTGCTAAGAGGCGCATATAGATCTGCTTGCCTGGTTTGAACAACGGGGAAAGTCGGCGACAACCACTTGTATTACCCACAATGTAAATCAGTCCAACTGTCATCATGCATGCGATCTAGCTTGGCCTCTAATGTTGACGTGTCACGGTGGTATATCCTTTGGGGACCGTGTTTTATTTAAATCCAAATAATCCATGCATTTTTCTCTCAAATATTATAAAAACGAACTATGCTTGCACCACCACCCGAAGACCTTTGACTTTATGTCTCCATGACCTGACCTAGAATGAAAATGGTTTTGTCAAAATATGTAAAAAGGATCCATGAACGGACACGGAAGGTTTAGTTGGGCTGACTCTAACGCTTCAGATGTCATTCACGAGCAACCGAGGGGTTGCCCTATTTGACACCCCCAGGCGGTACCGGGTTAATGAACAACGTGACATCTTCTGGTAGCATACAAACCAGTCACAAAGGAAAATGAAACTGCCTGATGGCTGAATGCTGCTGCCTCGCGTGCTGCTTCCTCCATCACCACACGAACCAACATGACGCAACGCCGTGCTCACCCAGCTGGCTATACATCCTGACGAAGTGCACAGCCAAGTGCTGAACTGCACTTCTGATGAAATGGACGGGACAATCAACTTTGTTTCACGTCTTGAACCACGACAGATAACATTCGTATACTGATCAAATCAGCATGACGTCATGGCAGGACATCGATAGGGTGATTTTAATATGTTAAGCTGTTATGCGACACCGGTGAAACATGCTGCAAATGGGAATCTTAAATTAATGGGTTTAATTCTTCTGGGTAAGTTCATTACACTCTTGATTAACCTCCGACACGAAGATAGATCTTACATGATGCGACCATCTCAGGTGTTTGAAGCATGACTGCACTCGATTTAGGTCTGTATTTTCTGGGCCTGGTATGCTTTAAATGATTGGATTTCACGCGCACCGCGCCAAATTCAACCGTTGCCGCCAACACCATGCATCGATACCCAAGACGTCCTCACAGTGTTGAGTATATTTCGTTTATCATGGCCTTGCGTAATGTCGTAACGTTTGCTCACTCTCTGGCGCCGTTCGCCGTGGCGTTGTAACGTCTGCTCGCTCTCTGGCGCCGTTCACCCGGGCCGCCGCTGGCCGCGATGGGCAGCAGACTGCGGCCGGACACCGTCCCCAGGGCGTGCGCTCGCCTCGTCAGACCTATTCGCCCCCGGGGCCTCGTAAGCACTGAGTCGTCGGCAGAAAAAGGCCGCGCCGGGCCCGGCCGATAGCCGACTACTGTCGCGGCCGGCCGGAGATAGCCGCCGCGGCGCCGGCACGCGCCGCAGTCGGCGCCGACGCTCCTACAGCGGAGATTTGATCAGCCGGCCGGTTTTCGGGCTAATCTGAGGCGCCGGCCGGCCGGCGAGCCGGCGCCCGGGGCGGGGGAGGGGAGGGGCGTGTTGGCGGCCGACCGTCGCTGGGTAGTTCGTATCTGGCATGAAAATAAGACCGTTTGTCATAGTATTTGTTTGGAGACCTTTCCTACTGCTACACCTGCCGAGACGCCGCAAAAAGTAGCGTTGCAGTCGTCATACGCGGCACGTCCTACTCCAAGAAAAGCGCTGGCTTCATCCCACCCGACCGCGAGCAAAAATGCAACGCAACGCCGGTTTCGTCGGATCAATGGCCGTGACGGTAGCGCGGCTGATGGGCGCGGTCCGCGGGGCCATTCGTTACGGGACCGAGGCGCGGAGACGCGGCTCTGCGGAGCCCCCGACCGCGGCCGGCGGCGGCCTCCGGGGACCGTCCGGCGCGAGTTACGCCGCTGGGGCGTGGCGTCACGAGAGCGCCCGAAACGGACGGCGACGGCTGCCGGCTCCGTGCTGACGTCGAAGCCCGCGGACGTCGGCTGTGGCGGCCCGGCGGCGCCGGAGCTGCCACAGCCCACGCCGCTGCTGTGAGGCTGAATGTCGTTACGTAACTGGCCTGCTAACGCAAGCCGGTCCTTCTCAGGACCAACTGCCATCTGACCAAGCTGCATCTGACGCCGGCCCTGAGAGGCCACTGCCAAAGCGTTATGTATATGCCACGCAAGGTGGGGACGATAGCCCGAAAAATTCTTCCATCCTTAACGCTGGCAGCTCGTCTCACTTCCACCGCAATGTTTTCTGCATTCATACAGGTCGCCGCGGGCAGTCTTCTCTCCCGCCGTCTAAGAACGCACGGGAAATTACACACCGGTACTTCTAGGGCGCGTACCGCACGCAGCGGCCAGCCAATAAACGCACACCGACCAGGCTCGCATCGCTCCCCCCCCCCCCCACCTCGTGCGCGTTCTGGCACGTCACACGGGATCCGACCGTTCTCGCGAGCTGCCGGCGGCGATTGACGCGACACATTCCGATTTCGCCCGAGGCGGGTGGGGGTGGGGGGGGAATGAGCTCCGGACGACGGAGAGTGCTATTTTGAACAGTATTTCATTACGGTGCTGTGAAAGGGGAGGCTAGTTTGGCCTAAAATTCCTTCTCCAAACAAGCAGGACACTTCCGCGCTACAGACACAAGCACTCTTGTCATTTCATTCAGGGCTCGTGTGACAGTGGTAAACGCTGATCAGAATTGATAAAATTCTGTAGAAATAATCCAATTCAGTGCGTCTGACATAATGATACAAAAGCACTTTTGAAAAGTTCACAGAAACATTTGAGGGGACCACACTAACACACATATACATACATATGTATATATATATATATATATATATATATATATATACATTCAGATGTGTGTGCATTGTTTGTTAAATGTCACCGCAGATCGGCACCTTATAAGTTTTTCGAATATCCTTTTAATCTCTCTTACAGTCACTATATAACTGGCCTCGTGCTCTCTCAGTATGTTCATGCTTCATGTTACTTGGTTTGGAAGAGACAGAAATGAATACAAAATGATGGCATATTCATCGACGTTTCATCCTACTTAGGACATTATCAAGACTAATGTAAGTGTTAAATGGTGGAAAACAGAATTAGAGAATTCCAACGCATACGTGCTAAGTGTTGCAAGATCTCACAGCAGGCAGTTCCTGCCAAAAGATTCCCGTCACTATGGAGAAAAACTAACATATTCACTTCACGGAACAAGACGGACACGGCACGCAAACGTCAAACACACGCACACGCACAAGCACACAAACAGCATACTCTTTCACCCTCGCTCACGCAGCACACTCCCATATAACCTTAAGGTGCCCATTGCGTTCACTTGCTGGTTTATGTTTGGCTGAAGATCTTGAATATACATGGCCTCCTTTACCGAAAGCCTTCGCTTGTCACGGGCTGCTCTTGATGACATTTGAATGTTTTCCACCATCTGCCGCCTCGTCGACCGTTCGCCATGTTGTTGGAGTTAGTGTGGTAATGGGCCGCCGTTCTGCAGGTGCTTCGTCATGCGTCTACTGAGAGTGGTGGCTGACCATCGTACCCACTATTTGGAAGGAGCGCGCAGTCCCCTGTTGTACATTTGTAAAAGAAGACAATGTTGGCTTCTTTCAGTGGGCTCATCACACGATGCGTTGTTCTTCATTACGACAGAAGATGTTAGTTTATGGTGGATGGACTGACTGATGGACTGACCGCCTAGCAGTTTCTCCGGACAATATCACGGATCATGTTTTCGGCGCTCTTGGAACCATGGGACATGACATTTTTGTAGAAGGGCTTGTGGATATTTTCAGTTTATGTTGGTCAGACATCACCTCTCTCGAAGACGCATCACGAAGCACCTGCAGAACGCCGACCCATTACCACACTAACTCCAACAACATGGCGAACGGTCCACAGGGCAGCAGATGGTGGTAAACACTCAAATGATATCAAAAGCAGTCCGCGACAAGCAAAGGCTTTCGGTAATGAAGGCCGTGTATATTCAAGATCTTCAGCCAAACATAAACAAACAAGTGAACGCAATGGGCACCTTAAAGTTACATGAGAACGTGCTGCATGAGCGAGGGTGAAATGCTGCGTGCTGTTTGTGTGCGTGCGTATGTTTGATGTTTGCGTGCCGTGTCCGTCTTGTTTCGTGATGTGAATATGCTAATTTTTTCCGTAGTGACGGGAATCTTTTGGCAGGAACTGCCTGCTGCGGGATCTTTAAACTCTTAGCACTTATGCATCTGAATTTTCTACTTCTGGTTTTTACCATTTAACACTTACATTAATTTTGATAATGTCCTAGGTAGGACGGAACATCGATGAATATACTGTTATTTTGTATTTAAACTCTGTCTCTCCCAAACCAAATAACATGAAGCATGAACATACTGAGAGAGCATGAGGCCAGTAATATAGTAATTGTAAGAGGGATTGAAAGGATATCCCCAAAAAATTATCAATTGTCAATCTGCGGTGACATTTAACGAACAATGCGTACTTAATAACCTGCTTCCAAATTTCACTAAAGAACGTTCACAGCATTGGGTTGGCGATACGTAAATCCCGGCTCTGAAAAATTTGTCCCGGCGTTCGATAACGTCGGCCAAGTTGAGGCGCTATTCGGCGACGTATTCCAGCATTTCCAGCTGGCGGGACGGGTTTGACGCGGCCGAAATATCGCAACATTTCCGAGCTTTACGGCGCCACTGGCGCGCCCGGGATCAAATTATTGACGTGCTGCAGCTGGTCCACGTATTGATACCGGGCCGGCAGCGCCAGGGACACCGGGCTCGCGGCGGCCTGATTGGTAAAGCTGGCCGGTGCCCGGGTCCGACTCGGACTAATAGACCCGCGGCGACTGTGGTGCCGGGGTCACCCGTTCTCTGCGTTCTCTCGCCTGCACCGCCCAGCTTGCGTGTCCGGTGGAACGTCGCCGCGTCGGCCGGCGCCCAGCGTCAGGTGCACGGTCAAGGCTGGGCCGTCCAGCTGCTCGACACGAGGGGAGCTGACGGCAGGATGAGCGTGTCATAGTCGATACATGCTCTCCAGTGAGCGAATCTGGCTTGTGGTGTCGTGACAGTGTCTTTCCGGTGAGCGCACAATGCAGGAGGCTCGGGAAATAAGGTGGCCAACGTAATCAAGCCTCGTGCAGACGACTTTCCTTGAATGTTTTTTTCTTATACTGATCATTGCGAAATTTCTTCTCATAACTGTCTTCGAAATTGAGTTTCTTAAAGTCTTCCCTCGTTGGAAGACTGGCATTGGGATCCTCAGCAGCCAAGAACAAACTTAACGTAGTCGAAGCAAAGTAGCAAGTTTAAGTTATTTAAGGCATTGGTTCGGAAGACACGTGGCCACAGCTAAATTCACACGTCATAGTGCATATCCGATTTCTCGTGAATGAACTAAGATTAGTCAAATGTTATCTTGTTTCTGTTTCGCTAAATATCCTGCAGGTGCATTCGCGGATTTCAAATGTCTAGCTCGCTGCAGTTTCTACGCAAGGGAAAACTTCGTAAATGCACAGAAATAGTCCAACTGCATCAATCACGGAGCAGATGTTCTGGCATGGACCTGTCCGACTGAGATTAAATCCGTCTAAGCACTGCGCGTTGCGTAGGCAATAGGTCACGCGTCGCTGATTTACCTATTCGTATAACTCAGCACAGTCCATGCTAGCCAGTCACCGTCTTCTTCAGTCGCAGCTTCTCGCCATGATTAGTGTATAATATCCCGCAAACAGCCTGCCAACGGAACAAATCAGCATCTCTGAATTCGTCCTACACGGCTTATCTGAGCACCGTGCTCGACGCTCTGCACTAGGCCACTGAGATCGGCCGCGGACCCGAGTCCTATTAATCCCATTATCAATCAATTTCTTCGCGTCTCTGTGGGCAGGGACCGGGGTCGATGGCTCTCATCCGCTAATGGCTCAACATCGAACCCGCCCGAACCAGACAAACGATGCTTTCGCGGCGTTTTCTGGTAGAGGGGTCTCTCCCGTCCGCGGAGCCCGACTCGTGCATCGTTACTCTTGCGCGACGGCGTTTTTCTGGACGAGGCGTTGACGCTAGCGAGGAGCCGTGCAGCACGTTGTTCGATCGCGAGGCAGCTGTCCGACGTCGGTCCATGAGGACGATAACCTCAGTTGGCGAAATCGTCATTTGGGACAACGCCCCAGGTCGACGCGGAGCCACCGGCATCAGGGTAAGGGATCTGAGCAGACAAGATTGGCTCAAGCTGTCCGCCGCTGCCGACATACGGACTCGATGTGTCGGAAAAGAGAGGCTTATTGAAAGGTTTCTGATCTTCATTGCTTTCACTAGGTACTGGGAAGTACTGATCGTGCGGCTCGCTCTACAGCGTTCTGCAAGGCGCTTGTTTTGGATGCAATATGCCCGAAAAGTGATGGAGCTTCATGACGATATGTATCGACTTACAAATCTTCATGCGACAGAAAATAGACTCGCTCATGGCCAATCGAAAAGGCGAATTATTGGCATATGAATCATCTGTCCGCCTAGCAATAATCCAAACAGTGTCCGACTCTAAGTGCACTTATATTGAATATGAGAGCAGCTGTCCAACTTTATTCCACATAAAGGGAGCCGATCATGAATGTGGCGTGAGCGGTGTTACTAATGCTCCTCATGTGCCGCACGTTAACATGCAATTCCAACCATCAGCGGTCAGCAATAGCATCGACTACAGGCTAGAAGTTTTATGTCCAGGTTGAAAATCTCTGCCAGTCGTTGATGGCTCCTCATTTACGTACTCCATGCAGAGGTATCCCGATAATAGCATATCTCTGTTTTATGCTGAGGGAGATTATACGACATGGCAGGCGAAAATGTTCATCTGTGAAGCAAACACTTCGACGTTAGGTCTCCAGAGAGCTCAGCGAACCGTTAGGTCCCTCTTTCTGTCTTCTGTCTGTCTATCTGCCTGCCTGTCATAGATGGGCAAAGACGCGAAAAGCGTGAGGGGGCAGGGAGGGTGGTCGCTGCCCCTTCCCAACCTTTCTGAAACTTTACAGCGACCCTATAGGCGTTGACTGGAAAGAATTGGCCCAAAATGCCTCTTTTGTCTCTTCCTCTTCTCCTCTTCTTTTCTCTTCAAAATGCCCCAACTGTGGAGGAGTTCCCGCGCCGCTTTAGATGAAACAGGCTCCGGTCTGGAAGACGCCAACGGATACTAATAGCTCTTACCAAGAGACATGCAATCCTGACCAATTGTTGATTACCACGTGTCACTGAAATGTCTTCCGGTCTCGGGTCAACTCCGTTAGCTCCAAAAGTTACTGACCAATCTGTGCTCGATTTGCGTGTTTCGGCGTGGCGATACGCATGAAACAGCGCCCCTCTATTTTGTTCGTATTTCTTCTAGAGATGCAATGTCCCCGCAAAGATCAGCAGCTTCCCCACCCATTCTTCAAATCGAGAGCAGGAGAGATTGAATGGAGGGAGAGAGGAAGGGAGAGAGAGAAGAGAGAGGTAGGCGGCATACGAAGAGATAAAGAGAGAGAATAAGAAACAAGGAGAGGAAAATATAGGAAGATAGTTAGGTCTTCATCGGGGAGGAATAAGCATCCCCAGCCGAGATGCGTCTGAACGCAATAAAATTTAGTTAGGTCCTAGAACAGCACGAAATTTTGTGAGATGGTCTCTGTTTTGTTGATAAATAGCCTTATCTGTAGCTTTGCTCCACTTCTGCTACATCAGATCTGCTAACGAGCAAAAATTTGAGCAGGTCCGCCTCGGGTTTGCTGACTTGCCTGCTGTTCAGCGGTTCCTGAGCCACTTCCAGATCGTTCGCATACTGATTCAGTGCTCTTTGATACATCTCACGTAAAAAATGGCAACGGGTTTAAATTACTGAAGTCTGTTACGTTGGACACAGAAAGGACAACAAGCTTGTAATTGGGACCTGTGAATGACCACTAAGGAATGTGTGCATATATATGCCACTGCTACTGCTATGATCACGACATTAAAATAGGTGCCAGTATTAAAATGCTGTCTTTGAGGATAATGGGACATCCGCAATCATTTAGAACATCCCTGTTTAATTCCCCAGCATTGCTAATAAGCAGCTTGCATCTAAGACGCTACATCCTCAAGGAAATGCTCCACATTGGACGTCGTTTCACAGGTAGACTTGGTTGGTCCGAAAATTATCGTTGATGAGGATTCCACCACAATTTTTGTGAAAATTGCTTGGGAACTTTATAAAATATTACTAATCAAAGACTATGTTCTGCAGCCTCACGCGGATATGACGCGATACGCACGGATATGATACGATATGCATGCATAGGCCTACGCAGGCCTATGCATGCAAGCGTTCTTTAACCCGTCCCCGACGGGGGGGCAGTTGACTGCCCCCCTGAGGTTTTTCTGGGATTGCGAGAGAACCAATAAACACAGAGTCACGAAACTTCGTGTACCTTTTGCTTCATCAATTTCACATCTCGTGTCAAAATTTTGACCTCAGGTCACGTCAGATGTCTGACCTAGGTCGGGTCAAACAGACCTATGTCCAAAAAAGTTTAGCGCCTCTACCTTTTTCGCAAAACAAGATACCTCAATAATACTCTCAGGAATTAGTGATCGTGATAGATGCAACAAATCTGCTATATCAGATTTTTAGGGATTTTCCGGGTCATTGACCTTAGGTCAAGCCCATTTCTAAGACATATCGCCGTTTTTTCGGAAATTGACGGGATATTCCATAACATTTTTAGTGTGGAGTGAAGCAGACATCTAGTTACCGTCATTGGGCAAAGCATCAATGACTTCCAGCCATTGACCTGAGGTCAGGTCACGAATAACTGTAGTGGGCCAAAATGTACCAACCGTCAAAATCGACGATGAATTACTCAGAATGGTTAGAAAATGGCAGAAGTAGCTTGTACAGACGTAATTAATACCAGGAACCTCAAAAACTTTGAAAAAGTAGCATGTTTTGCAAATAAACAGGCTCTCGCGAATAAAGCTCCGCCAACTTTGTAGGTTGGTAACTAATCAATTTTTCAAAACTTAAGCATGAGAAACCATCACAAGAACCACAAAGATCAATAAAACTGACATAGATCGTCTTTTTTCGCGAAAATAGAAGAACGCCAAATTAGTTCCCGTCAATTTGGTACCGCATACGGCAACGGCGCACAGTGACGGCTGGCGGGAGAATTACCGTGTCTTTAACTCAACGTTTCGGCGTACATATTGAACAAATCTGGGAAAATTAGACGTGTATCGGCATCCGCAGACCTTTACTTGTGCGCTGGTGCTTTTACCTTTGCGTTATTAGTCACTCCCTTGAGATTCAGGCCATTTCTCGGTCTCATGCAGTCGGCTATGAGAAAACATATATAGAGCGTAAATTGGCTTACATATTATCTAAAGCTAAAAATGAGTCCAGTTTCGAGCTCTACTCGTCACAGGCTTTTCAACGGTATGCTTATTTTTATCGTGCGACCAACCGTTCGTGAATTAGAGGAGGGCAGTCAACTGCCCCCCCCCCCCAGTCGCCGATGTTCGAGACAGACCGACGGTCGTGCGCGGGTTAAATTTTTGGCTTTTGGTCCCTGGACTGGCGTCTTAGACTGCAAGCTACAACTTGGTTTGCTCAGTTTAAGGCATGTGTTAATATGGAACAGTCTCTTTCATTTTCGTCCCTATAAATTTTTATGGAGGATGTTCAGAACAGCTCTTGGTTCTTTCAGTTCAATGCGTGTGTTAATATGGAACAGTCTCTTTCATTGTCTTTCCCATAAATTTTGATGGGGATGTTTAAAAAGGAAGAGCGCGCTACCTTCTTTTCTTCCGAGATTAGCTTCTGCATCAATACCGCTGGGCCTTGCCAAGGATATGAGATGAATGTTTTTCCCCGCTGACTAAGTCGCACGCCTTAAGCATGTCCTCTGGTGAGGCTCCAACAACCTGAGAATGATATAAGAGATCTTGGCTTATTGCGCAGCAGGCGTCCCCGAAATCATATCCGTCCAAATCTAATATCATGTTAGCTTAGAATATACCCTCAAAGCTGCTCCTGCCGTGATGAGAACACCGCAGCCCCCGTGCTGATGACGGTCCCTTCGCACGCCGAGCCACCTCAATCCTGGCATAGGCAGCCACACATGCAGATAAGGATCTGTGAGGCATATGGCATCTGATGGTGATTGCTTCGCCAGCACGACAACGGACGAGACGCGGAGGGACAGCGGCGTCACGATGGACCGGCTGTACACCTGGCGCGACCCGGACAGCAGGGAGGTGACGGTCTCGCGTGACACGGACCGACATTCCGACGGCATCGGGGTGGTCAGAAAGGCGAGTGGCGGCGAACGCGTCGATCGAGATGTTGTCGATATGTATTGATAATCGGTCAATATATTGGCAGAAAGCATCGGTATTTTGCTAGAATGTTTGTAGCACTGAATGTAACGGAAACGGTGGAAAGGTTTCAACATTGCTGGCAGCTGTCTGATTTCTTTTTTATGCGTCGTAAACGATAACTATGCAGCTACGGTGCAATGAGTCACGCATTTGAGTGCGATGAATGTAATGTATTACATCACGTCAAAAGAGTTCAAGACATGCAGTTCATTTTCTGTCTGCAATCAAGCAGCTGTGTCCCAGGACTGACTACACCTGACCGGGCCTGACTCATCGCGACATGAACCCCCTCCGTAAGCCACAGCTCACCCCTGCCCCCACCCCCTCCCCAGGTGACGGTGTCGCTCGACCACGGGGAGAGGCTGGGCCTGGGGGTGCGCTCCGGCTCCAGCCACACGCCCGGAGTGTACGTCACGCGAGTGGACGAGGCCTCGCCGGCCGCCAGAGCGGGCCTCCAGGTTGGCTGGTATACTCGAGCCGGTTTGCTGTTTAGCTGGCATATCAGAGCTGTATTACCGTCCGGCTGGTACAGGAGCCTCTCCAAGTTTTCGCCGAGGAGGGGTGCAGGATAAATTTGCCCCGCCTCCTTATGAACTGAAAACCTGGATTTCGGCCACTTTATTTTCGAGTTCAGGAAATTGCTCGTAATTTTCATTTTTGGTGCATCAGGAAACGTTAAATTTTCAATTCCAAGGCTCCCTTGGCTACGCTCCGGAACCGCCGCACTAGGTCTGGTTTACCGTTCAGCCTCTATACCAGAGCTGGTTTCCACATGGTGCACTAATACTACTTTACCAACGTCCCAGTGTGCCGTAAGCTATCCACGTCGGTGGGAGCCTGGAATGAATTTGGTGGAATTTATATTGTCTACAGAGCAACTAAGTCAGTGTCATAAGCAGTGGCTGTCATGAATCGCATGCACAAGAAGAGAGATACAGGGAGAGGGACAGAGAGAGAGAGGGAGAGATAAAGAGAAATGAAGAGAAAGAGAGAGAGAGAGTAATAAAGAGAAAGGGGAGATAGGGAGTGGGCGAATGCTGAGAAGGAAAAGCATGTGGCGCAGCCGAAAACTCAGTCTACCATTTGTTTTCAGGGCTTTATTCTCGGCTCCGTAGTAAACCTAAAGAGCTGATCTGCCGTAGTTCTCCGCGCGATAAACATTGCGATATTTTGGCGTCGGCCTCCATTTTTGGCACAGGATCAATACAGCACTAGTCTCATCAAGAGCTAAAGGCATCTAGCAAAGAAGCGCTCTGCTTTAACAAAGCATGGTAATACCACTGCCAAGGTATCATGGCAGCTCGGACTTCTTTGTCTAAACTTAGCCTAAATGTGACTTTCAAATGGAATTACGTATCGTAATATATACACACTGTGTCTAACTGGAACTGCATCGTGAGTTTTACAGAACGCTTATATAGCAACTCTAATGAACAGTCTGACGTAAAAGTATCCATGACATGGCATCACCAGGACTCTCAGCCAACACACTGCATTACCCCGATTTCCGTACCCATAACGACGGGACGCATTCCCGTAAAGGGGAGGCTTATGTGGCCCCCTGAAGTCTCAACAGCTTTCCGTCCGATTTCAGGGCAACGGACGGCAATCGATTCGCCATGACATAAACAACGTTTTTTTGAAAAAGTTCTGAAAATATTGAGAAAGGTGGATACAAGGGAATCAAAGTCAGAAACAGGGGTAGAATTTGCTTGTTATAACTCCGATGTTTATTGACCGATTTTGGTCCAAATGGCATGGAGAGCTAATAAATGAGACTTTTCCCACGGGCTGAAACATGTATAATTTTTATCACGTTCATAGGCATTCGCAGGGCTCCGAAAATGGGGGGGAATAATTTTTAAGGCTGAGTTAACATAAAAGAGATATATATATATATATATATATATATATATATATATATGTATACATACATACATACATATATATATATATATATATATATATATATATATATATATATATATATATATATATATATATATATATATATACATATACATCACAGTGAATATGCACCTTTACTAGCCACTTTATACCCAAGAAGTACAAGTCGCATTATAATATCTGTATCATGCTGGCATAGGTTGCGCCACGAACATGAAAAAGGGGAATTGACTTGGTCGCATGTTCATCAGGCCAACTCATGAGTTTTCACCTTAAATGGCCTCAGATGGTCTCAGAGTCATCTGGAAAGGCTTAGAGCTCACTTCATATTGTTTGAAAACGTTTTCAGTTATCTGAAGTGGCTACATTTCCAAAAAATCTGGTTCATGGCTGTCGTGTTTTAGGGTACGTGCGTGGACATTTTAGGTCATAGCTCCACAATCCGACCTGATCTGGAACTTGCAACACAACCAGAGATTATTATGGTGGTCAGGTCATAGCTGATCCGGATTTTGCGTATTCAAAATACGCGTCAAAAGCATCTACATGAAACTAAATTCTGGCTTTTGGCATTGATATAACCTTGTGATGTGGTCTCAGATAAACAAACATTTTTTGTATGCTTGCCCGGCTATTTTCCCATACACTCATCTGACGTCTCAAGTTCTATTTTCTATATTTTTGGGAGGCATTTTACTTTTGTCTCTAAAAGTGCTTAGAATGGCCTGACATGCCTCCCAGCAACGTCGTCTGACTCTGAGCAAAATAAAATTTTGAAAATTTGACTGGATACGTAGGAAGAATTGATGGCAAATTTTCCCAAGTTTTGTGGAGTTGCTTCAAACACCCTAGAAATAGTGGGCAAAAAACGGAGGGGCTTCTGAAGCCCCCTCCTCATATCGGAATAGGGTTAAATGCGCCGCAGTTAGTCAGTAAAGAAGGCTACAGGCCCCTCATTCTAAGACATTATCCCTCCCCTCCACACATGAAAAATTCAAGACGGAGATTCGACGTGGACAAGGTTTGAGCCAGTCGTGGCTGTCGGAGGCAGCCTATTCCAAGCAGTCTCCGCCCGTTACGAGAAAACTCACGAGGTGGCAGCCGGTAGGAGCCTGTGTCTTGGTATGCGAGACCGGCGGCCATGGACTAATGGGTCTTCCGTGCCGACACGGCGGGCTGCATCCGCGAAGTGAAAAGTCTGGAGCTTTTGAATGCACTTTGGAGCGGGCAACCAGCCAGGCCATCCCGTCACGCTGACAACACGTGGTGTAAGGAACCACGCATGCTTTAATGAGACGAATTGAATATAATAGTAAGACGTCTTTGTCAGGTTGCATCAAAGCAGCACATTAAACAGTGCTCCACTGCATGTTTGGCAATACTGGAAACATGCAACTACGATCAGAGGGTTTCGTCAAACATAACAGATCGTGTTTCAATGTTTCGCGAATTCGTCACCTGCGTGCCATCGTTATCAAAAATGCGTTCTTAGAGCACTTGGGACATTGGCTGTGCCCAAATATAATGAAGCTGGTTGTGCTATTATTTACTTTTAATGAGTAGGCTCTAATTGGCCGCTCAAGACGTTGCTTTGGCCCGTTGAGATCCAGCTCTACAAAGATGGCGAAATCTAAGACACGAGTGTCGGCTGCCTAAGATAGGATATGGCTGTACGCCATTAAGCGAGGACAGGTAAAAAAGCCAAAGAGTTCAAAGAAACGTTAAATAGCAAGGCTGGGTAATGTAAACTCAGCTGGGCACTATAAGTCATGAAACAGAACCAACGCATCATGCCTCACCAATGATCACATCCAGGTGTATCAGAGTTTCCTGTTTCAATGTTCAACGGCAACGTACTTCATAGCTCTCACAGATAGCCAAGTCAAAAGGCGTGGTCTGAAAATAGACATAATTTACATTGGGCTTAGAACTTGAAAATGGGTGAATCTGTGCCGACGGAGCTCACAGTCCATGGTGAGATAAGGTGCGCTATCCAATTAACAATGTATAACGAAGTCATTTTCTCGAAATCCGACGCAATTCCTTTGTGATGAAGAGTATTCTGCCACTGACTTTGTTGTGCGTACAAGTAATTTTTATCGCTGATGAATCGTATCACGCCGGACACTCTAGAAAACCTAAAAGGAAATTGAGAGCTTGCTGTGTGCCCTTCGCTCCACAGAGAGCTTAGTCAGTGAGCTAGGCGAGAAAATACAATCGCCCTCAGTTTCGAGACAACCTGAGTCTAAGCCGTCTCGCCATGAAGCCCGACCATCTTTCTCGGCTACGGACCCTGTTGCCACCGCGACTGAAGCGGTTATTGGATCGATCACTCCCAGACATGACCACCTGACCGCCCGGGTGGCGGCAGGCGAGCAAGACAGTCGCCAGGTCACCAGGGCCGCCTCTGCAGCCCGGCACGGCATCTTCGCCGACGCAACCAGGCACGCCCCGCGGCGATATGGAGTTGATTTACGCGGTGGAGGAAATCTACCGGAACACGGCCGGCAGGCTGTAAATGGCGCCAATTCCGTCGCGTGCTAATGGCGGACACGGGCGCGACGTCTCCGCGGCGCGCGGCGGCGGAGACGGTCGGCCCGGCCGAGGCCTCGCAGGGAAGCCGCCGTCGACCGCCCGCCGCAGTCACGTCCTCCCGGCTGGCATGTTGGCAGAGCCGCTCCTGGCTTCCGTCGGCTTTAAGCTTTCATGAAGGCGGGGACGGCGGCCGCGCGGCCGCTCGCAAGCCAGGGGTGGGGTCCATTTTATGGATGAAATGAATGCCCTGCTGACCGCTGCGTCATATGACCGTGGATGGTTTGGCATACGAAAGAAGGGAAGAGGCGTTGAGTGGACGTACGGACGGCGGCAGCGCCGCAGCACATTTTAACGTGACGAAATCAGGATGGCAAGTGGCAATTCAGAGCTGTTTTGAGAAAATATCTTTAGCCTATGGATATTAAGGTAGCTGTCACCTCGGCTTAAAATCAGGGTCTTGAGCAAACGTAGTTGGTCTTACTCAACTAGGACATACAAATGTAAGCGGACGCAGGTGAACCACAGGCGCAGCCAAACGGGGCCCGCCCGCCCCCCCCCCTCTCCTCCTTAGGCCCAGTTTTTTGTGAAAACCATTGCACATCGTCTTTCCAGCAGGCGGTTTTCGTATGATTTCAGTTCACAGTGGCTCCGTCCCCTCCCCCTTAAGAAAATCTTGGCTGCGTCCCTGCTGTGAACCCATCGTAATTTTGTCGACTGACTGTATCGCATGCTAAAAAGCAATTGTGAATATGCATAATGAAAATATCTTTGTGATAATTCAAGCTCGGCTGCGTAACTTTCCCCTGTCGGGACTTGTTTATAGGTTTAGTGTTTCGATTTATTTATGGTAACTTTTGCTGAGTCTATGAACTGGGCCCAACATTGCACTTCCGACAAGCCTTTTCAACCTCATTTGCGTTCTTCGCGGTTCGACGGTACGTCACCGTCTCGATAAAGACATCCATGGAGCGCGGGCCAGAAATCGAGCATCTGGTGGATAAAATCAGAACTAAAGCTTCATGAATTAACACCTTGTACCGATGGGCCGATTTCGTGCCCCCAGGAGCTTTGTTCGCTCTCTCGGCCCTATGGTATCCATTCCCACCTTTTTGTTAACCTTGTTACTCAGCTACGATGCCACTCAAATCAACAGTTCTGAATTCCGTGACTCATAGTCGGTATTTGCCAAATCGAGCCAATTTGGCCTATACACCAAACTTTGAATGAAGTTCAGCGATCGAAAGTTTTCTTCCCGAACTTGTAACCTTTCAGGCGGAAAATGAACGACGTCTTTCACGTGGCTGAGCAATAGAGGCCAGCACCACAAGACCATAATTTCAGTCTACCACAAACGGATCAGGAGAACGTGTGCATGCAACTCCCGTGTCGTCATGATTTCTCCTCTGAGCCGCATGAAAAAATATACCAAATACTGTGGCTGAAGAGGCCTTGCTGTGAAGCACGAGTTTCTTGGTGCTCACTATAAAATTCATTTTCGTTACTAAGGCGCGTAACAGGCCACAGGATCCATGCCTCCTCGCGCCAGGTTGGGGATCGGCTGCTGGACGTGAACGGCTTCAGCTTTATCGACATAGGTCATGAAGAGGCCGTCAAAATTTTGGAACATAACAGGTTCCTGACGATGACTGTCTGCTTCGTGGGAATGGTAAGTGGTGTCCAACGTTCCTTGGCGAGTGGATACGTCTAATATCAAATACTATCCCAATTCAAAAGTTGTCTTTTTATGGGAACAAATTTTGTATATGAACGTATGAACGTATGTGAATTATGAATATGAACGTATTTTGGGAACGAAAATTGCTGCCTGTGGGATAGGTAGCTCGTGTTCAGGCAAGACCATGTTACGTTGGGCTTTGACTTATAAAACGTTTAATAATTCCTGTGCCTGTTGATTATTCTCAGAGGTGGTTGTACTAAAAACGTGATTCCAGTTGTATTCATTGTTCCATTTCTTTATTTCATTTTTTGTTGAGGGTGACAGGATGAAAACGACTCACGGCATGGCATTAAGGTCACCACGCCTTAGCATCAGCACGGCAATCAAGGCCATATCATGTGTTACACCTGCTGTTTTCAGATCCCCAACACATCATCGGCTCTGAGGGCACAAAAATATCAGCTGCCACGCTCAAGAGTCCTGCCAGCAAGTCGGTAAGTACTTCAGCAGTGAGACTCAGTGCATTGGCACCGCTGTGTAACAGTAACGTGAGAGCTTTTGCAGCCGCTGGCATTCTCAGTCCAAGCGCATCGCTCATGATCCCCGCTCTGTCGCAGAGCTATCACATTAATAGTTATACGTCATTTGAACTAGAATGAACCATTTTTGCTTTTCCCTGCCCACGACCCGATCCACACAAAAAGGCGCCAGAGAGCTGCAAGTTTTGCAGAGTTGTCAAGCGTGCCTGTAGCCGAACAGCGTTAGGCAGCATGATTGTAACCTGCCTCCCGTCCCAGTCATGTCCTTCCGCAGTCCGCTGCACGCATTAGCCGCCGTAGTCGCGGCAGGGTTCGCCCTGCCCGACAGCGGCAGGCCGGCGGCTCAGACGGCTGTCCGTCTCCGGGCCGCCGTCATGCGTCACCGCGCGGCCGCCGTCCGTTTTCAGCCGGCCGCCGGCCGCCGACGCCGCCGGCGCCGGGCGCTGCCGGCCCGTCGGCGGCGACGGCGCCGGCCCGGCACCGGCCGCGGACGACCCAGCGCTGCTCATGGTGTACGAGAAGGCGTCGGTGCTGCTCGACGCCGCCGAGCTGCCGGCGTTCGACGCCCTGGTGCGGGCCTACCAGCGGCGCGACGTCGACGTCGTCCGCCTCGTCGACGACATGCTCACCCTGCTTCGGCTGCCGTACAAGGTCAGCGCAGCGGGGCCCTGTGTGGGGTCGGACTGGGGAATGTATGTGTGTGTGTGGGGGGGGGGGACGCTGCGGAAAACTGTGGCGCCTGTCGCGCTCTGAGACGATTCAGTGGAACCGCAAACGGCGGCGGACTTCTGGAGCCGATGAACCGTATTGTAGCGGCTCGCTGGGCACAGTCATTTCAAGGACTGGTCGTCGGCAGTTTGCGTGATTTGTGTGCCGTGGGGCATGTCGATGACGAAAGAAAACGATACAGAAACCAAGTTTTTAATCACGTCGAACATACTGCGAGAAAATGATATGGGACTGTTCCGAAATAATACCTGAGCTGCAAAATATTGAATCATTCCATTTGATTAAAATCATAAGACTTGACAAACATGCAAATGTATGTCACGAAGTTTCAGTCTTCAGTCATGTGATATACTTTTCATTTTAAAAGCAGATGTTTGGACTTGAATGGAACTTAAAATGCATGAAGTGATTTCAGAACCTCTGGTAGCTGCGTAAAATTAAAAAGTACTCTAAGATGAAGGAATTTACTCTCTCGGAAGTTTACCTCGTCCAGGAGGTGCTGAAGTTGTCTGGAGCATTGGGATCGGAAGGCAGCTGAACGTACTTTGGTAAATCACCACATTTTTCTTCCTTGCTTGAAAATGACTCGCATGCATTTTGATCAGTTTATTGTTATGTGATTATTGCAAACTTTCCAATAAGACCTCCACTTTCAAAGACGGAAGGCTGGAGCAGACGTGTTCTGGGCTGTAGAGGAGGTATGGTGTAAAATTTGCCACATGAAGGCATCTCGGCAGATACTCACCCCATGCTGCTGCAATTCATTGTCAAGGCTGTTACCCGTGATTCACATGCTGCAGCGGTCGAGCAAGGCTGCGAGATAGATCCTGCTCCCTCCCTCGTCCCTAATATCCCCTGGAGGGCGTGGTCAGCACAGCACGGCCAGCAGCCTTCACTAGCGCACGCTGCCCTGCAGCAGAACAGGTAGCCATCGACGGCTCGACACAGACGAAGAGAGGTCTCTTACGGCTCGGACGCATGGCGTAATCTGTTCTTTTTCCAAACGTTTGCATTTCCTTGCTCCCTGTTTAAGATGTTCTTGTCACACTTTATGTGTGGTAAGCCGCAGCTCTGCAGCAAACAGGATAGAAAGTGATGTCCATTAATCTTACATGTATTTATCTCGGGACACAACTACATATATCGCAGCACAAAAGGCATGCGTCGAAGGCAAGAAGGTCTGGAAAGAAGGTCTGGTCTGGCCGGCATAATCCAAGCCAGTCAGAACCTTTATCTGAAATAAATGAAACAAGACTTTCGCCATCTTGTTTGTACTGCATCGCAATGCCATTGTGTCAAGAAAGCAAAGAAGTTTTCCAAAAAGACGTTATCCCAACAGTAATAATTAACTTCAGACGGAGCAACCAGCATAGGTTGTGAACCACATGGCCACGTGCCGCGTATCATTCACGTTATAAGTCACCAAGGGAGAGCTGCTTCAGAAGTAGGCTGTTAAATAACTGGATCTGTAACATGTCTTCAACATGTCCTATTTTCAATAGGTTGTATACTTACTTGTATACTTATTTATATACATACATATATTATATATACGTATGTATTTATTTTTATGCATACATATGTTGTCTACATACTTATTTATATGCATACTTATGCTATATATACTTATTTATTTGCATACATATACTATATATACTTATATAGTTATATATGCCATAACTTTTACGTGACCCATATAACTATTACCCGCATATTTATATTCGATTACATACTATGTATCTGCATACATATCACCTGTCTACTTAAGGTCATTACATTTAGGTGATGTTACGGAATGAATGATTTACCAAAACTTTAGAGAATGACAAATCTGACCACGTCGTCTTGTGACGTCATCGATCGATCTCACCTCGGTGGTGGAGATCTTGTCAGCGTCGGTGACGACGTTCAGGTGGGCCTTGGTGATGCCAGGGGTCTCGATCTCGGCGTTGTGGACCTTAGGGGCGCTGTAGACGATGGGGACGGTGTGGTTCAGGCGGGCAGGATAGGATAAGGAGGTGTGGAAGGTCAGAGGAGCGGAAGGAGCTGCCCTCAGGCAGGTCAGACTAGCCTGGCTTGTGGCCACCATGGCCGATAGAAGAATAGCCACCTGCGAAAACAAATGAATATCCATATGAACTGTTTTACTTAGCATTGATAACAAAAACCAACAATCAAAATAACAATATGAAAAGAGCGGAATTAAACAATAGGTACCAGATAGTAACATATATTCGGGTTCCTGTGGCTCATCCTTTATCAGATAGAACGCATGCCGTTTGTTTAGCTGATCCTAAACAAGTCAAGATTCCGGTGAATTTGTCTTCTTTTGGGGGAGTCGCGCTCAGAGTCCTGATGGTTAACGTTTCTTTTTCTGATGTCGGTGTCTGATGCTCTCAGAAATCACTTGATGCTCCTGTGTATCCTTGGGAGGGGAGACACCTATCATGGTCACGTGGTATATTCTGACAGGCGTGGCGAGATCACGTGACTTACCCGAGGCCGATCTCCGTTAGTTTATTCCCAACCACGCCTAGCAGAGAGGCGTGCAGGCGTTTCGGCGTGGGCTTTACGTGCGCTCAGAATGAACTCAATACATACTCTACCACACCAAGTCGTGTAGCAAAAACTGAAGGAAACAAAATAAACTTCTGACGTCTATGATTTAAGTGATGTTTCCCGTGGACTGTTTTTACCGCCTCAGTTGATTTCTATGCCAATTTTTCATTGGAATTCCACAGGACTCTTTGCGTTGGTCAGCCGTAGATATCAGGTCTGGACACAAAGTGCCTGTGTCACGGATACTGCGATGCATAACTTGTTGGAATGGCAAACGTTTGATATGGGATATTGCCCCCAGTTGTGGGCATTTCGTGGTCCTTTGGTTCACTTTGTTCACTTTGTTTATGATAAGACCTTCTTGCGAAGATACAGGCATTTAGAGGCATTTACAGTTTCATGGCGTTTATAGAGCTGTATGTGCCATATAATATATGCATAAAAGTAGCATGTAATTCGTCTCAAAATGCCGTATGGCCTATAGCAAACGTTGCCACCATTTTCCTCCTGTATGGGCATCCTATACATACGTTTATACTTATTTCAGCATTGTATTGGACTTGCACAAGTGCATCCATATAAAAAACGGCGAGCCCAAATTGGTTATAATCTTGAGGTTCAAAACAGTTGTGACATATTCGGGGCCAGGTTTCGGGGCCAGTAAAGGATGGCAACCGATTGCCACTTGAATAGGCCCAATCGGTTCTTTGGTTGTTAAGTCACTGGGGTGGGGGGGGGGATGTCTGACGCCTCACTACCGAAAGCGCAAGGTGGCGAAATACCCCAGCAACTGCCAAGGCATGATGAACCATGTATCTGTTCCCGTGTTTCATGCTGCTGTGATGCCAAGATACTTGCCATCGTAACGTCACTCAGGGTGGCGGGAAAAAGCCTTTGGAAGAGGCATTTTCCGTATCCACTCCTCCCCCCCCCCCCCAAAGAAAAACACAGAATCGCAAAGAAGAATATCAGTAAATAAAAAAAAAACATAAGTAAGATGATGTCGAACCAACACCCGATCGCTGATAAACCTTAGATAGTTAGCTCGGTCCGGTAATAGGACTTTGTTCAGCTGTAGCGTCTGATCGGTAATTTCATAACACGTGTGCTTAATGCTAACCATTAGGAATGACACAATCCGGGCTGGCTCAGAAGGCACTGATACAACTGTCGTCACAAAGAGTTATTTTTTGTCTCCGACCCATTCCTCCAATGAAAAGCCGTCGCCCGATTTTCGCGCAACCGAGGTTTGCTCCGAAGGCCGCGCTGTCGTCGCCGTATTAATCCAGCCAAGAACATCGGCGACCGAGTCCCGTGCCTGTCCGTGGCCAGCGAATCAGTCCTGGTCATCCTGCGAGGCACCGTGCGGCACTTACGGACTTGGTTGACAGCCTGGTCACGTCGCGCAATCCCCGCCAGAGACGTTCACCGTGGTTACGGCGTGGTTTCGGACCATAGACGGTCGATGTGTGACGCGGACCATCCGGCAATTTGCCACTCGCTGGAAGGGGCTTTTTTAATGACACGCTCATTATTGACAGAATGAAAATGATCTCAAAGAGTTATTGGACAGAAATAATGCATCTAGGCGTGTTAAAACAATGAAAAAATGTGACAAGAACTCCGTTATACTGGAAGAAGGTGACATTGCAAAATCTTGTACATGAAAGCTGCCAAGGTGTTTAAGAGAAAACTAGCACAATAATGGAACTGCCCACGCATTCAGGAAACGTTTCATGGCTAAATACGGATTCCAGGTTGCTGCCACATTTTCCATACCAGTGATTATTTGTTCTTTTTAGAAACAAAACATGGCCTCTGAATCTGCTAACGCATACAAGAAAGCCACATCTATCCGTTGTTTCTGACAACGTCTGCGTGGATTGGGTTGTCATTGTATACGGCGTCAGCTGAGAGGCGCGTACGTTGTTTTTACGTGCGTACGTCGGAATTTTCAGTATCATTGGCCACTTCTTCAGCATCTTGCCTTCTCTCTTACATTCTCGAACTGCCGATAAAGTCAGCACATTTCGATTTCAAACGTATATTTGAAATAATAAAAGCATCGTATATGGTACGGTGGAAACGGGCAGAAGACAGCAATGCAGCAGTTCTATTTTTGGAGCGATTTAGTAGATGTGAGAGTATACTGCGTAGGCGTAACTGGACAAAGGCTTGATCTGCAACAGAGAATAAAATCAGTGAATGAAAGTGTTAACTTGGTAATTTAACCCTATGTGAGCCAAACTGCAAACACCTAAAATCAGACTGTGATCGATGTCTTTTTTCTTAAATGTCGTTCGTAACACATGTACAACAAACTTCATCATCATTTTAAATGTGTTCGTAGTACTGCTCATCTGACAAACCTTTTTTCATTATGTCTACATGTAACAAAGTTGTCCGCAAAATAATCTCAAACACGGGAGCATGACATGGTTCTAAGGTAAGTCCCAGGAAGCCACTGTTTTCCAACCCGGAGGTGGTGATCTTTTAGGTGTAGGTGGCGACGTTCAGGTTGGTCTTGGCGATGACTGGAATGCTGTGTGTTATATGTGTTTTATGTCTTGACATGTCAATGCATAACACCCTTTCATTTCATTTTTTCATTAGTAGACATAGACTTCACTAGTAGGTCGTCACAGAGCAGACATATTTTTATGGTTTTTCAAGTGTTGTGTCGATTTACGTCAAAAAAGTAATCAAGGGCAGCCATTTCAACGTTTCATGATATTTGTGACGACACTGTAAAATATAGCTATCAGTTAACGGTCGATTTAGGCAAATCGTTCCAGCAGTGCCTAAGATGATTCGCCCTAGGATATATGCCATATATGACCTTGACCCGTGACCAGAATCTTAATGAATATTGACAGTGTCAATCTACATGATACGCTTGAAGTAACTCAGTTATCTGTGATAACGTGTGAATGAAATATGATAACATCTTTCATTGTCCCTGCGATTATCGAAAACTATGTTATGCGTCATGTCTCGCAAGTTTACACTTAAGGAGGTTCAAAGCGATTTCTCACAGTATTTTTATTTATCTATTTGGCCGTGTCCTATTTACAGCGTGTTGTCACCAGCGAGCGCCGGTCATTGCACGGTCGCGTTCATTGGCCTGCGCAGGCCCTCATTACGTCATGTCGGCGGATGACTACGAAACGCTTGTTTCGATTGATTACATTTTCTTAACCTTCCAGCTCACCTAAAGCCAAACGAATATGTGGTGATCATCTTGCATTAAACCAGAAAGAAAGATTCCGTGCGATCGACTTTCTTTTATGGTTTAGTGTCAATGTACCGGGACACACTACGTAGTGATTATGAAGGTATATTTCGAGCTGTCATGTGCGATGTCACTGGCAATGAAACGAAAGCTGACCGAAACAGAGCATAAATCAGTTACACTCCCAAAGGAATCTAGTAGATATAGGGGTATCCAGCGACGGCGTAGCCGGCCAAGGGCTTGATCTGTAACAGAGAGGAGGATCTCATTAAAGAGGACTGCCATTTCAGTTCTAGCGTTTACCCCAAAAATCATTTACAAGAGTTACGAAAAGGCTATTGTAAAGCGTCCTGATCTTCTTCGTCTAATGAAACAAACTGGAATGGTTACAAGGAGATAAATCGTGCATCACTTTCTACTAAACTAATCTCATTTAATCTCATTTTCCTACGGAACAGCATGCTCACGTTGTCACTAACAGTTCCTTCAAGTCTGTCCACACAGGGTGTCGAAGTTTCATGCAAGGAAGTAACGTTTTTCAGAAAGCGATCATTCATACCTCGGTGGTGGAGATCTTGTCGGCGTCGGTGACGACATTGAGGTTGGCCTTGGTGATGACGGGGGTCTCGATCTCGACGTTGTGGACCTTAGGGGCGGTGTAGACGACCGGGGCGGTGTAGGTCACAGGCACGGGGGCAGCGTAGGTCAGATGAGTATACGGGGCTGCCCTCAGGTAGGTCAGACCGGCCTGGCTCGTGGCCACCATGGCGAACAGCAGAACAGCGACCTGCGAACAAAATGCCGTTGAAATAATCCCTTCTGATCCAAAATATTTATAATCCATTCACAAAGCAGCATCACTTGTCTACCTACTATCGAATTATTTTTCGTGCACCTGGCTGAACTGCATGGGTGAACATGGCTTTGACGTGTTTCCATCTCACCCGTAAAAATCATTGCCCTAGCTTGTTTTGTGTTTCTGGTACTGCTCAGTGTAACTAGATAGTCATGAAATTAAAAATGTCACAAAGAACAATGAATACAGACTTCCTAAACTGAACAGATCAACCAATGTGTTCAGGAGAAAACGTATATTTCACATATCTTGTACTTACGGCCTTCATGTTGTCGAGATGAGGATCAGCGGACTAGCACTGGATGCCTCTCGAGCGTCACTTTCTGCTTATATACCTGGTCTTGCCGCCAGCCCCTCCCTAGTCACGTGGTCCGACCGTCCTGGGCGTGCACATGGTCACGTGACGCGCCAGGGGCGGACTCGCAGCGGTCGGCGGGCTCCGGACTCCGTGAGGGCCTCCTCTGGCAGCAGGGCGGCCGCAGGGCCGGCGTCCTGTCAGGAGTGGACAGCCCTGACTGGGCGGCTCTGAACGGGGAAACGGGGACTATACCGTGAGAAATCTGCATCCCATTAGTGGTGGTGATTGTAAAATGTGTGCATGAGGTCTTAAGTTGCCACCAGCAGCGACGTAAATCAGTGTTTTTTCGAATGTTTGTTGACCTGACCTGACATGATCCCAGGCGGAAAAAATTTTTTCGACCCGAAAAAAACACTTCTGATTCTTTTTGGACTGTCCAGTATTCAAGATATGTTCATGGAGCCGTTCGATTTGCTTCTGTTGCAACATACTTTGGAAGCTTTGATGTGACTGTTTAAGCTGTTGACCTTGAAATATCAAATCATTGCCAATAAATGTGCTAATTTTTCGTGCCATTTAACAACCTTTTGACTGGTCTTGTTCCATGTCGATAATTTCCTTTGTTCATCATCATCATGTACTTCCTAAACATCGAGCACGTAAAACGCAAGGCTAAAAAGGTCCTACGTCAATGGACAATGGACCAAGTGAGTTGCTGGCATACATGCTCTGTAAATCTCCACCGTACTGAGTTAGAATGAATAAGCAGTACAGATACAATGGGTAAAAGGTAAAAGTTTACAAGATTCTATGGAGAGGATAAAAAGAAATGTCACAAAGATACTCTTTTAGATATTTTGAGGAGTCTCAATCAGGTGCGGCCTAAGATGGTTTACGAAAAACCTCTGCCGGCATTCTGTAATGGATGTTGGCAGGATGTCATTTCGACTGGGAGCTCCAAAACTGAATTGACGTTAACCGGTTTTTGTATCGCATCAAGGCACGTAAAGCTGTTAGCTCTACATGGTCTTCCGATCTCAAGCTGCACAGTTTTGTCTCGTTTGTTTAGTTCCTGTTTCACTGATTACTGATGTAATCGCAGAATACTTCACTGATTTACCTGAATGCTTCGTTAATCTTATTGCGTCTCACCCAGTCACTGGTGCAAATTGAAACCCTTCATAGCATGCCTTGTATAAAAATGGCATTATTTCGTGCTTGATTTTGGGCAAAATATATTGAGATGATCTGCCAGTATGCCCCGACAATATTAGTATTTTATCCTGAACACCCTATTGGATAACCCTGAAAGCTGTGCAGGTATAAAGTAGGCATAAGTGGTGACATGCTTGGCGATTAATTGTCACATGCATGTCCTCCTTCTTCGCTGTATGATTCCTTTCTACAAAGGACAAGAAGACTGTGATGTTTTCATTGAACAAACGGACACAGAACGTAAAAGCAGTAGAGTAGGAGCACCCGAAAAAGTGGGGCGAAGAGAAGGAGACATTTTACAGGGATAATGCTAAATATCTATAAAAAGAACTGTGGGACAATAAACCCCGCAAGTTTCTATGTCACTGCGTGAAACAATAAACAATAGACATACACAACACTTTTCGTTTTTTTCGTTTTACAAGCGGACACAGAACTTAAAAGCAGTAGAATAGGAGCATCCGAAAAAGTGTAGGAAAGAGAAGGGGATATTTGACAGGGATAATACTAAATTTTGATAAAAAGGTTGGGTAAAAAGTACGCAATACTTTTTCTCAGTACGTTTTTATTCCGGCTAACCTGCGCCCGACTGGCGGTCGGCGCCGATCACGCCCGACTGGGGGGAGCGTTGGCCGCCCCCATCTAACTCACACACGACTGGTCGCACGATAAAATAAGCACCGCGTTGGAAAGCTCGTGACAAGTAGGGTTCGAAACTGGTCTCATTTTTAGCTTTGGATGATATATAGGTCATTTACGCCCTACATGTGTTTTCTGACATCAGGCTGCATAAAACCGAAAAGCGGCCTGGATCTCAAGGGCTGTGGTTAATACAGTCTAGATACAAGCACTAATGATTATGTAAAAGTCGTCAGATGCCGGTACACGCATAATTTCTCTGATTTGTTTAATATATATGCCGGAACGTTAACGTAAAGACACGGCGATTTTTGCGCCGACTGCTGCTGCGGCGCCGTAGCCAAACGCGGTATGAAATTTACGGGAACTAATTTTAGCGCTTCTTTATTTCCACGATATAGACCTTTCCATGCAATATTTCTTTATCCTAATAATTCTTGTGATGGTTTCTTGTGCTTAAGCTTTGGAGGAATTTAGTAGTTATCAATCTAGCCTGTATGTTTCCAAAATATCAAATTTTCGAAAACTTTTTGAAATTAATGGTATTACTCGCAACTGACCGAGCCAGTTCTGCCATTTACAACCCGTTCCGAGTAATTCATCGCCGATTTTGACGGCAGTACATTTTGGCTCATAACAGTCATTCGTGACCTGACCTCAGGTCAGTGACTGGAAGTTGTCGATACTTTGTCCATTGACGGTAAAAGGATGCCTGCATCACCACACACTAAAAATGTTTTACAAAAATTCTGTCATACTCCGAAAATCGACGACATGTCTTAAAAATGTGGTTGACCTTAGGTCATTGACCCGGAAAATTCCGAAAAATCCGAGGCAGCACATTTGTTGTATTCATCAAGATTTCTAATCCCGGGAAGTTCCATTGTGATGTCATATTTTCCGAAAAAGATACAGGATGCTAAGCTTTTTTGGACATAGGTCCACTTGACCTGAACTAGGCCAGACACCTAACCTGACCTGGGGTTCAAAACTTACAAACAAGGTGCAAAAATGATCAAGAAAAAGGTACACAAAGTTTTGTGGCGCTGCGTTTGTTTATTGTCTCACAATCTTGGATAAACCTCGGGGGTCGGTCAACCCCGCAGTCGGGGGCTGGTTAAACTTCTGCACCAAGCAATGCGCAGGCATTTACAGGGCAAATAAAGTAATTTCATGACGACTTGCAAGACAAAATTGATCCAAATGCAGCTGAAGACCTGGCTCTTTTTATAATCGAAGAAGCTTAAACCGTGTCACCTCTTTAGCGAGCGTTATTTTCACACATGGTAGTTGTTCGAAACAAGAGCTCAGATCGAGCAGTTTGTGAACAGTTAGTGTGTGTGCTTAGCTCCGGAGCCTCCAGTGCCTGAACGTGCCAGTCAGTCACGACACAAATCGCACCATCGGGTGCTCTGGCTCGACTGAGAAGTCATGGTGTAGGTTTCGAAGCGGTTCGTGGAGTGTGGCACGTGCCACTTGCATTTGGATTGGGAACCGTTAATGCTAGAGGCGCAAAATTTTGTCGTGGGTTGCTAAGTCACAACCAACATTCAGGACCATCAGTGCATAGGGCATCAGTGGCAAAATGTCATCCATGTGAGCGTGCGACATGTTGGACTTGGGATCTTTCATTTGATCGATTTAGTTGCGTGATACCTTACAGAAAGAATCAACTCCACGTTAATACCTTTATTTAGATAAAGGTACTACTTGTGGGTGGACAAGTCTGGTAATTCTTAACTCTGATTCTTAGTCCTCGTGACATTTGTTGGTGGAATACTTCATCAAGTTATGGGCGCCGAATGACCTCGAAGTCGGTGCGCCCCAATAATCAATCAAGAAGTCTGATAAACTAGTGGTAAACCAATACGTTTCACGGTGGTTTGAGGCCAAACTGAGGCTTTAATTCGTACGCAGACTTCTGCACCAGCTTGACATTAGCACTGCACCCACTCATAAGTAAAATATACTTGTAGGTGAATTACCATTCATACAACGGCACACTTACACGGTGAAAGAAATCGGCATAACAACGGCGCACTATAAGATATGAATTTTTTCTCGGCCGGTAGGGCTCTAACCCGCGCTCTCGGATTCACAGCCACACAAGTCTCTAAGCACTAGGCCACGACCGCCGGCCAACAAAAGCTGTCTGGGATGAGCTCACTCAGCAGCCTGCATATATCGTCAGTCTGCACATATCGCCAGGCCCGAATAGCAAAGGAAAATGCGTGCCGCACACACCAGGTTAAAGCCAATGGCATATAAAACGGCCGCATGTATCGAATGGTACGTACCTTGTGCTCCTGCCAGCCAATTTTCAGCATCCTAGCTGTAGTTTTGCGACAATGAAGGAGGGGTGTTAAACTGGACAACCCGCGCTTCACGTGCAAGCTGCACCCTCGTTTCGGCCTCAGTCCATCGAAATGGATCGCTCAGTTCAGATCGTTGTTTTGCCGCCCACGTTCCATCGTTGCACCAAACTGCGCCGTATGCGTCCCGGCAATTAGCGCACAAGAAACACAGGGGTGTAAGAGACGCTCACGCACGCTGCACGTGACCCGTTCATCATATCATATGGGGTACCGTTGGATGGCCCTAGTTTTGGTCTTTCTACCCACCAGATTTCAGTCTCCTAGGTCACTGTTTCTGACACTGGAAAGTTCCCAAGTCCAAGTCGAAGTACGTGCCTGTGGATGGCCACGTGGATCACACGTGGGAACCAACCACAAAAGCGAGTACCCGCAAGTGGTGTCCATGTTGACACCAAGTCGAGTCAACACCACCCGCCGTTTGACCTGTACCCGTGATTAAATGGATTCTCTAGAGGTTTGGCTCGCCCTCGTGGCACGTGCCACATGTCACGAATCACTTCAAAATCTACACCACAACTTGTCCGCCGAGTCAGCGCACCCGATGGCGCCACTTGTGTCGTGGTCGACTGGCGCATCCCTGTGGTAGAAGCTCCGAAACTTGAACACACACTCACGCTGCCTGATAAACACCTCGATGTGAACATTTCCGACCGACCGCCATGTATGAAATGTCACCCCTAAAAGCCTTTAAAGCGTGCTCTCAGCTCCTTTGATTCTGAGCTACATAGCACGAACTAATGCTTTTTGCTGTTTTCGACATGTGGTAAGAAGCAAAAGGGGCATATGGAGTTACTTGGCATAAAATACAAAATCGCCCAAAATTAAACGCCAAAAGAAAAATTTAGGCTGCGGTTTCATTTAGCTAATTTGTTTGCAACATTGTGGATGATTTCCTTTGGTCTGACCAGCTTCGGTTGTTTGCTGAACTAACATCCTTGCAGCGGTTCCATACAAAAAGTTAAAATGCAAAATTTACACAAGGCAGAAAAGGTATTATTGTCCAGTGCTTTTCCGTTATATACAAACACCTGTTATGCTACAAGTGAGCGTCTCTGCCAGTTCAACAACTTGTTGACTTTTGTGGACAATAGGCTAACTAGCTGTAGTTAATGGCTTAGTCGCCATTGGAAACAAACGAATGTCTACAGACATTTGTATTTAATACAGAACGTATTTCATAACCCGATTTCGCTTGTGTTTCAGTTCATTTTCTAATGCTGGAACACCCCATGTCGTGATTATGAAGATATATTTCGAGTTGGCATGTCATGAACGATACCGCTGACGACGAAATGAAAGTTGGCCGAAACAAAGCACGTAAAAGTCACGCTCGCAAAGAAATCTAGTAGATGTAAGGGTATCCAGAGAAGGTGAGTCCGCCGAAGGGTTTGATCTGTAACAGACAGGAAGATCTCATTAATTAAGATGACTATCCTGATTCTGGCATTTACCTCGGAAGTCATTAAAAAATGTCACGAAAAGGTTATAATAAAACATCGTGGCTATCTTGCTTAGATGAAACACGCTGGACTACATTTTTAATCATATTAGCAAAAGTGACGAAAAGGTCATTGTAAAGCAACGTGGCTGCCTTCGTTAGACGACACACGTTGGGCTGATTGTGAGTAAGAAGCTGTGTATCATTTCTGGCCAAATTGCTTTAATTTTCTTACGGAAGAGAATGGTTATATCGCTAATAACTACTTTTGAGCTCTGTCCAAGCACGGTGACGAAGTTTCACAACGTGCATTTGTTTTGCATTTTTTTTTTTGAGTAAGCAATAATTTATACCTCGGTGGTGGAGATCTTGTCGGCGTCGGTGACGACGTTCAGGTTGGCCTTGGTGATGACGGGGGTCTCGACCTCGACGTTGTGGACCTTAGGGGCGCTGTAGGCGATTGAAGCGGTGTAGGTCACAGGCACGGGGGCAGCGTATATCAGATGAGAGTAGGGGGCTGCCCCCAAGTAGGTCAGACCGGCCTGGCTCGTGGCCACCATGGCGAACAGCAGAATAGCGACCTGCGAACAAAATGCTGTATTTCAGTTCGTACACCCTTGGACGCTCTGAAGTTAGCAGAAAGATTTGAAAACATGTATCACAACAATTTCCGACAGGGTTATGCAGTTTGTATAAATTTCTTATTTTCTGTGGGCTATTTTACCAAGTTGAAAGCCTGTTTGGTTTAAATCAAGGTAATACTCACAGCCTTCATGGCTGCTTCGACTGCGTGGACCAGAACTGAATGCTCTTAAGTACCGACGGAACCCCTTTTATACCCCGACCGTCAGTTGGCATGCGTCATAATCACGCGCTATCCCAATGCTTTAGTGTCTTGGATCACGTTACTTACTCGAGGTCGCAAGCTCTGTCATCAGTTTTGAACCACGCCAATGACCAATGGATGGAGGGCATCTAAACTAGGGCGTTGACCGTGGCGATGTTTCGCTGATCACATGCGAGATTGTCTTACGGATTGAAAACCGATTCTTTCAGTTGCGGTTGTGACATAAAGCAACATGTTTTTTTTTATTTATCTGGAAAGTAAAATAAGGCCTGCAGTTTACTTTACCTCTGCAGTTTTGCGTTTTTGTAGTTCTACGGAGCATTACCGTCTTGAGGGGTCTGAAACGAATCATCGTAGTCTTCTCTACATCACACGAACGGTCGGAAATGAAAATGTCTATGGCAGCACCAGGAACCAAGAATGGTTTGTTTGATAATAGTTTGCATGACGTGCGGAAATGTCTACGTCAGTGCTGATGATGGGTCTGGATACATTTTAGGTGACAGGCCTAAGAATTTTGCGTCGAGATGTTTTAAGTTTCTTGGAAGGCATGAATGACGAAACCTCACATTAGGCATCGATGGTGTGTTGTGACATGTTAATCCTGTGATCAGACGATACGACCTATTCAGCCCCTCCGAATTTTCCAGTGCCCAATCAGGCGCCATTTCTAGAGGAAACGCAGTAACACAAGCAGAACCTTGTTAATGTACAGTTCTGCTTTATTCCTTACTTTGGTTTTTCTTAAAATAATCTTCTTGATGCCCTTAATAATCCCTAAGTGTTTAACCAATAGTCAAAACTTTATGAAAACCTACCACCCATGGTAATTATTGTCAATTCCCGGCGTCTTTTTTAAATTCCAGTTATAGGGTTGTAATGGCCGATCGTAGTTTTGTATCACCAAATATTACAGGTTTTCTGCATTTTGTCTTGCAACAATGTTTTTGGAATCACGTTTTGCAGTGGCAGCATTATTCTCGAGAACCTTCTCGATGGCAGTCTCCGGTGAGAACAATATTTGAGATTTCCCTCCATGAAGCCTACGATATTAAAGGACCCAATGGAAATTGTCTTAACAACAGACGTTCTTTGGATGTATTGGCGGGTGACTAAAGAAGTCAGAACTTTGTTCTTAACTGTTCATAATCCGCCCCCGACTGAGGGGGGGCAGTTGACCGCCCCCTTGAGATTTTTCTAGGACTGCGAGAGAACGAAAAAACGCAGCGCCACGAAACTTCGTGTACCTTTTGCTTGATCATTTTTACACCTTGTGTCAAAGTTTTGACCTCAGGTCAAGTCAGGTGTCTGAACTAGGTCAGGTCAAACGGGCCTATGTCCAAAAAAAGTTTAGCGCCCTGTAACTTTCTCGCAAAACAAGATATCACAATAATAATTTCAGGGGTTAGAGATCTTGATAGATGCAAAAAGCTGCTATCTCAGATTTCTCTTAATTTTCTGGTTCATTTACCTAAGTTCAAGTCCATTTTCAAGATATATCGTCGTTTTTCTCGAAAATTGGCAGAGTTTTTCATAACATTTTTAGTGTGGAGTAATGCAGAAATTTAGTTACCGTCAATAAGCAACGTATCAATGACTTCCAGCCATTGACCTCAGGTCAGGTGACGAATAACTGTTGTGAGCCCAAAACGTACCGAAGTCAAAATCAGCGATGAATTACTCAGAATGGGTAGAAAATGGCAGAATTGGCTTGCACAGACGCAAATAATACTACGAGCTTTAAAAAGTTTTAAAAATTGCATATTTTGGAAATAAACAGGCTCTCGCGGATAAAGCTATGTCAGTTGTGTAGACTGGTAAGTAAAGAATTTTTCCAAAATTTAAACGTGAGAAAGCATTACAAGAAGCACTAAGATCAATAAAATTTACATGAATGGTCTTATGTCGCGAAAATAAAGGAATGCTAAAATTAGTTCTCGTTAATTTCTTACTGTGTACGGCTGCGGCGCCCGCCGACAACCGGCGCGAAAATTGCCGTTTCTTTAACTCAACGTTTCGGCGCATATATTAAACAAATCTGAGAAATTAGACGTGTAACGGCATCTGCGAACCTCTACCCGTGCGTTGGTGCCTTTACCTACGCGTCATTAGTCACAGCCCTTGAGATTAAGGCCGTTTCTCGGTCTCATGCAGTCGTCTATCAGAAAACATATATAGGGCCTAAATGGCTTATATATTATCCAAAATTAAAAATGAAACTAGTTTCGAGCTCTGCTTGTCACAAGCTTTCCAACGGTCAGTTTATTTTTGTCATGAGGCCAGATGTTCGTGAGTTAGAAGAGGGCGGTCAACCGCCCCCTCTCGGTCCGGCGTGATCGCCGCCGACCCACGGTCGTGCGTGGGTTAAGATGTCACCAGAACTTTAAATGCGTGCTTCCCTTTGATTAACATACCGATGTCTTTTTATCTATATTTATATATTTTTTAAAGTAATGGGGTGCAATTATTTCTTATTTATGGATTTAAATATGCTGCAATTAATATACCACTACCTGAAATGCCACAAGTATCTCAAATTGCTCTGCCAGGATGCCGAGCACCGTCACGATGACAGAGTCGAAGAGTGACAATATGTGGGGTATTTTTTCCTATAACATGAAAGTCCGCTGTGTAACCTCATTGGACCAGACTAGATGTTATACAGGTAAGGATTAACCTTCTCATATGCTTAACCGTGTTGCTTTGATATACCTTAATCAGAAAAAAACGGCACGTGCGGCGAAGGTTAATGCCGACATCAAGTCAGACCATTGAACTTATAGCATTAAACTTAAATTGATTTAGTCGCAGTAAGTTCCACTAGTTGGTCTGACATGCTTGTTAATCTCGTTGATTTCTATCCAGTATCAGGTGCGAGCCGAGCTTTTTCGCAGCACGTTTTGTACGTTTAAAAAATGTGACAACTTAGTGTGCTTTCTGCGAAGAAAAAAACAAAGCTCACAAGAATGTGAACTAAACCTTAATTGAAAATGCACATCACGGCGTTTTGAAATTAAAGATTGTTAGGACACCACAAACAAGGATCTTAAATTTTCCCGCGTAGTTCTTATATCTGACATTTTCAATGGGGGTCCCCCCGCAGATCAGATAAGCTTTGATTCTGAACCCAAGGTTCTTGCCCACCTCCGTCAGAATCTCTGGTGGGACAGCCTGGATGTAGTCTGACACGTTCTGCTTAAGTTGGGCACGTGTTCGGGGGTTGCTGGCGTACTAGCGCCTTTGTTATCCCTCCCCCCCCCCCGCTGCCACCACCACCAGTAGTAGAGTTCGGTAAAGGGGTTCGACGTCAGGATTGTGTGGGGACCCCATGGGAACTATTTTCACTTTCTGACCATGCACGTGGAGACCATGATAGAACTCGAGTGTTATATTTCACATATCGTAAATATCAAACACTATTATCATAACCGGAACCAAAGACGAGTATAGGTAAAAAGATAAAGAGATAGTAGACTATCACTGAGCACCTGATGTAACCAGAATACTATTCCGAACGAATGGCAGAGCCTAGGAAGCAAACACGTCGGTGAGAACCTAAGCTCCAAATATTCGTTTGCCTGCTTGCTTACTAGTTTGCAATTAACTGGTAACTCTTGCAGTACGTTTTCTTGATCTCGGTATGCAGAGACATATCCCAAAACCTACCCAGTGCTTGGGCTGAATTGAAACCCATAGTAATATCAAACTGGTCAGAGCGTGCGTGACTGGAAGCAGATGTCTTGAACTAGTTGTCGATAGGCCCATGATCCATTCATAGTCTCCCAACTTTTTAAGCCAACTTTTAACGTCATGCATGTTTTAAAACATATAAATTACTTCGCCTTTAAAGCGAATCTATTTTATTTACAGTCAGTGAATATCTGCTTGGTAAGCTGCCTGATCAGAGATAACGGCACCAAATGGGCTGGCTGCAAAACCATGAGCTCGTACCAAGAAAGTAGAAAAGTTACATTAAGCTCACATGGGCTCGCAGAACGTGGTTGCTGTTTTGCTTAAAACCTGCTCGATTTACCATGGTTTTTTCTAAGGCAATAGCTGCTTTAAGATTTTGTCACTTAGCTTGTCATGCGATCTATCAGAATTTTAATACAATAGTACTCGTGATTTTCGATCTTTCTTTTTCGTTTTCGAACAACACTGAAGTAAGACCGATCTCGATAAAAAACAGACCATATATTGCTCGACTTTGAACACTGGTCGAGTTCATGGACACTCCACCAGTGTGCAAGGACGAGCAAAATCGTCCGAAATATATGGTTTGTTTTTTTATCGAGATCGACCTTACGTCAGTGTTGTCCGAAAAAACAAAAATCTCGTATCAAATTAATATCTTTATAATTTTGCTTAATTACCCATCATTAATTATATACAGTTTGTACGTTTTACAGCAATCAGACCACGTAACTTGATTCAATGTAACGAAAAACTTTAGAGCAAGCAAATGGCAAATGGCAACTGACTTTGGACCAAAAACTTCATCCAAGTTCAGTGACCTCGCTTTACTTCTTTTGACCTTGCGGAGGTCAGTAAACACCGGAAATGAGCAAATGCACCGACATTGGCTGTCATCACTGAAAATACGTTAAAAAATGCGTTAGAGCCCTCATTTACATTCAAGGTACCCTCGTATCCCACGTTGCTCTAAATCTGATCTTCGAAAAATAAAAAAATGACGTCATAGGTCAATGACCTGACATGACCTCGGCCCGAAATCTTCACTCAACACGCCAAATAAATGGGGATTATCGTGTTTTAATGCTCTAACACTCACCCTTTCTCGTTTCGTTCGAAACGCCGCACAGAATGGCCGGTGCGGGCCGAGAAAGTGTCCAAAGTTGACCTTTTCGACTCCATTTGACCTTAAAGATATTGACTTAGGATCATGAAAATTACTCGCAATATACCTTTTTATACCCCTACGCTGCCCTTAAAATTTCACGTCTCTAGCTCTTTCTGGTTCCGAGATCGGGGGAACTTTTGTGCCGCCTTCCAGTGCACATTAGCGCCAAACCCCCTTCCACTATGCGTGTAAACCTATTGATGCAACTGACGAAAACCAGAGTTCTAAATGCTTACTGACTTAAAATGTAATTCGCAGACATCTCTTGCATTGCCCTTCTTTGATCAATAATCTTGCTATTCAGAGGAATTTCGGAAACCTCTTGCGTGATCAGGCCAGCCTTAAACTGGTGGCAATACCTTAAAATTAGGAAAAATGTATTGATGTGGGAATCTGAATTTCTAAAAAACCTTACCACGAATTGGAAAATCAATGAAAACCAGTGCTAAGTGTTTGTTTGCTTGAATGTAGTTAGCATATATCCCTTGAATTGCTCTCTCTTGATCAATAATCTTGGTATTCAGAGAAATGTTAGAAAACTACTGAATGAATGATAACGATAGGTTTAAACCGGTGGCATTTTTTTTTAAATCAGTAAAAACGCATTTATGTGGGAATCTTAATTCCTGGAAACACCGTACCGTAAATCACTTGAGAAAACTTCTAACGGAGCTGCCGCAAAGAAAACTAGAAATTGTACACATTTCAATTCCTGCATTGTTATGCGAGCAACATATAATTTTTCTCCTTTCATGTCATGAGCTGATGCTTTCCTATGAACACAAGCGCTACCTGGTCCTGCAATGGCTCCGTACAAAAAGCGGGAATTAAGTGTTATACAGATCGGGATAAATATGTTTTTTGTGTTTGCCCTTGACATGTCATAGCCTGTTTTGCTTCTGGTAAGTTCTGTTTTCGAGTTCATCAGCCCACCTGATTTCTGTTTGTGTAACGGACTAATTTATTTTAATCACTGACGAAGTCGTCGCTTAAAGCAAATGGACTTCCACAATCCTCTTTCAATGAGTACAGAAAACGTTTCATGCCATAACCCGATTCTTTTCATCTTTCGGCCCATTTTCTAATGCCAGAATACTCCACGTAGTGATTATGGAGATATATTTCGAGTTGTCATGTCATAAACGATGTTGCTGACGATGAAGTGAAAGCTGGCCGAAACAGAGCATATAACAGTCACACTCCCAAGGGAATCTAGTAGACGTAGGGGTATCCAGCGAAGGCGTAGCCGGCGAAGGGCTTGATCTGTAACAGAGGGGGAATCTCGTTAACGAGGATAACTATCCCAATTCTGACATTTACCCTGGAGGCATTAACAAGTACTGCAAAAACATTATTGTAAAGCATTGTGATTGACTTCGTCCAACGAAAAAACTACAAATCCCTTTCATTTTCCTAAAGAATAGGTTAATTCTACCGTCATCAACACTTGGTGCCCTGTCCATGCACGGTGAAGAAGTTTCACGTCCAAAGATTATTTTTCAGACAGCGATTATTCATACCTCGGTGGTGGAGATCTTGTCGGCGTCGGTGACGACGTTCAGGTTGGCCTTGGTGATGACGGGGGTCTCGATCTCGACGTTGTGGACCTTAGGGGCGGTGTAGACGACCGGGGCGGTGTAGGTCACAGGCACGGGGGCAGCGTAGGTCAGATGAGTATACGGGGCTGCCCTCAGGTAGGTCAGACCGGCCTGGCTCGTGGCCACCATGGCGAAAAGCAGAACAGCGACCTGCGAACAAAATGCCGTTGAAATATTCCCTTCTGATCCGAAATATTTGCATATAACGCAATGACAAGGAAGAACTGCATGGGTGAACATGTCTTTAACGTGTTTCCAGCTCACTTGTGCAAATTATTGTTCTAGCTTGATTTATCTCTCTGACATAGCTCAGTGTGAATTGGAAATAGTCATAAGCAATTAAACATGTTATAAAGAGCATTGAATATAAGCTTCCAGAAGTGAACAGACCAGCCAATATTCACAGGAGAAAACGAGTACCCCACATATCTTGTACTCACGGCCTTCATGTTGTCGAGATGAGGATCAGCGGACTAGCACTGGATGCCTCTCGAGCCTCACTTTCTGCTTATATACCTGCTCTTGACGCCAGCCCCTCCCTGGTCACGTGGTCCGGGCCGTCCCGGGCGTGCTCATGGTCACGTGACGCGCCAGGTGCGGACTCGCAGCGGTCGGCGGGCTCCGGATTCCGTACGGCCTCCTCTGGCAGCAGGGACGGCCGCAGGGCCGGCGTCTTGTCGGGCGCGAGCGGACCTGACAGCGGTTCAGGGGACGAGGGACAGGGATTCATTGCGAGACATCTGGACCTCGCTCCTTGTTTTGGAGAGGGTTGAGACGGGTTTTGTGAGGACGTGGGAGCCGCAGTACGTTTTCGCCCTGCGTTGTTTTTTTAGTTATCCAGCCATCTTCCGCTCAGGTAGGAGAGGTGTAGATCGGAGATGCATCGGGAAAGACGCTTTTGGGATTCCATCAGTATGACCACCAGTGCAATAACTAATTCGTCTCATTATTCTGTGTGAATGCGTTTTTCGCCGAAAAATACAGTGCTACATTAACTCTCTTGCAGGCAGATATGCGATATACAGCACGGATTTTATCTTCTAAAAGTTATGTACATTACTCGGATGATAGGTAATCAGGAAATAGCCACAAATGGAATTGGAAGTATTAAAACAAAAGCATCAGTGCGTTTCGCAACAGCTTTCCTTAACTGGCTGGACGGCTGTCAGGCTTTGAGTGTTGGTTGGCTTTTCTCTATGGAAGAAATAAATTGCAGTGATGTAAAAATGAGATTAATGACTTCATCGTAATAAAACGTAAGTTGGGTAGACCAGTCGTACAAGCTAACAGAGACTTGTCCCCGTTTCTAACAGACTAGAACTTCTGGCAGGAACAGAAAATCCAGAGAACATTGGATGTAATTCGATGCACTAATAATTCATTTTAGACTTCAAGGCGACATACTTGGTGGGAAATCAACGTGGCCAGTGGACTAGAGAACCGGCTTCCAGCGTCATCCAGTTAGATACCAAAATGATTGCATTCTTCGAAACGACGGTAGTGGAGCATCATGTATTCATAAAGTTTACTATAAGTGGCACATGTACGTTTGTGGTACATGCAAAATTAATACATTCGCTAATTTTAGATGCGCAAACGTGAACAGTTTTTTAACCGATTTTCATCTTCGCCACAGCTTGTTGATCAGGCTGTAACTTATTCCGAAGTTTTCTCAGACCAGATGCTGAATCTGTGAAATTCCGTGTAGGGGAAGGCGGGAGCGTACGGCGTGATCTGAAATGAAAATCATTGAAGGTTGATCAGACTTGTCGTTACTGGTAAAGGACCCTTGAAGACAGAGAGGCATAAAAATATGTGCATTTAAAATTATGCCATAAAGCGGTCTGCCATCAGAGCGATTAGGTGGGAGGTCGTTCTTTTTTACGCATGGGCTGCGTTTTTGTAACAGAACTGAACCAGAGCTCAGGATGGGTCTAGGAAAAGAACGCGCAGTAGTATGCAGGCTCCTGATGCGGCCATAGTGCTCACCGCGAAGGCCGCGGAGACCTGTTGGCTGTTGGCATCTGACAGCTCGTTCAGGTTGGTCTGGACGACTTTGTTCACTTTGGGAGCGCTGTGGACCAGCGGGGCGCCGAAGGAGAGCGGTGCCGCCCTCACGGTGCTGATGCCGACACTGCAGCAGGCCAATATGGCCAGGACCAGGACAGCGACCTGTCAGCGAAACAACAGACGTGTCCGCCGGTCAGAGTGATGACCGTGGACACCTTGTACTGAGTTAAACACACTTTCTAAGTAATGGTCGCTGTCTTTAACGCGATAACTGAGGGGGCTCTGCGCCACCATAGAACTGACGGGGATGGGAGATACCTACCTCCCCAGCTATTTTCTGATTGGAACAGGCTAGAGAGACGAGCAAAATGGCATTCGATAGCGCCGGAGGCTCTCAATAAGGTTCGCTTAGGTTTGTTGTGTAGGCCAAGGTCATATGAGGTCATCCCATATTTTTTCCTACTTAGCATCTAACAGGCCCGAAAATCGTTTATGTTGCTTTCAACTCGGAACATTTCTATTATCTCTGCACCTAAAATGATGCAATCAACCTATGATAAAAATATATTGTGTTTCGCCCATGTCAGCTAAGGTCACTAGATCAGTTTTACTTTCTTTTAGAGGGCTCCACAATTTCTGCGTTTTATCTTGATTTTGAGGTTTACCTCACATGTTCTGTTATCGGCCGGGCCCGAACTAAATTTGCCCAGGTCTTCCTAGGTCACTGACCTAGATGATCTTTACGTTCAAAATTCCATTTAAAGTTGAAAGAGCTAAAAAGATATGGAAAGATGATCAAAGTCGGAATATTGTGTCACAACCAATCATTTTCAACGACTTGAGCTAAAGGTAAACCTTGGTCAATAAACTACGGTGACCTTGGGATTGAGGAATGCAGTTTGTAGATAGGGCAGCTGGAATGGTATAACAAGTTGACAAAGCCGAAAGAAATAATACTGAAACGTATGTACCAAAATTTCATAGCCAGAGGTCAAATTAGGTCAGTGCGATATCTGGACTCAAAATTCCATTTGCAGGTGAGGTGGCTGGACGGATGTGCAAAATTGATGAAAATGAAGAAAAAATGCTACTCTACCGCTGATTATCACAATTCCGTACCTGAAAGTAACCTAGGTCACTGGCCTAGGTCGGCTCCCAGATCAGAATTTCAGGTCAAAGGGTGACAATCTTGGTATACAAATCAGAGAACCAGTCGCAATCATAAGAGAACCAGTTACTAATAATAGACGTTTTAACTTGACATGACTAGTTAAAAAGTCTCTAGGTCATTGACCTAGCGTGACACATATCTAAAGTTTTCAGGATATGTATGGGATAGATAAAGTTTAAATACATGGTTATATAGTTAATATATAGTTAAATAGTTATATATAAAGTTTAAATAATAGATAAAGATAAAGGATAAACTGAAAGTTTCAGAAGGCCAGCTTGCTTGGATCAGAATTTATAAAAAAACATGGTGGGACAGATACTTACGCCCTCACCGTTAGTGCATGGGTTTAATTACTCTCTGAGGTTGGCTTTGTTTATCAGAGCACTGCGAAACAAAGTTATTAACGCTAGCTCCATGTAACTGGCCTTCCTGCAACAGATCACAAAAACAAACGCGTTTTCGAAACCTGGAAATTCGTTTTTCTCGATCGTGAAGGAAGTATATTACTACTTACGGCTTTCATTGTGCTGTTCCGCTCCGTGTGTCCACACTCAACTATGGTTCGGAAAAACCGGGATTCGTTTATATACGTCTTTGCAAGATGTTTTTTGTTGGTCACTGGTCACGTGATGCAACCTGTGTGACCACATTTGCCGGCTAGCGCAGCCTAAAAATACGCGAGGCTGTTCTCATCCCTTGAGACCCTGTCTGACTGCTGGGAAACCTGCGCTTGACAGGGCCGAACCCAGGGACCAGAACGCGGAGGCGCTTACGAAACGCAACTATGCTAACGTGGGCTGAAAGGCATCACAGTGGCCGCGTAGTGCCGCTCCGGTGCTACGCGGTTGTTCATGTCTGCTCATGTCCTCAGCGGCCAAGTCCTCTCTTGCCCATGGGTGCAGCAGCCCAAGGCCTACAGGGGCTTACGGCTGCGGCAACCCCCTTTGTGGACAATGCTGACAGAAGCTCTATAACAGGAAAAGAAAATGATTTCGAAATAGCCCTGGCGCTCCAGCTTCAAAAGCGCTCGTCCTGCCCCGCCGTGGACGGATTCCTGCGGTCGCCGGCGCCGGGGGTCCACTGGCCGGGAGTGCCGCCAGTGCGCAGGTCCTGCGGCTGCCAGACCGCCGCGAGTCTCCGGGCAAGTTCAAGGTCCGACACCACCGCCGGCGCCGACGCCGGCCCATTGTCTGTACCTGGTTAGAGCGCCGGGTTCTGCTCCGATCGGCACGAAAACCGCGCAGCCGCTGGCTCGGCGGCGGCCAGCCCGCCGCGCCCGGCAGCGCGGCGGCTCCGGCGTCTCGGCGAAGCTGTTGGACGGCGAGGAGATGGGGCTGGGTCTGTCGATGGCAGAGGGCTGGCGTAGATTTTGTCAGCAGGCGCGGGCCCAGGGCGTCTAAAGAACACGTGGAACTGACGCCGGCTGGACTCTCCTTGGCAGTGCCAGCGCCAGTGCTGGCACTGCTAGTACTAGTGAGACAAAGATGCCGTGTTTTGAAGGACGCAGGACGGATGTTGTTTAGAGGATCTGCATCGTCTCGCTCCAGTTCCTGGCAAGTGTGTTTGTAATAAACAAAGCAGCGTTTATCGTAGCCCACGTTATACAGGCTGCGCAGTATGAATATGTTAGCCAATCTGACTTCAGGCAACTAGTAACAGAAAATCTGATTTGCGTTCCGAAAAGTCTTAAGATTAAGAGCCTTGGAGTGCTGGGCTTAAGAAACTGCCTGCTTTTGGCGAGGAAGCGTCAGAGGTAATGGAAAGATTTTCCGCTTGATACCGTTCAAAGCCATGGAATATCTGGATTTCATGGTGTCATTACGTACTGCAGAAGTCAGTTTCCTGCGGGGGAACGATCTCCGTTTTCGACGCAGGTAGAATGCAATTCACAGTTTCCGTTGTTTTCACGGGAAATTCAGGAATATGTGCATGATGTTGATATAAAGTTAACGGGATTTTGGCCTGGTGAAGCGTCCGACCGGTAGAAGCACTGCCGCGCTGCGCTGGAGATGACAGTACTTTAATATGTCCTCACACAACACATCGAGGTTAAACGGTATCCGTTTTGTGTCCGCGTTGTGTAATACATATGTTATCGTTATCCATCTGAGGTTTGTTCCAGGCGTTCATTTACACTATGTCGGAGGCACATGCTGTTTCATACCGCATTTTTAACCACGTGTTTGACATGTTCACTCTTTTTAGCATTTCGCATTCCTTCCAGCTGTTAATATGTAGCTGTGTCCATTGATACAAGGATGTGACGAACAACATCTAATAAAAAGCCAAACTACGCAGTGCACAGCCTAAGATAAAGTGCATGCAAAACTCGTACTTCATAGACAACTAAGCTCTATTGCAGCTCATGCGATCACGTTTGATCGCGGATCAAGCTTGCCAGTCAAACGGGGCATTACTTTCTTGCGGAGTTCCGCGATACGGTCGTCATCCTCCAGCGACCGATAGGTCGTTATCCAGACGTTGCCTGCTTCAGTATACTTTGGCTAATTTGGAGGAGCAAAATTGCATTATGACACTACAATTATTAATAACTTCTTGGTGATAATTGCTACGCTTGCAAGGTATCTTAGAAATCTGATGATATTGTTTTCTTCTGTTCTTCACAGCGATTTCCGGATAGGCATTTTATTAAGGACAAACCCCCCTTTTGTTCCAAAAAACAGGTTTTGTTGTCCAGTCCTGGTCATTACATCTGTCAGCTCAGTAAATGCTTTATTCTGCACTCAGTTCATTTCAAAGCCAAGAAACCTCATAGTATTTTATGACGATGTAAACGCATGTTTCAGGATCCTGCCAGTTTAAATCAAGCTCAGTGTGATTCTTGACCATGATAGTCCATTGATCCCAATGATGAAAATCCGGCCAATTATCCTTGCAATGACTGGGATACCTACCTACCTTCCATTGACTGGGGAGTGGCATTTGCCGCCCCTCCCTTCTGTCTATCTCAAGAACCAAGAGCCCGATTCAGCTCGCTCAGGCGTCAATCGATAGCGCCGAGCCGTGCGATCCTGACATGTACATCGACGTACACATTTTGTTTTCTGTTTACCTTGGGCATTGATGACGTAACACGTCAGGTCAATCACCCGAAGATGATCCTGTTCTCCTGAGTTGCCTAACCGCAATGAAGAGCAGACCGAGGCTGAAATTTGTATGGCAGTATATCTTTGACAACTTGATCTCATATTTTGAGTCCCACCTGCCTCAGAATCATCAAAGGTCAAGGTCGCAGGCTAGGTTAAATTTGACGTCGGTGAAAAGACGCCTTCAAGGAGCTCTGACCACAAGTAGTCTTTAAATTGTCCCAATTACTGCGCACACGTAATATTGCAACGTAATATTGCAATATTTTAAATTTTCAGACTCGGAATATCATGAAGACGCTAGTGACCTCCATCTGGTGCCCCCAATGTGGCCCATGTAGCACATTTTAACAGCATCTCTACACCGGCCATCGACAACGTCAAACGGACGCCACCAGTTTACTCGCTAAGGTGAAATCTGCATAAAACCGTCAAAGGTCAAACTGTAAAAATGTTGCATTGTTGCATCATCATTGTCGCGTCATATGTCCGTCCGTATCCCAAGATCGGTTTATTCAGATCTTTCCTAAATGCATTTTCAGTGGACCTTGAAAATGTAAAATACAAATTTGACATAGGATGACCTAGAAGGAGGCCAGTGGCGCTCTATACTGAACTCTCAGGTCACGCTGATGTTCGCTGCGAGCGACATTCACCATGTGTTGTAACAACACTGACAATAAAGCGGCAAAATGCGACTGAACGTCGAATCGACAGACATGGCTGTCTTAAAGACAACCATGTTTTGCCATAAAGACGTGAATAAAGACAGTCTTAATGACATGACTTAAGATGACCTCGCTTACAAATTTCTGTAAGTTCATGCATAAGGTTTTAAGACACTGCGTTCATTCGTTCGGGAGATGTTCTAGAAATCCGCCATAGTGGGAGGATGTTAAGCACCCCCACCAGTCATTGGGGAGCTAATGATTGCTATATAGACTTAGCATGAGCACCAGAATAATGCGCATTCCTTTTAATGCTGATCATGCTCACTACTGTGTGACGTGACACTTTTTGTTGTTTATTCATTTTATTCCGTTGTTTTTTGTTTTGTTATGGAATGATCTTTCTGCCGACTTTTAGTCCAGAATTTTGTGATGACCGTCACTCACCATGACAACAACCTATTTTAGCGATGTTCATAGATGCAAATAACTAATCTAGTCCAATCCAGACCATTTATTCACGATGTCGAATCCGAATCCCGTTCCATTCACGAAAAAGCATGGCTCCTGCCGATAAGAGGTAAATAAACACTTTATTTGCCGGTCGAAAAAATCTGTATTTTTACTATTCCATCAAGACCATCGATGAGGTATCGAAAGTTGGGCGGCGGAACTGATATCTGATGTTCGTCGGCACGTTCAGTAGATGAACCGGTTAAATCCTGCATAGGCGAAGGGAACGTACGGCTTGATCTGAAATGAAAATCAGTAAAGTTTGGTCAGGCTGGACGATATTGTTAGCAGTCGTCAGCTGAAGTCACCAATGCGTTAGCAAATCTGCTTCCTAAACCTGCATTGATGTTTACTGAAATCCGTTCTCCTACGCATTTGCTGTCATTAAATCACATTTTTAGACAGCTGACTATTGTAGCTGCACTATTTTTGTTTCCAATCTGGTGGTGTATCTACGAAGCGCTTACACGCCAGGGCATTCCATTCTACTAAAGTTTGGTAGAACAGAACTACTACGGCTTGCACCAACTGGTCCCAACTTCATTAAAGCAGAAAAGGACATGCAAAGATGCGCTTGAGCCTACCTCGGCCACTGTGCTCACCTCGGTGGTGGAGATCTTGTCCTCGTCGGTCAGCACGTTCAGGTTGGCCTTGGTGATGACGGGGGTCTCGATCTCGACGTCCTTCACTTTGGGAGCGCTGTAGACCACCGGGGCGCCGAAGAACGGTGCCGCCCTCAGGATGCTCACGCCGGCAGTGCAGCAGACCAGCATGGCCAGGACCAGGACAGCGACCTGCCAGCGAAACAACAGAGGTGTTCGCAGCCCCGGCCGATGACCATGGATGCCCCTCACGCCAGGCGTGAAACATTACACGAGCAACAGAGCTCTGAAGTTGCTTGTCTGAGGTTGGCATATGCTTGAGAAATTTCAGTTCAAAGTTCAGGTAGAAAACGTGACCTAAATAGGCTGTAACGGTGTAAAAATACAGGAACGGTTTCCCAGCCAAGCCAAAGTTTCTGTTCTTCATTGCAGGAAGAACTAGTCTCTACTCACGGCCTTCATTGTGCTTGTTGTTTCGGTGTATTATCACTGAATGCCTTGGGATGCCCGGGATTCGTTTATATACGTATTTGCAAGCACTTTTTGTAGGTCAGTCGTCACGTGGTACAACCAGTATGACCACATGTCCCGCTGCTGATGCAGTTTGAAGATGCGAAGCTGCTCTCACCCCTTGCAACGCTGCCTGACCGACGGAAGAACACAGAGCGGCAAGGGCGGACCCAGGAACAGCACAATGAAGCGCAGACGACTGGCACCGACATGAAACCGCCGCTGACACCTGGACGCCGCCGGGCAGCTGTGTGGCATCCCCGACATCCGCACGTCGGGCGGGGGAACGTTCCGACATGTCAGGAAGTCCTGCCTCCCCTGGCCGCGGTCCGGCGGCCGCCCGTGCCCGGAGCCCGCCGCTCGACAGGGCGGGGCCGCCGGCGGCCAGATCCGGTCGGCTGCCGGTCCACTGCGTCTCCGGGCAAGTTCAAGGTCCGGCGCCGCCCCCGGCCGCCGGCGCCGGCCCGACGCAGCGCTCGCCCGTCCCAGGGTTCGAGCGCCGGGTCTGCCGGCGCCGAATGGTCGGTGCGTGAACCGAGCGAGCCTCCCAACCGCCGCGGGCTCAAACCTACACTGAGGGCGTTTCTTACCGCGTGGCGGGCGCGGCGTCTCAGCGAAGCTGTCGGACTGAGACAGCCGGGGGTGTCGACAGCGGAGGTCTGGCCTGCGTGTTTCCCTCTACGAGCAGACGCGGGCCTAGAGCGCCCCAAAACAAGCTGCAAGTCGGCCGAACTCAAGCGGCGAGCGAGGCGAATGCAACCCGATGGGCGTTCTTTGTGATTCAAGGCCGTCCCAGTCAATCTCCCGTGCCCGGAGTGGGCTGGGTCCAGGGTCTAGTCGGCGCCGCGCCTCACTTTTCTGAGGGATGGGCTAGATTTGCGGCAGCCTTTTCAGAGCAGGCGTAGTCCAGGCTGTAAGCTAATTCCTCTTTGTTGGTTGTATGGTTCTGAAGGTTTTAGACATGTTTTTGACCGAGCCCAAAGTTTCCCTGCCAAAAAGATAACCAAAACTTGCAAGTTAGTGTAAAGATGCAGAGAGAGAGAGAGCGAGAGCACTGTGTTTGTAGACTCTTGGTCCAATTATAAGGCCGCCACACAAGGTGAGTAATACTCGATTCCACCACATCCCGGACAGCGAGCGTGTCTCCAAATCGCTGCCAGCGAGTGACATCATGATTTGACTGCACGAAGAGCGCGGAGGTGCTGCAGGAAGCCCCAACTCTCTTTTGTATACATCGCGTCGTAGTTATTAACGTGCTCTGACGCATACATGGCGGAAGCTCTACGGAACGTGTCATAACCAAAAACCATCATTGTTCAGGCACACCGTGAACTTCTTAAAAACTACTGCATCATACATACGCCAAAGGTGAACAAAATATACAGAGGATCAATAAGTCGTAAATGAATACTTTTTTGACGGAATAGAAACACATGGGAAACCTGCAAATAAGAGGACTCGTTCGACAGCGTTACAGACGATATTGCTGTCGAATCTAGGAATCGCATCAGATGGAATCCAATGCGTTTATATTCGTTTACATTCGCGAACTGAGCATCATGCTATGTGAACTGTGGCAACACCACATGCTTTAACAACTTGGGTCGTGTAACCATGCACAGTCTTTTTTGAATTGTACATTACATCATGCTCTATGGCAAATAAAAAAAGCGTTTATGGAACCTGGAAGAGCCGTTTATAAAAAGCTGCAAATATATAGCTAAGTGTGTTTATTAAGTGTGAATGATTGTACTATAAAAACGATAATTAAAGGCGTCTGAGATTTGGAGAAGCGCAGAAGGTAAAGTGCGAGATAAATAAAAACTTAACATTTGCGTATAAATTACAGCTTTTAGTGTCGTCCAGCAATGAAGTTTGCCACATGGATTGTTCTGTGAGCGCCATTTTCGTTACTGTCGATAATAAATACAGTTTCAAACAGCAAGTTTTGATCGACCTTGACATGCTGAGTCAGAGCCGTGCTTTATTTCTCTAGCAATCTGACATTAAATCCTCTTGACTAGCATTAGGTCTGACCGGCCTTACTGAATACAGTTCCGGCCCAATATTTATGAAAACACATGCGCCTCATTAGGCTCTGTTTTGGACTGCAAAGCTGGGTATCATGAAAACAAATGGACCATTATGGGATCATGGGCTAGAGGTCTCCGGGCTCTATGAGTTAATATATTCAATAGTCAGAACAAGTTTCCGCGCTTGACAACGCCATTATCTTTGTGCAGCTTTTATATGCCGTTAAACATGAGACCGGTAGTTTGTTGTTGGGGCAGGTAAACCGAACAGTAACCAGAAATGGAACAATTAGTAACGAGGTGGTTGTCAGTTTCTGCCGCAAAACCCGTCGATGCTCGAATCATTGCTTAGGTATGGTAACTCTGCATCAAACAAGAATGACTATCTGATTACAACTGAACGCCTAGATCATGCGCTTAAAGTGCAGCATTTTCAGTGTGCGTTTGAAGCGAAACAAACATCTGATAACTGAACAGTCAGCCGACTTTGCCCGATTGTTCCTGTTGTGTTCAGCACGGACTGGAGCGTCTCGGCTGCCGTCAAGGTCGCGTCACGGCCGCGTCCATCCGTGATCAGGGCGGGGCAGGCAGATCCTGAACCCATCCCCTCCCCTCCCCCTGTCTGCGGGCGTCGGCCCGCCCGTGGACGGCCTTTGCTCAGGGTCGCTGCACACGCTGACTTTATACGGCACCTCTCCGGAATGTGATCCACCTGGGGCACACAGAACCGTACGTATCCGGGCGGAGACCTCCTGGAGGTACCAGGGCACATCTGGTTGACGCCGGGATGTGTGATCGGACACTTACGTTTCTCGTGCCTTTTATTTCTCCTGTTGGACTTGGCCCAACGCAGAATTCGCATAAATGCGTGCCGAGGCGGACTGAGGTATTAAAGCCGAGACCCTGTCACGTTAATGGGCGTTACCTACATCGCCATCGTAAGCAGTCTCGCTGCTTGAGGACATATGATTATCACGGCAGCAAGCGATAAAGTAAAACGCTTTAGGAACTGAGCCAGCAGCCGCTTTAAATAACCCCATCAGAAGGACCCTAGTTCCGTTAGGAAGGCATTTGAAAATGGTGAGTCCGATAACATTTTCGATACACATATAAATCGTTGCGATTTTGCTTATCGTTGATTTCTAGGCATGTTGTTTTTTTGCAAATGATCATCATTTATTCCATAGGCCAGAAAAAGAGCTGATCATTTTTCCGACACTGGACATTTTGGTGGACCAAAACCTTATCCCCTAAACTACGGATACGTCTATTTTCTTTGCCGTAAATCCATATTTTCCTTAGATACGTGCTCTGCATGAATCCTTCTCCTTGTTCCAGCCCTGTCCTGGGCGTGTAAGGCACGTCCCGGCTCGCTCCGCCAGTTTGAGCGCCGAGCGACCACTCCTCGCGCCCGCTCCCCGCCAGTCCGGGCCCTTGAGGAGTGGCTGGCGGCGGAGAGCGCTGGCCGGTGGCCTCCCTGCCCTGCGGCGAGGGTGCGGCGCCTCTGCCGGTCCGCTATCCGGCCATCTTCAGCCTTCCCGGCCCCTCCCAGCGGACGGGGGGGGGGGCTCGCTTCAGAGCGCGCGCCACTTGGAGACCGGTCTGCGGCGAGGGAGGATGTGTCGAGACGGGTCTAACGCCCTCACGCTGATTCCAGGGAGGCGTGACTAGTATTCAGGCAGGGTTTGCAGAACAGAGTTGTGTCTTTTTACAAAACACAAGTTGGATGCCAAAAAATATTTCTGTGACTTAAGAGTTGTGAGTGGCTTTTAAAAAATATGAAGGCATAAGAAACCATATCATCATGTGCGGAGTGAAAGTTTAGTTCTATGTGCCCGGAAATGGATAGAGAATAGTTTCTCTAAAAAACTTCGCCATCAAAGGTGAAATATTTAAATAGCCGAGCTATGTGCTGGTATGAGTATTAATGGCAACCAAGCTTCACGCCCTACTGGAGGCGTGCGTCCCCGAACGTTAGAAAGAAACTCCGGACAGTCCTCGCGAAACAACCGCATTCTCTAGAAAAAAAGAGAAAAACCAGTCGACCGTTGAGGAGATGCGGCGACTAACAGCAGGCTGCAGGCGTGGCTGGCGAGATAACCAGCCGGTGGGTCCTCGGCGTGGCGGCCTTGAATCCAGGCTGCCAACTCCAGGGGCAAGGTCAGCCACTCTGCGGGCGGGGCTGGGCGCGAGTGAAAATATCCACCGAGGACCGGCACCTCTTCAGATCACCGTCTCTCATCGGCTGAAACAGCACCAGACGTTTATTTTTTGGCCTCTTGAGGCCAGAGTTCCTCCTGAGTGTTACTGTGCTGAACGTGAATCAGTTATATTGCATGGAGATATGTTCCTTCATTTATCACGACCTCAATTAAGATAACGACTATTGTTAGAATATTTCAAATTAATTCTGTGATCTTCGTGTCGGGTAGTGCCTTTTGCTAGCTTCTCTACGACGTGGTCTTATTTGCGTCAACAAAAACGCTGATCTCGAGGCGTGCGATATCGAACGACTGCCAACGCCGCCAAAAGACTAGATGGGAATCACCTCAAAGGCAATGTTCCATCTTAGTAGTCTTTTCATAAACATATTCATTTTGTCTGAAACATGCCGCTGATAAAATTTTTAGGACTCCATTTTCCGAAAGAAATGTCCAGGCGTTTCAGACAGTCTGATTAATTAAAAACTAATCATGTAGTCATCCGCCGATATGGAGCGACACGGGCCTGAGCCGGTCCATGGAAACCAGCGCTCGTCGCTCGGCGCCGGCTCGCTGTTGCCGCGTGGCGTCACGCCGCAGCTGAGAACTGGACACGGCCCACTGGGGCAGACAGGAAAACCGCGGAACGTAACTCTGAACCTGTTCTGGGATATAATGTGTAATCATGATTGGCTTCTGATGCTATAGGTCAGTGCTCGGCTATGTTAGTTGAAATCATGTGCTAAGGTAGAACATTCTCTGTAACCCACGGATAACATGGATGCTGCTGTACTGTTAGTACAAACTTTGCCAAACGATTAAACTTTTTGACATGCCTTGGCTTAATACATGAGAGCCTGGTGATCTGAAACGGCTAGATTTTAAGTTTTTGCAGGAATGTGTAGAGAGGTACTGAACGCTTTACGTTTCTATCTACTTTCGTGTTTTTGTAGAAAAAAATCGAAAAAGGCGTCGAAAGATGGTTTTGAAGAACATTTGGGGATGCACCGGTCAACCGGCAGTGGTGTTTGCCGGAGTTCTCATCATGATTTTGGCAAGTGACCTCTGCAAGGTTCCAAGTTCCTGCAGTCCCTTAAATCACGTAGCTTCGAAAACATCTGTCTGGGTACAAATTTGCCACGAATAGTGCACGGTAAGCCTCGTATTCGGGATCATATGAACGCGTCACACACAATGTAACCATTCTAATTGATTCGTTGGAATTGGAAATATTCTTCCACACATATGATGCATCTTACATCACGTTCAAGCAAGTTTTGGTGAGAGATTCAGCCAAAGTGTCGCCTTATAGCGGTTTTTGGAAACTTCAGATATTACGTACTGTGATATGATTTTATATCGTCAGCAGAAATATTGTCGCCGCCTATTTCGCTTCTGTTTCATTAGTTGTTTTGGAGTTATCCGACAATCGCCGCAGACAATGAGTTGATGATAACGTTGTTGATGGATACACTTGGTATCACGTCTTGTCCCTCCGTTGACGTTTCTGTTGCTGTTTCATACACCTCTGCTGATGTTACCATGTCGGAGGCTGTTGCAGCTGCCGTCGCAGACGTCGTATCGGATGCTGTTGCAGTTGTCGCTGTTGACCGAGCTGCGGGAGATTGTGCGCGCCGAGGACCAGTACCGGTTTGACGAGCTGGTGTATGACGCCGGCCCCGAGTCCAGGCCGTTCGTCTCTGCCTCTCGCTGGCTGGTGAGTGCCGAACACACTCTCCGGCGCACTCTGTGCCTTCTGTAGGAATGTGCCGCAGTTTTCACGAGCAAGACGACAGCCAGCCTCTGTTTCGAATAACAAAACAGATCGCTAGTTACAGAAACATTCTTAGGTATCGTGAACCTGAAAAATATCCCATAAAGTATGACAGCCACGAAGAGTGTGAAGTCTGGTGACCACGAAACCCATTAAGCACCGCTTGGATTCTCAATTTTCCGGGTTATGAGCTTAAAAGTTGGGACGGTCTGTCGTCTGAACTTGGTCATATCAGTCTCGCCCTGATTCATATTTAGAGGCCACTGGAGGAGCACCATCGGTCGTGTACAGGCCTCTCGCTGTGACCACCTGCTTATAAATGGGACGTTCATGTAGCAAAAGTACATGAGCGAATCATTGGATTGTTGATGGATTGTGTATATCCGGGATAGTATTCGTATTCATCTCCTGGAAATACTCGTAGTTTACGTGTAGAAGTGAATAGCGTTACTCTTAGCAATTCACCAGCACCCAGTTATCTCTTTTTTTCAGCGCAGACTTTTGTTGTTTCCACCCTGTTATGAGCAAACCAAAGCCAATAGGATGCAAGGTTTCCCCATTGGCTCGTCAAGAGTTGCATCAAATTTGGAAATGGAAGGACGGTATGCACATTCTTGGCAAATTTAAATGAACAGATGTGTACGCACTTATGTGGCTTCCCCATAGAAATTTTCTTACTAGATTCACTATAGGCCCGTGGTTTACTTCCTTTTATTGTGTGGCAAAGCAATGCCTTGACTTTGCCATCGGTCAATTTTTGCCGTCGGTCAAGCCATGGGGAACTCCAGTGAGCTCCTGTCATGATATTGCCAGACCTTCTCCAGTTTCCGGTTGCGCCAAGTAAGATCGTTGCAACCCGGTTCTTCTCTGTATACGCTGAGCATTTCTATGTTTCCAAACAGGAAATGTTACTTCTCGACTGAACGGGATAAATCCTTTTTGAAACCTCTAAATAGAACTTTCTGTCAAAAGAAGGTTTGTGATAATTACATCTGATGTAGTAAAACCGTCCATTTCAGATCTAGACCTTCATTGTCGCACATTTATGAGTTTGTGGTGGACGTTTTCAGTTGCTTTCAACTCCAACCCTACCTTCCAAAGAACTTCAGCTTTCCCAACAGACCTCAGCGATTCTGGGGTCATTTACAAATGTCTTGGCAAATGGTAGGGTGATCCGGGACACCTGGTGAAATTCCCAGGCTTCCGTACCCAAAAGCTGACAGTGCAGTATCATCCTAATGCATTTCATCTGAAGACATCATCAGTGTTGCACGAGCTCAATATCTCAGCAAGCAAGGGATGAATGTTTCCGATCCGTAAATGTAGAGGCAAATGTCACAAGTTCTGACATGCTTTAACGTGCTCAGGCACTGAGTTCAGGCGCATAGGGAACTCCCACGAAATGTTTTTAATACTGCAAATTTTTACCAGATGTTTTTTCTGTTTGACTGTTTTATGTGTCCTTAACATATTACCAAATTCAGGATTTCCTACAGCCAACAGCCATTGTCTAAACTTCGACTCTTGGCCGGAGATGGACGGTAGACAACAAACGAAGCTGTTTTTATCGGTCTTGAACATTAAGTGATTACCAGTGAGGCCGTAGGCCTAGTGAGCCTTATTTTTAATACGAGAAGAATTTAAACTGAACGAACGGCTCAGCCGTAATGCCTTTTCCAGGCCTAGAAATTTCCAGCCACTTAGCGTCTCCGAACTCGAATAATTCGTTTTTGCCAGAAGCAAATTCTGGTCCTCAAGAAACTAAATTTTCACCTTTCTTTTTATTTTTTTGGCATTTTTGCCTAAATTCTGTGCATTTTTATCCATATCATGGGTTTTCCTATTGAACCTTTCCGGACGTGATGTTTTTGTGTAGTATTTCTGGACCGCTCACTAATGGTAGGAAACAGTATCATTGCGGTGGTGATGGCATTTTAACCGCCTATTCCTCGGATGCTTGTTACGGAAACAGTTTGATAAATATCCTTTGCGTTACGAAATGCAGCAAGGAAAATAAAAGTCTAAACAGTGTTAAAAATATACCTCCAGCATTAAAGAGTAACTTAGTAGGCCTCGTCACAGGGGCGCCGATTTCTGTAAATGACTGGAGGAGGAGGGGGGTCGAGCCAAGGGCCCGACAGCCTAACCTCCTCCCAGATGCCGGTTTCTCAGCGGATTTAGCCCACTTTGTTTTGACGAACGGAAATTTACAGTTTTGTTGCTACTATTTATCAAATAAGAACTACATGTGTCCCCAAGGATATAGGCATATCCACGTATATGCATATATAAATATGTATAGATGGAAGATAGAAAAAAGACAGATCCATCGCTTTAGACTTTATTCTTTATTTTCTGTCTATCTCTTATCTACTGCGGCCGTTTTCTTCGCTATTATTACCCATTTCCCTTTAACCCTATTCTCGGAGGGCTAGACGGTATGGCCGATTCCCGGCAGGGGGGGGCCGATTCGGCCCCCCCCTGAGATCTTGAGAACTACTTGTCCGATTTCATCGCAACAAACGGCAATCGATTTTGCCGTGACGTGAACTACATTTTTATAAAAACAAATTTTCAAAATTTTGAAATTTGTGGATACGGGGGGGCAAAAATGTCAAAATGGGGGGTACTTTTGGACTTCTTATAACTCCGTTGTTTATGGACCAATTTCAATGAAACTGGCATGAATCGATAGAATATGAATAGGGCTTTTGCCATGGGTCCGCAAATCTAAAATTTTGAGAAAATTCATGGGCGTTCACAGGGTTTCAAAAATAGGCGGATTAGTTTTCTAACAACTGAATGAACAAAACAGGCAAACACCCTTTTTTGGCTTCTGCTAGTCATGTTATACTAACTAAGTACAAATCGCATTACAATGTTTGTATAATGTTAGCATAGGCGGTGCCAGGGACATGAAAAAGGGGGAACTGTCATGGTCGCCCGTTTCTCAGATCAACTTGTGACCTTTCACCTTAAATGACCTCCAGTGACCTTGGGGTCACTTGGAATGGTCTCGTTTGCGTTTAATATTATCTGTAAACGTTTTCAATCATTTGAATTCACTCTATTTCAAAAATTTCATTTTATGGCTATTGCGATATAGGGTACGTGCACTGACCTTTTGGATCATAGCTCCGTGACCCGACCTGATGTCAAGCTGAAACTTGGTACACAAGTAGAAGGCATCCCTCTACGCAGTACATATTCAGGGTTTGGCATTTAAAAAACGGCATCGAAGTTATTGCAAAAAAAACAAATTTTGACTTTTGACCTTGGCCTGACCTTGTAAAATGACCTACGATAAACAAAATTACATCTGCACATTGTCCAACTATTTAGCTATACATCCATATAAAGTTTTAAGTCCTAGCTTTAAAACTCTGTTTTTGGCAGACATTTTCCTTTTACCCTCAACATGGCCAAAAATGGCATGAGGTGCCTCCCAAAAACGTTGCCTGGCTCCGCCCCTGAGCAAAATAAAATTGTGAAAGTTTGTCACAGCACGTAGAAAGAATAGCAAGGAAAAGTCACCAAGTTTCGTGAAGCTGCGTTAAAAAACCTGGAATTGGCAAGCAAAAAAACAGAGGGGGGCGCATTCCGCCCCCCCTGCCGGGAATAGGGTTGAAGCCGGCAGAAAATATTGGGGGGCCAAAACCAACATTGGGTGAGCTGAAAGCAAGATTGGTTGGGCCAGGGCCCTCTCAAAAGGATACAAATGGGCTCCCTTGCTTCATCATGTTCTTTGCAATGCATCTTACTACCTGCAGTAGTTTAACCCTATTCCCGGAGGGCTAGACGGTATGGCCGATTCCCGGCAGGGGGGCGGATTCGCCCCCCCCCCCCCTGAGATCTCGAGAACTACGCATCCGATTTCATCGCAACAAACGGCAATCGATTTGCCGTGACCTGAACTACATTTTTATAAAAACAAATTTTCAAAATTTTGAAATTTGTGGATACAGGGGGGCAAAAATGTCAAAATGGGGGGTACTTTTTGACTTCTTATAACTCCGTTGTTTATGGACCGATTTCGATGAAACTGGCATCAATCGAGAGATTATGGATAGGGCTTTTACCATGGGTATGCAAATTTGAAATTTTGAGAAAATTCATGGGCGTTCACAGGGTTTTAAAAATAGGGGGATTAGTTTTCCAATAACGGAATGAACAAAAGAGGCCAAAACACTTTTTTTAGCTTCTGCTAGTCATGTTTTGCTGAAGAAGTACAAATCGCATTACAATGTTTGTATAATGTTATCATAGGCGGTGCCAGGGACATAAAAAAGGGGGAACTGTCATGGTCACACGTTTCTCAGATCAACTTGTGACCTTTGACCTTAAATGACCTCCAGTGACCTTGGGGTCACCTGGAATGATGTCGTGTGCATTCAATATTATCTGTAAACGTTTTTAATCGATTAAATTCACTCTATTCCAAAAAATTCATTTTTTGGCTTTTGCGATATAGGTACGTGCACTGACATTTTAGGTCATAGCTCCGTGACCTGACCTGATATCAAGCTGAAACTTGCTACACAAGTAGAGGGCATCTTTCTACGTCACATATATTCCGGGTTTGGCATTTGAAAACAACGGTGCTGAAATTATTGCGAAAAAACAAATTTTGACTTTTGACCTTGACCTGACCTTGTAAAGTGACCTCAGATAAACAAAATTACATATGCACATTGCCCAACTATTTAGCTATATATTTATATAAAGTTTTAAGCTTTATCTTAGAAACCCTGTTTTTGGCAGACATTTTCCTTTTACCCTCAACATGGCCAAAAATGACCTGAGGTGCCTCCCAAAAATGTTGCCTGGCTCCGCCCCTGAGCAAAATAGAATTTCGAAATTTTGTCACGGCGCGTAGAAGGAATAGCTAGGAAAAGTCACCAAGTTTCGTGAAGCTGCGTCAAAAAGCCTGGAATTGGCAAGCAAAAAACCCGAGGGGGGGCGGATTCCGCCCCCCCTGCCGGGAATAGGGTTAAGACATTTGAGAGGACTGAGGTCGGGCAGTGAGTGACAAACCTCGTGCGTCCAGTTCACAGGAAAAGCCGCCGACTGTCTTCACTGAGAGACAACGCGCACAGAAACTAGGAAGCGTGTCGAGCAGTGACAGGATGCAATTTTGGCGACCCATTTTCCTTGGGCTCGGTGGTGGCGGGCCGCGGAACGCTGCCTGACCACGCTGACGGCTCGATGGCAGATGTTCGAGCATTGACGTCTTCTACATAGTGAAACGGGGATTGGGAAATGTAATAGGTGCTAAACGTACTGAGGTTTGTACATACGAATAATATCTTATTTTTGTGCGAAAATCTGTTTCTGCTACCACGGGTGTATTGACGAAACACTAATTGAGCGGCATAGAAAGGAAGTCTAAACCTTGCATACACGCCGTTATTTTTAGCCCGTCCGTCTGACTTTCTCTGAAACTCCGCACTGGTTGTCTGGGGTTGCAATAAGCACTAAGATATCTCAGTCATTTATATCTCCGGAAAAATGCGCTGCTGTCAGATAGCAATACTGATAAGTGCCTGCTGGAATGGCATTGGGTCTGTAAACGATTTACACTACGCGAAAAATCATTATTTTCAGGGCAGCCTTTCAGCCAGGAACAAATCAGCCTTTTAACGAGTGTAAGCTGAGCTCGGATTACGTCAAACCAGGGGTGTCGATTTGTTTTCTTTTGAGAGGGCCCTGGACTGCCCTTTGCTGATTTGGGCCCTTCCAATGTTGGCTTAGACCCCCTCCCCCCCACAATATTTTCCTGCCGATTTAAAGAGGAATGAGCAAGAATAACGTAAAGAACGGCCGCAGCAGATGAAAGATAGGAAGGAATTAAAGAATAAAGTCTAAAGCGATATACCTATCTACCTTTCTGTCTTCTATATATATATATATATATATATTTAGAGAGAGAGGGAGAGAGAGAGAGAGAGAGAGAGAGAGAGAGAGAGAGAGAGAGAGAGAGAGAGAGAGAGAGAGAGAGGTAAAACAATTTTTAATTTATAAAAAGTAACAAAAAAAACTCTTAAGCTTCCGTCGGTCAAAATAAAGTGGGCTAAATCCGTTGAGAAGCCAATATTTGAGGGAGGTTGGGTTGTCGGGCCCTCGGCTCGACCCCGAATCATTTATAGAAACCGACGCCCCTGCGTTAGACCAGATAGTTATAGGATGCCAGAGATATGGCCGTTTTGGCTGACATTGAGCAATGGGCCAGACTTCCATTGTCTTAATGCTAAGATCTAGGAACATGGATCAGAAGCACTACCCCCTGAAATGCTGTGGCCTGTTGTACACGAAGAGTACTTCGTAAATAATTATCTTAGATCTTCCTTATACCGCCCAGTCTTTTGGCGGGGTGTTTAAATCTTACTAGTTTAAGATGTTACCAACGGTTTTTGCGATATGTACATCATGAAGTGGGAAACCGACCTTCGTGCGTGCAGAGAGAACAAATTCGGGAAGCGGGCGCTGTTGAACTTTTGACCTATGGAGCCAAATCAGGCTCTGAATCGCAGTTATAATCATACATTCCGCGATGGCTCAATTCAAAGGTCACTAGGCTTAAACCGTCTTCGAACAGCCCAGCGACGTCATTTCTGACAGACCCCAGGAACGCTGCCTCAGTACTCGAGAATACGGCCCTCCTGGAATAGCAGCTGCTGCCAATTTTCCAAGAACCACAGTCGCTTATGGCATTCAGAGCGTTGTTATCGATTCCCCGCAGTACGCCTTTAGTGGCAGCCCCTGCGACCGGCTGTAAAGCCTCCTGCTTCTGTTCCTTGATGAATGACATGAGCTAGATGATTTCAAGGCTTCTGACGCTTCATTGCTTTTTTGCCGGAATTTTTCGGATCACTGGGCTGACGGCCACAAGATGGTCGAGTCGTCCTCCGAAATCTGCTGGTGCGATAATGAAAGTGAATGTTTACTGTGGTCATTTGTAGTTGTGTTATAGCTGACCTTTTATCGTGGTTTCAATCAATGTGTGTTGGCGAGACATGCACGGAACTCAAGCATCCAAGACGAAATGATGCGAGCCGATGTGGGCTTTCAACGCCATCTAGCGCACGATCAGGAAGTAGTGCTTCGTACAACTTCTTGAAAGGCATACTTTTGGAAAGGGAAAATTTTTCAGACATAAAGAGCTGAACCCTTGGGAGTACAGAGGTGTGTCTTGTAGCCCGCTGATATTTTGGCATATTGGCCGCTCACGAGTGGTTCGTTCGCTCTGAAATTTTGCATAGAACCAAAGGATTATGCATAGAATTTTGCACATAAAAATTTCAAGGATTGTCTTCTATGGTCAAGTGGCGAGTGCTGACAAAGGTTAATGTTCATGGGTTTCCGGGTGGGACACAATGTTTCCAGTCAATCTCTACGGTACATGCACATATTTTTTGGAGAACGATCGTGATCGTTTCCTTTTTATTGGGAAAGCATCACTGCTGAAATACGCGCTCTATTCAAGCCTTGAAGCGATCTAAGATGATGCGCATACCTCATCAGTGTAGGAATGTTTTCAAAGTTTTCAGGGCCGGAACAGTTTTGCTCGAGGTAATGTTAGAATTATCCAAACTTGGCTGTTTGATATTTTTTACCAAATGAGCCCCTAGATGTTCTCATAGGATAGATGATACGAAAAAAAGATGACACGACTGACCTCGGCGCACTGCATGCGGTAGAAAGAAAGACCACAAAAAGACGAAACACATATAAATTTTCCGGCCCTAGGCTGTCTTCAGGCGTTAGGGAAAAGCAAGAAAAACAGGCCCAGGTAGCTAAATTGTTGTGCTTATGGTGCGGTGCAAGATTATTTGATCCAGATAATGATAACTCTACTACCAAATCAAAATCACATTTTTGGGTTTTCCAAACTTGCTCCCGAATGGTGTAGGATGTGGCTCTAAAACTGAGCACTATTAGATAATTGGAAGCATGCAAAAGGTCGAATACCGGATCAGCTGTCGAAGTCATCTAGAGACATTATTCGTTGCTGCGTGGCAATTTTTCCCTAAGTATAGAAATGTGATTTTTTGCGTGGCTGTGGGCTCCTTAGCTGTTGTATGCGTAGGTAAAATGAAACCGAAGATGAAAGTGATTTCTGAAGAATACTCTTCACGACTGCTTTTAAATTACAAATGCTGTATTCGAGATTTCTAGACAGTAAGAACGCGCCATTAAATGAATTACGCTTTTGCATGAGTACAAATGTCATGAAACAGAACTAGCGTGAAATAGAAGGTGGAGAATTTGTGCAGTAAGCCATTTAAGATTCTTCATTTTGGAGTCCTTGCCATTTCGGACGATACCAAAGACTGATACGAATTCGAGATCATTAACGGGTCGATGGATTTAATGACATGAGCAACATCCATCACCAAGTATGCATTGCTTGACTTGTTTGCTTGACGCTGTTATGTTCATTCCATTTTGGTAATGAAGAAGTAAACTGGTTCTTCGTAGGTCCATTTTGTTTGCATTACCATCCGAGAACATTGTATCTCGAGATATTTATGGCATTACTAAAACCACAGAAGGGAACATAAAAATAAATAAGCTATACAAAAATTCACATTTGACATGGACTAAGAAATAATAGCTTATTTTCCACGCTGGCTCTAAAACCTCTACCACGCAGACAACTTTGCGTGGCATTGATGTGGGCCTCTTTTATGTGAAACGCACAGGCGAGCTTGGCAATCGCAATGAATCTGCGTTCACTCAGCGGTATAAATACCGCCTTAAACCGCAGGATCAGGTTGCCGGTCTCGTTCGCGGAGGTCACTGTAGATCCTGGAGGGCTGCTGGATCAGTGCTCCTCCTTAGCTCCGCAGGTCCGTAGCAGCACTTGCCGTGGAAGCGCTCGACGACCTGAAACTAGCTGGAGACGATCTGGACCGTCCGGTAGGGGGGGGGGGGGTGATCCACTTATTGCAGTCGGAGCCGGCCGGGTCGACGGACGACCAGCCGGGCTAGTCCGACTCCCTCGGAGGGATCATCTTGCCGCCGCAGGCTCCCTCGGAGGGCACCTCCGGGTGGTGGGGGCCCGTCACCCTCCCGTAGCCGGCGCTGGACGTGTCGGACGGAGTGTCGGAGTGGCGCGTGCAGTTGACCGGCATTTATCCGCCGTTCAGGCAGGTGTCGGGCGGTACCACAGCTCCTCGCACTTGTACGTCCTGTTCATCAGGCTGACGTCCCGGAAGGGAGGCTGATCTCTTTGACCGGTGTGCGGCTTTCTGGTGGGATCCAACGTCAGCATGGCGGTTTCTCTTGGCCGAGAAGTAGTACGCGCCTTGCGCGTAACGGACGTGACGTTGCAGAGCAGCCGTAGTGCTCAGTGGTTCCAGTCTGGTCGAGGTTGTGCCTCTGTGTGGCCCGGCTCTCGGCCCGCCGGATCGTCACGAACTGGTCCTGCCTGAACGCGACTGCCAGTTGTTGAAGACGAGAGAGTGGCCGATCTCGTACGTGACCGTGCCCTGCGCGGGACTCTATAAAACGCAGCCTGCTGCACAGGGTGGCTCTGGAACTTCACGATGCACCCCGAGTGTCGTCAGAAGCCATTTTCAACTATGAACCTGACAAAGTGGCACGGATGTAAAATCTCATGGAGCTAGGTGTGATCTTTTCACTTATTTGATTCCTAGAACTTGAAACGTCTTTACAGTGCAGGATCATAAGTTATGGGGACCGCAAATGCACACACTTTCTATCCCCGTCTTTTCCGTGCAGCATGGGATGATACTAAACGTAATGAATGAACATCTGAGGAAACTTTTCGAAATTCGAGTGGCCACAAACTAATTAACTGTTACCAGTGGTGTTCGAGTCGCGTACGTCAGATGCGCATGCCGTAGTAAAGTGTTATAAGTTAAATGCGAGCCCCTTTTCTCTTGTTTTTCTCGTACGTGCCGCCGTTCTTGCCGCTGCGCTACCTCACAGAAGAACTGACTGAATCAATCAACATGACGCCGGGTACCCGGCAGATCCAGGATTTGGCCACAGCAACGGCAAATGAATGATGAACCTATTGGCAGGCGATGGTCGGTTCGTATTTGATATGTGGCTTCCTATTTGACTGTTGTGATATGAAGCTATTTGCCGTTCGTCAATTTATTATGTATTGGCGTCGGGAACTGAACAAGCCTCGCGCTGCCGTGAGAAATATCAAATACAATAGGGTCCACTGACTTGACTGTGTCCGCAGCACCATTATTCCCCAGGCTGTCACATCATTGCTGGATGCCAGAAAATTTGCTGCGCTATCTTTCATATAGACCGCACACATGGGGTTGGCGTGGCTATAAATTTTTCGAATAAATGCGAGACCCAGAATGCTAAAGCGTTTACTAGTCATCTGATAAACTAAGTACCTGCTACAACATTTACATGGTTGAGGCCAAATACTGATTCCCCGGCTGGCTAAACGTATTTTAATCAACGTTGCTACTGACTGCGCGAACATAGACGGTAGAACATTTTCAAACTTAAGGAAGGAGAAGTACCTTCTTAATTGATATTTGCGCGTAACGCCAGAATGTTATTGCTCTGCTGAATTTCAAAGGCATGTACAGGGGCATGTGTATCCTTTGACTCTAAACTATGCACTTCGCAGTCAATGCCAGAGCGGTTCCGACGTGTTACTTGTGAACCGAAAAGGACAATCTGGTTGAAAACCCCCTCCTGGGCACCGATCAACGGGCTCCACCGTTGTTTATGGGTTCGGCCAGTGGCGACTGGGAGGCTGTCGTCAGCGACAGAGCGACTCTCCCCCACTCACTGTCCCAGCCCCTGCCACCGATCCAGTGTAGGCCGTTCTGCCGAGCATTATGTTGGTCACGTGATCACGCTGAGTGCGTGGCAGCGGCTCCGTCAACTTTTGACAGCATTTGATACCAAGCCTGCGTCGATGCGCGGAAATTAACTCTCACAAAACTGGTTTGGCTCAGGCAGTTTTCGGACAGGGGCATCACCCATTGCGTTGGTCCACACCTTATCGTCTCCGGCTAGAACAACCGCTGGCGACCTCTTCAGGGCGATTCTAGAAGTATAGTTTGGTTAGCGTTCCGGATTTACGTGCGCAGTGACGACCGAATAATCGTACCAGTGACTGCCGTTTGGCTCCAGGAAATGGTGCCATATTTTCCTAAAGGGTGCAGTTTTCCGCAAGCTCATTTCATGGTCGGGGAAGCTGGAATTTAAAGTAGAGGGATGTTGAATTCCGTCCGGAGGGTCGCCAGGGCGGCCAAAATCAAACTGAAGACCGAACGTAGCGCCGCTTGTTTGACAAAAACCAAGACGTCCTAATCCTCATTAGTTCAGTGGTTGCAACACCCGCATCTGATGGCGGACGGTGCCTGGGTGGCCGCCAGGTGTTCAGCAGCACCTGTCCGGCGGCGCTCCGTCTGCCGGCGGCCCGACCTGAGCGCAGCCGTGACGGTGGCTGCGCGCGAGACCGCCGACGGGCCATCCTAACTGTGCCGCGCGCCGGCCAGTGCCAACTGTTACCTAATGGATCGCGCGAGAGCGCGCGGAAAACCGCGCCACGGCCCCAGTTGGCGCGCCGCCGCCGAACGGCGCGTTGCACAAGCGAGCGGCGATCGCTCGCGTCCGATGCCACGTTGGGCAACGACACAAAAACAGGGGCACGGGGACACGGCCTGAAGTGGGCCGGCGCACCGGCGCGCGCCTGCGTCGAACGACGTGCCCGTGCTGTGGACGTGTGGATTTATTTCGACGCTCCGTGGCGGCCCATTGTTGTCCGCATCGAAAAAAAGAAGGGACAGGGAAGTTTGAGGATTAGTCGTGTATGAAAACTCGAAGAGCAGTCTGCTTACTTCTATTCTTAAAAGCAAAGGAAAGGCGAGGTGTTGTTCGTGGTTTGCAAACTGCAAACCGGACTTGACGTCAGGTAGAAGGAATCCATGGTTCCCATTTGCACGCATGCGTTTACGGATAGGTTGCATGCCAGGCACCTGCGATTGCGACATCCACCACGAGAAAAGCATCACAAATCTTGTAAAAACATAATATACCTTTCCCAACTATGAGGCCATGGGGAGCCTCTGGACACAACTATCTTTCGCTGAAGTTGATGGTAAAACTGACAAGAATATAATACATATCCAACATAGGTAAAAGCGTAGCTGTTATCATGGACTTTTCTGATTTTTTTTAGGGGATCGAATAGGTTTCTCGACCATCTCTTTCCAGTCTGTGACACTGGCCTGATATTAAAGTCCCTGGAACGTGGGGAAGTCGGAACCCTCAGGATCTCCATCTATGACTGTCACTAATTTCACTGTCACGAACGGGAACTTGGCTGTAGCAGCCGCATCCCATTTCCGGAACCTCAGCTGCAAGACGAACATTTCGGCGTCGGACATCGTTGTTGCATTTGTCTGCAACTTAAGTTTTATTTTAAGCGTCATGGCTGATGTTTTTCGCCCGTCAGCAATGCCTGCCTTTGGTCAAAGTTTTCAAAGGTCCAACTTTTACCCGAAGTGTTTGAATGTGCTTGAATTAAGTCTTGCAAGGCTGCCTTTGTTTTGTGGGCATCACAGTGTTTTGCTATGGTAAGGTTTGGAATGGGAGTCCGTGCTGGGCAGCGTTTGCTGCATGACCTCCGAAACCCCAACCCGATCGTGCAATTCTGGGCTAACGGCATGATTCTGAGGCGAAAGACCGCCTCGCCGCCATGAACGCCACGGTCGTGTGGTGGCCGGCATGCCTCCTCTGGCCGGCTGCCAGTGGCCCCGCGAACCGCATATCGGGCGCCGAGGCGACTCGAACCGGCCTCGCCGAGGCAGCGAGACCAGCGCTCCGCCAACTGAACCGCCGACCGCGGCAACATGAGTGCATTCGCTGTCGGCAGCGGTAGCTAGTGCACGGGCAGCAGAAAGCGTTGTCGGGGACCAAACGTGGCGGCCAGACCATTTCTGCGGAGTATGCGGCGGTCGCCGTGTTGTCACTGGCGGAGGTCAGTGCCTGACCTCGAGCTCACCACTGCGGTGATTATCAGCTCAGTGATTTCGACAGCGGCCGGAGGTCCCTGGTGACAGTCATTCGTTTAGTCCGCCTGAAGGTCTTGGTAGCGGTCCTCCAAACGGCCTGCCAGGGACTCTGGTAACAGCCCTCTACCCCTCCCCCCGACGATCCTTCGAGCAGTCCTCCACCCTGCCGTCTGAGGACCTGTATATCAGTCCTCAAGCGGAGCCTGCCGGTGGGCTCTGCCACCCTTCAGTTCGTTATCCCTGACACTGACTGCTTGACGGGGACGGATAGAGAGGCAGCCCCACGGCCGAGGTTTTCGGCCGCTGACCGGCCGCCGAGTCGGGAGGTGCCGGTCTCTGGACCGGGCCGGCTTCCCACGGCCAGTCAGCGCCGTCTGCGGGCCTCCGGCGCCGGCAGTGCTGCCACTCGGCCGCCGGCGCCGGAGCTCGCCGGCCAGAGGCGCGTCCAGGGAGAGCAGGCGAGCTGACCACGCCGCTTCCGTCGCTCGCGGCAGAGCCCGGTGATGTTAACTCGTCGCGTGTCGCGAGTTTCCTGCTGAAGACGCCTCTGTGTGGCGGTGGCGACCGGCGCTGATCGAACACCCCTGGGCGGGATGCCGGGCGCGCCCCTGGAGCGCGCCGGCGGGAGATGACGGCCCCGGTTCCGCTTCAGTCGGTCCCGTGTCGTCCGGCACCGCCCGGACGGCCACGCGGTGGCCGTCGAATGTCCCCGAGTCGGACTGGGCAGGTGTTCCGGATCACTGACCGGACAAGGAAGAAAGTGGACAGACGATGTGCTGAGCTGGAGTCTACTGTGTCTGGCTAAAACAGTAACATATTGCTGGCTGGCGATGAGTGGAAAGATGGCCAAAACCGTAATTTCTGCATAAATCCACATTAAAATAAAAGTAATTGTTTCTGGGATATTCAAGTAGTCTTATTTCGTTGCAGATGCCATTTTTGCTAATATTGCAGCAGTTGTTTATTTTATCCATTGATAAACATCAGCTTTGCTTCGACATTGTTTTGAAGCCAGGCATAGGCAGTTTCAACTGCTGTCGGTATATTTGGATTCGTGCAAGAAACAATATATTCGTAATAACTTCGTGTCATACCATACCCACCTAAAAATTGAAACTAAGAGGCGACTGCTGTTGTAGTGGTCTGGTATCTTTTTGACCAAAGGCTTTCGTCATTCAGATTCTAAACCATTTTTGTGTTCCGATGGCATGCCACCCCGCACGTATCTTGGTCACGATCGGTTCTTCAAATACAATAGCAATACTTTTCCAACAGAGTTGGCTTGCAGACACGAAACGACCTATTTACAAGGAATTTTTGCTTTCGTGTTGAATACCAAGTTCTGAACATACCTGGATTACCTAACTATGCCATTTTATTAAGGGTGTTAATCGTTTTACAGATTCTTTATCCAATCCGATCATTAATCGATTGCTTGCATTCTCTCTTAAAAAGCCCGTGTTAGTTTTGATAGCGCAGCAATTGGCCATATTGACGGGCATGTAAGGTCTTAGGGTCTCGGAAGCGATTAGACATAACGCGTGACTTCACTATGTATTTACGTGTAGTTTGTTCAAGACTGCCTAGGATCCTTTCTAAACATGTTTTCCATTCCTCCGTTTAAGTAATCCGCCTCATTTTGGATTTTTTGTCGTTTCTTTCGAAGATCGATTAATATCAGGCAAACATGGCAATGCTTTCGTGCAAATATATTCAACACATAGTTAATACAAGTCGTCGCAATTACGCCAAGTCGGTAATGGCTCCGTACAAAAGAGCTATTTCATAAAACGAAATAAATTTGTACAAGTACTGGAGGCTCCACGGTCGGCATCTTCACATGGCCGCTGACGTCACCAGACGCCGCGTCATCCGCAAACCCCGCTTCGTCTCACACTGGACATCCACCCTGGCCATTTCCCTCTCTGGCGGAGCCCACCCAGCCACATCTCCACTGGCGGGGTGGCACGTCCTCATCTGTCTCCGCATCAGCCACGCTCCGCCGCCACCTCTTCCCCGTCGCGGCACCGCGTCCCTTGTCTCGCGCAAGGGACCGGCGCGCGCTCAGGGTAGCGACACGGTCGACGCGCGGCGTGACGTCACAGCGCAGGTCGCGCGGCGTCAAAGCTTCTCCTGCAGGTCCTTGCCGAGCTGGGCGGCGCCGTAGGCGTCCGGCGTCTCCTTGCGCTCGCCGTCCTTGGCGTCGCCGGCGTCGTCCATGTAGTCCTTGGGCGGCTCCTTGGGGTAGAAGCCGCGCGACGTCTGGAATTTGGGGCGCGGGATCTTCACCGGCGCGGCCAGCAGTAGCGACTCCATGGCGTCGTCTCCGGGCGAGCCTGGCTGCCGCTGGAACGGGGAGGACGAGCCGGTCAGTGGCGGGCCGAACGGTGAGAACCGACCGGCCGGTGCAGACAGAACGAACGACACGGGCCGGACAGTGATATTCGGAACGGAAGCATGGAGCCGTTAGGAGCACGGGCCGGCCAGTGGCAGACGGAACGGAGAGCACGAGTCGGCCGGTGACATCAGGGATGGGGAGAACGGACCGAGTCTTGGCAACTAGAACAAGTAGAACGGATTGACAAAAAAGAAATACTTCGAACCAGGTGAACGAACCCGCCAATTACAGCCAGAACGGGAAAAAACGGACAGTCCCGATGACACTGAGGACGAAACAAAAACGAACTGGCTCTTGACAGCAGGAACGGAAGGAACGGGCCGTTAAGTGACAGTCGAAGCGGAGAAAACGAACCAGTCAGCCGCATTTGGGACGCGAAGAGCGGGTTAGTCAGCAACAGTCGGAACTGAACTAATTCTTATCATACTGTGGGCCTAGCCTGAAAACTACGTTTCTATTTCTTCTGCGGTTTTTGTACTCCTCATTTCGCTTTACCCGCTACCTTTTAACGACATCTGATGGTCTTCGATATCGCGTTTTAATTTCCTTCTGTCGTGCTTAGTGAGTCTGTGTGAGTTTCTGTATTCTCGTACTCCTTTATTAATGCACCGAAGTTTCCATCTGTTGACATCCGAATGCATGAATTACGTACCGGGCGCACCAGTCTTCATGAAAGAGAAGAACGAGCCATCAGAGAATGCTTACACTCGATATATTCATCTGCAATACATTGCGATGAAGACGGATGCGTTTTCTTTTGCGAGTCTCTAGTCCACGTTTCATTTTCATGTACTTCAGCTGGCTCTGCATTCATCGCTCCAATGGCTTTCCTTATGATCGCCAGGGTAAAAGATTAGGTCACCGAGACACCTGGTCAAAGCTTCACATAACCAGAACTATTTTCACGAGTCCAAACAAAACTGGGCAGTTAGTCGCCACGTTATGGCGTCATGCAGTCAGCATGGCCAGTTTCCTCTGCTGAAAAAGCAGTTGCACAATGAAATAACCCAGAAAATTGTCGGTTAGCTCACAAAGGGCATCCAAGCGCTTGCACTATTTCGTTGTGTGGTAATTTCGTCGCGAGCCCTCTGCTGCGTCTGTGGTAAGCCTTCAGCAGCTTCAACCTGTAATTCCTGGAACGCACGAATCGTCCTTTTTATCTGTCTTTTTAGCACTGGTGAGCACGAAGGGAATAGTCGTGCCGATGAGGTGCATGCCATTTCCAAATGGAACCGGAAAAAGTTTCAGTTCATGGCGCTGAAACATGAGGCCAGAGTCTTTGGTGCTTCCGTTTCTGGTCATCTAGCCTTATCGGAACAAGGCCCATTGTTCACCTCCACTTAAGCCAGCGATAATAAATAGGCCAGCTGTGTGTGGTTCGTGGAGCAAAAACTTGCGACCAGGAACAACCTGCAAGCAATACCATGCTCAAAGATGTTTTTATCGCAACAAAAACCATGACGTGTCAACGGATGGGAAAATATGACGTGGAAGAGCTCTTTCTGGGTCATTTCAAGGAAGTTGTAAAGATAATCAGCTGGCTTCATGAAAGTGCATGCATTCTATTCTCCCTATTAATTTTAAGTCCGAATATCATCGAATGTTGATAACGCTTCGTTATTATATGTTACATAGCTCCTTACGTATCATGTTCATTTTTTGCGTTGAATAATGACAAATGATTCTTAAATTCTGAACGATCGACGAAGTGGCCACTTGATGTCGTTCCATGAACTTGTCTCCTTATGGCTCAGGCCTTTGACGGGCCAAGAGATTTTAACATTTCGCCCGACTGGAGTGACCGACAACAGGATCGGGGTCATGGCTTCACCAGCCAGCCGCACCCGCAGAGCGCGGGGGGGGGGACGTCGTGAGCCAGAGGCCGGCTGGTGGGTGCCGCCGAGCCGTGCTGACCGCGGAGGGGTCGGCACCTCCTGTCGGTCAGCTGGCCCGCTCCGCGACGCGCCGCGACCGATCCAGCCGTACTGCCCCGCACCAGATGGCGCGCTCGTAACGGTACGGAACCACGTGCGACCCGTCACCGGCCGTCATCAGGCCTCAGCAGCCGTCATCAGACGTTATTAGTCGTCATCAGGCGTCACCAGCCATCATCAGGCGTAACCAGCCGTCATCAGGCGTCACCAGCCGTCATCAGGCGTCAGTGGCCGTCAACGGGCGTCAACGGCACTGCAGCCTGAAGGGTCTTGCGCTCAGCAGTCCGTGAGCACTAGCAGAGCAGGAAGAGGAAGAAATCGGGCACTACCGAGTCGTGCGTGGTGCCGGCAGCCGGGGCCGGAAAAGGTGCTCTGTTTCAGCCGGGTCCGGCCGCCCGGCTCCCAGCGCCTGTGGGAAAAGCCTTGGGTGGAGGCCGTGGGTGTCCTTGTTTGGGCATTGCGTCTCAGCGGGCGCTTTGGGTGCTCCATTGTTATCCCCCGATGGCGGAGATAGCGCCATCCTGGCCTATATATCCCGGCGAACGGTGGAAGGAGCCGCGGTAAATTATGGAGGCCCAAGGTCCGGACAGCCGCGTGGGTCGGCGGAGCAGGCGGGAAAGAAAAACGAAAAACGCGACCCGGGCGGCGAGAAAAATGGCAGGGACAGCCAGTCGTGGCGAGAGGAGAGGAGGGACGCCCGCACGGCCCTCGGTTTCCCACGCCCGGCCGCGGCCGGCGGAGGATTTTAAATTGACCATTGTTGTCCGTGTGACATCGGCGCCGGCGCCGGCGCTGATCGAGCGGCCATTCACGGCCGGATGACGCAGCCGTCGGCCGGGCGGAGGTCGGGCGGGGTCGCGCCGTCGGCGGCGCTCTCACGGACGCGCCGGCGACCGTTGAAGGCGGTCCCGCCGCCTCTCGCGTGCCGCGCTCCGTCGCGTGCGCGGCCGCCGCCCGGCCGCCGCCGGCCGGCCGGCGCCCGGTCCGACGGCGCGGCGCGCTCCGAAACGACCGGTTTCGCCGCCGCCGGATGGCCGGCGCGTTTCACGGTCGCCGCGCGGCCTGGGCGCGCCGGTTTCGCCCGCGGCGCGCCGCCGGTGAAACCGATCGCTGGTCGGGAGAAGGGGAGGGGCGCTGGTCGGGCCGGCCGCCCATGTGTCACGGTTCGGCAAGATCCGAGGGTGGCGCTTTCCCGCGACACGCGGTTTAAGAAGAGACCGCGTGGGCGAGAAATGCCCCGGGTGCTGACGTTCCTTTGTTCTCTCCGGACGTCCAGACAGCGCGCAAAAACACGCTGTGTGTGTCAAGCTTCGGATTATCTCGGGGTCCGCTCGCAATGCAGCTTCCTGGAACCGGCTCAGCGCGCCTTTGTCACTGTGTGTCATCGGCCGGATGCGGGGATTTGTCACGCAGGAAAGATGACGAATTATGTCTGAAAAGTTCGCAGCCGTAGGCCACGTGGAACCTTCAAATCCGGTGAGCAATAGAAATTTAATGAAGATGAGGCTCATTAGGGCTATCAGGGCTCGTTTTGTTTTCGTTTGAGTGATTGTGGATGAAATGTACCGCAGTGACGCAACTTCATCATTATTTAGTGACGGAAAACCTGCTTGCATCATCTCGGACTGAGCTTCTGTTCTCTTCCTACGTAAGCAATTCTGAGCTCGGCATTTATGTGGTATGCTGCTTGCAAGCGTTGGCTTTTATCGCGGATGATAGGCTCACGCAAATCGCATTAAACCCAGCGAATCCCTGTCGATAAACATACATGGATGTTCGTGGTGGTCGGTGCATGCGCCACCTCGTCCTGGAAAAACAGCATTGCCTGAGGAATCGTGGCGACCCGGTGATCACTTCCTTGCCACGTGACCGGTAAATCTGCTGTTGTCGCGGGAGTGGGCGCAGGCAGAGGATGACCTTGAAATCTATCACCGGATTCGAAAGATCATCGACTCTGGACTGCAGTGATTTGGTCGGTTGCGCAGAAACACGATTCTTCAATTGCGACTGACCAGCTTAGGCGAGATGCCTTTGTGAAGTCGCTTGCCCGTCTGTCAAATTTAACGACAGTCGTTACCAGTTTTTGTGATTCCGAAACGACGATGCTGGGCATAACGTTTAGATGCACCGAAATAAGTATCGTTGAAGGAAACAAACGGCAGTCATTGAAGATCACATCATTTTCATCTTATTTCGTATTTTTTGGCGCCATCTTGTCAAATGAACAGATTTTTCTGGGACAAAAAGTGCACCATCATGGCGGCCGTCTTATTAAAAGGCTATTGTTATCGCCAACCCTGGTTGAACACATCAGAGGGAGTGGCCGAAACAAATGGGAAGATCATTGGCATCCAAGGGAGTTCCTTATGTGTGAAGGACGTCTGTGCGTCGTGGTAGACGAAGTTTATTCGTGTTGCTAAGTCTAATGTTCTATAGCGAGAACTACGGAGACTACTTTTTCAGCCTTTTTAACGTTGCTTCCCCCAGAAGTTTGACTTTCCTGTTGCACGGATTACCACATCTGACTGACATTACCACGAGTCTTCGTCTTTCATGTCTTGGGTCAGCGACCGAACCGCAGACGACATTACGCCTAGTCTTCATCTTACATTTGTCGTGTCAGCGACTCAGTCCCGGACACCGGTAGCCTTCCTGTTGTTGTTTGTCGCCTCGGGATTATCATATCTCCCCGATCAGAGGCGGTGGGGTGGATCAGCCCCGCTCGGTCACGCGAGGCGCACCGAGAGGTCGCGTCCAGCTGGCGATCATGAGCTTGACCTTTGGCTGGGTGAACGCTCCTCGGCCGGCGCGCCAACAAAGAGAGGTCGCCCGGCCTGACCCGGCGCGGCGGGATGATGAGGTCCTGCCGGTGTCCGGCGCTCGGTGTCCGGTCTCCCGTACTCGCCCCTCGAGCCGGTCTTTCGGTCCAGCGCGCGTGACGATGCCACGAATGGCCGGCTCTGGTCGGGCGTTTGGCGCTCTGAACTGGCTGGCCGTGGTCCGGCCGGTGCCGCCACACGGGGCCCATGAGCGCAGCGAGCTTTTTACAGAGCGGTGCAAGAGTGAATTTTTTTTTTTAGACAAGAGCGAAAAACGTGCACCGGTTTGACGGTGTGAAAGGAGCCTAATACCATGGAGTGCAGACAAAGGCGTTTGGCCGACGTAGTTTCGCCCGCGAGTGTGCGTTACCCACAGCGTGATTAATAAAACGACGTAGCTCTTGCACCTATCAGGGCACGCGACATGATGCAATTATAATGGCACATGGTATTACGCTTTGATGTTACGCGAAATTAATATAACGCTTTACAAAAAGAAAAACGATTGGTAATAAAACGTTGGTACAGCAATATGACGCATTGCCTCAATGCCTATGAAAGGGAGCATCGAAGTGACACTACATAATACCCCTCACCTGTACTGTCAGTTAGTCGTCTGGGGGCTCTGCCGCTCTGCGCCACTAGCCCGGTCCGTGCACGTGAGGAGCTCGGAGTGGCCGCACCGCACGGCGTCCCCGCTGGCCGCGTACTGCCGGCACCGGGCGGTCGGCGGCCGGCCGGGCTGCCGACGCCAGCCCCGAGCCGTTCCGGCCGGCCGAGCGCGCGCCTGGTGACGCGCCAGCTGACCGCCGTCCCCCGCTGGGGGCGCCAGCTGACCGCCGTCTCCCGCTGGGGGCGCCAGCTGACCGCCGTCTTCCTCTGGGGCGCCAGCTGACCGCCGTCTCCTGCTGGGGGCGCCAGCTGACCGCCGTCTCCCGCTGGGGACGCCAGCTGACCGCAGTCTCCCTCTGGGGGCGCCAGCTGACCGCAGTCTCCCGCTGGGGGCGCCAGCTGACCGCAGTCCCCCGCTGGGGGCGCCAGCTGACCACCGTCTCCCTCTGGGGCGTCAGCTGACCGCCGTCTCCCGCTGGGGCGCCAGCTGACCACGGTCTCCTGCTGGGGGCGCCAGCTGACCACCGTCTCCCGCTGGGGGCGTCAGCTGACCGCCGTCTCCTGCTGGGGGCGCCAGCTGCACACCGTTGCTGCTGGGAGCGCTGCAGCTTATTATAAGCCGATTACCCTGCCCGCTGGCGGCACCAGGTGACCGTCAGAGCGCCATCGCCAGTTGCAAAGATTTCCTGGCAGATTGGGCCAGTACGCTGGCGTTGGCAGATAATATTTTCTGACGACCGTCGCCCACTGAGGGTCGACATACCACCTGCTCGCAGCCACCGCTTGCCGGGCTACAGATCGCCGCTGCTCCCAGTAGAGATATCAGCTGACCACCAGTTGGCCATCGTCTGACCACCACCACCAGCTGAAGACTCCAGTCTACCATTGGCTGACCAGCAATGAACCACCAGTCGACCACCGATGCCGGCTGAAGGCACAACTCAACTGAAACTGTCCAGAACATCCAGAACAGAAGACTCGAAAGCAATGTGATTGTTAGCGCGACAAACCACGGGGACTTTCCATTATTCACGTAGAACTGGTCTATGGCACTTAGAACTGGTCTTCGGAAAGGAGGTCGTCGAGGAGGTTGTCAGGAATCTGGCCCTGATGCGACGTTCTTGGGCCCAATGGCGGCTGAACTCCCTGTGCGGAACCGCCCCTGGCCGCTGTCTTACCCGGCCCGGCCCCGCAGCAGTCTGATGAGAATCGCGCGGCGCCGCTCCGCACGGACCGGAGACAGGCCTGAGAACGGTGCTCGGACAGCACCGCTACGGCTGACGTGCGCTGGCGACCGGGCCGGGCCCGAGGCTGTGGCTCCGCTTGTCAGCGCAGCGGCGGCCGGCGCCGCGCAGCCTGTGGCCAGTGGGCGGGCAGAGACAGCCGCTGGCCGGCTCTCGGGAGAGATGTAAACCTGATTGTGTTCACGCAAGCGGCAGGTGGTAGCTTGGGAGACTGGTTCAGCCGCTGCTCTGTTCTCATTTGGACGGAGGAGGCTCTGAGGATAAGCGGTTATAGCACTCCATCGTTTCGTTACCTCCACGGTAAGAATTGATTGAGCGGCACGAAATTTTCGTGCCATTTAATTCACGGAATATCAGCTTGTAGATGATATTTATATGTCTACAACTCATTTACGCAATGGTTTTATGACCTTTAAAAAAAGCTTTTGGGAAAAGTTTAGTAGTGTAGCAAGAAGACAAACGACCAGGCTGATCTTGCTCATAATTTCAGGCCTGCAGACATTGGAAACAGACCTTGTTTTGAGTTGGATTGTTCATAATTGCAAGGCCTCCGTCCGTCTTACCCATGACCGTTACCCACGGAGCCATTAATTTCCTGCGACGGGGCAGCGTGGGACAGGAATACTGACATGTTAAATGTTTCCATGTTAAATGTTCCCTTTGTTCATCCCAGTTTTGCACCTGGCAGTATTAGCTGTGACGGTGCTCACCACGACTCTGAATACCTGGTTTTGAGATTCCTAGTCTCGAGTGAACGGCAATCTACCTTAAACATGAGGTAAACTGAAATACGAAGACGCTGGTTGAAAGACATTGTCTCCATGACAAACATGCCATTTTGCTCAAATATTTTGTCTTTTTTTCAATGCCTCTATAGATGGCCGTCTCTCATCATACTGTGGATGCATTTTAAGACTGTAAACCTAACCCTTAGGATATTGTCTTTGTCTCTCACGCTGCTTTACACGGCGCATGGTGATTGTGACGTTGGTCTAAACCAGAAACGGTCTGCAATTGTATGGCTGTCTTTCATTTTGACGTCAGAACTTCGCCAAGCGCAAAAAAAGACGTGGGAACCGCCCAACTTTCGAGAAACTAAATCCGATACGTGGCATCGACGCATAAAATGTGATTTCTCTCGTCAAGAGAGACCTAGTCCCATTTCACGGGACGGTGGATCATTCGGTCGCCGTCGGTCCAGTCGATCATCGCCGCACTCGAGCGTCACCGTTTTTGTGATCGCCGGCGAGGGAGCGTCGGCGTAGTACCGTTATCGACTGGTGTTCCACTATGATGCTTCCATGCACTCACCACCGTACGCCGGTAACTGGATCCGCGCGTTAACTCATCTGCATGTGGGGCGCGTCGACTGAGGCGCGCGGAATTTCGCGCTGAGCCGGAAGTGGCGCTCTTCCGGCGGGCGCGCCGCGACCGGCGCGGTAACTGTGCGCCGCGCTCTTCGCCGACGGGAAGCGGCCGAGTACCGCAAGCGCCCCGCCCGGGCGCGCCGGCGGGACCGGCCGCCCGTGAAGCTCGGGCGAGCGCGGCCCGCCTGCAGCTCTGCCGCCGCCGACGGCAGGTCCGGAACGCACCACTCCTCCCACGTGCTGCCGGTCCAGAACACGCCGCTCCCCCCTCCGGATTCGGCGACGCCGTCCGTCGGTCGGCGGACTCGCGGGTCCGAGTGTTGTGGGGTCGTCAGGTCGTCGAATTGCCGAGCTGTTAAGTCCTCAGTGACACGTCGCCGAGCGCGCTGCGCGGCCAGCGCCTGCCGCGGTCCTCCACGAGCGGCGGGGTGTCCTTCGGCGTGCCGGTTATGACGCACGAAGCCGGCTGGGTCGGCCACGGTCCGGTGCGTTCGTCTTGACTCATCGCGGCGGTGCCCCGGGCTGTCTCCGAGGAGGCGTCCATGACGGTCACGGGTGGGAGATTAGGAGGTGCAAACGCTGACCTTGTAATCGGCATGACACACTGCACCACCTGCACCCTGACACTAGGTCAACGTCGCGTGACTGGCAGGATTTTAGTTACGCTGCGGGTGCTCGCGGCGACAAAGGGCGTGACCTTGGTCAATCTGATGCAGTCAAATAAGGCTGAGCTGCATAGGCAAGCGCCTCATGACGTGAATACTGCTTGCTGCTGACTATTCGCGTGCTGGAACCGTTAGCTTCTCAGGGACAACTGGGTCACAACAGGGCTGCATATCCATACTGGATCCTGGTTTGTGGTGTCGCTCAATACTAGGCACTTGTGCCTGACTGCCGCAGAACCGACAAAGTTTGCCAGCGTGCGTGATGAGAAATGTGACCTCGCATTCGGCTGCTAGTGGTGGGAAACCTCATGATGGTGTTCCACTCATCGAACGGGTGATTATACACCGAAGTGGTTCAGCACGAACCTCCGCTGTGCGTATTTTCTTCATCAGTCGTCTTTTACTGTCACTCAACTTCGTCCAAGGAAATGTTTCAAACATGTGAGTAAAAATATCGGTCTGGAAAATTTCGCAATTTGTTTCATACAGTACTTTTTTGGCTTTCAAATTCCAAAACAACACGCATTTGCAGTCAAACGATATGGGAATTTGCGTGCATGAACTATCAGTGAACAAGGCCGAAAACAATGCCCATGCCTGTCTTTTTCTTTCGGTCCAATAATACTGACCCGAATTCCTCGCCACGTCTATGAGGAAAACGAACGTTTCCTTCTTCAGGCCTCTTGCTCAATGAAACCACTTACTGCGCCCCATGCCGTCATTGCCACACATGTGCCGTTGTGCAAATGTGTAATGATTGATCTGCAAGCAGTAAGCGTCTTCGAAACGTTTATCACTTCTTCAGGTACTTCCCGCGCACATACCAGGGATGAATCCGAAAGCAGGTGCGTTTAACTGAAAAGCTGCTTGTCTGTGTTCCAGGACGCAGAGCGCGGCTCTGAAAGTTCTCGTCTTGAAGCCCGAGCCGGCGAGACCGGAGGGCTGGGGCCGCCGGCCCCGGACGGCAGGCCACGCCATCGGTCGCCTCGTGGGTCGCCGCTGAGACACCAGAGGATAACGCCTCCCGTGAGTGAGCTGGGGCGCTGTTGCTCGGACTGAAGAGTGTCGGAAATAGCCACCGTGCGGGGCGGACCAGCACCGTTACTAACCACCATGAACCAGAATACCCGTCAGGTCAAAAAGCATCTTTCCATTTAGCAGGAAAATGCTGATTGACGTCATTTCAGTGGTAGCCTAATTCAACCAAGGGACAAAATTGGCAGAGCCTCCAGGCCAGTCCTGAGTGAATTAAATCATCCAAAAAAGTGGAAATTGTGTTTGAGTCACTAAAGCTAGTCGATCTTCCTGTTATCAAGGCCAGATATTTGTAAAATTAACGACAGTTCTAGCGAAATGGTTCGGTGCATGCTTGATTGACCTGCTTTGTTATGCGTGAACACGACGTCCTCCTTCGGTGCTCATGTGCTGCTCTATACACGGCCAGTTATTTTTCCGCGCTGTTTCGCCCCGTTCTCGGCACGTGACTCTCTGAACTGCATGCCTGTCAGCAGCTGCGAGAGGAGTACTCTCGCAGCCCGATCCTGGAGGACCCGGAGGGCAACATCCGGGTCACGGTGCCGAAGGTCTGCCCCCTGCTGGGCATCGTGATCGAGGGCGGCGTGAACACGGCCCAGCCGCTGCCCAGGATCGTCAACATCCAGGCCAGTGGTCGAATCGGCGCGCTGCCGGCCAACTGGGGCGTGAACGGGCCGAGCGGGCCACCGCCGCCGCCGCCGAGCGGAGGCCAGAGCTGCCAGAGCTGAGCTGCCAGTGGCCAGAGCTGCCGAGTGGGGCTGGTGCCGCTCCGAGAGAGGTCCGAGTGGATCGCCTCTGACGCGCGGCCGTTCGGCACAGTCGGCGATTCAGGCGTTGGAGATGGCAGGCTGGTCCGCCTTCTGAACATCGGGGATCTGTTTTACATCTGTTGTTAATGGTGCCGTTACGGGGTGGCAATGTTTGTCGCTGAGTTTTATCCAGATACGACACAGAGATAATATTAATTTTAACATCTACCACGGCACATGTATATCACATGTAGCCCATGAGCATGTCAAGGCTCGCTGCAGAACTGCGATGGTCACGAGCGTTGTTTTGGATAATGAGCATGCCAGTGAACTGGAACGTCTGGACAGGAGCACATCATGGTGACAGTTGTGCCCTGTACAGCCGTTCGGGGCAGCGTACAAGGCCGGAGGCCTGTCAGTGGGGCAAGTCATCAGGTCTGTGGACGGGATCAAGCTGGCAGGTCAGTACTTTCTCTCAGGCTGAGCAAGCTGACAAAGTACCTAAATCCGCCTCCAATCTTACCTCTTCCTCTCTTCACAAGCTTAAAGGTTAAAATGTCTAAACGAGACAGCTTTTGCTTCAGCCTGGCAATCTGAACCTTTCTCAAGTAAGAAAGGAAACTGTACCGCTGAACTACCCGTTCCGACGTTAGCCGGCGGCAACGGTTGCCAGGATATCCGATTTCTCAAGGATCACCCGTGTGAAAACCAATCATAAACCGGGCAGCCGTTCCGCTGTTACCTCTGAAAATAGCCACCCAGCCGTCAGCCAGAGGGCGCACTTAAACGCCGGCGGTTCGGCGCCAACAAGGTGTCGGTTTTCACACGGTCAGCACCACTCCGAGTGCACGAGTGTGCCGTCGCGGGAAAAGCCGTTCAGCTGGCCCCGAAATCTGGCATTCGCGACGTCGAAGATGCCGCGATTATCAACAAAATCAGGCGCAAAGTCTGACTGTCCGGGCTGGCGCCTCGGAGTTTTCTCTCACGACGTCGTAGCCGCAGATTTCAGGTCACGGCGAATTTGTATTTCGTCGTTGTTGTGCGCCAATTTCGTACATTGCAGCTCAGCCTCCGCTTTTTTCAGTTCGGCAGTTGCTGTAGTATTTTGCCACCTTGCACTTCTTGGGTTGAGGCGCCAGACGCTCCTGCTCAGTAACTCCGCATCAAATAGACATGACACTAGTGGACTGCCATCAATGATGCTAACTCGGATATGGCACTTTTGTATACCCTAAGATTAAATACCGGGTCGCAAATTACGTCTTACGGACCATATTAGATCGATTTGGCGAGTGCTGTGTTTTGCATGCAGATACGAGATGACATACATCATAATGTTGAAATACGTGAAAGATATGCATATTGGATGCACATACACGTATATCTGAAGAAGACAATGTCGCAGTTCAACCTACGTTTTGCGGTACTAATATAAAACTTCATATTGAGTTTAGTGATATTCACTATGGCGTACAAAGCTTTATAAACATTCTAAAACGGGACCAAATGCCTCAAATACTAGTATTTGCCCCATTTAGTCCTTAACCCTAATGCCGTACTGGGGGAGACTTCAAAAGCCCCCTTCCGTTCGGTCTATTCCTCGCATTTCCAGAGTTTTTGAATCAGCGTGGTAAATATGGCCACTTTTGTTATGCATTATTCATACGTATTATGCCAAAGTTTCATCATTTTATTTTGGTCAGGGGCGGAGCCAGGGCACGTTTTTGGAGCCTCAGAACATTTTTTATGGCGCTGTTGAAGGTAAAAAATGACTAGTGAAAATAAACATTGTTTTACATAGAACTTGAAACTCTATGTGAATGCATAGACAAATAGCTGGGTAAAAACACTAAAATATTTTGTAGACCTGAGGTTAGTTCACAGGACCAGTTCAAGGTCAGATGTCAATGTTTTGTTTTATGTAAATGTTTCTGATTCAAAGTTCTTAACTCTCACCGACATAGGACTTTCTGCATAAAGCGGACGTATAAGGGGCGGGGAAGGGGTTGGTACGACGCCCCCGGCCATTTTCATACCGTGTGTGGAAACGACCTGTTTCGTATGTGTTATTCGAAATTGTTATGAAAATGACCACATATGCGATGCTGTTTCAAAAACCCTGGAAATGCGAGGAACAGACCGGACGGAAGGGGAGCTTTTGAAGTCTTCACATCGAACGTCGCGGAAAAACCAGCGTGTTGCGCGTGACGTGATCTCGCGGCTGTTATCTGTTTTTAAAATTTCAGTTGAACGGATGACCTTCGAAGTCGGGTCAAAGGTCAAAAATTTGCAGAAAGCGATGCTTTTTTCGAGTTAAGTGTAAATGAACGCAAAAGAATATACGACGAAAGGAAACGGCTATCATGGCGATTGTCGATCAATTAGGAGTCTATCTGTACACCACTTGATTGTATTTTACCCATGGAGTCCGACCCAGATCATTCCAGGTCAGCCCTTGTCAGGCGGAGTCGTCGGCTTTGATGCGTTCTCGGAGCTGCAAAAACATTTTTTGTAGACAATAATAAATGCTGAAGTAGAATGTAGCGTCTCAATTGACAACCACTATTGTCGAATAACATATACAGGTAATCTTAGGTCGCCCAAGGTTATCTGAGGCCAGTGACCTAGAGCGACCTCGAATTAACTAAAAATGGCAACTTAGATGCCTTAGAATGTTTTTTTTTCGGTTGATATCCAGCACAGAATCTAATTTTAGACATGCCGTGGTACTGTAGCCTGATCACTTCGCGGCTGACGCCGCTTCGCCCGTCGGAGCGACGTCAGCTTTCGAGGCAATGCGCCCTCTTTTGTTGAAATAGAAGACGAATCGCACCAAATTTATATTACTCGATTCTTTACACTTCGAGCAATTCGAATATGTAGGTTGTCTTACGATATCTATTTCCTATCGCCTTCCCAAAGATAAAAAGTAACGTGTTTCTCACCTAGCTCGTGACCTCAGTTTACACCTTCGATAGTCCCAGCAGTGAGCATAAACCTATCAAATCTATCTATAGTCCTAAAGAATATACAATATGGAGTCGATTGATGCATATTTTATTGTATTTGTGCCCTCGAACCCTTTTACAGTGAGACAAAACTGAGACCGTTGTAAATCGGCGGCTTGGGCGCGCGAAAACGGCTGACATGGTTCCCGTTATGACGTCATAGTTCGTTACCATGGCAACGTAGAAGAAAATTTTTCATCATAAGATGAAGAAAAGATGCCCCAGAAGATAAACCAAGTTTCAGATGGATCAAACAAATCGTTCGGAAGTTGTCCTCAGAAAATCTCAAGAGGGGATGCATCAACCCCCTATTACGGGCGAGGGTTAGATTTCATTTTTAATGTTTAATTATTTTTTTTCAGTTTTCAAGTTTAATGTCGGCGTCAGATCGGACCAAAGAGCTACGACCTAAAAGGTTTGCGCGCGTACCCTATATTACTACGGTCATGGACAAAAGTTTACGAAATAGTGAATTCAAATTATTTGAAACATTTTCAAACAACATGGCATTCACACACAATCAAACACATAGGCAAGCAATATTTCTCCCATTTTCCAAGCCCTGTGAACGCATATGAATTTAACCAAAGTTTCAGACATGTAGCCATCGATTAGCTCTTGATTCCAGTTTCGTAAAATTTCAGCTCATCAAAGTCGGTCATTAAACATCAGAGTTATTATGAGTCAAAAATACTCCCTATCTGGCATTTTGTCCCCTTTCCCTCTCTTCCTACCTCTTACGAGATTGTCAAAACATCTGTTTATGAAAATATAGTTAACGTCATGGGAAATCGATTGCCGTTTATTGCAATCAAATCCGGGGGTAATTTTCCAGATTTCAGGGGGCGAATAAGCCTCCCCCATGGAAATGCCTGCGTGCGTTATGGATACGGGAATGGAGTCCACCCCCGCCGAGCGGAGGATCATAAAACCATCCCTTTCCGGCCTTCTAAGGAAACCCCAAAATGGAGATGCGTAGAGGCACAAAACTTGAAATACGCTTTTATACATTTTTCACATCTTATTTCAGTTTTTAAAGTCCCCTCAGATCACTTAACTAAGCCCGCTTAATTGAGACCATGTTAAGAAAATAATTAAAGCAGCACAACATTGAGCAAAATGCATTTATTCATACAATTTTGCCAAATTGACAGAACATGACAGATGTAACAATCTGCTATCTCGAATTTGTCGAAAGTGTTAAGGATTGCCATAAGGTAAGCTAAACTTTCGGCCTTTTTGTGTCTGTCATTGAGATTGTTCGTTTGGTTCGGCGGCTCTGAAGTTTCAGTATGCGTTCTTATGCTTTTTACACCGTTTACATATGTATGTTACATATGTTATACCTCTTGATCTGTGGCCTGGGGTCAGGCCACGTTTACATCGAATTTTCAAACCCATAGCCAAATGAAGTTGCTCCGTGTTCATTATAAGAATGTTCATCTGCAGTCATATGTGTTTCTATAATCGCTAATATGTATATGGGAAGAATTCACTTCCCGAGCGCGACGTAATGCCATTTGCCCCTGGCTGGCCTGATTCAACCTTTTCACATATGCCGTTTGTTTTCTTCGTGAAAACGCTTTGTATGACCAGCAGTGGTAGAACTACACGGATGCCTTCTTTCTTCTACAGTTCGTATTGCCTCAGCTCTGTAATTTTTTGCTGTCATAACATAAACCCTTTCTATGACCAAGATAACTTCCCACCAAAATAAGAGTTTTACGCTGAGGTCGCGCCCGCCGCCTGGCGTTTAAGAATGGATGTCATGACGAACAAGGGTTATTGCATGTACCGGCGATATATTAATGTTATGTTGTGTAGTATCTGATCAATGGTAATCCAGCAGATGGCAACGACAGACGTCAGAAATGTCCGGGTTCTAGACATCAAAATTTTGACCTAGGCTGAGACTGTCAACCATCTTGATATCATGCCTGCTGACTTATATCAGTGTCAGTCATATTTGTGATGAGTTCTTGCCAAAACACATTCTCATACGTTTAGGAAAAACGCGGCTCCTGCCTTTACAAGAAGATGACTTTTTTCCCGAATATTCAGCTTTGGATGGGATGGAAAAATCTGAGGTCAAGTGCCGTTTGACCGCACCGCATATGTAAACCAGACATTCTCTTTACGGCTAACCTTTCTGGGGCCACTTGCAAGACCTAATTATTAAAGTTTGTTGCCAAAAATGTCAACAGGTAGTTAACCTAAGATGGCCTTTAGTGAACTTGACACGACTAGACAAAAACTAGATTCTTTCTTCTAGTTTTCAAGGCCTTTCCAATACTGCTTCTTCCAGTGCGACTTACAGTTCTTAAGATCCTAGGGAGTCTCACGAATTCCTAGCCTAATGGAGGTAGCTCGGAAACCGACCTTGCGAGGGTTAAATGGATGTCAAAACTGATTTTGAGGTCTGCATTGGCACGATATCAGGCAAAATCGCACTTACATAGACTCAAACTATGATGGCATTGAGTAACATCATTCTTTTGACATTATAACGCATGTGGCATATTGTCGGCCATCTCGCGCAACAAGCATATTGATAAGAGTGAAACAGACTGAAAAGGCAGTCATAAAATATCATCAGCTCTATGACGCCATGTTGAAATGAACTTTCGTGACCTCAACAAAAGCAGACTGACTAAAATGGTACAACTGACGTGCGGAAGCGCAATAAAAATATGATGACTTTGCGCCGTTTGTTTGCAGGTTTTTGCCCACCCCCTCCCCTCCCTCCCATCCCCGGAAAACTGCATATTAAAATTCGATCCTAATATATCAGGACAATGCTTTTTCTTTGGCTTAACTTAATGTCGCACCACGGCCTAGATCACACTGCGACTGAAGTTCTAAATCTGCCTACGTCCTGGCAGTAAGCGACAACCATGACGCATTAATAAGTAATCTAGCACCTTAATCCAGTGTGGTGTGCCGTCAACCGAACCAGTAAAAATGGTTTTTGATGACTATGAGCTTCAGGCGTGTTTTTTTCTTTTTAGCGATAAGGCCTGACGTGAATGATGCGGCTTGTCGCGATACCATCGAGGACACTCAGTCCTGTCGACTTTTTATGGAACGTTGTAGCAAAAATTGATATATATATATATATATATATATATATATATATATATATATATATATATGAAATACACGGTGACCAAATGGTGCTGGCTAAGAATACGAGCAGAAACTTTGTGTAGTACTTACATACAACCATATTTTTAGACATATCCAAGCTGGAAGTTGGAGGAATGCTGGTTCAATTTGAGAAAGACCTAGTTTTCAAGGAAAGCGTTAGAATGAATCGACTTGACACTTCTGATTTGTTTGCAGGACATGATTCCGTGTTTCTCGATAATGCCTCTGTAACGCCATGACTGCGGATTAAAATTCCGTAATGGTCATATTAGCGCTCTTTTTATGGTGAAAATGATAGGTGTGTCCGTTCAGTAGATGTATCACTATCGACACCGCTGAGGGTGCAGGTCTGGATGGCAGCCATCAGAAGCTGTTGCTGTAACTTTTGCCGCAGAGTAACTCAGGAACATCTACATTCGCGAATTTTTCGCAAGGAAGGCGAGGACAGATTGAATGGTGTTCAGCTTATTTTTGATAATGTTTGTGGTTGAGGATTTCTTTAGCAGTGGATTACACGGTACTGTTCAAAGTGCGCGCTAAAATGCTGCCACGTCGGGTTTCTCCCTTGACTGTATCCCGGCATGAAGCATTCGGAATGGCACAACAGTGCGATGTTCATAAATCGTAGAAAACGTAATGAAGCTACAGTTTAGCTACCAAAAGGACCTAGGCATAAAATACGCTTTGGAGCTCGACCGAGTTTTGCTGTTACTTCGATAGAATAATACAGAAAAGTTTGATGTAATGCTGACACGGAATTTTCCTCCCATGAGTATGGATGTCGTATCAGACTCGTCACCATTGTCATGACACCGTTTGGTATTGATGACACGAGACCACGTGATTTTGAATGAGGGAGTGGTAAACATGTTTTTTTAGTGATTCAAAAACATAAAAAGTAAATTTGTTTTTGCTGACATAAAATAACATTGCGGAACAGTTGTTTTCACTTCGCGTCAACTGACTTCTAACAGCGCATCGTAAAATTAATCCAGGAAGTGAAATGCACCACAGTTCGTCAGCTCCACGGCACGCCTTGTTCTCTGCGTGCTCTAGTTCTGTCAGCAGAACTGTTCGTCATCGTCGCGGCAGCTCCGCCACACTGGCACCCCTCCTGCCTTTGTGAGGGCGGCGCGGCCTGCCCGTGCTGCCCGTCGTGTCCTCCGCCGCGCCCGCCCGGCGCGTCCGTCGGCGGTTTTGTCAGCCTTGTTTGTGTGTTTGTGTCCGGCAGGCGTGGACCACCGGCAGGCGGCGCGGATAATCGCGGAGGCGTACGCCGACGGCAGCCGACCGGACGTTGAATTTGTGGTGCGTGAAATCCGCCGGCCGGCGGTCGTCCGCGCCGGCCGGCGGCAGGACGCCGCCCCGCTCGCTGGCGCCATCTATCAACGCGCAGCGCATTGACGACGGTGGCGCCGTCCTTTCGACGGGGATAGCTGTCGATGTGGCGCCGTCTGACGGTAAATTACAGTGGGAAGATGGTGGCGCCACTTGTTCTCCGTTCGGTGCTCTTGGTGCTCTGCCGATGTTTGCTTTGCTGCGACAAGTCTGTTTACCAGTCACCAGTCACGGCGCAGGAATCCGTGGATGGTGTGTTTTTTTCGTGAATTCAGTCGCAGCACGTTTTGGTCTTCCCACTGTGTTCCAGAACTACCCGTCTACGACAATGTCCACGACTACCAATCCGGCGCCCTCGATATTCGCAAATAATGGTTTAATGTCGTTTCTGAGCAACGCCACTATGTTGAATCTATGGAAGAAAATGTCGCAAAAAATATCTGACATTATAATATTGTTTATTTGTATTTTTTTATTACATATTATTTTTTTAGCTTATTTGTACTTTTTGTTTTTTTTCGGGTATTTGGTTTCAACCCAGTGAGATCGTTCTATAATATCTTCCAGCATGAAAAAAACGTTTGGCAGGTAATGGCAATACCCCTATTCTTTTGCATTCGTGCGTTTTTAGTTCCAGTTTTTGTTTGGTGGTAGAAGACTGACTTTAAATTGCGCTGTCGTTGTCAGATCATAAGCTGGTAATACAAGATGCAGAAATAAAACTGTGCTTTCCACTACATTTCGTGTTTTTTAATGTCGGTGCATATTAACCCGCACCCAACTGGTGGTCGGCGCCGATCACACCCGACTGGGGGGTTGGTCGCCCCCCTAACTCACGAACGGCTGGTCTCGCGGTTGTGAAAGCTCGTGACAAGCAGAGTTCGAAGTGTGTCTCATTTTCGGTTCTTAGTAATATGTAAGCCATTTACGCCCAATATATGTTTTCTCACAGCGGACTGCATAGAACCGAGAAGTGACCTGGATCCCAGGGGCTGTGTGTAATAAAGGCTAGGTAAAGGCACCAATCAACAGGGAAAAGTCCGCATATGCCTATAAACGCCTAATTCCTCTGATCTTTTTCATATATACAACGAAAAGTTGACTTAAAGACAAGGCGATTTTCGCGCCGACTGCTGACAGGCACCGTAGCCGAACGTGGCATAAAATTAACGTGAATTAACCTTAGCGATTTTTTATTGTCGAGATACAGGCCTTTCTGTGTCATATTTCTTTATCACAGTGGTTCATATGATGGTTTCTCATGCTTACATTTCGGGAAAAAACAGGAGTTGTCAGTTAACACAACTGACGGAGCTTTATTTGCGAGCGTCTGTTTATTTCCAAAATATGCACTTTTTGAAACTTTTTGAATTTCTTTGTATTACTCGCAACTGTGAGAGCCAGTACTGCCATTTTCAACTCGTTCTGAGTATTTCACCGCCGATTTTGACGGCTGTCCATTTTCGTTCATAACAGTTATGCGTGACCTGACCTTCGGTCAATAGCTGGAAATCAAATGCTTCGTCCTTGGACGGTAAATAAATGTCTGCACCACACACTAAAAGTGTTGTGAAAAAATCCTTCAAATTCCGAGAAAACGAGGACATGTCTTAAAAACTGGTTTGGCTTCACGCCAATGAACCCAGAAAAATCCCGGAAAATCCGAGATAGAAGATCTGTTGCATTTATGAAGATCTCCAATCCCTGAAAGTTTCAATGTGATTTCATGTTTTCTGAAAAAGTTACAGAACGCCAAACTTTTTGCACATAGGCCCATTTGACCTGACCTGGGTCAGATACCTTATTTGACCTGAGGTCAAAGCTCTAACACAGTGTGTAATAGTGGTCAAGAAAAAGGTACACAAAGATTCCTGGCACTGCGTTTATTTGTTCTCTGGCAATCTTGGAAAAATCTGGGGATGGTCATCCGCCCCCCCCCCCCCAGTCGAGGGCGGGTTAACACGCGCAGCGCAAGCGGGTTTCGCGCTAACGCGTACTGGAAAGGCGCACAAAAACGTTTCTTTCAGTCCTGAAAATGGAAAGAGCTAGAGACATGAAATTTTATGGGTAGGGTGGGGCCGCAAAGATGTACGTTGAGTGCAATTTTCATGGTCCCGGATCAACATCCTTAAAGTCGAATGGGGTTGAGAAGGTCAACTTTGGACATTTTCTCGATCCGCACAGGCCATTCCGCGCAGCTTATCGGACGGCACGGGAAAAGAGTGCGTGTTTTAGCGTTAAAACGTGGAATACGACAATTTCCATTTATCTGGTACCTTGATTGAGGGTTTCGGCCCGAGATCATATCAGGTAATTGACCTATGGTGTCATTTTTTTCATTTTTGCAGATCGGATTTCGAGCAACATGGGATACTGGTGTAGCTTGATTGTAGACAAGAGCGTTAAACATTATAAGCGTTAAATCTTATAATCATATAATAATCATATAAGCGTTAAATCTTTTGGCGTATTTTCAGTGGAAATTGCCAACATTGGTACATTTGTTCACTTCTAGCGCTCACTAACCTCCGCGAGCTCAAAAGAAATGGGTCCGGGTCATTGGCCTTGGATGAAGTTTTTGGCCCAAAATAAGTTTTATGTCAACCGTTCTCGCTAACGTTATTTGGTTATAATAAGCCCAGTTACACGATTTGATTGCTATAAAACGTAAAAATTATATATATCTTTATCTATATATATATATATATATATATATATATATATATGTATATATCTGTGTGTGTGCGTGTATCAATGTGCCAAACGTGCGTTTATTAGGGTCTTTGAATGCATATTTCATGCAAATCGACATGTTGCAAAGCAAATTTGGATTAGGTATCAAAGTACCTAATTTTGGCATTTTATGACCTTGACCTACACTGACCCTGATATACATAAACGTATCAATGTGCGCACACTTGTTTTATCAGGGTCTTTGAATGCATACTTCATACAAACCAGCATGTTGCAGAGCAAATCCGGAGTAGGTCACAAGCTGGCTGACCTTGATCTTTGATGGCCTTGACCCCTACTGACCTTGGCTTTGGTCTTCATACATCCACCACTTATGCCCGAATGACGTTGACTGATTATGTTCAAGCGATAATCCTACGTGGAACGAAAGTTCGTTTGCAGATTTCGATCAGATTTTGAGCAACACGGGATGCTGGTGTAGCTTGAGTGTAAATAAGGGCGCTAAACGCATCTTTTGGCGTATTTTCAGTGAAGACAGGCAACATCGGTACATTTGATCACTTCTAGCGTTTACTGACCTCCGCAAGGTCAAAAGAAATGAAGCGAGGTCATGGAAAGCGAGGTCATGGACCTTAGATGAGGTTTTTGACCCAAAGTGAGTTTTATATCAACTATTTGCGCTAAGTCGTATTGAACCTAATTACACGATTTGATTGCTATAAAAACAAAAAAAATTATGTATATATATATATATATATATATATATACGTATGTATGTATATATCCGTACCAATGTGTCAAACGTGTTTTTATTAGATTAGGATCTTTGGATGCGTATTTCGTACAAATCGGCATGTTGCAAAGCAAATCTGGCCCAGGCTACAAGTTAGTTGACCTTGACCTTCGATGGCATTGACCTTCACTGACCGTATCATTGTGTATGTGTAAACGTATCATTGTGCGCACACGTGTTTTTATTAGGGTCTTTGAATGCATTTTTCACGCAAACTGACATGTTGCAAAGCAAATCTGGATTAGCTCACAAGCTGATTGACCTTGACCTTTGATGACCTTGACCCTTACTGACCTTGTTTTTGGTCTTGGTGCACCCATCACGTATGCCCGAATGAGGTCGGCTGATTATGTTCAAAAGGTAATCTTAATTAGAACGTTCGCAAAGTTCCCATTTGTCAGCGACAAGCGTTATTTTCGGTATGTTTGTTTGACTTCAAATGTTCCAGACCTCAGAAAATTTTCGGCCGACTTTCGATTTTTTTCGTCAGTCGACGAGCTCTTCAATTGCGGGCTCCATGGTACTTATGAATTGCCTTAACGATTGTTTTTTTCACTTGTGGTTCCAACGATAACTGCATTTGGTTTCCTTGACACTTCCGCACAAAATCCATGGTGTTATGATTCTACTGTCAGCCTGCAAATGTGGCACCTATTCCATCATTTCAAACGCAACGTCTCATGAAAGCATATTTTTTAAATAAGCTGACTGAACATTTGAAGTGATCAGCCCATTGCGGAATAGCTGTAATAAGGTGGTTTCAGCACCGATGTCGATCGCACCTCCAGCGGAAACGCCACATTAACGACTCCGGTCACTCGTGCGATAAGTGGGGTGTTTCACCACCTCACCAAAAACAGCGCGTCTCAAACGACAGGAACGCGGCGTCGTAAACTCTGGACCGTGTCGTGCCGGCTTTGATAACCGCGGGGGGAAGTGGCGTTTTAACGGTTTGCCGTCCTTGCGGTTCTGGCGAGATGTTTCGCCATGGCAACGCGATAGCGGCCCGTACGGCGACCGTCGACCGTTTCCGGTTGGAGGTGACAGGTTGATTGGTCTGTTGGATGATACATTCACTTTTACACGCCGCGAACGATGACCTATGGACTCATCGTTCCAAGCGTGATTATAACTTTTCCTGTCGTGAATGTTTCACTGCGTTGCAGCACTGCTAAAAAGGGTTCGAATTCTCCCACGTGTCGGGAGAAATTCCCGCTTGAAAGAAGAGCTTCGGCAGGTAATTTAACTCCATTGCGGCATTGGCGCTGTTCGCTGCCGTGGGAGAAGAAATGCGAGACGTTCAGGTGATTACTTCCGCGAAATGCCGCGGGGTTAATGCTGCAGACTGAATAAAAGTATGGACCATGATCCCTTACCTCACATTGTTCCTATGCCTTGGTACGTTGGTCACTGCCGTCCATGGGACTTTCAATGCGTTTAACGTAAAATGCCTTTTCGAACCACTACTCCGGAAGTCCTAAGGAAAGTAGAGGAGACGGCAGTGACACGCAAGAAACTGTGTGCGAAGAGCTTCGATAAACTTAGGTAGGAGGCTTGTATGCATTCCAGAGCTGTAGCAATCCCGAAACCACCGGTAACAAAGCACGACAGTTAAGAAGTGCAAATACGTTTGTGGGAAGCAACGTCAAGAATACTACAATGTACAAATGTAGTTTGAATATACAAAACGAAGGAAAAAATGTCCAAGTGTTTGGTACAACTGGGTAAAAGGAAACGTTCTTCATACGCATCGCGTAATGAAGAGGTTGCACCACGCATGATGCACTGAGGAAACGAAGGTGAAAGATGATCATGCTTCCCCGGGAGAAAGTGAAATCCTGCGGTGGACGGCTCGGATGAGGCGACCACAGCTCCTCAGACGTTTTACCAGAAGACAATACCTGAGACCTGCAAGCCTCTCTTTATTTCGCGACATCGCAATACGTTATCGGGTTGCTCCTTCCTTGGCCCAAACACATTGAGCAATTCCATAACTTTGCACGTCCGAGCAATACTGGTAGCAGACCAGAAGAAAGTTCTTGCACAGACATGACTACTTTCTCCATGTTTGGTGTCATTGTACAAAGGCTTCGGGCGAAGTGAAGGTTGAACCATGGCTGATGTTTTTGCACCTCTTTATGTAATCTGCTGTTCGATGGTTATTGGGGATTAACGTAGCACCGGCTTCGTGGTAAGACGACATTCATCATTTAATATTCGTGGGACACATGGGCTTATATTCTGTGCTGTCACAATTTGCCATACATAAGGCCCACGTGCTTACGTTCTTTGCTGTCCACTCGCTGTCTCCGAAATGCCTATTGTTAAAACAAAATCTTAGTTCGTTGCAAAGCCGTTCGCCAAGGGCCTTGCGTACAAATGACCAGACGCTTTGCCTCGTTTCATGACATATCAGCATTTTTAAGAAGGATTGTGTTCCTAATCGAATGAATCCTGAACCTCTGCTAAAGTCGCAAAAATGTAAAATAAAGTAAAAACCTGACCATCACCAGGTTGCACTTTTTTGAGCAAAATGTACCTTAAGTGCTATGAAGTTTGAACAGCTTTGGTTCACAGTGAACCCCGGCTATTCGCGGGTTCGCATATTCGCGGACTTTTGATTGATACAATCCCAGGATGATATATCCTGCATTTTTTGTAACGGAAACTGTTCTTAACGGTTCTTAGGACTCGTATTGCATGTGTCCAGTGAAAAATTTTATTCTGTATGTGTGTACAATGCGACACAGGAAACATGCATTCTACGGTAACAACAAATCTCAAGCTCTTTCCTGACGATGCGACCTTGCCTGTCATTGGCTCAAGGGGTAACGTCCTTCGTATACGCCTGCAGGTCTTGTTTCTCCCTATCCTATTACCCGGGCAAAGGCCGGGCCAAATCATAGGCATACCAGGGGCGGCACCACAGGTTTTGAGTTGGAGGGGCAGGATTTTCCAGGGGCCCTTTAGACCAAATGGGACCCTCTTGTATGGGACCTCCTGATTCACAAACGGACTTCCCGATCCAGCAAAGAGGCTCCTTATCCAAAAACTTGCAGGGCTTCCTGTTCAAGAACAAATACATGGTATGAACATACATGAACATACATACATGAACAGATTCATGATACATAGAGGGAATCTAATCCAAAACAGGGACCTGATTCATAAAGGGGGCCTCCCCACCCAGCAAAAGGCCTCCCTATCCCAAAACAGGGCGTCCTGATGCAGAGCAGGGATCTCCTGACACACAAAAGCGGCCTTCTGTCCCAGAACTGTGGCCTCTCATTATATAGAGAGTGCATGCTAATCCAGAACTGGAGCCTGCCGATTTATAAAGGGGGCCTCCCTGAGCCAGTAAAGGGGCCTCTTTAATACAAAACAGGGACTCCTGATTCGGAGCAGATGTTACCTTAAATTCATATAGGGGCTTCCTGACCCAGAAAAGGGGCGTCTTGATGCGAAAAAGGGCCTCCTGCACCCGATTAACGACCAACAAGCTCAGTTATGGGAGGTGTCCCCTTGATCTTAATTCTGGTAACATGTGTAACTACAAAATTTTGGTTTGGTTAAAAGGGACCTTCCAATTTTCTGGAGGAAAAAAACATACTCTTGTCCTCCACCTGCCAGCAAGGGGGCAACTGCCACCTCTGCCTCTTGCCACGCCGCCCCTGGGGCCTGCAGTTTTTTCCGAGTCTGTGATCTTGCATCGATGAGTAATGCACACTGTACGCAGTAAGACTTGTGTAATACCGTGTTTATGTATCTGCACATTTTTTAGGGTTTACTGCATACCTGTGCGTTCAAATGCGTTTACTGATTTCGTAGAGGGTCTGTAGGTAATGGGAATAACCTGAACGGCCAAAAATGAGTGGTTTTGGGGGTTGACTCGGCCTGTTTGCCGCTTAGCCTTATTCGCGGGACGGGGCGGGGGAGTTCAGTGCATAGCCTCCGCGTACAGCGGGGCTCCGCTGTATTTGGATTTGCCTTAGTGGGCCCGCAACACATGGAAAACTGACAGCCTCCTTTTGGACGAATAAAAGTGATATGCATGATAGTCATGACCTGCTTTTTCCTTTTTTTTTTTTCGTAAATTAGGGTGGACAGCCTCCCGGACTCAGGCATCCAGGGTTTTGTGTTAAGTCCTGAGTCTCGTCAAGTGCCAATCAGTCGTCGTGCTCTTGGTATAGTTTCAGTTAGTTTTTACTGTGGGATTCGAGTACAGTCTTGCACTTACTTCCAGTTCCATCATGGGAATTCGCTTCGATTAGTTTAAATTTAGGTGTATTGATCTTTACATGATGCAGACGGACTACACAGTTGGCCAAATCTGTCAGCATTTTGTAAAGGCACAGATCGGAAACAATGATGCTTTTTTGGGGGGTATAATACCCGGCTTAGTTTTTTTTTGCTGTTCTTGGCTTGCAAGGAAAATGGGACGAGTGTTGCAAAAACCTGATCTCATGATTATGACGGTGCCGGCCTTCAATGCGTCTGAAAGGGAGAGAGATCGGCGAATGGTACCCTACATCATTAGCCGCAGTCTGAAGGACAAACATCCACCCTACGCCGGGCGGTCATTACTCACCGACGGGGACCAGCTGTTGCGCAAACCGAGGGCCCGCGGTTATCGAAAGAACTCGGGCAAAACGCGATAAACAAGAGCATTACCTGGCGGCCGGTGTTCGGCCCCCGTCACGGGAACAATGACCAGCAGGCGCCCAGCGTGCAGACTGGAGTGGGCCGCACGGACAGGGTATGTCGAAACGAGAGGGTCCGCTCCGCCCGCCACAGACAACGCAGTGTGCAGTTTGCCGTACTCAGGAGCCAATGGCCGATGTGTGTTGTTTGCTTTTTCACGTGCGTACATCCTTGTTGGTGATGTCAGGATGTTTACCTGTTGTTTTGGGTGATGTTAGTGCAGGCGAACGGGAACGTACGAAGATGGGGGGGAGTTTACAAGGCTAAAGCTCCATGCATGGTGAAGAAAGTATTAGTGAACTCAGTGTGGATATCGTTATGGATACAAAACTTTAAGAATTGACTTCTCTGACCTTGTTTCTACGGGCGCACAGACGTTGTCCATATACAACGCCGGTGCACCTTCAACCTCCAATGTTCGACTTGGTTGTGTGGAAGGGCACCTCAAGCGGACAAAGCATTGCGTATTCATGAAATGCAGAGGTTTTCTTCTCCTTAGAACGGTTGCACCAGAAGGGTTACCAATAGTTGTAGCATAGCCGTAGTTTTTGTGCCCAGTCAGACCAAAGGTTTTGTCCATTGCATAATTATCTAGTGGCGGCAATGATTTCACATTTTGGTGTGTTTTGCCAAGTCACGTCTCTGCCTCTAAACCCCAGCTAACCTACAGATCCGTTTTATGCCCGCTAAAGCAGAAGCGTGCCCCGCAGACCGAGGGCTCGGGGCCCCTCCAGTGAACCGAATACGGCGCCTTGTAGTGTGTTGTGGTTGTTTTTGGTTTTCAGCCTATTGCTGCCATGTAACGATTAGTTGCAGACTTGAAGCTTGTGTTATCGAGAAGCAATTGAGGAAGAACAAGCAATTTCTCCATATTCTTTATAAATTTATCCTCTGGGCCAACATTCCTTTAGAAATTCTGGAATGCGCGCCGGTCCAGGGGTTTTCTGTGTATCTCATTACGAATGCCTTCCCTAAGCAGATGCACGTAAAAGCTCCCAGTCGACTTAGCTCGCATTCCTAAAGATAATTCGGGACGCATTTTTGACACAAACATAGCAGTGATAGTTAAAGCAACGTAGCAGAAGAGCAAAACATTCCATGAACCAGCATCGCGCACGTTGGATACCTGCAAACACGCCCGTGTGCTTCGCAGTCTTACAAAAGTCTTACTCATCTGCGGTCAGTTTCCTCATGCTGCAACTTTTTCGATGTTGTGGAATGGGTTTTCCGCGTCGTGAAGCCGTGTGCCGTACACACAACCCCTCTAACTCTGCAGAACCGACTTACTATGTTGTGCAATGCCCTGCTGGGTCATTTTTCCAGGATTACGCAATTTCAGCCAATGTCGGGGTATGAAACAGTACTCCGAAAACACTCTCAGAATGATTACAGCTATGCTTTAAGGGGCCGATTCGAACAATCCAGAAAGATATTAGCAAGAACTTGTTATATATGTTAAACACATATTAGTAACGCTTCTGCCCATTTCATAGCCAACTGAACTAGATCCGTTGCGCGTTTAGCTTAACCTTGTAAGAAGCACTCTGAAAATGGTTTATTCATGGTTAAGGCTACGTTGCTGAACTTCTCCATGGAACTTTTTTATAATCCGGCCCGTCATGACACTTGCCCGTACATCCCGTCATGGGAGTCAAGTTTGACCCTTCCTATAAACCAAAACTAATGGTGATTGAAACTTAAAGCCATTGGATAGCCTCGTTACTGCTCTTTCTAAAATCACCATATTTGGCCTTCTTTGCGCGTTACATCTTCTGTCAGGTTTGGTCAAATGTTATGGTTTGTGACATAACTCTAATGCCCGTCATTTTTTGTCGTTTTGTTGGCTTTGATTGTCTTACAAATTTGAATACGGCTCAGATATTCCCTCCATAGGTATGTGGCACGATGTCAAGTGAAAAAGCTCCCAAAAGTCATCCGTAGTCATGTCAAGTCACGGTTCTCCTTGGCCTTTCAACACCCGGTGAGGCGGTGACGACTAGATTTAACCCTATTCCCGGCAGGGGGTGAATCCGTCCCCCTCGGGTTTTTTGTTCGCCAGTTCTAGGGTTTTTGATGCAGCTTCACGAAACTTGGTCACTTTTTGTATATATTTTTTCTTCGTACTGTAACAAAATCTCGTAATTTTGTTTTGCTCAGGGGCGGAGTCAGGCAAGGTTTTTCGGAGGCACTTCAGGCCATTTTTTGGCCTGAAGTGCCTCCCAATAACCCTGTTCAAGGTAAAAGGAAAATGGCCGCCAAAAACAGTATTTTTATATAGAACTTAAAAATTGCATATGTTTGTATAGGTATGAAGTTGGGTAAGGATACAAATATAATGTTGTTAATCTGAGGTCACTTCTCAAAGTCAGGTCAAGGTCAAAAATCAAATCTGGGTTTCATAGTAATAATTTTGGCGCTGTTTTCCAAACGTCACGCCAGGAACTATATGACGTTGAAGGAGTCCTCTACTTGTGAACCAAGTTTCGGGTTGGTATCAGGTCGGGTCACGGAGCTATGATTTGAAATGCCAGTGCGTGTACCCTACATCACGAAAGCCGTAAAATGGGAACTTAAGAAATAGAACATATTCAATTGATTGGAAACGTTTTCGAACAATATGAAATACACTCAAGATCTTTCCATGTGGCTCCAGGGCCACTGGAGGCCATTTAAGGCCAAAGGTCATAAGTTAACCTGATGAACATGGGGCCGTGACAGTTCTCCCTTTTCATATCCCTAGCACCGCCTTACAAACAATGTAATGTGATTTGTACATCTCCAGCATAACATGACTAGTAAAAGCCAAAAAACGTTTTTTTTATTTTTTTTTTGTTTATTCAGTCTTTGAAAAAACTAGTCCTCCCTTTTTCGAAGCCCTGTAAACGCTCATAAATTTTCCCAAAATTTCAAACGTATGGACCAGTGGTAAAAGTCCCATCTATTAGCTCTCAATTCATGCCAATTTCATCAAAATGGGTCCACAAACAGCAAAGCTAGAACAAGTCCAAAGAATATCCGCCATTTTGACTTTTTTGCCCCCCATCGTATCCACCCCTTTCAAGGTTTTGAGAAAAAAAATTGTTCTTCAAATGTAGTTGGGCGTCATGGCAAATCGATTGCCGTTCTTTGCGATGAAAACTTCTCGAGACCTCAGGGGGTTCCGAATCCGCCCCCCCCCCGCCGCAAATCGGCTATGCCGTCTAACCCTCCAGGAATAGGGTTTAACTTTAATATCTTAGGAAGTTACCATCCGGTTTTAAATAATAAAACAGTTTTAGGATCGCTTATCATTCTTACAAAGGAACTGTGGTTTTAGAAATTTAAGTTAGATTGTGCAAAAGATAATGAAGAAAAGCTAACTGAACGGGGTAGGTTAAGAAAAAAGGGGCTTCTCTCAACTTTCCGGCCAACAGGTAGCACGCAGCACAAAGAACCCATTACAAGAACAACAGCGACCCTCAGTCTTCGACACCGTCCAGAGTCCGTCCGGAGTCCGCCCGGAGCCCGCCCGTCGGCCGGCCGGCCGCCGGCGCGTCCGCCGCCGTGACGTCACCGGATGGCGGTCGTGACGTCAGCGGGCGGCGGGCGGGCCGGCGCGGCGGCTCCGGGAGAAAGGCGCGCCTTTGCGACACGCCGGAGTTCCTGTTCCAATTCGGCGCCGGCCGGAGCGCGGAGTGGCGCGCGCGGCGATGGACGTGGCTCGTGTCGTGTGACGGGTGTGGGCACGAGGACGTGCCGCGTGCAGGGCGGAGGACGCGGGACGGAGGGAGGACGAGGAGGACGATGGCGCGGACGGTGCGGCGCCGCGCCGCGGGGCGGCCCCCGTGGATGCTACTGCTCTGCTCCGGATTGGTCCTGGTCCCAGGTGAGCGCCACGCCCGGTCTGGCGGTCCGCCGGTCCGCGGTTCGCGGTCCGCGATTGCGCGGCCGGCGGTGCGTGCGGCGCGCCGTCGCAACCGAGAGCCGTTTTTTCGCGGACGGAGAGAGAAACCCTGGCCCGCGCCGCCGGGCGAGCCCATATAATCGATGCAGCGTTTGCAGCCGTCGCCGGCACCTGCCCATAAGGCGCCGCCGGTGCAGGCGGCCTCGTTCCGTGCGCGATGGCAGCGTGTTCCCGCGCGAAGACACGGCGCGCGGCACTCGGAACTGAGGCCGCTCCGGCGGCCGGCGGCTGAGGAGAAACCCGGCGCGGCCGGCCGCCGTCCGACCGCTGACCCCAATACCGGCGGCGGCCGGCCGGAGGGATTCGCCCTACCCCGCGACACGAAGGTCGGCACGACGCCGGGGCGGAAACGGCGGGTCCCGCCCGGGCCATTGTCAGGACGCGAACGGGACGGCCTGAGGAAATCGGCTCGCTGTCGCCGAAGCAATTTTCGGAGGTTTGTCGTCACTTTGCCGAAAACAACGTCGCTACGCTTGGATTGGTGAAAAACTTTTGCTCCGTCTATATGGACAAGGCTATCCAGTCCAGCCGGGAACAGAATTAGCTGTCCCCTGCTGTTAAGTATGTTGCGTGACGTTTGCAGCCGTTTGAACCTGAGAAGCAAAATTTGAACGCTTTCATTGTTAACTCGAAGGTGAGATGAAGTGGTACGTCTCCACAACTGAAACACCAGGACCGACACAGTAAAAGTATTACATGCTCTCAATCGCAGCCCAGTAAGCGCTTCGTGTCTGGTCCTGACTTTGCCTTGCCTTGCCAACTGTCAGGACAATAAACAGCTGATATCTGTCTCACCCTGTTACGACCTGTGGGCACTGAGTCCGTCACGACAGGTCACCAGCGTGCTGGTCACGAGCATGTGTTCACGGACAGGACGCGTGCCTTGCGTGGATGTGCGTGCGGTTTGGTTAACTGAGAGCGCATGACGAACTTGGACACCGGATGCATGAACAACGTCCCAAAGGAAACGTCTCCGTGCTCAGTTTGGTTTATCAAGGCACTCACGATAGGGCGTTCGTCTCCGACGGTCAATGAGGTTTGGCGATACGCTGCTGTGACGCGTTCAGGGCTCGGAACCGTTGGGTGTCGGCGTCGCAGTTACTGCAGTTGACAGAGCCTTTCATTATCTTCTCTTTTCTTACAGCGGTGCCTGGTTTGCAGGCGTGATAAGTCATCACGCCTGAGAGTGTTTCTCCGAGAGGCAACTTTCTAACTTCAAATTAAAGGCACGAAATGTATCGTGTTTATGTTGAAAGCTGCTTTCCTGGTCGTCTCCCTCCATGTGTTGCCAGCGACCTTCTCAAAACAGAAACAAAAAATGCCGAAATGAGCTGAAAATGGACGCCAGCAATCTTTATCAGCACAATTTGGGCTTCATTGCAGTCACGACAAGCGTCGTTAATATTTTACGCTGGAGACGTTTTCAAGAAACTTAGGTGTTCTGCTTTCTCCCAGGGCCTGACGTTTGGCCAATCCAGAATGTGTTGACCCATACAGGAAAAACAGGCTCGCCGAAACATTCTTGTCAAATATTTTTTAGTTATGTGCCCAATAAGGCGACAAAAGTTCCGCAACATGGCTGAATTTTGACGGTCATCATTTAGCTTCTTAATCTGACTCTTTAATAGCATCTTAACTTTTACAAACATCTAACATTATTATGCCAGTAAACATCAGAACAGTACTATAACAGTAAATATCTTAATCTGCCCTAAAAAAGAACACATGAAACCAATGCTTCAGCAGCCTAAATGCCTTCAGTAGCCTTTCTGACTACTCATGCTGAATTTAGCTGCTGCTGCCAGTGACTTTACCAGCCTAGTCAGCGCCTCAGTCGACCTGACCCAGCTCGATCAGTGACCAGGGCGCAGGCGCAGGTGCCCCCCCCCCCCCTCTCCGGGGTTTCGCCAGTGCCGCCAGCCGCCGCCGAGACTCCCTGGCGACAGCCTGAGCGCCGCCCTCCCACATGCGTGTGACCGCCTTTCGGGCGCACCGCGCGCGGCCTGGCCGGCACGGGAATGTGGACTGATGTCATACTTACTCGTGGGTCCATCAGCTGTCTGGCGGGCGGCGGGAGGCGGCGGCGGCGGCGGCGGCGGCGGTGCCGTGTGCCCGATCCCCGCCGATGAGCGCGATCGATGCCCGGCCACGGCGGGCGCACGCCGCCGCCGGGGTTCTCACGTTCCTCGCCGCCGCCGCCGCCGCCGCCGCCGCCGCCCACTGGCAGAGCGCTCCGTGAAAGCCACCCGGCGCCCGACCGGCTGGCCATTTTGCCGCAGTTAAGGTGGTGGTTATGGCTGCAGCGGCGGCCGGGGCTCGTTTCACGGCTTTCGCGCCTGCGACGTCGGCGAGAAGAAAAGTGCGTTTGGCGTCGTTTGTCGACTGAGCTCAGAGCACCGCACAAATTTCGCCGGAACACTTCCCATTGAACACCCATATCGTTACCAATCTCAAACCGATACCGCAGCACTCAAGAGCCCCACTCAGCCCGAGCGTCTGCGAACCGCAGCCCCCGCAGACCTCGTCCGGGCGCGGCTCTCACCGGCCGGAGCCGCCCGCGGCCGCGGCTTGTTTGTCTCGCCCTACCTGCGCGGCATTAGCCGGCGCTCCACATTCCGGCCACGCGCGGAGCCGCGCCGGCCCGCCGGCCGCAGCGCCGCGTGATCTATCGGCTCGACCGCTGCACGACCGCCGTCCGGTAACGAGCTCGGCCGAGCTGTGAGCTGACGAGTCCGGCCGCGGGCGGGGCTCGGGCTCGGGCTGAGAATGAGCGCGCGACATCGCTCTCTGCCTCTCCCGACGCTGCTCGGTGGACGTGGTTACCGCGCGGCCGTGCCCGGCTGGAGAGGGAGAGGTTCAGGACAGGCTGAGGGCGGACTGGCGGGCAGCGCGGGCCGCCGGGGGTGAGAGCTGCCCGCCCTGCCCCCGGGCCGCGGCCGTCAGTGGCGCGGAACGTCCCCTGAGGGACGGCGGAGCTGGGAGGACTGGGGAATAGCTCGACGGTTAACTGACGTCGGAGAACGCAAGGACTCCTGGCGGTATCATCCTCTCCGAGGAACGTCTGAAGCGAGGACTGGCGCAAGACTCGGTGGCCTGCTGACTTCAGAGGACGCGGGACTACCAGCGAGGTCGTCAGAGAAAGGCCCGACGGCGGACTGACGACTGGGAACGAACGGAGGACTGAGGCAGGACTCGGCGACCGATCGGCACGGACAGACGCAGGACTGCCAGCGAGGTCATCAGAAGACAGTCTGACGAAGGACTGCGGAAGACCGGAGGCTTCCGCAGTCCTAGCTTGCATCAGAGAACGTGGGACTCTTAGCGAGGATCGAAGCGGCCTTTGGGGACCGATACCGAAGGCTACGGACCCAGCTTAAGCCTGGGGCGGAGAGAAATCCGTTCCAGGAGTGGCTAATGTCCAGTTGCTGTTGCCCTTCAATGAGTCTTTTCCCGACTCAACTTTTAAACGATGGTATTGAGGTTTGGGTGGCCAAGTATGAGCCACACATACCGGAAATCGCACCCCTTCACATTCCTGCCATAGAGATGCCCATGAAAATAAGAAGCGCTAAGGTTACGGGAGATATGCAGCAATGTTTACTACTTCGGTCTCCGGCCAGTTTTTTCATTGCATTACCACTTTTTGAACAAGACATGGCGCATTGTAAGACAACGCAGATTCAAACGACAGGAATCGACAAACCTTTCAAAAGTTCTGATGGTCAGTTTTCCATTTTTTTCGTACTTTTATGGGTAATGTTTCCTCCTGAGTAAAGAGGTGATTCAAAACAGAAACCTTGATGAATCGCATTTCTTTGGCTGTAAATGCAGCAAACTACTGATTTTGATGACGAAGAAGCAAAGCAAATATTTGAAAACCAAGCAGCTTCTAATGATCCTCTTTGCGGCCTAACGTTGTGCAGGAAAATGACATCTCAAAGCGGCAAGGTGTAATTTTCCCTTGCAAGTTCATGTCTTCGCGATGACTGGGCTGCACGTGGGGCCGAGCGTAAAGTATGTTATCAGTCCGCGATGGATACTGCGAGTCATTGCTACATCGGCCAGCCTGGTGCGACCACGAACTGTCACGGCTACAGCAGCCCGTGATGTACATGGGCCGGGCGACGATGAATGTAGCTGGCCGTGAGCTATTGATACCAAGTAATGGTATCCATGTGGCATTTATATGAAAAAATATACCTGCACGATGCTGGTTAATTACCGTGAACAAGAATATCGGAGAGACCAAATCGTCCCAAATTCACCAGCATGCAGCTATAGAAAGGCTGTTCTCAGATGTGTCGTACATTAAAAGAATTTCATAGATGTGGGCGGGAGCATTCTTCAGTCTTGCAATTTGCGTAGCTGGCATGGCTGTCGTTCTGTGTCCTTTGATAGGAGGCCATGCCACGCCAATGTGCATTTTGGGCCCCAACATCGTTGATTTTGGCCCCACTGATTCATTGTGTCGGGGTGGAGCGGGAAATAAAAATGTTACTTAAGGCCATCAAAAAAACACACCAAGAATGCACAAAGTTGGTACACTTTGTGACATTTCTATCTGCGTCAAGTGCATTCTCCTGTGTTGAAACAGGCGTTATTTGAGGTAAAAGTGATAGGATTTGCTTTTAAAAAATGATTAAACATACGCAATCGAGCAAAATGGAATGGTTCAAAGTCGCCGACAGAAGGGAACAGGGTATCCGGCTGGGGGATAGGGTGTACGGCTGCGGAGTAGGGTGTCCGGTCGAGGGATGGGGTGTCCGGTTGTATCTCGGGCCGGCCAATCATTCTTACAAACGACACCCCTGGCAGCTGACAATTAATCCCGCAGACTGAGGGCAATAAAATGGCCCCGGGCGGCGGCGGCCGGCGATTCTCCGGCCGGTGACGGGCGAACCCCTGGAGCATGACGAAAGTGACGCCGATCGTGCGGCCTCGCCGTCACAGCCGGCCGGGAACGCCTGCCGCCCCGTCACGGGCACGGCGTGACACAACACCCTGAGGCCGGGACCGCGCGGCGCACGCCATCACGCGCCCCGCGGCCCGTGCTGCGGCAAGGTCGGTGCAGGGTCGGGCGAACTTCAGCCCGCAAAGGAGCTGTGTGGAGTGGAGCTGTGGAATGGAGCAATGGCGAATGGAGCAGATCCGGAGCGGACCTATGAGAAATAGGGTTGTGTGGATAGGAGCTATGTGCAGCAGAGCTATGTGGAGTGGGCCTACGTGGAGTGGAGCTATGCGGGCCGTAGTGTTGTGGAAGGGAGCAATACGGAGCGGAGCTTTGCGGAATGGAGTTATGGGAGCTGCATTATGCGGAGCAGAGCTGGGTAGCGCGGCATTGTGTCGAGCTAAGCTATGCAAAGAGAGCTATGTGGAGAGGAACTATGGGAGGAAAGTTATATGGAACTAATCTGTGTGGAGGCCAGCTATATAGAGAAAATGTAAGCGGAACGAAGTTATTTGGAACAGAGGTATGTAGAGTGAAACTATGCGGAATGATTATTAGGCTGTTCTCCCATGCAGCAGCACAAAATGCACTAATGTCTGCCGTTCATCCGCTTCCTTTCCTTTGCATTCTTGTCGAGCACTATTTCGTCCACGTGTTTTCTACTGGTGCACGACCCTGCACTCTGCAGTTTACTTAGGAAATAAATAGGATCCCAAATATTCACGTCGTGTCATTAAAACTTAATTACATGCATTGCGCTATAATGAAGCACTGGTAACGAGACTGAGCTACATTTTTCACTATCCCATTATCTTTTCTATTGTGTCTGTGTGGTCTTACGCAGGTGCGATGCACCAAAACGCTTATCAATGCATCAATATTCATGAGAGCGCTAGGTGCTTTGTTACGAGAAATGAATCGGGCATTGTGTTAAACAGTAATTAACGACCTGGGAGGTTTTTCATGCTTGTCAAAAACACAAGCTTTACAGATTATCATTCACCACATGGGAGATTTGACCTCGATATTGTTGTCGATCTTAAACAAACTGCGTTTTCTAATTCAGTTAGTTACAGGCTAGGCAACAAGACTTAATATACTTCAAAAGATTTCTTTAGGGCTACCCTGTCAAAGTGTTAAAAATGACCGCGTTTAGAAAATAGCTAAACCTGCTGCCCAAGGCCTGTAAAAAACAGATCGCTGTGGGCAGATACTCTCACGGATCGAGAATGACAGGAGTCCGCAAAAGAATCTTGTTTTACTAGATGATATCAGGTCACTGTGGGATGGTGGGTAGGAAAATGTGATACATTTTCAGAATCACATGCCATGAATGGCCTCATTGGAGTCTATGCAGGTCATGCGAGCTATTTCAGGTGGCTGACAGGCAGATCCAGTTACACCTGCCATACGTTTATAAACCTCCAGTTGGCAAGGATGCTCGTGGCGGCTCTTCTTGGTGTTCCACGACAATGTGCAATTCATCACCAACATGATGTTACTTCATTACGTTAATGTCATGAACAGCATACCTCCCTGGATTCTGTAAGCTGCAAACATGCTCTTTTATATTTTCGTTCTTTGTTTGCTATCGCAATGAGGCCTGAACATTTTTACACATGTCCAGCCATTATCATTAAACATCGTGATTTTCATAAACAACTTGCAAGCATTACACGCATGGTGCACAGAAAATCTGCATCGTGGCACATTTCGAAGGCCTCGGTCACCATCCCAGCTTTCTCAAGACGCTCGACTGGCCGGGCGGGTTTTTGCTCGGTCGGGGGGGGGGAGGGACCACGCCGTGGTGGCTGGACCCGCTCTGTCACCCGCCAGAGGTGCTGGCTGCTGCCGCCGCCACCGGCCCAGCCAGCCCGCCGGCCCGCCGGCTGCGGCGGTACCGCCGGCCCTCGCGGGTCGAGCGGTCACCGCCCAAGCAGTGAGAGCCGCCCGGACAGCGCCGCTTATGAATCAACCATGAGGCACCGCTAGACCGGATTGCACGAAGGGCCGGCTGGCGTGGTGGAGGGCGGCCCGACATAAAAACGCCATCTTCCTTGGTTGCGTTCTCATGATCCAGGAGCCGTGAGCTGCAAACTTATCAGGTTTCTTTTCCTCGAGCAGTGTCACCATAAAATGCCTGGTCGGGTAGTAAGCAAAGACTCTGCGTCGATTTTTGGTTTATTCTCAAGAGTTGCAAGGACCTTTGTATGCTGAACCTGAGCTGCAGCCCCCGCGACCGTAACAGCATGCTCTGATGTCCGTCAGGCAGGTTTGCCGGCAGGCGGTCGTCTTCTCGCATTAGATTCTGCAAGTTCCGTCTGTACTCGAGGAACAGTGGTACCATGACGGCTTTTGTCATTCTTCATTCATGTCACGTTTACAGCCACCGTTCTGTTGGCGGTGTCATTCTGGCCCGGTGTGAGAAAGCGCCGTTCCGGCAGACGATTCTAGGCCGTCTCACACCTCCATTGTGAAGTTCCGACAGACGTTGATGGTCCGCCCAGTACCTCGGTACAGCTGACTCGGCAGGCGACGCTATGTCCCCTCCCTTCCGTCTGCCCGGTGGCCTAGTGAATCCGTACAGCGGGGCGCCGAAATTCTGACCCGTATTACGGCACCAAACGGTGATGTTTTCCCGGACGACAGACCCGTTTTCAGGTCGTCCAGGCTGACTACTTAAGTTCTTCTGCCTTGACAGACTGCGATGGGGAGACAGCAGCAGACACTAGCGTCCGCTCCGCGGAGGGTATCTCATATAGCATTACGCCTCCAACAGGCCGTCTACCCGGACCTGCCAACCGTTAGTAACCAATCCGCAGTGGGCTATATCCGTACTAAATGGTGACACGCTACTTCAGCCTCACTAAATTAAGCGTCCTTGGAAACGCCTTTAAAACCGGATATGTTAAAATTATCCCAATTTGTTAGAGCTGCCGAGTTGCCTGTTATACTGACTGCTACGCTCTCTGTGGTCCAAACAGACAGCGCCCCTTCACATCCGGCTGCTCTTACACACTCCCTCCGCAGGATACCCCCTGCGGCGGGTGACGGTGCGGCGGTGCCGGCGCGGGCGGCCGAGGTCAGCTGACGGTCGTCGTTCGTCGGTCGCCCCGTACCGTTACTGAGTCACGCTGCATGACCCAGAAAGTGGCGGCGCCGCCGCCGCGCCGCGCCGCGCAGGAAGTGCAGCCGGCTGTCGCGGCAGTGAAAGTTGGCGATCCGAGCGGCCATCACCGGCTGTGGGGGGAGGGGGGGCGAAGGGTACCACCCGCGGGACGGCGGGCAGTACCTCTGTGAAATACGGGGAAGGGGCTGATCTCGGTCCATTTTCGCTCGTCAGTGCATGGGCGAAAAGCGAGAAAAGAACGAACACAAAAAAGAGGATCAGGACAACCGAAGGAGTCACATGGTGTGTGAGGATCTATGCTAAGTTGCTTATAATGCCCAACAGCTGACTCCTATCACTTCTATTAACGATCTAAACAACCGTTATTATCTCACGGTCATTAAATACTTTCATGCCATTCGGATCATCAAGCATGTGCTGTGTGACGCGTTGTAGCTTTATATGGCCTAGATGAAAGGGTGCTACCGAGTGGTCAAGTCGTTTCATATTCCAAACAATATCGGGTGCACGAACTGATTCACGAAACGTGCACACCTGTTCACTGGCCCCGCCGAACCAAGACCTGAGCCGTAGCGGTGGTGCGATTTTCACGCACGCGCATCGCTGAGGAGCTCACCGACCCATGGACCCACGCAAGCAGGGTGTTCACCTTTGGCACCCAGGCTAGGCTCCGTGGAGTCTGAGACCTCGGCTTAACAGAAACACTCCTTTGCATTTGCGGTCGTGCGGTGGCTTTGGTGTGGACGCATGAAGTACGCGTCGGACGTTTTCAACCCACGCAAATCATCCTCAACTGCCCGCGGAAGACGTGACGGCCGTAGCTCACTCCGCCGAGCCCGAAGGGTCAGCAGACCTGAGCTGCGGCTGTCGGAGCCGGCGCTGCAGCTGTCTCGGCGGGTGCTCCCCTCTGAGCGCGCTTTCCTCGCGGGTCAGACCGGCGGCCGTGTCAGTCGGCGGCCGACGGCGGGGTTCACCGGCCCCCAGCGGGCCCGATACGGCCGGGCACGAACTGCGGCGACGCCTGACGAGCGCCGGCGAGGATGACGACCTCTCATGACGGCGACTGCCGTGCTCTGCCGAGCCCAGGGCCGGAGACTGGCTGGTGACGGCGACTGACGAGCGCTGACGATGACGACGACTTCTGATGACGGCGACTGACGTGCTCCGACAAGGCCGGCGACTCGCCGATGCCGGCGACTGACGAGGTCTGAATGGCCGGCAGCTCACTGGGAACTGGCATTAGTCCAATCCGGCCGCATCGTTCGTCTGACCTGAGCTCAAACTCGCACCGGAAACAGCGCCGCAGTAAGAGGCTCTCCGGGGCACGGCACCGTTCGTGACACCGAAAACTCTCCCGGGTTTATTGTCCTGTCATCCTCTTGTTTGCGGTGTGGTCTCACATCCTCGCCTAGTGCCTGATCACGTGCCCTTGCCTACACGCTTCAGACGCGTCCATCCACCGTTCGGCGCCTCGGACTCGGCGCCCGCCAAATGCGAAGGGAGCGCAGCATCGCTGGGTTGCTGCTGTTCACAACGTTGCAAATTAAGTGAGGCTTAGGCCCAAAGGTCAGGCTTGTCGCGGTCTAGGGCCGATTTTGTGTTATGTACCGTGTCTCACGATTTGTAATGTTCAGAATTGCCAGAGTTGGTCACAGGCTAAGCGGACAAGAGCGCCTTTGGTGTGATGCTTTGGTCATTTATGATGAGTGCAACAGTCGTGAGCCGATGCCTCCATTTTGCATCTCAGTATACAGGAGTACATAGATGCACAGAGGTTTCGCCAGACGGGAAAGGTAATGATTTGTTTATGAATTTTTGTTTTTATTAGAGAACTTCAGACAGAGATGGCATGCAAAAGACGAAAAAAGGAACATATCGCTCATTCTGACGTGACTCTCTTTTAAGTAGGGAGATGGTTATAGTCAGACGACTTAATATCTTGAAGATATAATCAGCCGGTCATGACATCTTCTATTCCAGAGGTATAATTCATGTCGATGTCGTTTCGCGAGAGCAGACTTGTGCTTGATTCCTCTTCGGAGAAGTCGATTCCGGATCCGACCCATTGCTTTCTGAATCGATTCTGGCTCTGACTCAACGCGATCTTCCAAAACTTCATCGATTCTTATTCGAACTCGAGATGAAACGGGCGTGACCATTAATCGGAATCGATTCCTGATTCCAGATCCGATTCCGTAGACAACCCTATGGCTCAATTTCAACACTGCGATTGCGGCATTTACTGGTGGAATTCTCTGGCCGGAAAGGAATAGATTCCGGAGTCGATTCTGGTTCCGATGGAATCGATCATAAGTCTGGAAGGTAGGCTGATGCAATGTTATGGATCTAAATTTCATACCTTCTAAGCAAACCTTGCACCTAATGTCATTTTCCTATGGCTGTGGAACTTGATCGTGCAATTTGCCGCAAACTGAATATAAGACCTTTCGTTCTTCATCGCGTGAATTCGGCTGCTCTTATTCGAATGAGTAACAATACTGTTGCTCTTGTTTCGTGCTGTCGAAAAAAGTGCCCGTGTGGACTGCGGAGAGGATCTGTGTTCGATTATTCAGAAAATTACGTAGTGAACTAGCGCTCAGGTGTTTGATGCAGTTCTTTTGCGAGCTGACAAGCTGATGGTCTCTGAGAACATTCGCAAAACAAGAAACCACTTGCCCGTTAATTGAGGCCGTATTAAAACGAAAGTGGGGGACAAAGACGGGCGGACAGGCTCGAATGAGAGGAAAACCACATCCTCTGCTTTCACGAGGCCGTGACAACGCCTCTGGCATTTCCTGTCCGTCAACCGGAAACACGAGGCAGCGTTGCGCCATGCACCAGACCTGGATGTACGGATGTTCCGGCGGGCCACCAATGCCAGCACATGAAGCAACAGTTGCTTCACCGCTGTCGGTTTAGACAAAAAGTGTGTCCAACCGCATGGGCTTCCCAAAAATGAGCGCCCAGACGACAGGAAGACAAGCAGACGGTGTCGTCGGCAGTCACCCACGCACCCTCCCACGCGCCTCGCCCGACCCCGCCTCGCGCGCGGCGGCCGCGGCCGGCCGGCGGCGGCGCCGCGCCCGCCGTGTGTGACCCACATACCCACGGCGGCGTGGTGCGGCCACCGAGACGAGAGACGGCCGGCCTGCCGGACAACAACAGCCAGCAGAGGCCGGCCAGCGGGCAGCGGCCGGCGCCGACCGAGCGGCGGCCGACGGCGGCGAACCGTTCCGAAATCAGGACGGCCGGACGCAAAACGATCGATCTTGATGGAGAGCACCGGGTTCAGGGGCGTCATTTATTATCTTGATGGGCGTTTGTGATTAATGCAGTTATGATGTGACTCTGACTGCTGTTGCCTGCTGTCTAAATACCTGGTTGCGAAAAGCTTCATTGCCGGTTATTACGGAGGCTGCGACGCGGAGCCATCGACAGAGGAAGCTGTCGAGGCGGTGGGAATATCAATGGCCGTCGTGGACGTCGCAAACTCGGATGAAGTCTACCGTCATTCGGTAGCTAAGACCCATGTTTAGTTTGTAACCGAAGGGCAGTGACGGTTCGCGGTCTGTGGATGAACGAGTCGACGGAATTGACATGTCACGGTCGTTAAACTTTGGCAATGAGCCGTGCCAGTGGTCGTGACTGTTTGCTATGGTCGGTGACTATTTTCTCTGCCGATGTCAGTGGAGCAGGCTCGTCGCGCGTTCCGGCATGGTGGAAGTACAAAGAAAAGTGGTGCCATTCCATCTGTCATCAACAACGCAAGTCACTTCAGATGATAGTGAGTGGAGCTGCCAAAGCCATCGAAAAGAAGGAAAAACGTAGAAATGGTGAGATCGTAGGCGGACGACATAAGAGGAAAGAGGAGAGGATGAATCGCTAAATAAATGTGCAAGCGGAGACGACGAAGTACTTCTGGCATGAAGAGAAAAAGAAGTAGCAGAAAAAGGACGGGGGAAGTAGAGCGTGGAGCATGTGGAGGAGAAAATGAAACAGTGGGAGTGGAGAGAGGTGAGAGGATGAATGGGCCTGCAGAAAATGTAAAGATCGAAACGGAAGATAGTCGGTAGGAACGCATGATAGAGATATTAGAAGAGCAAGAGAAATGAAAAGAGAGATACAGGGAGATGGACGTAGAAATAGAAGGGAATGAAAAAGATGGATAAAAGGATACAGTGAAGGAGAAAGAAAGAAAGAGAAAATGAGAAAAGGACAAAGAAGGGGAACTGAGAAAGGGAGAGAAAGAGAGAGAGTGGGAGTGAGATGGAGACAGAAAATGAGGCAGAGAGAGAGAGAGAGGGAGAGAGGTGCCATCTACCGGCTTCTGTACGCGGAGCTGGTGAAGCAGGGAGGGAAATACAGCGGCTCGGCCGGCTCCTGTTCGCGGGAACTGGTGACGTGGGGAGGGAGATACAGCGGCTCGGCCAGCTCCTGTGCGCGGGAGCTGGCGACGCGGCGCGTGCCGGCACCGTTAGCTGTCTCCGGGCGCTGGCGGTGGGACGGCGGCCGCCGCCGGCTGATGGGAATGGGACCGGCTGCTCGGCCGGGCCTCACGCCGCACAGTAAATGGAACACCTGGCGCGCCCAACCAGCACCAACACAAAATGGAGCGCCGCTGCCGCTGCCCACTGGCCAGCGCCGGAACTGATCGCTAATCACGCCAGCGCTGCCCCCATTTGCTTACGGTTGGCGGCTGAGAAGAGCCGGGAATGATAGGGCTCCGGAGCAGCGGGCATCATTTCGAGGACAGCGCGGCCCACGCTGTCGGACTGTGAGTCGCCGAGACATTCATTGCTGTCAGATTTGGCGGATGCGGTCCATTACGGGAGCTGATTTATTGATGCCAGCCTCCGGAGCTGACCATCCAGAACTGTGCTGATGGGCGGAGTTGAGCTGATGGACGCTCGGAAATGACATCGCATTGATGCTACGACAAAATGTTGTGTGCACTTCCCCTTTGATGACTGTGATTGTTTCGTGATAAAAAGATTGATTATGGTGTGATCGCCATCGCTTGATTACAGCCGCGTTGATGTCGGAGGTTTCTTAGTGCCTCGGCAGCGTGTCCTGTGAGATATTCAGACACAGTATCCTGCATGGTCGGTTTCTGTCGTTTGATGATGGACCGGCGGTCCACTCCCAGGCGACAGATGGTCGACACTCCATAACGGACCGCGTCATTAGCGCCATTGCTCATAGGAAGGGACGGTGCTTGGGCGCACGCATCGTGCGGCCAGTGCGTCGTCCACGACGCTCCGTTGGCCGGAAGAGAGTTGCTGTTCGGTGTTTTTCCGTGTTTGTGAGTTTACCACAGACCAAACGAACTCGTTGGACTTCACGATTTTCACACTCCCAAATTAACGATATCGTAAAGAAACAGGTGAATGCGTCATGGTGGAAGCCCGTGCCGAGCCTGCCGCGTTGTCGTCCATTTGCGTGCCGCGGTGTTCGTGTCCTATTGTGCGTTAATATCTCCGGCGACCTCGATAGCCGAACAAAAACACATTACCGCTTGGAATGCCAGGCGCTGCACAAAAGGTCGCCTTGGATATGAATCGTGACACACTAACCACTGCATGACATTTGGACTCCTGCCGACAAAAGAATGATGCACTGTATACCCCGGACATTCGTCTGTGGGGAGCCACAGGCTGGCAGGTCCCTATTGTTGGAGGCGTTGAACTGACCTGCGGTATATTCCAGCCCCACGGCAGTAATCATACAGGATGACCAAGTGTGCCACACACAACAATGCAGCCAACGAAATGTGTGTTAACCGCAATATGTGCGCTCGTGTAGTGAGCTGGACAAGCGGAAAAACCTTGGGAGTTCCACTACCAATTGTATTGTTCACGAGCGGTCGTTCCCGTGCCGCCAGTGGGTTACGGCCCACAAAGTGGACGCAGTACACGTCCTAAGGCAGCCACCCCATGACAGTCGTATTTCCGCGCCGTCAGGTTTCCTGGAGGCCGTCCAGCCGGTGCAGAGCCCGACGACGAGCCTGCTCGGCGCTGCTGGCCAGTCCGCCCCGAGCTTGGAGGACGCTCGGCGTCCGATTCCTGCCGACCTCAGGGAGCAGGACAGCGCGCACAGACAGTCCGCCGGCGCAGTGCGCGGCGTGAACGAACCGACAGGCGGAGGGCATGAACCGCTGGCCGGCGCGGGGCCGTCGGCCGCCTCAGCTGTGATATCGAGCCGCGCCGACGCCGGCGCGGCGGCCGGCAGCTCGGTCGGCGCCGGCTCCGCGGGTGGGCCGAGTGAAGAGGGACGGACGAGTGACGGAGAGGTGACGTCGGAAGTCCGCGCAGGCGGCGTCTGGGCTTCTGAGGCGGGCCTGGACGCCTCCCTGGCCGTGCCGGCTCCTGTGGAGGTCAGGTCCGGGCGGGCGCTCGGGATAGTGCCTGTCTCTCTTGTAGTGCCTTCGGAGAGGGTGCAGCGGTCCGTGGCGTCCTCTGACGGCGGCGCAGCAGGCGCCTCCGCCGGCGCCGCCCCGCCGCGGCTTGCCCGCGAGGCCACAGTGATCGCGGCGCCCCCCAGCGGCCGCCAGTCGTCCGCCTCGCCGTGGGAGCCGCGCGCCAGCTTCGCCGCCTCGGACGCGGCCGAAGAGGGCGCCGAGGGCCGCAGCGGCAAGCCGGACGTCAATAGCGTGCTCAACAGCATCATCAGCCTGCTGGGCGACAATGTGCGGCTGGTGGGGCCGCCGGCCGACCGCGCGCCAAACCGCGGCCCGAACCGGCCGCCGCGGCCGCCGCGGCCGCCCGGCCGGCCCGCCGGCCCCACCCGCATCAACAACCGCGGCCCGCCGCAGTTCGTGCCGGTGAAGAACCGGCCGGCGGTGCGGCCGTACCCGAGCCACCTGCCGCCGCCGCTGCGGAAGCGGCCGCACGGCCGGCCGCCGGCCGCCGTCCGGCCGCAGCGGCCGCCGATCGCGCCGTACGCCAACGGCGTGCCGCTGCCCGAGCAGCTGGTGCCGCTGCCGGGCGCGCCGACGCCGACCACGCCGGCGCCGCCCGCGCGCCAGACCGTCGTCACCGACGTCGAGCAGCTGTCGACGGCGGCGGCGGTAACGCCGACGGCCGCGGCCGAATCGACGATGGTGGCCACGGCGGTGACGACGACGACGCCGGAGACGACGACCGAGGCGGCGACGGAGGAGGGCGGGTAGAGGGCGACGGTGGAGAAAAGAGCAGCGCGACGACCACCACCGAGTCGTCGACGCAGCAGGAGACGACCACCGAGGCCGCCCCGGAGGCGACGACCGAGTCTCCGTCACCGCCGACGACTTCGGACGCCGCCGGCGCCGAGACGACGGCCGAGCCGGCCGCAGAGACGACGCCGGCGCCGCCGTCCACGACGGAGGCGGCCCCCGTCGGCCCGGCCGCGCCGTCGCCGCCGGCCGAGCCGGGCCGGGCGCCGCAGCAGTGGGTCGAGATCCCCAGCACGCCCAACGTGCCCGTGACGTCGTCCGAGAGCCCGGCGCCGGAGACGGAGCGGCGGCCGGCGCCGGTCGCCACGCCGCCGCTCCGGCGCCCCGTGCGGCCGCTCTCTGTCTTCTCCGGCCGGCCCGGCTCGGTGGCGGACGCCGCCCGGCCACGGCCGCCGCCGCCGCGGCCGCGGCCCCAGCCCGTTCAGGCGCAGCGCGTCGGCGAGGTGTTCGACATCACAGTGTCGGCGGCGCAGGGCTTCGGCGGCGGGCCGCGCCGGCCGCCACAGAACCCGTCCGGGACAGCCGTACGTCATACCAGGTACTGATGCCAGCGCCGAGAAATGGATGGACTGCAGACGACTGCGATCTCGAAGGAACGTAAAAAAAAATTGTGACGTGACAGCTTGGTGACGTAACAGTTTCTCCAAACGACACCTCACGCTGTGATGTACAGCTGGGTTTTTGATGCTGATCTATAGATCTTAAGTAACAAAAATAATCACCAAATTTCAGAGCTCAAATTCTTTTAAGCCTGAACACTTTGCTAAGTTTTTACCTGCCGACGGCTGGCTGTGCTTTCTGCTGGCGCCCGTTTTTCGTCACGTTTGCTGATGCCCCACTCCTCTCCAGTGGACATTAACCAGCTACGCCGTCCCGGAGATATCATCACAGAGCCGGACGCCGTCAACAACGTCGTCTCCATCGACGGCAGGCGCACCTACTTCGACCTGGCGCCGACGGGCGCCACCAAGGGCGGCACGTTCCAGGTGAGGCACACCAGAGTTCAACTGATGTAGTTGCATTTTCTGGCATCTCATGATGATCAACCGTTTGCATACGTTTTTTTTCCAGAGAAACGCTTCTGATATAATACCGGACAAAAACTATGGCTGAAAATAACTAGATATATGGTCGTAAATTAGTATCATGTGCAGGGCGATTTTAGGTGTTGATAGGAGATAAAGCTGGGGCCGTGAAAGATATTTTCCAGCGTGGAGGCTGATGCTGAATGCTGGCGGTTCTAAACTGTCTTCGGACATTGGTTCACCTATGGTCAGTGATATCCCTCCCTGCCTCTGCAGACGGTGGGCGCCGGTCTCGGTCTGGGGGGCCAAACCCCGCCCCAGGAGCCGGCGCCCCCGGCCCGGCCCGTCCGGCCCGCCCGGCCCGCCCGGCCCGCCCGGCCCGCCCGGCCGTCCAGCTACCAGACGTCTCAGTGGCCCCAGAAGCCGGCGGCGCCCCCACGACAGCGCCCCCAGCCGGCGGCGCCCCACAGGCAGCGGCCCCAGCAGCCAGCGTCCCTGTACCCAGGACAGCGGAGGAGACCCTCCCCGCCGCCCATCAGGTGAGAGAGAGAGAGAGAGAGAGAGAGAGAGAGGAGGGCGAGGGAGTCGTGGGTTTCGTCGACGCTGTCAGGTTTCCACGTCACTATAGCTGTGTCTGAAACTGCGTTGTTTGGGCAATTTGTTCCACTCAAGAGTTTACCTCCGGTGTGTTTTAAGGCCGTAACGCATGCAAACACATTATAGCGAAACGCCGAGTGTTATCCAATGCAGATCAGCATATTATGTTGGACGTAGCTCGGCATGTATTCTTAAACAATTGCCATTCATGCTGCCCGTCTCGCGTGTATCACATTCTGGATCACAATATCCCAGCTGCTCTTTCGACACATTTCACGTGGTTTTCTCTCAGAATCGACACGTGTATCGTGGGCGACGACACCACGTGTAAGCGGGAGTACAATGAGCGCTGCCGCACGGAGGACGGGGTCTCCTCGTGTCTGTGTCGGCCCGGCTTCAACCGCCTCCGGCCCCGCACGGCCTGCAAACGTGAGCAGTGGGGCTGGCGGGGGCAGCGGCTTTTCGGAATCGTTGGCTTCTGCCAGGAAAATAAGTCCTTCAGCTTTGATTGCAACTTGAAACATCCAGAAAGCATGCCGTTCCATGTCTCTTGCTGCGAAAGGGAAAGTTTTACCGTTGCGGCTTTCGCTCGGTCTTGCCGTGCTCGCGGGAAGCATGAAGGAAGCATTGTCCAGTTCCAGTTGATCTAGATTACCCCTTTCGATTCAAAGACAATGTGGAGTATCTAAAATGGGACTGAATTTCATTGCGGGCTCGAACTGAGACTGGTTGCCAGTTGAGCACGGGCAATCAGTCAGAACCAAAGCGTGAATGATGTGCGATTCTTGTATTTTCGCTAGCTCCGTTCGGGACAGCAGTTTCAAGGTCGGCGCGTGGCGTTTCAGGCGTAGTGTCGGTCGTGATGTCGGTGAAGGTGGACGGCGTCGGCGACCGCCGGCTCGCCTGGGACTCGTCGCTGGAGAATCCGGACTCAGAGGTGTTCCAGCAGCTGGCCTGGGACGCTGAGCACGCCGTGAGTTCTGCGGCACGAGTTTCGCCCTGCGCTCTCCAAACGCAAACTCAGAATCATCTCACGAACCAAACTGCTTGATTCCGAGATGACCATGCACCATCCACAAAGTCAGTAATTTTCAGAACAGGTAAACTGAGTCGAGTTTCACCCTTCGGCGGCCGTCTGGACACGATGGTCTGCCTTGCTCCTCAGATCGCTTCCGCTATGTCCGGCACCACCATGCGCGACATCTACATGGGCAACAAGGTGAGCGGGTTCTACCCGCTGGGCGGGCGCGTGGTGCTCAACACGACGGTCAGCCTGCTGGACACGGCGCAGACGCGGCGCCGCCAGGTCAAGGACGAGCTGCAGCGCCAGATGGCTCGCGTCATCAGGGCCGGCGACAACAGCATCGGCGACTCGAGCCTGTTCGTCGAGGGCCCGCTGAATCCGGTGCCGCGCGTGCAGGGTGAGTGGAGCGGCGGTCGGATGGACGGAGATGCCGGCTCCTGTTGGAAGGCGTGGATGAAAAGCCGCTCGAAAATCGTGTGCATGACACCCAACGAGAGCAACATTTATCGCGGCCCACCTATGCACAACTAAATTTCGTTCGCATGTAGGTTGAAACCGAAGACAGCGAATACTTTATATGTCGATATATTGCGCATCACAATCCTCAGTCTTTCCGAGTTTTTTTCAAATGTTATTGCCCAGAGAGCCCGTTCGGGGCCTTGCACGGCAGGTGGCAGTCGTCCATCAGTTGAGCCGCGTTTCCCGGCCCTCAGACCTGAACGAGTGCAGCGACCCGGACCAGCACGACTGCGACGAGAACGCCGAGTGCAGCAACGTGTTCGGCAGCTTCCTCTGCCAGTGCCGGCCAGGCTACGACGACCGGTCAGTGCGGCGTGTCGGTCCCTCCCTGTCGTCGCGGTACCGACAGCGGTTCCCAGCGTCCGTCCGACGTGACGGCGAGGACCTGAAAACATCGGCCCCGATATCGCGCTAAAAACGCGGCTTTTCGAACCACGTGAATGTTTCTTTAAGAATGCAGATTCATTCATACGACGAGAATGGCTTGATGGTGGCTGGGCCCGGCTAAAGTGCTTCACGCCATTGTCGGGCCGTGATGGGGCATCGCCCCCGGCGCCGACCCGGAACCGGCGCCTGTGAAGGCGGTTGAAATGTCGACCCGGAAGTGATGACGGTGAATAGTCTGTTGGTATCAGACCGGAAATTACGAAAGGTTAACGGCAACGGGAGATGGCAACACTGAGGGGGCATGAAGGTGGCAAGGCGTGCATAATCGTGGTCGAGGATGGTGTCGCATCCAGACATTCTGCAACGGTTTGTCACGGCGTGAGCTGACATATAGTTTCAGCAATGGGTTTGGAGCATTACCGTTAAAATAAAAGTGCGACGCAAGTTATCTATTTCAGCAAAAAAATGATAGAACTGGGACATCGAATGAGGATAAAGAACGTTTTGCTGCTTCGAAAAGGATGCGAGTGCCATCATTTCTAGATTTCTCGGTGCGTTGTCATAATTTTACAACGTGATTTCGATATGAAAGACGTAGTCATTGGCAGTTGGGCAACGATCATGATTTCTGCTTTTAGGTACCGCAGTGACGTGCAAAGGGCAGGAAGGTACTGTGATTCCTGCACTGACGACTACTGCAGCGACCGGGGCACATGCCAAATCTACGACGGAGAAAAAACTTGCCAGTGAGTGCGAAGGACTGGTAGAATGTGTTTATTTCAGTCTCGAGTTCCAAAAAAATGTGCTTCTAGTTCGTACGAATGCTGTTGTTGGTGAACTCAAGTGTATGTAATGTAATAAGAGCAAACTTACGGAATGAGATTGGTTGGCAGAACATCTATCATGGTTCCGTTCTTGTGTTTTGACCCAGTGGGCACGGCTTTGACGTTCCAGCTTGCCGTAATAGTTTTTGGCGCTTTCATATATCGCCGACCTCGTTAGCCAAACGGCGCAGCGCCATAAAACTGACAATATTCGGTGCATGAGTTCTGCGCATTCTAGTGTTTGTCCTGTTTGACTGTTGTGAGCTACGAGGCACTGCCTCTTGGGCCTAGGCGTTCGCGTCTTGGGTCAAGGAGTCAGTGAGTCGTCTGAACATTTGTGGAAAGCATGACTGACATCATACAATGTCATGCCAAAATGGCATCGTGAAGACGATGTTTTTGTACAGTTTTGCGGTTTCTTTGACTTTCCTTGATCTGCATCGATAAGCTGGTCCTGGAAGTGTGCAGGATGTGTCATACTGTCGTAAGAGGTCAAGGTAGATCATCCATGGCGTCGCACAAGGTCATCATAGGTTAAATTCATATATGGCGATTTTCGAATATAGTCAGTTTACTACGTAAAACCATTTAGACTGACAGTTGAAAGACTGTTGTGCAAACGCAAGTTTTTAGAGGCATTTGATGGGATTCTATCGTGTTTATGGACATGATGCGCCGTATTAGCCATACACCAAAACCAATTGACCTCTTAGATCCAGCTTGGATGTGATGCTTGTTCGGGAGCTAACATTTTGGTGTACGGAGATATTTTATTATTCTGATTTTCATGAAGCGAGCAATCTGTATCCGTCATCTCGTGTAAACTGAAACATTCATCGTGGCCTTCCGGGGTTCGGCTCGATAGTTCGCCTTTCTCTCCACAGATGTCGCGGCTCGTACTACGGAGCGCGCTGTGACATTGACGGCGAGGTGCTGGGGGCGGCTCTGGGGGCCACGGCCGCCGCTGCCGTCATCATCGTGGCCACTTTCATCTGTCTCTGCAAATGGAGGTAAACAATGACGGTCGGCACGGGTCGCCATCTGTGCCGCGGCGTCGCTGTCGTTATTGACACGCGTAACTGGCTGTCACCGGCGAATCCGGGTCGGAGGAAACACGTGAGCGCGTACAGCTGTTTCTCTCATGCATCCAATTTTGTGGTCTTTACAATAAATGTGGAGCCTGCCTCCACAGTTGGACTTTTATTCTGGTTTCTCAAAACGGAATCGAGCCAAAGAAAAATGCAAAACCAAGGCTGTTGTTGGAAAATGCCAGTTGATGATGATTTGGTTTGATTGCATCCCTTGATACGTGTCAACATGGACATCAGCATTGCCTGAAATCGTTTGGCTCGCACGTTGATTGATGTCTTACTTCGTGATTGCAACCTTCCATGTCTTACTTGATGATTGCAGCGCAAACAGCATGGCAATTCCTCCTTATTGACGTTTTCGCCTGTCATCGGCAGTAAACGCTGGCACAAGGGCCAGGGCCACAACAAGGTGGAGATGGGCACGCTGGGGGCGGCAAGCGCCTACTCCTTCATGAAGCCGTCGGCGGCGGCGGCGGCGCACGCCAACTTCGCGCTCACCATGGAGGAGCGCATGCGCTGGGCGCGGATGGCGGAGGCCATGGGGCATCAGAACCTGTACGCGGTGAGTGGCCTGCCGGCTGGCCGGCCGTCCGGCTCCGGGACCGCCGACACCAGACGTGCCTGGTATCGACATGAGCACGCCGCGCGGGAGCCTGCCGCCGACAGGCGGGGTCGGTTCGGCCGGCCGCGGGGTGACGACGCACGGGAGGACGAGGAGAGTTCAGGGCTGCACTGTGTGAGCGCGTCGGACTCGGCAGAGAAGTGACTAGATCGCACTGGACTGGACTGGACTGACCACGATTCACGGCTCACCGCAGCACGTAGTTGTGTTTGTAGTCTGTGTCTGTGGCGGCGGCGCCGTCTTGTGACTTGCTGTGTTCTGTCCAAAGTCTAACCCGCAGTCGTTTGTGTGCTTCGCTTCTGTATTTGGCCACTAACCACTTCGTAGAGCTTTCCACGCTGTGTCGCTCTGTAAAAAACCTATTCACTCCGACTTTCCTGCTTCCCTTTTCTCTTCTCCGGAGCCTGTCGACGAACGAGGACCGACGACTCGCTGTAACGGCCGACTTCTGACGTTCACAGGTCCCGATCAGTCCCATGTTCGCCTCGCACCCTGCCCTGAACCGGTCCGGCACCATCTACTCCTCGATGCCTCGCCACTCCCCCGCGGCCGTCCACCTCTCCATGACGCGCCGCCGCGCCGGTGCCATGCACTCGTCCATGGAGTACATCCTGACCCCGGTGGTGGCCGCGCCCCGGTCCCGGCACGGCTCGGGCGGCGGCGACCAGGCCTTCTCCCGCACCCTGTCCCTCCCGCCGCAGCAGCGGCTGGCCCGCCCCAAGGCCGGGCCCTGGTGGCTGCCGGCCCGACTCAGGGCCAGCAAGAAGACGCTGGCGAGGAGCGCCGGCGAAAAAGTTAGTAGCTGGCGTCGGCCGCCGCCGGCCGGCCGCGGCGTGCCGCGCCCCTGCGGCCCCGCCTGGGGCCCTCGGCGCCGCCCCACTAACCCTAGGCCTAGGACGAGCGCGGGCGTGAGCGGCGGCCAGCCGCTGTCGCTTGGCAGCGCCGAGAACGCCGCGCGGCGGCGATCGCGGTCGGAGCACGGCTGCGCCCTGCTCTGGGAGCGCGACCGGCATGCGCGGACGCCCGGCGTCCGCTGTAGAGGGCCGCGTGGACAAGTTAGTACGGCGCATGCGTAGACTAGGCTCGGCACCGCTGCACGCACGGGCAGGGTCGGAAGACTGTTGCCAGGTCACCGCGGTGGCCGGCCGACGCTGCGTCTGCATTGAAGGGCCGCACCGGAGGAGGCACCGGATCGGCGTGCTTCCACCAGACATTCAGCGGTGAATTGTCGGCCGGATGATGGTTTGATGAACGTTAATTGACGGTCTTAAAATATCCCACTCATAAGAGAAAATTTAACTGCACGAAGTGTCCTTTAGCCTGGATCTGAAACGGATAGCTTAAGACGATATAACTGCATCCTGATTATTCAGACCATGGCGTGGGTGCTGCTTGGCATGAAAGACGTGCTTCCATTTTGAAAGACCTCATTGAGCCTCTGTGTGGCAAGGGGTTTCTGAAACGTGTTCCTAGTTTCGACTGAATTATTTAATCTACACATAACTTTCAGTAGGGAAACTTAGTTAAAATCTCACAAAGTCTAGAATTAAAACGGAAAACGTTACACAGGAATCGTCAGTACTCAGATCATCGTCAACCAAACAGTAGCATGGAAGCAGTAGCACTAGAATCTGGAGAGATTTTGTGCAGCCGCCATCGGTGCAAAACGCCTCAGCAACTCCATTTCCAGCTTGCCACGCTGGTGTATCTGTGACGGTGGGGCTATGTCTAGTGCTCGGGCCTGTCCACGTCGACCGACCCTCGACCCTCCTGGCCCTGCCACTCTGTCGCCCCCTGCGAGCGTGCCCAGCTGACCCAGGGTCGTCCTGTTCCCAGCCGGAGCCGCTCTACGGCGGAGGCGGCGTGCCGCTGTACGCCTCGCAGCCGAACCTGCAGGCCGGCCTGCCGGACGGTCCTGCCAGCCTCAACCTGACCAGGAGCGGTGAGTTGGGGGGTCCGGTCATTTCGGCGTCCTCCTGTCAGTGGCCCGCGGACCGCCCCAGGAGCCCGGGACGTCGAGGACTGCCAGCAGTCCCGGGGGCCAGGATCTGGAGCCGGGTCGATGATCGCCGTTGCGCGAGGAGCGGCGCGTGCGGCACGGGCTGCTCCTGAACGCTGAAAGTGGGGCCGTATCCGCGGCTGTTTAGATAGCGCTCGATGGGTCTCGTCGGACCGGTTCGTGCTATCGCAAACTGAATCAGTCGCTGCGAGATGGCCCGTATTTGCCAATTTCAGCTACTTTGGAATCGTGGCCGTTTTGATAATCTGCACAGTGGGGAGCCCGTTTACGGCTGGCTATTGTCGTCAAGTTTTCCGGAGGCCCAGGGAAGGTGCAGTCCCTATCTGCTATGCATGAGATCGGGCGCTGCTTGGAAATGGATCGCCCATCCCACTGGATAAGACCCAGAAACGGGAGCCCTTTGTACAAGTTGTTGGAGTTGCGGCCAATAAGCGTGCTATTAGAGTCGGTCGACTCACTCGGATAGCCGATCACCATCTGAAGCACTGGGAACGTGCCTCGCATGCCTCCCTGACGCACGCAGGAGGGGTGTCTCGCGAGAAGCTAGACGCATGCGCTCATTCCCTTTCAGTCATCCCCTTTCAGACTTCGATTCCATCCTGTTTGTGTTGAATATCACATCAATTTAAGTGTATTGTGTTCGTGCCGTTCTTCGTAAATTTAGCTTGGTTGATTTTTAGGCATCGGCTTCGTCAGACCAAGTACCTTGTGAAAAACCGTGTGCCTTTTTCTTCGTTACTCTTAGTCGTTCCCCGCGTATCGCATTTCATACTCCAGACCCTCACCAGAACAGTTCTTTCAGTTCATCGTTGAGCCCGCCCACTCCCGCTGGGCGCTGGCTCGGCCGGGTTTCTCGTCCTCTCCCGGTCACGCCGTGCCCGCTGCGTCTCTCAGTCTCTGACAGCCCCTCTGCGTCTCCGGCCGCCTCCTCCCGCCCGCTAACTCTGCTGCCGTCTCCCCCCGGGCCGCTAGGTCTGCCGCCGTCTCCCCCCAGCCGCTAACTCTACCACTGTCTCCTGTCGGCCGCCAACTGTGCCGCCGCCTCCTCCCGGGCCGCTAACTCTGCCACTGTCTCCTGTCGGCCGCCAACTGTGCCGCCGCCTCCCTGCGGCCCACTAACTCTACCTCTGTCTTCTCCGGGCCTCTAACTGTGCCGCCGTCTCCCCCGAGCCGCTAACTCTGCCTCTGTCTTCTCCGGGCCTCTGACTGTGCCGCCGTCTGCGCCAGGTCGGCCGGCGTTCGCGGCGCAGGCTCTGCGCTCCATGACGCCCGTGTTTCCGGGCGCTGAGCGGGTGCTGCCGGGCCGACCCGGCCGCACGCCCATGCCCGGCGACGAAGAGGAGTTGCGGGCGGGCCACGGCCTGCCCCGGCCCAGGTCACGGGGCTCGCTGGCTGTGAGTACCCCCGCTCCGTCCGGCCCCGCGCCGGCAGGTCAGGCTAGGGGCCAGGGCGCGGCCCATTTTGAAGTGAGGGTAGGTGTTAGTTTGAAGATTGGGATGTTAGAGACTGATACGGAAGGTGGCTTGAGATGGGTGTAGCTGCGATGTCAAGGTGCTGGTGATTCTGAAGTAAAGGTGTTGGTGGGATGTAGGTCTCTAGCTGCGCATGAACTTTGGTTCTGAATGGCACCGCAGGACTTAAGACTGATCAGTGCTGATGAATCTTGTACAGCCATGCATACATTCTCTTTAAGTATTAAAACATTTGAACCAATAACTGTATCTGCATACCTCGTTGCCACTAGCTCACGTAGAGACTTGACAGATAAGATAACATACAAGACTGATAGCTGCTGTCATGGCTTCTTAGAAGCTGCGAAGCAATTTTTCCGCATATCATTATCTGTATACACATATAAATGGTCGATTTAATAAGTCCTTTTTTCAAAATATACAGAGGCAGTATGTGACTAAAATCTTGACCAAATTCGGCGAAAAAAACTTTTTGCGGAATTTGCTGTGTGCTTATCATGTCACAAACAACACAAAGGCTGGCTGCAAACAGCACGGCATATCAGGCACTAGCAGCACCGCGGAATGCCGGCCAAGCTCGGCCTCTCCCGACATGGACGACCGACCAGCTGACACTACCCCCCCCCCCCCCCCCCGACAGCAGCCCCCGTCACCCGGGCCGCCGCCGGCCGGCCCGTGACCCCGCCCCTGACTGGACGTGTGACGCTTGCAGTACGATTACCCGACCCTGTCGGCGCACGACTTCCCCCTGCACCCGGCCGCGTCGAGCTCGACACAGCAGCTGGTGTGCGAGCCGGGCCGCGGCGGCCGGCCGGCGCGCGCCTCCTCGCGTGACAGCCTTTACGAGACGCTGCCGGCGCACGGCGGCGGCGGCGCGGCGGCCGCCCACCGGCAGGCGGCTGAGTGCGGCCGGGACGAGCTGTTGTTTGAGAAGAGCAACAGCTGGCGGATGGCGTTTTGAGGGAGGAGCAGGTACGGACGGCGGCGGGCGCGAGCCGGGACGGTGTTGCCCAGGATGGGGCCGTCCCGGGACATGGTGGTCTGGGAGCCGGGTCGGAACCTCTGTAATCATCGCGGACGTTGGTTTGTGGTCGGTTGACCCACCGCTTTGTTGCAAGCCATTGATATGACAAGTTAATCCTGTTACATTGTCGTACTGAATGGTGTTAACAGTCAAAGCACAAGTTGTTTCGAGACTTTTCGACTGCCTGATAAAATTTCGATGCTTTAGGTGCATATTAAGATCAACGTTATGTTTGGATGAAGCATGTTTAGCCCTATTCCCGGCAGGGGGGCTGAATCCGGCCCCCCTCGGGTTTTTTGCCTGCCAATTCCAGGTTTTTTAACGCAGCTTTACGAAACTTGGTGACTTTTCCTAGCTATTCTTCTACGCGCTGTGACAAAATTTGACAATTCTATTTTGTTCAGGAGCGGAGCCAGGCAACGTTTTTGGAAGGAACCTCAGGCCATTTTTGGCCATGTTCAGGGTAAAAGGAAAATGTCTGCCAAAAACAGAGTTTTTAAGATAGAACTTAAAACGTTAAATGGATGTATAGCTAAATAATTGGGCAATGTCCACACAAAATGTTGTTTATCTGAGGTCACTTAACAAGGTCAGGTCAAGGTCAAAGTCGAAATTGATTTCTTTGCAATAATTTCGGCGCCGTTTTTTCAAATGTCAAACCCAGGATAAAGATGACGTAGAAGAGTGCCCTCTACTTGTGTACCAAGTTTCAGCTTGATATCAGATCGGGTCACGGAGCTATGACCTAAAATGTCAGTGCGCGTACCCTATATCGCAATAGCCATAAAATGAAATTTTTGGATAGAGTGGAATTAAATGATTGGAAACGCTTACAGATAATGTAAATGAACGAGACATTCTAGGTGCCCCAAGGTCACTGGGGGTCATTTAAGGTAAAGTCCATTGTCTGAAGAACGTGTGACTATGACAGTTTCCCCTTTTTCATGTCCCTGGCACCGCCTATGCTAACATTATACAAACATTGTAATGCGATTTGTACTTCTTTAGCATTACATGACTAGCGGAAGCCAAAAAAGTGTTTTTACCTCTTTTGTTCATTCAGTTGTTAGAAAACTAGTCCTCCTATTTTTGAAACCCTGTGAACGCCAATGAATTTTCTCAAAATTTCAGATTTGTGGACCCATGGTAAAAACCCTATCCATAATCTCTCGATTCAAGCCAGTTTCATTGAAATCGGTCCATAAACAACGGAGTTATAAGAAGTCCAAAATTATCCCTCATTTTGACATTTTTCCGCCCTGTATCCACAAATTTCGAAATTTTGAGAATTTCTTTTTAATAAAAATGTAGTTCACGTCACGGCAAATCCATTGCCGTTTGTTGCGATGAAATCGGACGAGTAGTTCTCGAGATTTTAGGGGGGGCCGAATCCGCCCCCCTGCCGGGAATCGACCATACCGTCTAGCCCTCCGGGAATAGGGTTAAGGTTCGAAATTCTGGCGAACCGTCTTTACATTTGTATTCGTTGGCAGCTTCGGGAAAATGAGTCAATGTCGCAAAGGTATGGTGCCCATATTTACCTTTCATGCCGATTTAAGACAACTGTTCACAGCACAATGAACGTATGGAAACGCGACCAGCTTCTTCTTTTCTGTTCGGAATGGATTTCGACGCAAATCCGCTCGCAAATTTCTTTCCTATCCACAAGTCCCCCATCTATATGCCGTATGATACCCATAAACCACACCGATATACCCCACGCTGTCACGTATGCTTGGTTTAAAATTCCATCAACGCCCGCGGCGCTCATTTCTCCACGTTATATCGCCAGCGCCAGTAATCCTGTCTAAGCCGGTCCCTGGGCTGGACCAGATCGGGATGCCGCCACAGAATCGCCCTCCATTTAGAGCCCGCCGATACCCGGAACGGCGCGGAGGAAATCGTCGCTCCCGTGCCGCGCGGGACGACCTGCGCCCCTCGTCGCCGCCGACGCCGCGACACGACCGCCGGGCAGTTCCGGCGGGCGCGCGTGCCTCCAAACGACCGCTAATGAGATGGGGCCGGCGCCCTCCCTGCGCGGTAGTAATGAACCCGGCTCGGCCGCATAGCCGCCGGCCCGCGACCACCGCGAACCCTGGCGGCCGAGCGACAAACTAATGCAGTTGAAACCATGCGTGTGGACGGACGTCTGACTGACTGCATCACTTGACTGATGACTTTTGGTTCTCTCATCAGACGGACCGTGGCTGTATTCTCCTACGGATTAGCAATTTATTGCAATAGTTTATATCCTATGAATCAGCAATTCACTGCGACCATTACGTTACTGATCTCGGTGCATCTTAGATCGAAACTAGCCCAATGATGCGGGCTAGAGGTTGTTCTGGGCGACGTTAATTAGTTATTCTTGTGAATGCAGTCGCCATTGTAAAATTTCTTTTCGGGTAGCTTTTCATGGGCGAAAGTAGATTGTTCACGGTTTGGGAGCATGACTAGGGTTCACCCGCTGACGCATGCCCGTTAGTCTCATGCTTTCGCCGGCATCTGCATTGATGTGTACTCCACGCGACAGCCGTCACCTGATCAGCGGCCGCTGACATCAGCCTTCTCACCTTCCACAGCAGGACCAGAGCTTGGTGTACTACGACATCCACGACTTTGACCAGGAGGAATCCAGCCGAAGCCACGCGGGGTCCTCGCAGACCTCGGCCGCCTACGGCGGGCGCGGCGGTGGCCATTCGCACCGGTAGAACTCGGCTCGCGTACCGGTAGAACTCGGCTGGGCTCAGACGTCAAGTGCGTGCCACCACCTCCGGGGACAGCAGAGACTAGAGTCACGTGAGCAGTGTCGTGCCGCGCTGGAGGTGATAGGGACCTCAGGACGTGTGTACAGTGCCCCGGGACATGTGCCCAGTGTGCTCGGTTGGACCGCAAACGCACGATGACCCGGTCGTGTATTTCTACGTGGACCGTGTGAAGGAAAAGGTGCCAATCAAAATGGAGCACACAGTGATTGGTTATGAAGGTGAACAAAGGTTCGTTTGATGCCCCTTGCTTGTTTTGCTAGGTGTATAAACGCAATAATGTACGACGATGCTTTCTGTATCTTTGGAGAAGACTGACCAATGACCATGTTGGACGAGTGATCCATTCAAGAAACACGAAAGATGTGTTCTGTTTTGTATCTGAGTGAGTGTCATCGCAGTCGGGTGCTGCACTTTGTCCGTGGTATTCGAGCGAATGTATTGCTATTCGAGCGAATCTATTGTATGGACATGCATATGAGATATGAATACACTCGCTGATAAGCCATTTGATTATCACGCTACTTTCAGAAAGTAACTCATGCTCAACATCCGTCCATTTACCGCATAAGCAACATATATCAAACATCGCGTAAAACACAGACTCACTGCGTTTCTTTATCGAATTTGAAAGTATGTTTTAACATGTTGTTTAACACATTTATCTCCATTTCATCCACTTGGCAACACAAGCGGGTATTTACCGATCTACTTCAGCATTTTGCACCTAATGGATGGCAAGCTTAAACGTTCGGAACGATAATGACATTGTTCACTGTCGTGACCGAACGACTTAAAAATGCGCAAAAAAGGCGAAGAGCAAAAACATCACCACTGCCAAAATACCTACGTGGACAGAACAGCTCGTAAGCTAACATACTGTGAATGGAAATTCAAAACACTTTGGAAAAACAAAATGGAAAAACAAAACACAAAACACTGCACAAAGAGCTCCGCTATCTTCTGGTGCAAACTCAAGCTTAGGTTAGTGATGGTTGCGAGCTGAATGGTCTGCAAAAGGCTTCATGGCCGGTTCGATTTTCCTGCATGAATTGAAGCAAGAAACTCTCGGCCCACGGCCTTGTCGTAATTGCGGTACAGCTAGTATATTTTTTTGCATTCCCTTTGCCGAGTTTGCTAATTTGAACATTTTACACCGAACATTGAACACTGAACAACTCGAAACCAGCGTGGTGCGAATCGCGATTTATATCACCATTCTAATCTCTCTTTACCCCAAACCCTTAGAAGCGTATGTACTTGCCATATAAGCATATGACTAAAACTGAAAATATGTAGCAACCATATCATAAAGTATATAGCAACCACCGCATGGTGAAACCACCGCAAGCAAACCAAACAAGCATTCTCTTCGTCCTGCCAAGACCCAGCAGAACAGGTCTGCCTTCCCGAACGAGATAGGCGGTGTCCTCCGGCGAAATCATTAATGTCTCTGCCGACAGCCGCAAACTCGGCCTGAACTAATCAAGCGAAACTTTCCCCTGGCGTAATCAAATGATGGCGCAGCGTTTTCGTGACCGTTTTTCTAATGAAAAAGCTGCACCATGCCCTCCGGGGGACAGTGGTGATGCGTGACCTGGGCCCACGAGGCTCTGATCGATGGGGTGCGACGGTGCAGGAAGCGAGCATGGAACCAGGGGCAATTACTGCCTGCTTCACTTCGGATGAGGACAAACACGTGGTAATAGCTCAGCCTGGAGAGCACAGACTGACCAAACAAACTAAATGAGCAACTACCATGAGGCCTTTTAGGGATGGTTGTCCCTTCCATTACATGCGTGAATGAAGCTAAGTGCTCATGAATAAGCCATGACTGTTTTCATTGTTAAGATGATATTCAAGCAGAAGGTTATGCAAATGATGGTTGACATAGCCACTATTTCGGTAAAATCGCGCGCAAAAGTTTTTATTTTCAAAGCATTCTAATTACGTGAGAATTTTCGGCAGGAGTTGACCCGTGACTTCGTGGGACGATAGCGTCGGGCGCTCTAACTTTTTCTCCGCCGTGTACCTCCATAACCAAACGGCACAGGGTAATCAAACTTTCAGTAACGCTTGGTGCATCAACTTTGGACATTTTGGCAAAAAAGAAATGGCCAGCGTCATCCAAAGTTATGCCAAATGGCGTCTTAAGGATGAGGATGTTTTATTATTCTGCTATTTTTTAGTTTCTTTTAATTCTATCGAAACAAATTGGTGTTGTCAAATACCCGACGGCGTGAAATATGTGTTATAATATCACCATAAGTCAATATAGATCACCCATAAGCATACACAAGACCTTGATAGGTCTCGGACATATAACTGCAGTTTTCAAGATCCAGTATCATTAAATCAGCTGTGGCAACTATTTGAAAGTTTTCTTGATCAAACATGAGTATTTAGTGGAATCTATGGAATTACAAATTGGCTGTGGAGTTTTTTTCCTCATATTAAACATAGTTAAAAATATATCAAACATATTTAAAAGCACATTTCCAAATATCTCAAATATAAAATTAAAAACATAAAAAAACATATTTCAGACCTTAGTATTGCACGACCTATCTTGACCTGTGCCACAGGTATCTCAAAGTTACGTACATTGGTATCTTGTTTACAAATCTATACGCCTTTTAGCTTTAGATTACCTGTAATCCGTGGTTTCTATGCAAAAAAGCACGTTCCCCAAGTCGCTAAAATATTTAATTTTGACGTAAACAGTGACCCGATAGATAAACTTGATGTTCGCAAAGGCACCATGACGGAATTGGTTTCATCAAGGACAATCGATTACCGCTTGAATCGACCAAATCAGCCCATTGGGTTGCTGAGTTACTGATGGGGCGTCCAACGCCCCACCCCAGCAAGTAAAAGAGGGCACCATACCCCGGTAGCTTGCCTGGATAACGCTCTTTCGTCGGCCCGGCAGTCACTGGAGACAGGGCGGCCCTACACTGTCCTGCGACAGAGGCGCGGCGGCGGTGAGCGAATTTCGCGCCGAGCCGCCTCCCTCTCCGCCGCGTCAGTAGTCGGCAGGAGAGGCCGTCCGTAACTGCATTAGGGCGTCCGATTCCGGCGGAAAAGACGCCGGGCTGCCAAACAGTGCTGGCGCTCGGCAGGTTTTCAGAGGGCGTTACGCAGCAGCGGGCGAACGGCAAAAAATCGGCGTCCGTCAGAGATAGTGTCGATTTATGTACAATTTATGTCGATTTATGTAGAACAGTGATGGAGAACATACTGGTGGTAGAGCCATTGCTGCTGGTGAATTATAAATGATGGAAGCTTATGGTTGAGCCAAATGTTTTTGTTGAACGTGTTCTGCAAGCTTGCACGTGTTTTTGCAAGTTTGTCAGTATGCCTTTTGAGTGGAATGTAACGGGCTGTTTCGGAAGTGTATTAGCCCAACAAGTTCAAATTTTATGGTACGACATGTTAAAGGCATTAGAGCAGCTTAAATAAGGAAAACAAATGACCTGTGGCGACAAGAGCGGTTCGTAACGATACAAATAAATAAACTGAGCATGCAGAAATGTCTTATGACACCGATGAAAAAAAATGTTGGAAAAGAAAACTGTACGCACCACAAGGCACTGCCAATGGTAAAACAACGCCCACGCTGAAAAGCCATCATGTTTCGAGACGAACTCAGTGCTGCCACTTTCCTTTGTAGTCCATTTTTAGAAGTAACGAGAATCAGACAAAGCAAATGAGGCTGCATTTGATTCGCCAAAGGTCACGCCGCCCGAATCAGCTCCACCAGCTGACAGCTGCCGCGCTTCCAACAGATCTCCGGAAACGGCCGCCGAATCCGACACCAGCCAACCAAAACTGCCTCTCGTCAGTTCACGGGCCAGTACTTGTCAGCGCCCTGCAGGCGGCGGCACGAGGTGCTCCTGGAACACCGCGGCCAGCGGTGCAGTCGGCGGCCGGCGCAGCCCCGAGCCGACGGTGTGGCCGGCGCCAGGCGGAGAGGCGGCCCCGCCGCCCGACGATCGGTCACGTGCCCTGTAACACGCTGGCCGGCGCCATTAGCCATTAGGGCCGCTCGCGGCCGCGGCCACCGGTCCACTTCCGCAGGCCGGCGGCGTCGACTCCGACGCTCCCCCCCTCCCCGCGGGGGCCGCTAACGACGGCTGCGTCCTGGCGGGCGGTGGTCAGCCGTCATTGTTTGGCGATGTTGAGCTGATCGGCCGGCGGCGGAGCGGCGCACCGCCCGGCCGGCCCGGTCCGGCGGCACCGGGGGCTCCCTGGCCGGCGCGGCGGACGGGGCCTCGTGGCTCCGACCGCCCAGACGACGGCCGAGCCCGTACTCCTCGGTGGCCCGCGGGCGACGCTGGCGACCCGCGGCCGGCGCGGCGGCGGCTGGCCTGGCTCGGCCGCTGATCTCAGACGCACGGAACGCGTGCGCAGCGGCGCCCGATCGATGGTCGCTGGCGGGCCGCGGCCGGCGCCGGCACCGGCACGCTGCCGCGACCGGCCAGTCGGCCGCGCAGCGGCGCTGGAGCAGGTGGGACGGGTCCGGCGGCCGCCGCCGCGCTCGGTTCGTGTGGGCGCGGGACGCGCTGCGAGCGGCGAGAGGCGAGACAGGAGCCGACAGGAGCGGTGAGTGGGGCGAGTGTTCACTCGTCAGGAGAAGGATGTCCGGTTGTGCATTGGCGCGCTCTGTTGTGCGCGTAAATAAGGTTGTTTGCGTTCCGCGCATCAGCCTGTTTAAGCTTGGGATGTTTTTGTTTGGTGCCCGTGGCGGAAATGTGTTTGCCCCTTTCCATTCGTTGGCATTTCATGCGACTGTCAAGGGAAGAATTTACAGCATGATTAGAAATATATTGCGCCTGGCTTGCCGTAAATTTTTCGTCATGGCAGCCGGGATTTTACGCATCAGTCGATTATTTCTGTCTGCCGAAGAACACAACTGTGAGCGGAGCCGAAAATGTCAACAACGGAATCTGTTTCTACTACATACAGGTGCCACACAGTATTTCGCTGTCGTACTGCAAACTGCAGCACGATTCGTCTTCAAGCATGCAACTTTTTCGAGGGTTTATCAGGGGTTTTATAGAAGTGCAGATAATCCGCCGTAATTCATATAATTCGCTGAGTCCTCCTGTTTTATTTCTTTCAATGAAGCTTTTAAAAACTACATTAGTATCCAAGAGTTATAGAAGGTCGAATACAAATCGCGTGAATGTTTATTTTCTCCAACGTCTGAACGTGTCTTTCAGGCAAACACACACCACTCGAATCACATTCTAGTACAAACACACATCCTCTCCTCTGAGCCCACCGCCACGTCTCCACACTTCCGCGTTCCACTGGGCGGCTTTGAAGAACGCTCTGGTCCGCGGCTGTTCATCAGGGGGGCCGCGTTTTGCAAGGGACGTTCCCCGGCCGGCCGTCCGTCGTCTCGGGCGGCGATAAAGTGAGCGGTATCAGCCCGGCAGCCGTTCCATCCGTCTTCAGCGCTGTCACGAGCCATCCGCCGGGCGAGGCGTCCGACTTTCACTTCCTAATGGCCATCGATCGCCGCCGGGTGCAGGCGGCTGATCAGCGGTCTACCGCCTCGAGGCGAAGAGACTTTCCGTGTTCGGACGCGGTTTCGTTGTGGGGAGGCAGTTCGCCGGGGGCCAGGGCTGAAAAGCTGGCCGGAAATGGCGTTTCCTGTCGGGAGATGACACCAGCGGCCAGAGGTTTCCGCGGCCCATCAGCGGAGCCGTGGTTTTCGGGCGCCGTTGCTCTAAAGCCTTTCTGTGTTTTACCTTCTTTAAAGCCTTTTGTCCGAACAGGAGAAAGAAAAAGCCTCCAGGATTCGAGAAAGACCGACAAGGCATGTCTGTGGTATGTCAGGATCTGAAACATTTCGAGATCCTCGATTATCCGCAGCTTTACGCTGAGAAGCGTAAAAACGTTGTGTTGGATTTGCGTGGTTGCGGTTTCCACCGGCTGATGAAGAAACCGCAGCCGGGATGCTGCTGGCTCCTGACACGGCCGTGACACGAATTAACTGGCACCTCCAAAAACAATACACAATCGAAGCTGACCACAAACGGATTTTTTTTTCTTACGTTAAAACCGTTGTTAGTGGAATGCTGACATTCGTCATTGTAACTGTTCTGGTCATGTTCGGGCGGTTTCTGTTCCATGGTAGGAAGTTTATTGTTCGGTGCAGATGCATCAATTTCTTGTGCCGGCAATGCTGAAATGATTAGGTTCAGGCTTCGTCTCTTCTTTGTTGGGCGAGCCTCGAGTTGAAAAGACCGCGAAAACCGCATTCGGTGTAATTAATTCCGTATAAATGATGACAGCTCATGAATTCGCGGGCTAAAGGAGGGATGCATAAATGTGACAAATTCTTGTTATTTCAGATGAGTATTTGAGGGAAAATGCCTCATGATAGCATGACGCCAAACTGTTGTCCAGTCAACAAAGCAAAACCTGCTTCTAAACGCAGCTCCTCGTGGCATGGCAAAGCTGTTCACGTTTCCGCTATCGGAAGCGAAAATAATAACTCGTTTTTGTATGTTTATCTTATCTCGGCCGTCTTCTGCAACGACAGTGGATGTGTTCATTATTTTTTTTTTAATTTTTTTTATTAAGCCATCGCCACGCCCATCGACCGGGGTCATGCCCTTTTGGGAAATTTAACTTTAACTCTTACCTCTGTGGGAAAAAAAGTCTTTGCCCTGCCTCACCAATTTTTTCTGGATGTTTTGACGCCCCTGGATGTAGGTCATTAAGGTAATGGTGCAAGAAATCACTTGGTGTAACGACAAATACGGTGATAAATGTTTATGCCTATTAATCATTGCGTAAGCACTGTCCTTGAGCCAAACGACCATCGCTTCTCTTCAGAAGGGATCAAGTGAAAGTTTTCTCAAGGAAAATGTCGCCTGGTCTCCACACAGTGTGCTGTCGGCTGTTTTTTAGTCTGTTGCGTCACTCGCGAGGGCCAAACAATAGGGAATGTTGCGTAAGCTAGCAGGCGTAGTAACGGATGGGATTTTGAAATCTTGCAACCGTCCATCACCTAAGGCTTTGAAAAAAAGATTTTGCTTTGTTGTGCCAGCTGCAGAAAGCCTCAACTCTTTCGGTGTGACAATGATCTCAACCATTCCCAGGCACAAGAGTTAGTGGGCTAGTGCGACATTGCTACGTGGTTCTCAAGTGGCATCTGGTTCATTGTGTAAAAAACTTAATTCTCACAGAGGCCGATTGTTATATCTAAAGACATACATTAATACAACACTCGGCATTTCGAGGCTAGACCAGCTTTAGGAGTGAGTTAATGCCGAAGCGCTGAGTTTCATATTTATTCTTATTGCCGACAAATAAAGGAACCAGCAAAAACGTATGACCTTGTGACTGAAAAACTCACTAGTCATTCCACTGATATTGCCCGTCCTCCTGGGAGTGTTACGATATGTCAGCTATGGCTCGGTTCGTCAGTGGCCGCACCCTGCTTGAGCCAGATTTCCCAGATCTGTTGATTTAAAGTCGTCTGTGTCCTCCCCGTCCGGCACCGCTCGATCCCCTGCTTCTCCGAGGAAACAGGCCCGCTTGTCCTGCCCCGCTGGTGAATCACAGCGATCCGGAGCTGACCGAGACCGCACAGCGCTGGGGCCAGATTAAACCGTAAATTTCGAACCCTCGAGTGGCACATTTGTGGCGCACGTTTGCGTGACAGCGGTCGTAATGGCACTGGTTCGCGGCACGAAGGCCGGCCAGTCGAGACGGCAGCGGGCGGCCGCGCCGGCCGGCCGGCCCTCGGGAGGTCGCCGGACCCAGGCGGCGCCGGGTAGCCCGACTTCGCCCGCCCAAAGTCGGCGCAGACGAGGCGACGAAGACGAATGAGGGAGGAGGCGACGTGAGGCTGCCGTTGCCGTGCAGTCGCGGCGCCGGCGCCGGCTTAAAACCTGATGCACGAGATTTAAGCTGTTTGTTGCTCTCGTCAGCCGTATCGGGCGGCTGACGTGGGTGAAGTGGAGAGGCCCCTTCCCTTAAGTCATCCGTCGCGTCCACATTAGGTTTCGTCTGTGCGAATGATTACATCCCCGTCACATAAGGCCGCGAATAATACAGCTTTATTGCATGGCACCCGAGGGATGGACTTCCGATGCCCTACATGGAAACGGGCTTACTTATCGCGCCAGCCGCCGAGCCGGGGCTGCGACGGAAACAGACCGCGCGCCCAAGTCGAGTTCCGTGGTACGTCGAACACGCGACCACTTCCACGGCTGGAGCCCGTCGCATCGGGCACTGTGACATCACCACCCCGCTGTTAGCCCTCGTGGCTCTTCAGCTCCTGAAGGGCGTCGGCATGACGGGCTGAGCCAGTGACGCAACTCGTAGTGCTTGCACAGGGAAGCTGCTGTTTTCTTTTTGTGAAGTGGAAAAGCTCCTCCACACTTGGAATGTGTTTGGTCGTGATGATCTTGATGCCAGGCCTTGCACCGGACCATGTGCAAAAGTGAAATTCGAGGAAAGTGGCTAAGTGCTACACGTTTTACACAGAGAGCAGGCACATCCGCGTGCAAACTTGTGTGCCGGCGCGCAGACCCATATTTAGACAGGTCACTTCGCGTGAGGTGGACGTGCAGTACATGTCTCGCGGGAACTTTTAGGGTCCGGCTGCTTTCACCAACGACCACGCAGCCGTTAACAGATGGCGATAATTCCGAGACTGTAAATGTTGACACGGGCAATCCGTCTGCCGTAAGAGACATCACATGACGCCATGTCATACGTCAACGGCTATTCGGTCTAATTAGTCTAATTTGCCGACGGGTTGGGACCGCAGGGGCCTGTTTGATGTGCGCGACCTCAGACCCGCCGAGCTGAGCTGACTGATATTGGCCCACCACGCGATGCCCGGCCGGCCTGCGCTGTCGCGCCCGGCAATCGCGTGCGAGAGATCGTCATCGCACAGCAAAAGACGGCACAAGGATCTCTATTTTTCGTGGGTAGCGTCGCGCCTTGCTTGCAGACAGATCACATCGGCAATTCGTGGTCAGATAGGGTCGCCTGTGCCGTGGGAACCATTGGCACCCCCTTCTGTCGTTACAGGCTGCCAAATTAAGCCAATTATTTGATAACGTTCCAAGAAACAATTGGCTCTAAGTAGCCATTCATGTCACCACTTTGTATTATTTCCCGCACGTAGGTAAGATGGATGGCCATAGTTTCCCAGATCTTACTTTAGGCCGAAACAAAGGGTCCTGTGTCATGCAAGTCTTCTGAAATTCGCTGTTTTTCTCATATCAAACTTATCCAAGTTTGATGCCTGCTCATCAAGTGAAGATGTGGTGGTCTATGACGGGCATACGCGTTTCTCCGCGCGCGACCCTATCGCTGGTGGAGTTCCTTGCGTGCCAGGCATGGCTATCCGCCGGTGTTCGATGCTGCCTCCACGCCGATCACGCCCGCCCAAAGTCGTACGCGGGCCGATCAGGCGGGTCGCCGGCGCCGGTCGGAGGCCGCCGGTCAATACGCCGCTGGCCGGAGCGGCGGCCGACCCGGCGTGCCCGCGGCCTGCCCCGCGGCGACCTGACCCGGCCCCGTCGACCCGGCGGCCGCGCCGGCGGCAACCGGCGACGATCGCTCCCGGCCGGGTCGTCGCCGCACGGCGACGGCCTCTCCGTCAGCGGGGCCGTCATTAGTCTCGGCGGCCGACGGCGACTCGGCGCCGCCCAGTCGCCGCCGACGCCTCCTCCATTATGCACGTGGCGGCGCCGGCCGCCGAGAGCGCGCCGTGACGTCAGCGGCTCGCTGGAGGGCGCCGCCGCTGCCGAGGCGCCGAGGCGAGGCCTCCGCCCGTCGGCCTCCTTGACCCACAGAAAACAGGCTCGGACGGGCCGGACCGGGTCTTTACAGGCGGCTGCGGCGGCCGATACCGGACGGAAGCGGCGGCGGGAAACTCAGCGGGCCGCGGACGGCGGCGCGGCACGCGAACGCCCAGAGTCGCAGCTGGTCGACGAGAAATGAGTGCGTCTGTTCCGGCGGCGGCCGCCGCGTCAAATTGCCTGCACTGCGGCGAGATGCGCTGTTTGGAGGCTATATTGCGGCGCCGGGGCCTCAGATGTAGAGGGAATAGCGGGAACAGCTTCCGGTTGATGGCAATGTGAACGATGTTCGTGGCAGATTGCGAGCAAGTTGAATTATGGGGTTTCGTCAGACGTAGAAAACAACCGACGCGACTGAGCCCCTGCGCACACCCAGAAAACAACGCCTGGAAAAGCAGGACATTTTCACAATACTTATAAAATGGGGCTAAGGACTTGCGATGCAAGAATGATGAAATTATATTGTTCCGTGTTGTTCATCTACATCTTACTAAGCATTCACATGAATCATTTGCTTCTTTCATGTTGTATATGGTGGCTTTCGACTGCAACGGAAAATTATTAACGAAGGCAACAAGAAAATGTCAGCAACCGTCTATCTGTTTCTGAGCGCTAGCAAAGCTTTTTGCTTGTCCATCATCTAACAGGGTAGGTATAAGACATGCATCGGTAGCTAGTGGAGTTATCCTTTTTCAGAACTTACATGTTTTTTTTTTATTTATTGCTTTCTATCTCGCTCTTACTTCTCTGTCCTCCCTCTGATTTCTATGTATGTCTCTCTTTCCCTTTCTCTCTCTGACATCCCTTCTCTTATCTCTAAGTAGAATTGTTTTTCAAAAAGTTTTATTTCAACACTTCCATTTTCATAATAGATTTATGCCAGAAACAGATTCCCGCGTTAAAATGCGGTTTGCAGCTCTTGACGATAAAATCATATCAGTCTCCTTCTTACTGACGACGTGATTCTTCTTTTGCTGCTTGAAAAAGCAAAGCCGTAAATCACCGCGCCAGCAGGCCCCGGGCCGGGCATCAATCATAGCAGCCAGTTTTCACGAGTACGGCGGACGCCTCTCGCGTCCGCAAAACGCCAGCGTCCAAACACCAAACGCCGGACAGCGGACAGCGGACAGCGGACAGCGGACAGCGGCGTCCGGCGGGCGGACGCCGGCGGTGGCCGATCGGCGCCGCTAGTTAGCCCGGTATTGATTCGGTACAGCGCCGCTGCCGGCGCCGTTGGCCCGGCTCCAGCGCGGCCGTCGGAGCCGGCGGCGCCTGCCGCTCGGCCGCGCTCCCCGGCGGAAGGCCGTCTTCCGCGCCTCCCCTGAGACGCTTCCGGGCGTCAGACGACGCATTAATTCCTCCGCGCGGCCGCGGGCTGCGGCGTCTGGCCGCGATGTGTCGGTCCGCCGCACTGCCTTCAGACGGCGACGCCTGCCGTCGCGGATCGACCCTCTCAGGCGGGCACTTGCTCCCTTCCGGCACCTCCCTCACCCCTGGCCAGATAACGTCTCGGGCGCGCGTCGCCGCCATCCCTTCGCCGCTGCCGTAATCGGAGGCCCCTGTCGTGGCTCCCCGCCGGAGGAGGGTGCCGAGCCGGCAGCTCCCGTCGCACGGCGAGCCGCAGCCGGCACTGGACTGCCGGACGGCGACTTGCTGTTTCCGTCAGGCCGGACGGGGCCGGGGCCGGGCGCAAATGAGAAACGACTTCCCAGAACGAGTGACGCTGCTTGAATAATTCCAGTTCCGCCATATGTCGTGTGCGTCAGAGATTGAAGCGTTGGACAGACATTAAATTTTACGACGTTGCAAGAGAGAAGGGGAGGCAGAGCTGAAACAGAAAAGTAAAGGAAGGATTGAAATAGGGGAAGCACAGAGACAGACCCAGAGGGGGGAAAGAGAAGGAAAAATAGAGGGATGGAGGAGAAGAGAGAGAGGTGGAGAGAGAAGGGAGGGAGAACTAAATAACACATGATGGAGTAAGCAACGCACAACATATGAACTCTACCACGATTCACTACTTCCCTTGAATATGTTTATTGCATTCCATTCACGGCTTTGCAAGCTTTCACCGATAAGATAAGATAAGGTATCGAGTGAAAACAGTATCGGATGTCCGAAACTGGGTGGTATTTGCTTACTTATATTTCCTGCGAGTTTTGTAATGCCTACTGATTGCTGGTGTTTTGCTTCGCTACGGCTTCAAGAGGGCAAAATATTCGGGATGAGTTGGCAAATGTTTCTGCTTGATATGATCCGGTTTCAGGTCATATGTAAAACTGACCACGGGGAAGCAACGCCAAACTGCAGTTGTTAAATCAAACAGTACGTTGGTAGTTATGCTATATATTTCTGGCACTTTTTGCTCCAATTTTTGTATCCTCCCCGACGGAAGGCATTTACATCTTTTGGCGCGAGGAGCCTCGGAGGCTTCAGAGTCCAAACAATTTGTCATGTGCAAATGGGTCGGGTCATTTGCATTTGCGAGCAATTTGCAGCGTTTACGAAATCCGAGATGACATGACTTTGAACAATGCTGCATCTCAAAAATAGCTGTACGAAAGGTGTTTGGATTCACAGATATTCTGTAAATAAAATGTGAAAAACTCCACTAAGAAACAATTCCAATGATATGTGTCAAATGTGGTAAGCATTACGAGCAAGAAACCTCTGGCTAGCCTCTGAGACCTGTTGCCGGAGAAAGGTTAGTGCGACGCACCGCAATGGCACAGGCCGCCTGGACTGCCATGGACCCAGACCGTGCCGGCCGTGTTGCAGATGTTCGGAGACGGCTTGCTCGGCCCCGTGATCCGGTGATCCGGTGATCCGGCCATGGCGCTGCGGCGGCTGTTCGGCCGGTGGCGGTCCGACGAGGGGCGCGGGAGGACGGCCGAGGAGGACGCGAGGACGGCCGAGGACCTGCCGCCGGCGCTGCCGCCGCGGCCCGCCCGCCTCCTGCCGCCGCCGCAAGCCAGCCTGGAGCCGACGCCGCCGCCGGCCGCCGCCCCGACGACCGTAGGTACGCGCTCGGGTGGCACCCCTCCCCCGTGCTCTTGCTCTCGGGTGGAGCACGAGCTGGACGGGAGGGCGATCTGCGGTGCCGTGCGTGGGCGTGGGAGACGCTGAGGTGAGTGCGACCTCGCCCGAGGGCCTCCGCGCTTGGCAGGTTTAAGATCCTGGAGAGCACGAACAAGGGCAGCCTCGAGCGTGGCGTGGCGTTGGATGGAATGTTCCGCTGGCGTAATGCCTTCTTTCAGCAATATATGACGTAAGCGGAGTGTGACCTCGGTTTGGAGCTCTCCCCTCTCTGGCTCACACCTTCGGTTGACACCAAAACTCGTAGATTGTAGCTGGATGCATTAGCATAGCCTTAGACATGGCAAGTCCAGTGCATCTGTGTTTTCACAGCATGAATAACAAATGACCTCGCCGCGTCATTCGTCATTCACGTCAAATGATAACTGCCACTTTGATGTGCTCGCTGTTAGCAATGTGCTTTCTGTCAGCATTGCCAGCTGCCAGGTTGATGTCAGCATTGTTTCCAGTGGTTCGAAACGTTCTTATTGTCTAATTTATTGCCCAATGATCGCCCCTCCTCATCGCCAGGTATCATGGTCATTACCCCCGAGAGAAAAATAACCTCAGAGAAGAGAGAATCGCCGTGGTCGTGGATAACTCGTTCCGTTCCCTTCTCTAACATCACCCCTGAATCATTCGGATCAAATCTATAAAACAGTAAAAAATGAAGGGCTACGTGCGAAGCAATCCAGCCAAACGCTTCCCCTGCGTCATTGTTCTGAGGAAACATCTCACACACCATGTTGAGGCCAGCCATGCAGATGAGCCGATACGTGATCGAGCGACCCTGCCACGTTATTACCACTAGTGCATGACTGTATTTGTTGGCCGGCATGAACAAGCCTGCGCCAAAGCGTGATGTGAATTCCTGCCCGGGTTCCTCGAATACTTTACGCGGTGTCATTGAGTGCAAAGGGAGTGCCGGGCGCCCATGCCGGGCGTCCTCACAAACTATGCCAGAGAAGTAGTCTGCATCACGGGCGCCACCTCGTTTCTTTGAGCGTGCAAGACGCGCGGAAGAAAGTGGATCAGCACTTGGGATCCCGTGAGATGAGAGACGCTACAGCTGACCAGCCGGCATGCACCAATTACAGCACAATGTATAGGGCGCCGGCAGCGTTGCACGTACATACAACAGAGCTCAGCCTAGAGCCCGGCTTCTTCTTCTCACCTGATTAGGCCCATGCATGCAAGCTGCGAGGCGATTTACATTCTCCGAGGCCTGCCATGGCCGTTAATTGCCTCCTAGATGGCAGATTGTGCATAGTTTCGGCCGGCGATAATCGTAAATTTTTGGCCAGCCGTTGCCGGTGGAAGGCAGCTGATTTGCACGCTGTAATGTATGGCGCACACGTACCTGCCTGGGGCTGCTCTGCGATGAGCAGGCGTGTGCTCTGAAGTGCTGAAGTGCATACGTACCCAGTGACTCGCGTCCCATCGAGGCGCGTGCCGTATAAGGAATGTTTCAAGCCAAGGATCGCGGAGAACGTCGCCGATCATGAAGCATAGGAGCACTCATGTATGAAGGAAGAGCGTGTAAATTTTGGTTCCGAAACAGGGTGCGACTTCTCCCCTCCTTATTTATAGAAACATCCAGCATTGCCGCATGGCTCTGAGAGCTCTGACACCGAGTGCATTTTTTAGCAACTTGTTCTTAACTCAGTACTGTGATACATTGAGTCCGTAGTCCCAAATGCCCCACCTTCATCTCTTTCTCTCTCTCTCTCTCTCTCTCTCTCTCTCTCTCTCTCTCTCTCTCTCTCTCTCTCTCTCTCCCTTCCCGGTCCGGTGAGGCATCAGGCCGGCGTCGTCCGGCCTCCGTGGGGCCTTCCCCCGGGCCCACCGCATGCCGTCTGGTGTTTACCCTGCTCCGCCGATGCTGTCGGTCAACGAGAGGAAGATTGGTCACGGGCGGTGCCTGGCGGCAAATTAGCGGCGACCAGCGGCGCGGTCGCAGAGGGGCGCTGATCCGCCCCGCTTCCATTACGCGCAATATTAGATCAGCGGTATTTCCGTCGTGCTGTATAATGGCGCCCAATAGGCGGAGCGGCTCAGTGGGCTCGGCCCGCGTTCGTATGTAAGGAGTCATGGTCGAGCTGGAAAATTCAGCAGGTTGCCATTTGACGGCGATTTGGAGCCAATGACCCTTTCCTGATCCAGTCGCTCGCGTTATTAAGTGAATTTTCCTCTTGATGGCCTCAGGCGTAGTCATGTGCATCGCCAAGGCTCATGACGCTGCCAGCGATACCTGGCTTCAACTCAGTCCTTTAGAATTAAAAGTCTAAGAGGTATTTGGTGCCACGTAAATGTTCACTTACAGCGACTGATGGTGATCTGGCGATGTGTGCTAAAGTCAAAAAGGATCCTTATTGCCTTCCGAGCTTTTGACATGACTATAAAAAGCAATCTTCTTTATGTCTGATTCATGCATATTGAAAATTTTTTGCGCCACATAAGCAGGGCGATAGGCAAAACTTACCTGGTCTATGGCCTTGGCTTATTGCTGGCCTTGACCTATGGCCTATCGCCTCAGCTATTAAAGAGTTTCCTCGTTTAAAGCCTATGCAATACATTCTACTGCCTTGTAACCTGAATGACATGACTGACGCATATGGTTATGACTGCATATGTTGCGAGCTGCACGTGACGGTAGGAAGCATTTGATGCGGCTTCCGCCGATACGTCGACGCATATTTCTTCACACCGAGTTATTCGCCGAGCTTCCGCAGCGCCGCTGGCTTCGGTCCAGCTCGGCCAGTTCGACACGCGATCCGGAACGGAGCTTGCGGTCGCTATCGCCGAGGGACCAGTCGAGCCAGTCCGGCTAGCGGCGTAAAAATGACGCCGGACCGCACTTCTCAACATGGTCGTTCGAAGCCGCACGGCCGCTGCAATCCATTAATGCCAAGAGCGACGGTAATCCAAACCCGCGCGATGCATTGTGGTCTCTAATTCCTCATGCTATTTGCAGACATTGTTAGCGAGTGTTTTCCTGAAGCGCGAGCGGACGAATGTCTGCCGTCGTGCTGGCTCGTGCTCGACTGACGTTCTCCCCTCCCCGGACAGCGGAACGGCGGCCGTGGTGGCGGTCAGTGACGCGCAAGTACGTCATCCTGTGCTGGGTCTGCGGAGGTCTGACCGTGCTGCTCGGCCTGCTGTACGTGCTCGTCTATTTCCTGCTGCACGCGCACACCAGCAGCATGCACTACTTCGAGACGATTCCCACCTACGTGCCGGCCTGCGTGGTGAGTGAGACGTCGCCGCCTAAGGCCAGGCTTCGGGTCTGGGTGACGCCTGCCGTAGTGTTATGTGTCGTTGCCGACTGTGTTTCAACCAACGGTTACTTGGTTGCCGTCGCCTTCGTAAAAGGGAAGATGATCTTGGTTGGTGGCGGCTCGTTGGCGTTCAGACTGCTTTCGGGGTTTCCATTTGTTATCCACTTTCTCTTGTGTTTGACGATCCCTGGATCTATCAGAACCGTCGTTTGCGGATTTGCTAGAGCTGACGGCTTAAGAGCCCTCCAGCCTTTAGTTTGAATGTTTTGACTTTCTTTTATGCTACTTGAAATGGGGATCGGCATGTTTTTATGCTGTTCTCACTAAAGGACTAATTTATCCAAAGGCATCTCTCAAGTCAATAATGCACAATCGACAGTCTCGAACCGACATGGTAATCTGAACTGCCAAAACCAGGTCCTTTGTTCTTACATTGCGCAGTTTAATCTGTCAAAGTTATTTTGAAGGATCTTCTAAATATGGGCATAGAAATTCAGTTTCGTATAAAATGTAATCTTTTGTTTAGAGATGAAGAACTAAGTGACTCAGAATAATGCAGATGATGAATGTTTCGTGAAAAACGAAAAACTGTCAGTTTTGAAAAAAGCTGAACGGCTGAACGCGTGAACTTATTCACCGTGAACACTTGTTGTTGCCATTGCCACCTATAAGTACACTCACCTCAACAAAGACACACACTGAAATCAAGGGCATCTGTTTGTAGCTATCTGCCGTAAATGCTTTTTATGATGCCGGCCGAGGATCTCATGCTGGAAATGCCGGCTATGTCGCGGAAGACGATCCGCCACGCGAGAAGGGAGAGTCCGAGCCAGAGCCGGAGAAAGTCCGACCAGCCCTTCTGACGGTCTGCAAAGCGGGCGTCAGCCCCCCTCTCTCTGTCTGCGGCAGGCCAGACAGCCCCTCTGCTTGTCTGCACGAGGCCGGACAACCCCTCTGTCTGGCCGTAGGAGGCCGGACAGCCCTTCCGTCCGCCTGTAAGAGGACAGATCACCCCTCCGTCTGTCTGCGCGACGGCTCCTCTGTTCGCCTGCAGAGCGTGGCCCCGATAACAGCCCGCCTTGTCAGGTCAAGCCGCCTGATGACTCTGGCCCTTCTTGGGCGGCCATTCAGCTGCGGCGAGCCGGACAGAGCCACAATGATTTCCTCGGCGCGGACACTCGACGAGGCCGCGGCCAGCGACTCCCCATCAACAACGCTGATTACTCGAGATGAGGGAGAATGGAAGGGAAGGGGAGCCGAAACGGAAAAGAAACAACATGGGAAGAAAGGGAGATAAAGAGGGAGAGATATACGGAGGAGAGCAATTTGGAACAAAGATAGCGCGCACTGTCGGGGAAGCGGAAATTGGTTTGACTCGTTTATTACGCCAGCCGTAAAAGATGGCAAAAACACTACGATGCAGTATGGATTAACACTACCGTGATACGGCAAACACGAACCACTTATTTCTTGGCGCGTTTTTTTTCCTCTGGCTCTAACCGCAGTCAGCCGATTCTTTCAAATCATCCGAAAACGTACTGTCAACTACTTGAGGATTCATCAAAATGACATGTCGCCATCCAGCGGTTTACTAAATCTCTTCAAAGTGCCGGTGCAGAACCGCTGAGGTAATGGCCCTTCGGTGAAAGGCTCCCAGTGGCGTCGTCACAGACACAGGCCGTTCTCACACGATGAGCAGTCCAAACATGGCCGTGCCATATGGCGCCTCAGCGCAATCAAAGCAACCACAGATCATCGGCTCGCCCTGACCGGGCCGGCTGCGGTGGCGGCCGCGGCTTACGTCGTGCCCAGGGTCACGGGCGCGGCCTGCAGAACACCGCGACCACCTGCCCGTGAACCGAGCCAGTGGGCGCGACGTCGATCGAGCGAAACTGAAACAGCTGGCCGCTTCCCACTGCCATCGATCGGCCACTAGATGCCAGCGAAGTTTGTCCGAGGAGCAGAGGTGCCGGCAGCGCTCGCTGGCTTGCCGGGACCGCCGGCTGCGCGGCCTTCCCAGGCGTGGCTTTCCTCGCGGATTCTGCCGTGTGACTCACCTGCGGCTGAGTCATTCACACGGCCCCTGTTTACCCGGCTTTGGACGCCAGCAGTGTGAGGAGGTCGATACCGCCGCGCGTTTCTTTTGCTGTCGGTCGGTCATCCTTTTACGGCGCGAGCAGCTGTGTTCATCGCGTTAACAGCTGGCGCTGCGATGGCGAGCCTGATGAGCTCAGCGGGCCATGCCGCCTATAGAATGAAACCAATGTTGGCCATGGATGCATGCTTACGTTTCGATCTAGACGTGTCTTAGGTTGTCAAGAAGAATGGTGACAAGGTCCTGTATGATTTTTGTTGTGAAGTAGCCGCCAGGGGCGCAGCCCAAGATTTTCTTACGGGGGCGTCCCGGAGCTCAGTTTGAACTGAAATCATACCAAAAACCGTCTGCTGGGAAGACGATGTACAATGGTTTTTTTTTACAAAAAATGCGGGCCTAAGGGGAAACCGGGAATCCCCCCCCCCCCTCCCCCTTGGCTGCACCGATGGTAACCGCTGTCAGAACCTGTAATGGAAATATGACAGTGATAATGTAAATATCCGACCTACCAATGCGAACTGTCTTTTGGAGCATTGTATGCACTGCGCACGGTCCGTGGCCAAATGACCGATTGAGAGGGCCTGGTCATCGGTGTAGAGGCTTAGGCTCAGACCCATTTTTTGCATTTTTGCTAAGCAACACCGTACGATTATTTCGAAACGAAACCGAAGGTCGAGGCCTGCCTACCGTATGGACTGTCAAACATGGGCCTGGCTTTCTTTATCACCTGACAGGATTCCTTCCGGGGAGTTTCCTTTGTTCAAAGGTATCTTTTGACAACAATGATTCGTCTTGACAACGAAACAGCTGCAATTTGCATAGCCGTGCTGCAATGTTTTGCATTGGCAAAACCGAAGATGCACAAAACGTAAAAATTGCCACCTACGAAAGGTAAAAAAAACCCCAATCTGTCTCATTTCCATTCCGGTCAAATTTCATCCCACCAGTTGAAATCATACATCAGTTGCCTCCTTACAAAGCCAGTGAATGGAGCCAACAGCATATTTGCAGCGACTTCTTACATCGCATGCCAAACGTTTATATTTTCCTCAAATAATGATTATCTTTTACACGTCTGCTATGATTTTACCCAATATTTGTCAACCACGCTGTAGGCAAGTTGGCAGATTTGTGCACCTTAGCGAAAACAGCAGTCCATCTCAGTGAAAAATGGCTGTGAACTATATTGCTGCATTGCAATGTTTGTTACTTTCTCCTGTGGATCCTTCGATCACCGTCGAGGAACTCAAATGCGTTATAGCAAGGAGAGATCAGTGATGTCAGTTCCCTTGTTACTATTTTTGCGTTATTTTGCGGCATATGGTTCCGGCTACTAAAATTTTAATGCTTTTTAGGGTTTTAACCGGCCCCGTGTTCCTCACGTATGGAAATCCTGGTCTGGAGGTCACTGCAAAACTGATTCTTCACCGCGTTTGAGATTATTTTGATTGCAGGCATTTACGAGTGTTTTTGTTGCAGCTGATCGTGACGGGGTTTCTTCTCCTCTGCTTTATCAAGCGCAGGAATCGCTTCCCATACTTGGTAAGGCTGCTATCTGATTATGCTTGGCACGGGAGTGGGCATTTGCACAACGTCGACCCGCCCGAGAATTGCAACATCAAGCCTGGTATTCTAATCTTGCCAAGGCTCCGGAGAAGAAAAGTAGCCTAGTTTACCAACGCGTTTTATCTTTACCTCATGGAATACGTTTATCGTCAGTACAACATAGCGGCTAGTCAGCCTAGATGCACTGTTACAGTCCACGAAGTGGACGTTGATAATATAAACCGCTAGCCCATTACGGAGCACCTAGCCTTAGTCGGATTTGCTTTGTCGCCGTTTTCCTTTCTGGCGTGACCGCATGAGACCCTTTTCTGATTCCCAGCATGTTTTCTGTTTGGCAAGGTCTACAGCATGCCCTCCGTTAACTCACATCCATCAACGTCCTGCGCTGGTGTTGGTGGCCGTTTGTCACGCTTTCTGACACTCCTAGCAATTTGTCACTATCTGGCGAACACATCTCATGCTCTCTCTCAGCCATTCTCAGTCGTGCAGCCCGGCTATATCCATTTCAGTTAGCCGGACACATTTCCAGCCGGCGGAGCCATTGAACCCCCGGAAGCCTCTCGCCGGCCGGCCCGGCTTTGTCCGGCTTCAGGCTTCAGGCTGCCGTCGGCGGGCGGCCGATTCAGCGACGGCCGCCGTTGCGCCGTCTTCCCCGAACTCAGAGCCGGCCCGCATAAAGTTCGGCCTCATTCAGCTCGGTCCCGCGTCTCGCGCGTCTTCGACTCGGCCGGGCCGGGCGGCCGGTCCCAGCGAGGGACCCGGCCGCCCGGCCCGGCCTGCAGGCCGCCGGAGGCCGGCGGCCGGCGCGCGCCGCTCCGATCATTGGGCGCAGATGTTCCCGTTAGGGCGCGATGTCCGTCGCTGAGAGGCGGCGTTCGTTTCGGGCGCCGTTCGGAGGCCATCAAGCCGAGGCCGGCCGCCGCCGCCGTATGGGGTCCGGAGCCGCCGGCGGCGAGTCCGCGCCGTGAATATGTCATGACGCTGCCGCCGAGCGCGGCCCGACGGCGCCGATTTCTGGTGACGCTCGCCCGGAGCCCGTCAGGCCGACGGCGCGGCGCGGCGGGCGCGTGTTCGGCGATGAGCGCGTTTCTCAAGTCGTGGGTGATGAACACGGGCGACGCGCGGGCCGGCGTCTGCTCGGTTTCGCCTCGTCTGGGCCCTCTCTGGGCGCGTTTCGCCGCCGTGATCGACCCAGGCTGGCTGTGTGCCGGCCAGAGGCCACTTACGAGGAACTCGGAAACGGGGAATAATTGGAGGAGCCCCCTCGGGCGGGCTGACACTCGTTGCATAGAAATCGATGTCTTATCCCCGCAATGGTGTGCTGTTGATGCAAAGTACCGAGAGACGTACGTACTGAATTTGGTTTGAATATTAGCCGGTAAGCCACTTTCCGTTACGGTATGTTGAGGTCGCTCCTGCCATCAAATAAATATCGCGTATTTTGTGCACATGAGACGCCAGATTCGCTACTGTCAGACTTAATGTTATTACCATTGTTTGATAGACATGAAAGATTGAAATTACTGTAGAAGGAGATAAGCAAACTCAGCTATCTTAAATAGATCTGACATGCATGCGATCCACCAATGGTGAGAGGGGAGTGGAGAGATGAAACGAGGTGTACTTTATCCAACGAGAGAGGCTGTTTGGAGTCTGCTGTCAACCACGTGCCATCGTTGCAAACCTAAATGCTGGCTGTGGAAACCGGTCACCGAACAAACCAGCAGTCGTTACTTTCAAATTCACTCTCTTCGCATGCTTCAGCCTTCGTCCGCACCCAGTTCCTGACTCATATCAAACCATCAACCATTTTGCATGAGATGACACTGTGACCCGGACTGACTCGACCTTGCATTGCATCTGTCCCAGATCAAGTCGCGGGACATGTTTTGTGTGGTCACAGTATGACCCAGGGACGTAGCCATGGGGGCGATTCCCCCATCCAAACGGCCTACACTAGACATATAGTGATTTCTCAGGAATGCGGGATGGTGATCATATGTATGTCGCAAAAGCAAACATTATGTTTTCCTGTGCGTTAAACATTAGGCAAATTACATAAAATTGCTGTTTTTCCTATAAATTTTGTCAAACCATATGTCAAATTTGACACTCCTCCCCCTCCTCCCCCCCCCGAGGAAAATCCTGGCTACGTGCCTGATATGACCTGAGCCCGCATTTGCAGTAAATCAAGCTGTCTAGATTTGTTATGCATGGCGCCATCATGGCACAAACTAGAGATGACCCGGCGGTTGCACAAATCGGGCTGTGAGGCGTGTTTTGTGTTGAGAGGTACTGCATCCTGGCCTGTCCTGACCGGAGCCTGCACCCTCCCCAGATAAAGCTGTCCGGCGGCTGCTGCCTGCTGTCGGCCGTGCTCTGCGTGGTCATCACGGTCACCACGGCGGTGGTGCACATCAACCGGCTCCAGACGCTGTTCGAGTGCGCCTTCTCCGAGGAGATGCACACCTGCACGTGCTTCACCGGCCGGCCGGAGAGCTACGACGGCGAGGAAGGTCCGCGCGCGGCAGGCGGGAACTGCTGGTGTTGCCAGGCGCGGTGCCTGTCGGGATCTGGCAGCACAGCAGAGAAGTTGCCACCCTCCGCGCCGCTGCGGAAATGCGCCGTTGGTCTTGCGCCTTCTGCACGTGCAGAGAGAGAAGCGAATCGTTTCTTTTGGCTTTAAGGTTCCGAAATACTTCACCACCGCTGCCTTTTAGTTGTAACTTTGTGCAGCGGATCTTAACCCGGTACCGCCTGGCGTCTTTTTGTACCCGCAACTGCCTGGGGGTGTCAAAAAGGGCACCCCCTATTATCTCAGGATCTAACCGTCGGATCTGAACCGGTCTACCACGAATCGATAGCCCTGAGTCTCCCAAGTCAGAAAATACAATTTTTGCCCTGATCACATGACTGATGTGATGTGATCAGGGCGTTTTATGTCATTGGTCACATTTATGCGTTTTGCGTCACAGCATAACACGGCGCCCACAAAACTGACATCGATTCGTACATCATATCATCGGCAGTACTGGTCTTAGAACCTTTAGCTGGGTATCAAACGGAAGGTCACGATCTTCTGCATCAGAAGCATGCTTAAATATTTAAAAATGTCGGGTCAAGGGCAACCTAGGTCAGGTGAGTTTCTGTTACTACTTAACATGAAAAATCGATGCTTACTCGCAACCGGTTTGGTCCACGTGACATAAGGGACAGAAGTGAAGCCTTCTGGTGATCAGTTCTGCATTACCTGCTTTTTATCCAGTCAAAGTCAGTCAATTCAGATAAGGTTGCGTTACTCTTTCTGACAAAGAGCAAAAACTTCTTGCTAGGATTCCTAACCACGTCAAGTACAGAACCGATATCTACTCTCTCGGCTCTTTACCGGGTCAAGGTCAAACCAGGTCAGGACAGATAGGCATTTTCTCTTTTTCTGACTAGGAACAACAATTGCTCTCTTCTGCTACTGAACGATGTTCTATGGACATTGTCGCATTTCATTTCGTTTGACATCTATCTATGACGTGACCTGACCTGACATGACCTCGCATTGCATTTGGTGAACTTTGCTACGAGAATTAAATAGATTTGCTTGTTTGGCTTGAACAACGGGGAAGCAAATATTCTATCACCTACAATGCGAATCAGTCCTATTGTCATCATGCATGTGACCTAGCATAACCTCTGATGTTGACGTGCCACGGTTATTTATCCTTTTTGGGTCCATGTCCTAAGCGGGTCCAAATAATTCATGCATTATATTCACAGATATTATAGAAAAACGAAGCATGTTCGCTCCACCGCCCGAAAGAGGCGAAAACATGCATGCAAGGGCTTACTTATGACGTCATATTTCAATGACCTGACCTAACATGGGAATGGTTGCTATGTCAGAATATGTAAAAATGACTGGAAAATAGATACTAAAAGTTTGGTTGGACTAGTTCTAACGGTTCAAAAGTTATTCACGAAAAATCGAGAATGAATTGAATTGAAAAAGCAAATAGTGTCCTATTTGACACCCCCTCAGGCGGTACTGGGTTAAATTGCAGTGCCATACAAAGAAAACGAGTAAGATGCATGTTTCTCCCTAACCACAGTTTCTGTAGTCGTTGGTTGGCCTCGGGTGGTCGATGGGATTTTTGGATCGAGTAAACTTGTTTCCACCTCACGTGTCGTTGTCGCATAGTCGTTTCAAGTGGGCTTGTTCCTTTTTATGCAGGAGGATAAGATATGGCAGTGACAACAATGGCTAGAAGAAGAAAAATTGTACGAGAAATCAAGATATTACCGACCATCTTCATAACATGCTTTTTGTCTATGTGCATGATATGATTATTTGATAATCCTTTGGTGTGGGGAAATTGACTGGTTGTGCTGTTTCCAGTAAGCTACGTGTTTAACTCCGTGCCGGACTGCAAAGTGATCCACGGCGCTCTCTTCACCTGCCTGCGGGCCTTGTTTGGTCTCTCGGTGATCGGTGCTCTGGTCTGCATCTTCTCCTGCATGCTGGTCTACCAGCTGATGAGGTAGGTTCTGCACGAAGTCATAGTTCGTACCGTCGTTGGAAAGAGACGTGAAGAAAGCAGTGTCCTAATCCTTCAGAGATTTTTTCTCTCTTGGTACCGGACTTTCGTGTCCCAGTAAAAGTCAGTCTTGAACGTAAAAAGCTTTAAAATAAGACTGCTGCGGCCCCTTTTTACAACAGCTGTAACAAATACAATACGTCAATAGGTAAGCGTGTTTCTACCGACTGTTAGGCTGACTTTATCAGGCACGACCCGTCATGACGACGACGTTTGTCCCGTCTTCCCCCAGCCACGAGAGGAAGAAGATGTACTGGGAGCAGCTGGAGATGCGCCAGCGCTACTTCTTCCAGGCCCACCCGCCGTTCCCGCCGTCGTTCTGCGCCAGCGAGCCCTGGCAGCACTGGGAGTTTGTCGACGACCTCACGTGCGTGCTTCTCCGTGGGCCGTCGGCGCGCGACGGCCGTCAAACCGCTATTGCCGACTGCAGGCGTAGATATCACTGGGTCTTAATCAACTCAGTCGGTAGTTGTTTTTTCCCCGAGTGGCTCATCGTCCTGGGATTGGACGTTGCCTGTTGCGAATGCCTTTTTTTTGACCAGATTCCTTGTAGTCGCCTGCCAGCACGCTGCTCAGGTACGTGTGACTCTTTTACCACAGCGGCCTTGCTTGGATCATGTTACTATATCAAACAGCTTTATGTAGACGGAAACGCAATGTAGAACGGTTTAGCCTTTCCGTCGTATGGTCGGAACATGTCATCCGGGCATGGTGGCAGGCAGTGAATGAATCGGGGGAAGGGTGGAGAGACCTGCTACCACCGGGCCCCGCTGACGCCGCTCCGTGCTCGCAGGTACTGGCCGCAGCGCACTCTGGACCTGTACACGCCCAGTCCTGAGGAGTCGACCACCAGCCGCTCGGCGCTGATAGGTGGCAGCACGGCGCCGGCCCGCCAGTCCAACTGGAGCTGGATCCCCTGGCGGCGCAACGCCAGGTCAGCGTCAGCCAGAGGAACCTGTAGGCCGGGACCAGCGTCCCAGAGATCAGGACGATCAGCAGAGTTCTTTCGGAGCATTTCTACCGCTTTGTTTGAAAATCGAGTTAAATCCTACCGAAACATATGCGGTTTTACTAAGTGTTTCTGTCTTTCCCTGTTCAAAGACGGTTTCCTTGGTTTACTTTCACATTAATGAGGCTGCATCATAGGACCACGTCGGGCCGAAAACAGAACGCATCATTATATTGTCGGTAGCTCCTCTAGCCAAGCTGCTATGCCTCGTCAAACTTCCGTCAGCCGGCATGAGAGAGTGAGAGAAAGAGTGACGGTGACGACCGTTGCAGGGAGAGGCGGCGGCCGGAGGCGGCGCCGCCCCGAAGCGTGACGACGCCGCACGGTCTGGGCGGCGGTCGGCCGGCCGGCTCGCTGCGCCACGCCGGCCGCTCCAACGACGGCGTGTTCCACCACCTGACGGCGCAGCGCTACAGCAGCCCGCCGGCGCTGGCCGAGCTCGTCTGGGGCCACTGGGGGCCGCCGCCGCCCTACTCGCAGCCGCCCAGCCTGCAGAACATCACGCAGGAGTCGGGCCCGTCCACGCCCGGCTCGGTGCTGCGCTCCGCCGCGCGGCAGACGCCGGCCGCGGCGCGCAAGCGCTCCGACGGCGACGGCGACAACCTGAGCTTCATGTCGCAGGCGCTAGATGTCGCCGGGAAGTCGCCGACGCGCGGCGCGCGACGGTCGGCGCCGCGGCCGCCGCCGATGACCGGCAGCCTGCCGACGCGGCAGGGCCGGCGGGCGTTCGACGGCAGGTCTCTGGAGGACATCCTCCACGACAAGAGCGCGGCAGACGAGGGCTCGCCGCGCGGCCCGCCGCCGCCGGCGGAGGGCTCCGCGCTCACGCTGTACGGCCGGTTTAAGCGGCCCCTGCTGAGCAGCCTCAGCGACGGCAGCCGGTGGATGAGCGTGGACAGGGCTGGTGATGGCTGCGAGGACAGCTCAGGTATCTACTACATTCCCAACGTGTCGGACATCATGTCGCACGGCAAGCCGGCGCTGTCTCGCGCCGCGCCCACGCCTCAGCGTCAGCGGCTGCTTCAGAGTGGCGTCAGCGCCGACCCATCGACCGGCCTCGGCGCCGACCGGGCGAGGCGCGCCTCCAGCCCGGCGTACGCGGCCAACCACGTGCTGCCGCCGGCAGTGCGCGCGGCGCCGGACGGCGCGGTCGGCGCGCCGCCGGAGCCGCCGCGCCGGACTGCGCCGCTCTTCGCCGCGCCGCCGCCGCCCGACAGTCAGAGCCAGCTGTCCAGCTCGACCGCCAGTCCGCGCAGCGAGAGCTCGTCCAGCTTCAGCCAGCAGAGCCTGGACTGCAGCACGCCGGCGCTGCCGCCCGGCGTGCAGTACCCGCCGGCGGCCGGCAGCCCGCGGCACGCGCGCGGCGCATGCGTCTCCACGCCGTGCACGCCGCTGCACGGCCGCGGCGACGCCGAGCTGGACGGCCTCAACGGCAATGCGCCGGCCGCGCCGGGCGGCGCCGGCCGCCGCCGCCCGCTCGTGCGCTATGTCAGCGACGGCAACGGCAACGTGTCGGCGGCGGGGGCGGGCGGGCGGCGGCGGCGCGGCGCTGCGCGCTCGGCCTCCTCCGGCCGGCGCCGCTCCGGCTCGGGCGGCGAGCGGCGCGGCGCGTTCTGCCAGCAGCGCGCCCGCAGCGAGGACCTGTGGGCGGCGCCCGACCGCGAGCCGGCCGGCCGAGTAGCGTCGCTGGCCGGGCCGCCGGCCTGGGCCGCCGCGCCGGCCGGCGCCGTCACGCCCGGCCAGCGGGCGGCGCGCGGCGCGCTGCTCAACGTCGGCTCGCCGGTCCTGTCCGAGACGAGCGTGGCCAAAATCCGGCGCATCAACCGCGGCACGGCCGCCAGGGTCGCTAGTGTCGACGATGATCTCAGCGCGCGAGTCAAGCTCGGACATACCGCTGCGTTCTCGCGTTCCGAACCGAACACTCCTCTTCGCAACCATCGTATCAAGAACGTGTAGTGCGTGAAAGCAGCTGGTGGCTCCCCGCCGCCTGCTTGAACGATCATTTGAGTTTGTAGTGCTGACTTTTGAATCCGTGGGTAGTTGCGATTTTTGCTTCGTGATGACGTTATTCATGTGCAATATCAGGGCAATTCCATACGTAGCAGAATTTTATCAGTGGTAGAATGTAGAATGTTTGCATAATTGCGACAGACGAATGTTTTATTGGACAATGTCAACATTACGCTTATGTTAGTCATAGGAGCACTCTTTTTTCGTGACAAGAGGCACATGCAAATGTTCATGTGAAGAAAGGAGAATAAGGAGAATAAATAAGTCGATCCTGGTTTTCGTGGTTTTCCTGCGGGCCTGTACTCCGTCAAAGACATCACCATTTTCTTTACATTCTTTTGAATAATGATGAGGAGTCCAGCTGCATTTAGAGCTTTGTGCCATCCGTCAATAGGTTTAATTTGAGGTGGCCATCATCATGAAGATCATTAGCCTGTGTAACAGATTACCAACAGTGCAGCATCGCTTCAGGACTTGTCATCGTATGCAAACTATGTAAGATCAGACCATATGATGACAGCAGAGAGGAAAGCGTCGCGTAGAAATAGAGCTTCGAATCTGGAATGAAAACGGAATGCCTATACGTGCTCATAGGTGTAAAAGTAAAGTCTGAGTCCATACACGTTCGTACATACACGTGAAATGCGTCACTCATCCACGCATGTGCATGATGCCGTCGTCTCGTCACTAAATCGTCACTGCCCCGGCGGTCCGGGGGAGGGGGAGGGAGGCAGCGCGCTCCAGCAGCCCCAGCGCAGCTCGGCCGTGACGGTGCGCTGCCACAGTCCGATCGCTGACCGACCGCACCGCCGCCACCGGCGGCCGCACAGCCCGGCCGCGGCCACCCGCGAAAACGGCGTCACGACGCACGCGCCAGGCGGCGCTGGCGGCGTCACGCGGCCCGGCCAGCGTGACGGTGGCGCCCGCAGGACCACAGTCGCTCGGACCTCGCGCCGGCGGCAGGAGCGGCCATGGACGCGGCGGCGGGTGTGGCGAGGGCGGCGCTGCTGCTGCTGCTCTGGCACGGGCGTCTGGCGGCGGCGATGACGACGGAGAGGATCTCCCTGCTCATGCCTGGCGTGGTGCCGCCTCAGGTGGGAAGAGGCCCGTCCGCGGCTCGGCTCTGACCCGGACGGAGGGCGCGAGAGTCGGAGGCCCAGTTAATTTAGTTCACGGACCCTGCAGGCCTGTCACAATAGCGCGTCTGGTATAATTATGGCACCAGCAATGGTACATTTTGTTGAAACAAAGTTTCACCACTTGCGGTCATTACAGAAGAAAAAGCATTCCTGACCTTTTTTAAATACAACTGTTTAAGAAAATCGCATATTTGTAATGACTGCATTCAGTTCATCGCAGATTTCATGTAATGCAGTTGCTGGCATGCACTAATATGGGTAGTACATGCCAGCACTACCCATATTATACACTAGAGCGGGTAGATTGCGAGAGGGCTTACTAATTTTGAGACTCACCTGGTGACAAACTTAGTCCCCGAAACAAGATCAGCCGAAGGAACTAAAAGTTATTCTAAGCGTTTATAGCGGGCTTCTTGATACGCTTCCCGACTCGGCGAGTGGAATGAAAAATATCACGAAACAGAGCGTGACGTTTGCCGGTCACGAAACTGTTCGGTTTCCTCTAGTAAGATGTTTTTTTTATTTTAGCTTCATGTCGCCTTTTGGTTTTGACATCACGTCATCATCCCTTCACATTACATCACAGACATCACATCATGGTACCGACGACATAGTCAGGCCAAAATCCGTGTACTTTGCATTCTAAAAATGCACAGATTACGTACATTCGCACATTACCTTGACCTAAAAGTTTCTGCGGTCCGGCGACACGGACCTTGTTGGAGCGCTTGGAATCCGTGCGACGTCCATCTATCCGTCAGCCATTGTTCGGGCACAAAAGTTTCAAACGGTGCCTCCATCACGACCCCAGCCGCTAAAGGCCCGGCAACCTGGCCGAATCATCCCACCCCACGGCTTTGTCGCCGTCACGCGTGACGCACGTACAGCGGACTCTTCAGAACTGGGGCGAGAAAAGCGGTGACGCAGGCCCTGGACCGCGATGTCACTGACCTGCGCGTGACCAACGCCATATTGTTTCTGCGTGCAAAAGGGGATTATCCGTATCAAGAGCGTAAGATGAGTGATGGGAAATCAAGCTATCTGCACTGTTTTATTAGCGATATAAGTGTGGTCTGAACTGTTAAGGCAGAAAAGAACTGTTAAAGCAGCTTTTGAGGAACCGAATTCGTTTTGTTTTTGAAGGCGGGCGTTCGGCAAAATCAGTTTTAAAAATGTCACTAAATTTTAGCGATGTAATGGCGTTCCTACGAGTTGTCTACAACTCAGTCATTTACCGCACACGTGACAAGCCGCTTCGAGATGCCGCTTCGAGATGCCGCTTTTACCTCATTTGACACTTCCTCTCCACAATGGGAGACGGATCTGGGCGTTTCGTCTCTCGAGGTAATTTTCCCTCGATGCGCGCGCTTGATATGGCAGCGCAGATCCCGCTGTGTCCCGTGGCTTTCTGTTCACGCTGACGTCGTGCATTCACAGCCGGAGACGTATTTCTGCACCTCGCTGAAGCTAGCAGGCAAGGATCATTACGTCGGTAAGGTGTAGTCTGTAAATTTAAGATGTGCCTTCGTAACCCATTGCTGACTTGGGAGTTTTATGTGAATACGGATAGCTTCGACCACGTGTTACCATAAGCCCAATGCTGCAACTTTACAAGAAAAGCAACGTGAAGTGTTCTGTAGGCCATTGTTGACTTTGGAAAGTGACATAAGTCCCAACGGTTAACCCTTCCAGTTTTCAGTTCTACTTATTCTAGAAGCGACCACCTCGACGAAAACACTAAACAGCGAACCACCTCGACGAAAACACTCTGGACGAAAGGTAGCCCAAAAGCATCCATGAAGAACCAAAACAGACTCCTGTTTGACGATATCACTGAACCGCATTTTGCCGTTAGTTGCTTTTAAACCGAAGCGCCGCCGAATCGTCACCGATTTGCAAACCGAGCAACTGAGAGCGAGAGGCGCTTAGAGAACTTCATTTTACAAGCTTCCCAAACACACGTCGACAAATAGGCGTTCCGCGGTGGGCGTCTTCGAGCTAGCCTTCGTGTCCAGCTCGGCTAGATGACGCCAAACGGAGAGACCAACGAAGGAAAACATTCCCTCTGCACCCCGACCCCACCCTCACCACGCGACCGCAAGCGAGCGCCTGCAAGTGGTCCTGCCTAATACTTCCTAACCAGAACCCCGAGCGGTCGAACGACCGATCCCGTCTGTTGGCCGCGGCGGCTGGACGGCGACCCTCGGCCTCGACCTGGCCGTCACGGGCCGACGGCGGTGGGACCGGCACGCCGTCACTCCCCGTTACTCGTCACGCTGTCCTGCGGCCGCCGTCACACGCCGCCGGCCGGCTGTTCCGCGCACGGAGCGCGCAGGCCCGGCGGTCCTTCGTGTCGGTCTTGTTCCGCATCTCGACAGGGATGCTTTGGTTCCGGCGATGACGTTGAACACCTTTAATTTGCGTGTTGCCATCTGTAGCACGATGATTTAGCTCTCGATTTGAAGGATAGTTCGACACGCTGCTGGCTGTGTGTGATTTGTGTAGCAGAAGAGAATGTTCTTGAAATGTCATATAACTTATGCTTGCCTACGCTACAAGTATCATAAACGTTTTTTTCTATTTGAGGGCTTATGTAACTTCAAGGCCCTGACAGTTACAAGACGCTTCTTGACTTTTTAATCCACTCATTTGGAGTTTCTAGACTTGTCTTCATATATTTATTCAGAATGGATTTTCTGCGTTTCTTTGACAAAAGGCAGCATCAGAAATTCCACTTCATTCCAACTCGTTTGTCTGCCGCAGCCATGTCTTGTGAATCAGATGACGCTGCCAGTGCTAATGCAATGAATTTCTTTGGTCGCCTGCACAATTTTTCCTCCATTGTCGGTTTCCGGATGACATGGATCTGCTCGGCGTTAAGTTTCAGGAATGACCTGTATCGGTTCCGAGTGAGTTTCGAAAGCTACCTGTGCCGCTGCCGAACTGAGTTTCGAGAGTGTCCTGCACCGGTTCCTCGGAGAGTTTCCTCGTCACTTTTACCGGCACCGCATTGAGTTTTCTGCCGGCTCCCCATTGAGTTTCGAGAGTGACTTCCGCCGGTTCCGCAGTGAGTTTCGAGCCGAACGCCACGATGGAGACCGCGCACCACATGCTGCTGTACGGCTGCCAACTGCCCGGCCTGGCAGAGGAGGTCTGGAACTGCGGCGATATGGCCGTCCGTGACCCGGGCAAGCGGACCGGACCCGTCTGCCGAGGCCGTTCGAAGGTCAGCCGGGCGCAGACTGGTCACCGTCTGGTCACAGACTGGTCCCAGATGGCCACAGTCTGATCACACAGTCACAGACCAGTCACAAACTCTAGCTACAGACTCTCTCCATATGCTGATCACAGGCTGGTCACAGACTGACATGTTGATCGCAGACTTGCCACGGATTTTGGTCATCTTCAGGGGATCCTGGCCATCCGTCCCAGTTCCTGCCGAAGGCGTTCCTCGTCCACCGTCCTGTCTTGGGCTGGCCATTGTTGGTCGGCCGTCCGTTCCGCTCAAACTCCAGAGCCGACTACGAAATGCCTCTGATGTGAACCAAGTGAAAGACTATTTGCCCCCACTTTGCCTCCTCCGTCGCGGGTCAAAGAGTCAGTGCTGGATAACACCCGACGGTCGACGTCAGATTCGTGTGGCAAATAACTCAAAGGTCTCAGGCCACTGCACGCTGTGGCCTGGGGGTGTAGCACATCCAGGACAGACATTCGGGTCACGGGACGCTAAGCAGAGATCATTTAGGCATAACTGGCGGTCGGTTAGTAACTTTAGAAACAGAACTTTGGAAAATTTTCATCTTATTTTTATCGCTTTAAAGCCGAGGATTCTCGAAATTATCGCATTCAACTACATTGAACCTAACGTCCTACAGCACTGCAGTCAGAATAAACTCATCATGACATCAACGCGATTTTCGTCGTTTTCACTGTCGACAGGTTATATACGCCTGGGCAAAGAACGCCCCCAAACTAGAGCTCCCGAAGGACGTTGCTTTCCACCTGGGAAAGGACTCGGATGTAAAGTACCTGACTCTGCAAGTGCACTACGCTGACGTCTCTCTGTTCACAGGTGAGTTCTTACATGAAAGTGATGCGGTTCTAGTCGACGACTTTCCAAACGTCTGCCAACACAGAAAATGGCAGTTCTCGAGGGTAATTTTCGCGAAAAAAAATACAATGCAGGTTTCATTCAGAATACCCTTTGTTATTTACCCCGAGCGTGCTGGTATGGGTAGTCTTAAGATCGCAATCTGTGCAATGCCGAGATTATTGTGTGGACGCTGAGCCCCCTCTAAGTGTTGAGGTGTACGAGGCAATTACACCCCCTGCTCCGAACCGCGTGGCGCACACGAATTTTTGTCGCGGCATCCAACAACTCAACACGGCCGTGCCTTGGCCGGGCTATGTGTTCGGTCTCGGGCTAAACAATACGCCTGCGTTGAGACTCGAAGCCAGGTGCCTGCATCACTTGTGCCCGGCGCTTTATCCACACCTAGCCACGGTGTCGGCCAGAACGGCTGGCTTATTACGGCTGCTTTGTTTGGCCGTCTCTACGCTGGCCGGCAATGGTGTCACTTCAGGCAATGTAGTTCTTTCTCGTTTCAAAAGAACCGGGCGGGGAGCTATCAATGGCTTCAGTGGCTTGGACCTGTGCAACGCCATTACACACATCCAAACTCCCACCGTTCCAGACTTCAGCTGTTCCCTTCTTGTTCGGAGCATGAGAAGAGCAAACTTACGTTCTTCGAAATATTTGTGCTACGAATTCGCTGCCTCTTATTTACCAGTGAAGGCCAAGCAAGCAAGCTTTCAGTCAACATGCATGAAAAATTAAGAACAGTACACGTTTTACAGATGGGAAAATCAAAGATGACTCTGGGGTGTTTCTGACGTACACCGAAACGAAGTAAGTATGTTCACGCATCATCAGAAGAGAAGCCGTCTCTCTCTCTCTCTCTCTCTCTCATGACAAAGCAAAGAAAAGATGGAGCCTGTAGCAATGACCGGAACGGCCCTTGAACTGATAGATGACTGGCACAATACAGCGTCTTCAGTTGACGATGGCCCGTTACTCTCTATCAGCCAGGCACGTAGCCAGGATTTTCCTCGGGGGGGGGGGCAAATGTGAAATCTTGTCACATGCCACAGGCATATGACGAAATTTACAAGACAAGGCAGCAATTTTGGCGATTTATCTCATATTTAATGCACATGAAAACACATAATGTTTATTTTTGCAACATATACATGACCACTATTACGTATTCATGTAAAATCGCCATGCATCTAGTCTAGACCGCTTCGCTCAGGGGGCCATGGCCCCATGCCCCCCCCCCCGCCGGCTACGTCCCTGCTATCAGCAAAGTCCATTTTTCTAGTGGCAGAAGACAGGAACAATTTTTCTGCGCTCAGAAATGCGTGTGACGGAATATTGTCTGGCCACCAGGCAGCCGAAGTCGGCAGGCGTGCTCCTGATGGGCACTGGCGGTTACATCTTCCCCCGCTCGAGGACCTACATGGAAACAGCGTGCGACATCAATGAAGACAAAGTCATCCACCCTTTCGCTTTCCGGACTCACACCCATGAACTAGGTAAGTAACATGTAACATGGCGCGCTGGCTTCAAGAAGTTCTAATTTTAGTATCAATGTCGCGGTGTTAACTCCCTTCTGACCTCAAAATCAGCGCCACACAAACAAAACTGGGTTGTCTAGGAGAAACCTCAGAAACTTTCCGAAGATTCCGAACGAGATAAACATTTTAGTTTCACGACCACCACTTCATCTCCTGAACTACACTGTCTGCAAGGTCACTGCTATAATTAGTTTAACATTTATCGTTCACCGTCTTCATATCTCAGTGATCTGATCTGTTATTCATGTTTCTCGGATGAATATTATAATTTTTACGCACTTTTTCGTATTGTGCCAGTTTCCAGCATCAGAGGGACAACGGAGCATCTACTACGCTCGACGAGTCCAACTGTTTTCACTAATCATGAGTCCTAACTCTTACCACTGTTTCATGCGTCCGTCATTTGTGGTCCAGGCGAAGGATGAATGCAAAGCATCTATGGGATCAACTAAAACCTCCTCGCACAGCACACAGCGACACGAAAGCGTGGCCGAAACGTCAGCGGTGCACGGACCGGCGGTGGTCTGACCAATTGTCGTCCCGTATCGGACCCACATAACGAGCGTCGTCACGCATGCCTTCACCCCGCTCGTGCACAGCAGCGTAACTCGGTCCCGAACTGCCCATCCGTCTAACCAGCCGCGGCGAACTGATGGCGTGCGGGCAGTCACCACTTCCGAAGCAGGAAGTAGTGACCGCCTGACAGACCATCTGGCGGACACCACTGAGTGTTCAAGAGGTGCGCTTCTTCCACTGACTGAATCGGACGGTCGCCACTGACTGTACCGCTTCTCGGGAGAGGCTGTGATGTTATGCCTGCGTTCATACGATTGCTATGGTTTGCCATACGTAGTATGTTATATATACATTGTATATATATATATATATATATAATATAATATAAATATATATATATATATATATATATATATATAACGTTCATGGCTATGCTACATGCATGCATATGTACAATATCCATTAATGTTACATATATATACATATTCATTTTTTTGCCGAGAATGATGAGTTGTCTCTGCCTGTCATGAGACGGTCGTGGTTGGTTGCTCTTTAAGAGACGTGATATTACTTCCGAGTTGTCAAATCACCATTGTCTGCTCCTCAGGCGTGATTTTACCACCGTTCGCTGTCAGATCATCGTCTGCTCCTCAGGAGGGGTGGTGTTACCACTGTCCGTCGTCAGACCGTCATCGTTTGCTCCTTAGGGGAGGTGGTAATACCACCGTTTGTTGTCAGATCGCCAAGGTTTGTTCTTTAGAGGAGGTGATAATACCACCGTCTGTCGTCAGATCGCCGTGGTCTGCTCCTCAGGAGAGGTGGTATCGGGCTGGCGAGTCCGTTACGACGGAGGCCAGTACCGATGGACGCTGATCGGCAAAATGAACCCGCAGCTGCCGCAGATGTTCTACCCGGTGCTGGAGAACGTGACACTCACCAGGGACGACGTCGTGGTAGGTGGCTACGTAATCCCACTGGCAGAAGACCTTCAGATTGTGTTCCGAACTCAAAGACTCCAGGCCAAAGCTTTAGTGGGAAGAAATTCAAACTAAGGACGACGGGAATCCTGCTATACTCTTCATTTCGTGATTTCACGTTTCTATTTCGATTGCTTACACTTTGTTACCATTAGACAAGCAGTGAAACAGTGATTGCTATATATGTATTATGTAATGTACAAATCAGAGCAAGGGAGAGTGAGTGAGCAAGAAAGAGGAATAGAGAAAGAGGGAAAGAGGGAAAGGGAGAGATACTATATATATATTCTTTTATGCCTCTGAGCTTGTCAGAGGACTAATGTGAATGCCCTGAAGAGCAGAAAAGGGGGAGAAAATGAGGGAGACTGACAGATAGACAGACAGAGAGCATTAGGTCATCTCTTGTCAACCGTGCAGCCTTCAGATATTTTCCCAGTTGTCACAACCAGACTTTTCGCGATTCAGAATCATGTCGGCATTGATTGAGAGTCACCGCCTCTTCCCGTGGACCAGAATCAGAATCGATTCAGCATTTTACAGCTGCGGATCATAGTCGGAATCAGAATCGGCTATTGGCTCAAGAATCAAAATGATTGATTCATGAAAATGGTGGGAATCGATTCCCAGATCTTGATTCATTTGAATGCATGCTTTGTTTACTTAATCAGTGAGATAGCTTATTACCTAGATTTATAAAAATAACCATGCGGTTTATCTGGATTGAGAATAGACTAAATGACGACAGAAAACGAGACTTGCAGTCATGATACAATGGAAGAGGAATGAAATCAAATACAAATGGAATGAAATAAAAGTAAGACGCTTTCTTTGAGAGTGATTGCTGGTGAACATTTCCGTTTCCACCCTTGACCCCAGGCACCAACGTATTCACATGCTTGAATTTTCACATCTTCACGCTCATTGCAAATTGAATTTGGGCAGCTTTTACGCATGGGCATAAGTCCATGCGTAAAAATGTCATGTAGTGCACATACCTAAGCATTGTTCACTAATGCTGTCTTATAATCCATAGCAGACCTTGCGATAAGCACAGGACTCAGAATTTGGCTACTGCAGTTATGACGAAAAATTCAAGCGCAGTTTTTGTTATTGCTCATAGAATTCAGCCATGAATCGAAACGTGAATTGCAAATCGTGAATCAAATCAATTCCAGGCACTTCAACGTTGAATCAAAACTGAATTGATTCTCTGTTCCCCAATGGAAATCAGAATCGGCGATCAGAGTCCCTTCCTTGGGCGGTGAATCAAAATCGAATCGATGTCCAGTTTCGTGAATTGCTCACAAGTCTGGTCACAGTCTGACGCATACACACTCTGACGTCATTTATTGGCCTGTTCTAGGCTGCCAGATGCACCATGCAAAGCAACCGGGCACGCGTCACAAAAGTCGGGTGAGCATAACGCAGAGCAATCAGTAAGCAAGCAGCGCAGACCTCAGTTGGAGCATGGTTTCCCTTGTGCGTTGTCTGCCTTACAGAAATGGAAACTCTGAGGACCTCTTGTTTTATCGTGGATATCTCCCGTTTTATGGAATGGTTTCGCAAACATTGGCATGCGATCATCACCCTACACCGCATCAGTGCATCCATGCTTCCGCTTCACTCCAGACCGCCCCCAGCGCGTGACAGTCGGACGCCTGCGGTCACGTGACCGGCTGCTGTGACGTTGCAGCGCCACGGCCCGGGACGAGATGTGCAACTTCTACATGATGTACTGGACGGCGGGCGCGCCGCTGTCTCGCGGCAGCTGCTTCAGCTGGGGCCCGCCGCTCTCCTACTGGCACCGGCTGCCGATGGGCCTACTGCGGCTCTTCTCCTACCCGTGGCTGTCGCAGATCCCTGACGACAAGCGCGCCTCCACCATCGAAGGCGCCGAGATCAGGTCCTACCTGTTCGGCCGCATGAGGAGCGACTAGAGCGCCGAGCCCGCTGCTCGGTGCGCCCCTGCGGTGGAGGGGACGGTGCGGGATGAACTTTGACAGCGCGCTGGTCTCAGGAACCTGGCCAGTCTCTGCTCGACTGCTGTGCAGATGCGCGTGCTGCTGACGGCATTGGATTGCATTGAACCGATCGGAGGTATTTGTTGTGACGTCTTTTGTGACGATTACGCTCCTCGTTAGTGATGGTTTTTCTCGCTTTTTTGTTTTTGTTTTTGTTTTGTTTTGCGATTGCCTTTTGCCAACCATTGCTTCAGGAGTGTTGTTCGGGTTCTGAAGGAGTTTAACCCGGTGAATGTAGTGCGCACTGTCTATAAACACGCTTTGGTGGGATTTGTAGGTTGAGCCTCATCAGTTGTGTTGCCGTCCTTGTCCAAACATAGCGGTTGTATTTCTGGCGTTGCATGTTCGAATGCACACGATATCCATCTGTCAAACTGATTTGTTCTTATGCATGCATCTCTTTCCAGTTGTGGGCGGTTTCTCCTCAACAGTTCCATGCGATACTGAGAAATTTTGCATACATTTCTGTCCATGTGTTGATCGAGTTTTGGAACGTGCTTTTGTGCTAATGCGTAGTGCCGCTGTCGCGGGGTGACTCGATCTTCGCACCCATGCCATTCGTACCAAACCATAAACTTACCATCCAAAGGCACAAGTAGCCTGGGTCAGTTTAAATGAGGTCAACAAATACCAGATGATGAATATACGGTATTTTATCTGTTTCCTGCAAATCTGTCCATTCCGTTTCTATGAAACTCTGTGGGGATTTAGTCTTTAAGATGAATGCATTTACCCCGAAGCACAAACAACCTGGTCCAGATCAATCAAGATCAACTAAGGCCGGGTATTTAACCCTATTCCCGGAGGGCTAGACGGTATGGCCGATTCCCGGCAGGGGGGGGCGGATTCGGCCCCCCCCCCCCTGAGATCTCGAGAACTGCTTATCCGATTTCATTGCAACAAACGGCAATCGATTTGCCGTGACGTGAACTACATTTTGATTAAAAGAAATTTTCCAAATTTTGAAATTTGTGGATACAGGGGGGCAAAAATGTCAAAATGGGGGGTACTTTTTGACTTCTTATAACTCCGTTGTTTATGGACCGATTTCGATGAAACTGGCATGAATCGAGAGATTATGGATAGGGCTTTTACCATGGGTATGCAAATATGAAATTTTTAGAAAATTCATGGGCGTTCACAGGGTTTCAAAAATAGGAGGACTAGTTTTCTAATAACGGAATGAACAAAAGAGGCCAAAACACTTTTTTAGCTTCTGCTAGTCATGTTATGCTAAAGAAGTACAAATCGCATTACAATGTTTGTATAATGTTAGCATAGGCGGTGCCAGGGACATAAAAAAGGGGAACTGTCATGGTCACACGTTCTTCAGATCAACTTGTGACCTTTGACCTTAAATGACCTCCAGTGACCTTGGGATCACCTGGAATGATGTCGTGTGCATTCAATATTATCGGTAAACGTTTTTAATCGATTGAATTCACTATATTCCAAAAAATTCATTTTTTGGCTTTTGCGATATAGGGTACGCCCACTGACATTTTAGGTCATAGCTCCGTGACCCGACCTGATATCAAGCTGAAACTTGGTACACAAGTAGAGAGCACTTTTCTACGTCATATATATTCCGGGTTTGGCATTTGAAAAAACGGCGCCGAAATTATTACGAAAAAACATATTTTGACTTTTGACCTTGACCTGACCTTGTAAAGTGACCTCAGATAAACAAAATTATATATGCACATTACCCAACTATTTAGCTATACATTCATATAAAGTTTTAAGTTCTATCTTAAAAACTCTGTTTTTGGCAGACATTTTCATTTTACCCTCAACGTGGCCAAAAATGACCTGAGGTGCCCTCCAAAAACGTTGCCTGGCTCCGCCCCTGAGCAAAATAGAATTTCGAAATTTTGTCACGGCGCGTAGAAGGAATAGCTAGGAAAAGTCACCAAGTTTCGTGAAGCTGCGTTAAAAAGCCTGGAATTGGCAAGCAAAAAACCCGAGGGGGGCGGATTCCGCCCCCCCTGCCGGGAATAGGGTTAAAATGAAGTATTTTGTGAAATGAGTATTGCTCTTGGGGTGGGACTCTATCTCATGGTGAATACAGGGCCCCAAAGCATAGGCAAGCCAGGCCAGGTCAGTTGGGGACATCGAATGTCAATGCATGAAAACGGGGCCTTCCTTTTTTCTCCGGATCTACCGAACCGCCGGTCTCGGCCGCGCGGCCAACGGCCAGTCGTCTTTCCCACACGGATGTCTAATGGTGAAAATAAAATATCAGTGACCAAAATTGGATTCTGAGCATCATCTGTAAATTTTCAGGCCGATCTGTTAAGTAGCAATAATGTTGCAAACTAAACTGTACGTAATTCCGACTAGACCGAGACCGGCCTGGACCAGCCGGCTCCGCACCACCCGGAGAAAAAAGGGAGGTCCCATCTTCACGCATTGAGATTTGATGCCCTCAATTGACAAGGCTCGGATCAAAAGGAACAGAGTGGTTTCTACCAATGTGAAGGCGGCTCCGTCGTCCATCGATGCGTATGATATTTTCCCGCGCACCAAACAGACAACCGTAATCGTCGTGTGACCAGGCAGCAACGCGTGTTTTTTTATTAACGGCTGACGCCTGCCGCCTTGGCCCGGTCATCTGAGTCGGCCCGGTATGCCTCCGTGGACCGTGGACGGTGATGGTCCCCTCCGGTCTCAGTGGACAATCCTCCGTCAGCCAGAAGCTAGGTGGACGGTGACAGTCTCCCGGCAGCCGTGGGCGGCGATTTCAGGATCCTTCTGTGGAGCTGATAGGTCTCGGCCGGGCCCGTTAAATTAATTCGAAGAATGCCGCAGTCACGTCCACAACAGGGGCAAAGCTTTTCTTACCGGACAATTGCGCCTTTGCATGCATTGTCCACGATGCTTAAAATCAGATGGGGATATTTCTGTTTCAGAGTTCCAGGTTAAATCATAACGCATTTGAGTGTGCTCAAACAACATTGGGAAGCGCAACATACTTATCAAATTGGGTTTGGGAAGAAAATGCAAAATGAATCTCATTTTTCCACCTCACACCATAGTCCTAGTTATAAGGAATGTAATTTCTTAAACTGTTTGAAGTGCCCGCTCATGTACTATCTTGAGGACTCCATATTATTGTCGATGTCAACCCTATATGATCCCGTGCTGAATTCGCCAATATTTGGGACATGTAGTCAACGTTGGGGGCGTTCAGTCAACACTGGAGGTGCCAAAATGCCCACCAAAAAATATCAAACTACATTCAAAGGCGTAGCGTCATTTTCCTATCAAGTTTGGGACAGGGGCGTCGATTTCTGTACATGATTAAGGGGGGACCGAGCCAAGGGCCCGACAACCTAACCTCCCCCAAATGTGAGTTTCTCAACGGATTTAGCCCACTTTATACATTTACCCCCATGTACATACAAACATATATATATATATATATATAGAGAGAGAGAGAGAGAGAGAGAGAGAGAGAGAGAGAGAGAGAGAGAGAGAGAGAAGGTATACATCGCTTTAGACTTGATTCTTTACTTTCTGCCTGTCTCCTATCTACTGCGGCAGATTTTTCGCTGCTATTGCTCATTTCCCTTCATTACCGGCAGAAAATATTGGGTGGGCCCAAACCAACATTGGATGGGCCCAAATCAACACTGGATGGGCCAGTGCCCTTTCAAAAGAACATAGGAGAGAGCGGGGTAAGGCACCCACCTTGGGTAAAGCGCCCACCACCATCTAGCGGCGAAACTAAACGATGTACCCCCATTTTAGAATTATTGTTAAACAGAAGCCTTTCGGAAAGGCGGCGGGGTGGATTTTGGGGCACCTGGTGAGTTCGAGCTAGTTACGACGAAGCGATGTTTGTGTTCGTACGTTACGATGTAAAAAATACAGACCTTAAGATTACGTTTGTATGTATCTAGCCGTTAGCTTACGCATAGCAACATATGGTGGCAAAAAGCCTTGTGTAAGAGCATGTGCATGGTATGATCTATTTGCGTCGTGACTGCCCCAGGGTTGGGGTACAGCGCCCAGTGGGCGTTTTAACCGCACTTAGATGGGCTCTTTACCCTATATTAGTGCAAATAAAAAAAACATCCTTGCATCTATGCATTCCGAAAGTCAAGAGCTAGAATCGCAGCTTGGTTGGCTCTGGAGCGAAAGGACCTATGACAAAACTGACCGAGAGGTAGAAGGTCAGTACACCGTTTCCCCCCCCCCCCTCGCTTCAAAGTATGGTCTTGTTTTTTTTTTACTAGTAAAATAATGCATGACGTGACGCAGACCGGTGAGAGCTATCACCTTCATCCTAGTACAAGATGATACTGCCCCTCCCCTCGCATATAATAATACGCATAAGGGCTGCGCTGATTTGTGTTGATGCACCAACTTTCAGTGATGTCAGGGGTGTACTGTTGTAGATATCATGCCTCGAAAATACATAACGAAGACTACGTGGGCAAGCTATAAGTCAAGTTATATATAAGCTATAAGGCAAGCTGAAAGTCTACAAGCTGCGTTGACTGCTCTAGGAAATGGCGAAAAGCTCAAAAGCGTGTCGACCCGATATAGTATCCCCGCAGGACGCCCCACCGCCATAGAGACAAGGTTGTCCGATCTCCAGGACGTCCGAAGCTGGGACGTCTGAGGCCAGACATCAGTGAAACATTTGAAGAGAAGCTTAAAAATTACATTTTGGAAACGGAGAAGGCATTCTTTGGCCTAACGACTACCGATGTCCGGCGCCTTGCCTACGAGCTCGTGCAGATGGAAGACATCACTAACCGATTTAACATGGAGCAGAAGATGGCCGGGCGAGACTGGCTACGTTGTTTCCTTCAACGCCATCCTGATCTCTCTATCCGGAAGCCTGAGGCGACCAGTTTGGCTCGAACTGTAGGATTCAACCACCCACAAGTGAAACGCTTCTTTGACAACTACGGAGAACAGCTCGACGCGTGCAAGACGAACTCGATGCGAATATGGAACGCTGATGAGACAGGACTGACGACGGTACAGCAACCAGACTCTGTGTTGGCTACCAGGGGACAACGCCGAGTGGACAAGGTAACTAGCGCAGAGAAAGGTAGGACGGTGACAGCCATGTGCGCCGTCAATGCGTGCGGACAGTACGTCCCACCAATGCTGATTTATCAGCGCAAGAGGATGGTAGAAACACTCTCAAAAGCTGCTCCGCCTGGTTTTCTGTCTACAGTAACATCCTCCAGCTGAATGGATTGCGATTCATTCTTGATGTGGCTCAAGCACTTCGCAAGCGTCGTGAAACCCAGTGAAGAGGCAAAACCTTATTATAGATGGACACCAGAGCCACAAGTCACTAACCGCTGTCGACTATGCCAGAGAGTACGAAATCATAATGTCACCTTTCCGCCTCACTGCACCCGTCGCATGCAGCCATTGGACCCAAGTATCTACAAGGCACTGAAAAGTGCATTCAACACTGCTACAGACTGTTGGATGCACTGCCATCCTGGCAAGCGCATTACGGACTACCAGGTCGCGGAAATCTTCTGCGCTGCCTACAGCAAAGCTGCCACCATCGAGAAAGCTATCGACGGGTTGTGGTGTACGGGGATTGTGGCCCCTGGACACTAGCATCTTCACCGACGAAGACTTCGCTGCGTCAATGCTAACTGAAGAGGAAGATCCCCACTGTCCGGATGGTCCCACGGGTGTCTGTGAGTAGCAGAGCAGGACGCCCTCTGCCGTCGAGACAGAGCAGGACGCTTCCAACAGCACCAATTTTATCGTCTTAGGACAGCAAGCGGAGGCAACAGCGCATGCCATGCAAGACTCGGCGACTACGAGCAGTGCAGAGAAGAGGATCTGTGAGCAGGCCCGGGGTTCTGTGCGTCAACGGCTATGCCTAGCACCTCAGCTTCAGGCTTAGCTGAGATCTTTTCGCCAGTCAAAGCAGCGATCAGAACGAGCACGAGGAAGGCGGAGAAGGCCGAACTCCTCACGTCTGCACCATACAAGAGGCGTCTCGAGGAGAAGAAAAAAGTGCCAGCAGTGAAGAAGAAAGCCAAGAAAAGCACAGAGCGCAACGATAAGAGTGACGATATCACTTGCTTCGTGTGTGGCATGCTCTTTAGGCGCTCTTGTGAGCGTTAGATCCAGTACATGGAATGCAGTTCCTGGGCTTGCGAGCCGTGCATAGATGCAGACGAAAAGCAAAAGTCGTATGTCTGTGACATCTGCCGGAAACCTGCAAAAGCAGCCGTAACCACCAGTGGAAGTCATTCTTGCAAACAACAGGGTCGATTTTGTTCTAAAACTTAACATTTCTTCGTTCTTTATGGCAGTCCTTCTTCGGTGATATACGATTGTAGACTGGCGGATGGCAGTGGGAAGCCACGATTCTGTTTGGTAGATACGTTGGTACATTTCTGAGGAACGCGATATTGAGTTCTTGTCCTCGCACTATGTAGCGAACGAAAAGCCTTTGGGCATTTCGTTTCTGCAGGTGGAGGGTACAGGTCTTGTTTCTACGTGCACGTACGTATTCTAGCAAGTTTACTTTGCAAGAAATGCCTGTTAATAGACCTTTTGTGAAGGAATACACACTGTTACGTTTGGATGACTTAAAGGCATGCAATTTTGCCAACACAGACCAAGTTTGTCTCTCGTGTTGCCAACGAAACTTCGGTAACAGTAAATTTTGGCAATCAAAATAAAACCATAGTTAAAATGCCCCCCTTTCAATATTAAAGAGGTCGAAGTTAGGTGAGCTTTCCGTTTTGAGATGGTTAAAGTTATTGATGTGCTACTGCTTACGCATGGGGTCCTGAACTCCTTGGTTTTGCTGGCAAACGTGTGCTTGGAATAACAACACATATGGTGACTGCTCCTTCACCCTTCTGAAGAAATAATATCGGGGTAAGGTACAGAATCTCGCGGTTATGGCGGAGCTATGGTTGGGGGCGTTTTGCCCCACACCAGCGGGCGCTTTACCCCACATAGGGGGTAAAGCGCCATTTTAAACTGCCTTTGGGAAAAATGATTTTAATCTATTTTGGAATCATTCTTTCAAAAGCAGGTGTTTTACAACAGTTAGCCAGTTCATCAGAGCTTCTTACTATACCCTTCATTCCTTTGCAGCATTGCAACCACATATGATATTGCCGTTTTTCCTTAAGGCGTGCGCTTTACCCTACTCTCCCCTAAATCGACACCCCTGGTTTGAGATATTTGCAGACACATCCGCAAATTGCATGGAATGTCCAGTTATGACCTCTGTGGGTGGTAAAATATCCCAAAAGGGTAAATGGAAATTCGACCCATGCTCCGCACGATCCCTCAGTCTGACAGCCGGCTACTGGACTTATGTGATCCGGAGCACAGGCGCAGCCAATGGGGTGCTGGGGGCTGCCCCCCTTAGGCCAGTATTTTTTTGTGAAAACCATTGTACATTGACTTCCCAACGGGCGATTTCCGTATGATTTCAGTTCACACTGAGCTCCCCCCAAGAAAATCCTGGCCCCTGCTTGGTTCCCTGAGTCAACCCTATGTTGCGCCGCCGACCTAGGGCGCGGGAAACGGGGGCCAGAGGAGGCCTCTACCCCCCAAAAAAATTGGCTCAATGGGCATTAGCTGCAAAAGATTGACTGAAAATGCCGCTGCCTCCTCCCCCCCCCCAATGTTGAGTTCCCGCTCCCCTGCCACTGACTGCATCCGCCACTGACCCGATATTGTCCGGCTAGAGACGACTCTATGGAATGCATTGCGGAAAAACCTGGATCTTCATGACGCCCCATAACATCGAATTTCAAATCATCCAAGAGCGGAAATTAATTTTTGGGGAGTACGATCCTCTTGGTTTCTGATCTTCTGTGAATCAGATTTGTAGGAATGAATGAAGGAATGAGTCATCAGAATCAATGAAAATGTTTCGAGACTAAGCAAAGAATCTTGAAAAAATGGTAATTTAAAAATTGAAATCGGAACATTTTTTGATAGGCCTATTTTTGCATGAAGAAGACAAGTCAGTTTTGACTTTTCGCATACACCTCTATCAGGTTTCTGTATGAACAGTTTTGATTGGCGTATTCAAACTTCGGGTACACCATCAGCTGTTGGCATTGGTCATTCCTCAGATCTGGTAGTTTTAATTTCAGGTATCATTTCTGGCGCGGCGTTGGTGCGGCTCTGTAGCCCGTGGTTCGAGTTTTTGTTCTTTGTTATCTTGACGCACTGTTGGTGAGTATTACATACACTCCTTTATCCTAAGTTAAGGTTCAGAGATGGCGGAGGCTGCTACTCAGTGCCGTTTTTTGTGTGAAAGATGCGGTAAAGAATTGTCGACAAAAGTGGCGCTGCACGTGATTGTATCGGTTAATACGTCGTGTCTTATGACATAATTTTGATGTAAGAAGATTTCCATGTCCCTTACGTCTGCCCTGCCTTTTTATATCGTTTCATCTGCACAGTATAGTTTTGTGGTATCTTAAATGTAGTGAGATGGTAGCATTTTTATGGGAGATTGTCAAAAATTAATTTCACAGCTAGTTACTGATAAGACCCAAGACAAGTGCACAGGCCAGTGAACACTTGCATTCATTAGCCTCTGTGCTTGCTTGTGATGTTGAACACAGCTGCATCTAGGATGCTGAATGTGATATGGTAAGCCTGGGGTAGATTGCTTGGTTAAGTGTGAAATTTGGTGTCAGTGGATATTACGAATCAGGTTTTTTAAACTTCACCATATGATTTGTCTGTCTCAAACTGCAGGTTAAAAGTGGAGCATTCTGTTCACTTGGGAAAAGTCCACTTTCATGCATGAAGTTTGTGAAGTTTGTTCCTTGGTTTTTTTTTGTTTCTCTGCCCTAGCCTTAGTTAGCTTCTTTTGGCTAAAAGACTAAGTTTGCTGTGCTTCTTAATGTGAAGTGCTTCACAGCATAAAGTACACTGTTGGAAAATGTTTTTTTGCATTGAAGAATGTACAAAATTGTGCTCCAGAAAGCATCTCCATCTCCTCCAAAATCAAACTCCAAAAGTTTGGTTTTGTGCATCCATCAGAAAGCCACATTATAACCATCTTTCTAACTCTATGATGTGAAGTATGGTGTGAAATAACACAAAATGAGAGATACTTTGCAACATAGAGTACATTGTTGGAAAATGTTCTTTTGCATTGAAGAACACCAAAAGAAATGTGCTCCAAAAAGCATCCCCATCTCCTCAAAAATCAAACCCCAAAAGTTTGATTTTGTGCCTCCTTCAAAAAGTCTCATTATGGCCATGTTGGCATCTGTCTAGGTCTGCAAGGAAATGACTGTCACTGCCCAGTTTTATCATGCCTGCTTTTGTTCAGTAAGAAATGGACATGATGCCATAACTGAATTACACCAAGAATGCCACCTCAAACCAGTATTACTCTGTGCAAAAATTTTGTGCTCCAAAACACAAAACAAAAGTTGTACTCTGGCACCAAGAATAAAAACTAAATGTCCAATCCTGCTTCACATTGTGGAAAGGCCCTAATGTTTCCATTGCAGTATGCATAATACATGGGTGCAATCTTATTGTGCATTGCAGCCCATATTAGGTTGCTTGGGTGCAGACTATGTAGCTTCAACCTTTTTGTGTGTTGTGTTGCACCACTTGAAGTCCAGTTCAGGTTTAGGTCAAGGTTAATGAGGAGGATTAAGACAAATCTGTTGTATTGCTCATATCTTCAAGATGGCCTTACAATGGACCTGATGGGCTTTGTCACAGATCAGGGATTGTGCCACAGCAGAACCAAGTCATTAGTAGTTTTGGTCTACACAACTTACTCTGGTGAAATATTCTGCTGGTTGATCACTCTGTTTGAAAATGGGACTACTTTGAAGTTTGGGTTTTGGCTGATTTTTTGGAGCTGTATTGACTGGCCTCATGCTACATCCCCATGACAGCTTGAAGGACTAATTCCTGTTCTTGTTCACCTTCCCTGTCAAGAGCATTGGTGGATTTTGTACCTAGTAGTTACTTGGTAGGTGTTAGGTTTACTAAATTTTAGATTGACACTCTGTATGGGTTAATATGTTAACAGCAGATTTGTGTTGTGTAAAAAATGTATACCAGAAACTGAAGTGTATGCAGTGGCCACATAACTGCGCTATGCCACTTTCACTTTTTTTAATTTATGGAAAGTAAAAAAATGGAGCAACACAGGTTTTTATCTCTTGTGGCCAGAGATCTTGCTTGTCTTCCAGGAACATAAAAAAAATGTTCATGGTTGAAAAGTATCCTCAAAACTGGTTTTGCCCAGCCAGTTCTTGGGTTGGCAGCTAGTAGGCCCAGCACCAGAGGTTAGGCGGCTAGCCAATGTTGTGATCAGATGGGTAATGATTAATGCAGGGTCCCAGAATTGGTTTCACTTTGGGTGTGGAGTTGAAAATGTATCCTGATCTGTGTAAGTTTAATTCAGTCAAGTTTATTTAATTGAACCAAGAATCAGGTTTGTCCCCAGATCCCAAGAACAAAGCAAATGCCACAAAATCTCACTAAATTTTCTAAGGTCTGCCAGACCTTGGAAAATTGCCCTACATCTTGCCAGATAGTTCAGTTATCCAGAGGGTTGCTTGGATGGCACCTCGCAACCCAGCCATGAAAAATCATGACACCTTACTAGGATAAACGGCTTATATGCATGCATTGCAACATTCATTTTTGTGCATGCATTTTCAACAGCCCCTCCCCGCAGCCGTCTAGTCAGGTTGGCCAGCTGGTCACTGCAACTAGCTGATTAAGTGGCAGCTAGCCAGAAACCAGCCATTTGTGTCACTCAATAGCTTTTCCATGGACCACCATTTGCTCCCTCACAAAGTGACTGGCTGATTGCATTATGGCACAATCACAAGCCATTAACTTGCATTTGATGGATATTCTTGACATCTTTGCCCAGGAGTGGGAGCATTTTCACAAATTGCAGTGGCCTTCAACCCAAACCACCAATAATGATGGTTTGGGTTAGCCTAATCTCAATCCAGACATGTCACATAGGGGCTGTAGACAATGCTGACAGTGACTGTTTCATACCTTTGAAACAACTTATGTGCTGCAGCAGATGATTCCAGTGAAATGTATAGATTTGGGTTCTTTGGATTATGTATCATCCCAGAACCCAGAAGACACCATCATGTCTTTAAAAGCTATGGCATACAAGGACATTGATCCCCATATGTTTTGTACTGAAATAAGGCAGTTAGTCAGCTGAGATTTTGGTGGAATTCTGTGATGTTTTGTAGATGTTGATGTTATATATTAGTCACTGAGGCTACATGCTACATTGTTGCTATCTCATTTCAAAACATCTGTTACACATTGTGGAACATATTAACCTTCAATGGCATTCATAACTGCCTCTTCCTTGTTTTGAATTATTGGACCATGTGTACCAAGAACTCTGGAATTCATCCCATTAAAAAGGGAAAATATTTCTTTGTGTGTTTCATTTGCACTAGATTGTAAGATGTTGATGCCATGATGGCTATGAATAGCCAGTAGTTTTTAAAGCAATAAAACACTTGTTATTGGGTGCTTGTTTGGGAAGGTAAGATTTGAATTTGGTTGAATATATTTATGATATGAAATGTTAGATGCAAGTATGGCTTCTGAGACTTAAAAAATAAGCATTTGTGGCCTCTCCTAAAGGACTAATATTATACTAAAATATTCTTCAGCTTTGAGCCTTTAAACATGAATTATTGCATGCACAGGATGTGGATTAGGAAATATTCGGATATTGTTCCCCAAACTAAGTTGCTACAGTCATGGTCATTTTCTGATTGCCTCACTTAACCCCAGAATATTCAAGAGTTCAGAATATCAGAAGGTCATTAGGCTTATGTGTCCTTAGGCTTCATTCCTCATAGATTTTGTGGCAGGTGGCAAACTTCAGGGCTGGTTTGGGATAGCATAATGGATGTCAGCCCAGTTTGTAGTTCTTTATCTGATTGAGGTTAAACATAGAAGGCCACTGCATTTTTTGTCATGGTATAACCAGCAGTGCCAGTCAGATGTTAAAGGATCTTATCCAAGTGTCAGCAGAAAAAAATACACTGCGCACCTTCTCGTGGACAACCGAGCACGGGCCTGAGACCTCTTGCCGTCGTTTCGCAGGCATCCTCCCAGCCGCCATGTCCACCGAAGAAAGGGGCTACAACTCGCGCATGCGCACGTTCAAGAACCGCGGCAAGGACTCGGAGGAGCTGCGCCGCCGCCGCCAGGAGACCAGCGTCGAGCTGCGGAAGGCCAAGAAGGACGACCAGATCCTGAAGCGGCGCAACATCTGCCTGGGCGAGGAGGACGCCGCCACCAGTCCGCTGCAGGACTCGTCCAAGGCCAACGCCGCCAAGCCGCCGTCGCTGAGCATTGACGAGATCGTGGCAGGTGAGAGCGCGGCGGCGGCCGGCCAGCCGGTGCGCTAGCGGGACGAGGCTGAGCTCTCGTAGTTGGCTGTAATGCTGATTTTAGTTGGACGGGGCACATACTCCGGAAAATTTTAATTCTGGTGGCGAGTGACACGCAAACAACAATAATTTTTTACTCATTCGACCTTTCTGCGTTAATTTTCGACTCCCAAATGCTGAATTCGTCTGAAAAGAAGGACGTTTAATTGACAGTCTTGGAATAAACACGTTATTTTACCAATGCTTATGTTGTAATGCAGTCGAAGTAACGGCAGTGTACTGGAAACATCGAGTTGTGAGAACCTGCCTGCATTCGCGGCCCGTCAGGGGAAAAGACTTCGTGGAATTTTATCAAAACTGGAGGTGCCCTTTCTTGGAAATAGATTTAGTGGAAAGTTATGCCTGCCAAATTTGCAAAACTGGGGTGCCATAGGAAGTGGAAAATTCCACTAAGTGAACGAAAACGGGTTTATGAGTCGTTTGATTCCAAAGTTTAACACGCTAATTTAATGTTATAATGGACCGGAATAAGTTACGTTAGTTTCAGCTGCTGGATTGCATTTTCTCATTTGCAGTCTGCATAATATCCGTATTTCAGATGCGTGTCGGTTCTGGCATGGTCTCGTTTAGGAACATTGTGTCTATAAACGAACAAAATAATGCTGAACTGCCACCAGCAACAGAAAAAAGCTCAAGGATATTTGTGTATCGATTTTGTCGTCTTGTCTCCCCCTGCATGCTGCAAAATATTGTTCTGATCCCTGAAACACCCAGCAAACCCAAATAACAAAGAAGGCGGATTTAGCCTACTTTGATTGAAAATATGGTAAAAACAAGCATGATAGCTAAAAATAAATTTATCTTATGTAATGGGGCGCCGACTTTAGCCAAAACTGAGATATTATATGAATTATCAAATTAAAAGCAAATTTGTTATCTACGTAGCCAGTTTGGGAGCAGAGGAAATTAGAAGCATCTTCCTGTACATCCAGTTATGATGCAAAGGCTACAGATGTCCTTTTATGAACTTGGAAAGCAGACGATGGTGCGTGTGCTCAAGCGTGTGGTATAAGTGGCAGCCTCATGGCAATTGGAGTTGTTATGTGCCATTAGATATTATTCTTAGTGCTGTTAGGCTTTATGGGAGGAGATATTTCACAAGACCTTGGAAACTGAGACTTTGGTTCTGACCCCAGATCTTTTAAGTACGTTCGGTCACTATACACTTGTGGGTAAACAAAGGACAGGTAGGTTTGCTGGGGCTGTGGCTGGTCATGATATTTTACCCATATATTTGTGCATCTTTAACAAGCACATTAGCCATGGTTTCGTACTGATATTATACAGTGGGTAATATTTATGGATGGAATGGTTCAGCTGTGTAGTGGTAAAAGTGAACATGTGCTTTGGCATGTTCACTTGCTTTTGTGAACTTCACATTCAGTTGTGAATGCTATACTTGTAGGTACAGTTGAGGTATGCCTGTAGGTACCCTGAACTATAATGGTAAAATACCTAACATGGTTAAACTTTTTTTATTTCCATGATTTACAAGATTATATTTTCAACAATTAATTGATATGCCCTGATTGTATGGCCACACGAGTTTGGGCAGATACGTTTAAATGTGGCGGAGGTTAGCTGTTTGCCTCTTAACAAAACAGTTTTCTTGTAAGCTATGTTTCAGGCTCGTTATTTTCCACTCCCAAAGTTTTTTTTTATAGAAATTTTAAAAATTAAAAAAAAAAAAAAAAAAAAATTAAAACACTGAATGGACTTTGTTTGTTTTTTTTTTTAAGAGGTATTTGTGTACTTAATGTTTCCATTTTCTTCAGTTCTTAAAAACGTAAAAAAACAGCATTTCTTAAAAACGTGTCAGTGTTCTTTCATCGGTCATTTTCTCGGTGTTCATTGTGGCTGACTGTGATACGTGTCATGAAGGTTGCCTGGGTGATGAGGACCTGATGCTGCCAGATATCGTCCTCGGTGAGAAGTGTGTACGTGGTGCTTAACAGCGTGACCTGTGCCCATTGACGTTTGTGCAGTTCTTGTACCAAGTTTGTCTTTTTGGGACGGTTTTCAGGCAAATGTCACTAAAATCATAACTTATGAGTACAGCTCACATTGCAAGTTGCTTTTGGCTTCCTTGGTCCTTTTACGGCCTTTGATTACTTTTTCTTTTTTCGTGACTGGAAGGATTGCTTTTCGGAATCATTGATCATTTGTTTGCGTACAGTCCGTGGTATGGATGTATTATGACTAATATCACCGTATTCTTCATCTTTTTTATCTGCGTGATGTGTAATTTCTCTGGTTAAGCGACATTTTTGCGTGTTGGGACACATTTCTACCTCATGTAATATTGGCCAGCGTTTGAACTTTCGGTAAAGGCCGGGCGTTATTATTGCCATCGTTTCGTCGCTCTGAGCGGGTCGAGCAGTCCGGAGCGATTGCGCGGTTCGGCCGGTGAGCCGGGGTGGGGATTCCGTCTCGTACGCTCCGCTGAGCCACACGTGCCGCCCGCCAGGCATCATGGGCACGGACAAGGCGGCGCAGCTGACGGCCGTGCAGGCGGCGCGCAAGATCCTTAGCCGCGAGCGCAACCCGCCCATCGACACCATGATCCAGGCGGGCATCGTGCCGCACTGCGTCGGCTTCCTGACGCACGCGGACGACCCGCAGCTGCAGTTCGAGGCGGCCTGGGCGCTCACCAACATCGCGTCCGGCACGTCCGAGCAGACCAAGGTGAGCGGCCGACCGGCGCGCGACGGCGGCGGCCACCTGGTCGGTGCAGATGAGGAAGATTGTCGCGCTTGGTTGAAGAGTCGGACTTTTTCGTCAGGTGTGGACATTGACAGTTGTTCGTAAGGCCGATATGCAGTCTTTTTTTATTAACGTTGGCATTTTGTATGGTGTTGCAAATGACCTTTGCAGACGATTGGTCCGTGAACCAGCTGTGATGACTATTATGTCACAAGGACCAAGGCCGTTGAACCATTCGAATAAGCTACGACTCGTTGCTCCTGTTCAGGGGATACCTGACAGCACCAGCTAAGTGGTGGCTGATTAAGTGTTTGTTTTTGGTGTGCTAACTGTAGAGCGGGGGCAGCACCACCACCTGTCCGATCTCCGGCGCTAACCGCCGCCCCCGCGCCGACAGTTCGTGGCGAACCAGGGCGCCGTGCCGCACCTGACCCAGCTGCTGACCTCGGAGCACCAGCACGTGGCCGAGCAGGCGGTCTGGGCGCTGGGCAACATCGCCGGCGACGGGCCCGAGCTGCGCGACTACACGATCGGCTGCGGCATCGTGCCGCCGCTGCTGGCGCTCGTGCGGCCCGACACGAACGCGCTGTTCCTGCGCAACGTCACGTGGACCATCAGCAACCTGTGCCGCAACAAGAACCCGCCGCCGCCGTTCGAGACGGTGCAGCAGTGCCTGCCGGCGCTGGCGCACCTGATCCACCACAGCGACACGGAGGTGGTGACGGACGCGTGCTGGGCGCTCTCCTACCTCACCGACGGCAGCAACGACAAGATCGAGCGCGTCATCGAGGCCGGCGTCGTGCCGCGCCTGGTCGAGCTGCTCGGCTCCGAGGTGAGGCCGCCGGCCGGGCTCCGGTGTGACGTTTTGTTGTCTGATGGCTGGGGCTGTGCTCGCGGAAGGGGAAGTGGTTGCGTTATTGGGCCGTGACTAGTCGCTGACGAAAAATCGGTTTTCGGTGTGAGAGCGTCGCTGGCTGCAGCCTCTAACGCGTATTTTGGTGTAATCGAATAATCTTAAAGACATCTTAGGTCATCCAAGATGATGTAGAGCCAGTGACCTAGAGTGACCTGGGATTGGCTGAAGCCGTAACTTCAGATGCCTTAAAAGCGTTTTTTTTTTTAGTTGATATCCAGCACAAAATCTCGTTTTAGGCATGCCGTGGTATGTAGACTCATCACTCCGTGGCCGACGCTGCCTTGCCTGTCGGAGCAAGTCAGGCGTTCGCCGCATTGCGCCCTCTTTGGATGGAATAAAAGATAAATTGCGCCAAATTGATATCACTCGATTCCTTACACCTCAGGCAATCCGGATATGTAGGTTGTTTTGCGATACATGTCTCCTGTCGCACTCCCAAAGATAAAAGGTGACGTGCTTCCCGCCGTTGCTCATGACCTCAGTTTATACCCTCGATAATCCCGGCAGTGAGCATAAGCCTATTAAATCTGTGAATTGTCTTGTAGAACATGCAGTTTGGAGTCGATTGATAAATATTTTATTGCATTCGTGACTACCGTCTCGGAGTGAGACGAAACTGAGACCGTTGTAAACGGGCCGCGTTGGCGCGCGAAAACGGCTTACATGGTTCCCGTTATGACATCATAGCTTGTTACGCGGGCAACGTAGAAGAAATTTTGCTACACCGTAAGATATGGAAAAAATGTCTCCAGAATTAACACCAAGTTTCAGGTGGACCAAACAAACCTTGCAGAAGTTATCCTCGGGAGGCCTCGGAGGATTGCATCAACTCCCCCCCTCCCCCTTACGGACGAGGGTTAAAAATCTGTGCAAGTTAGTTTTTGACCAGTTTGGCAGACGTTGGGTCAAAATGTAGCGGGTTACATTGGTCTATCGTATACGACTGAAAAAAATGGGTAATGTCCACATGAAATATGCCATTTTGAACCTAAAAACTGCAATAATGCCCAACATTACTTCGTAGATAAAAACGCCACAAATGTCAGTAGCCATAGCACTTTACAAGTAGCCCGAAAACGCTCACGCATGACTCATTTTATTGACCGTTCTTTGTACTTTTAGGCCAGAAATAAGTTGCGAATGGTCATTTCCACAAAGAATTTCCGCAAACCAGTTGACATAGATACCCTGACTTATAGATACTTGACTACTGTGTTGTATATCAGTAAAGTGGTGCTTACGGATGAAAAATATCCAAGAGTCACATCTTTGTAACCACCAGTATCTGTGTAAGCTCTGCAGGTGTAACTCTTTGGCTAACGACTGGAGATTGTAAAAAGGCAAGGCTTGTGCAAAAAAGTATCACAGTTTTGCGGGCACTCGCATGGGCAAAAAAGCAAGATTCTGTGTGTACATATCTAGGCATGAGTGTCTGTTTTGCTGTCCATCTTGGGCCCCTAAAGAACATGTTGCTTTTTTTGTAGGGTAGGTGCAGCACCAAAATCGCTTCAAATATGCGACCTCCACCATGTGATGCTGTATTTATGTCCTTAAAAAATCGGTTTCTTGCCGTTTTTGTTGTCAGAAATGAATTCCTGACGAATTTCTGGTATCAGTAGATTGTTTTCTCAATAGAAGAAACCGAACGGAAATTTCGGCTAATATTGGCCATAAAGCTGGTCTAGAAGTTTGAACGTCATGACATGTTGATTTCTGGTTCCATGCGTGGCTTGCTGTAGTCAGCAAGCGAGGCATGGAACCAGAAATCAACATGTTCAAATCAACTTCTGGACCAGTTCCGTGCGTTTTATTTACTGTTGCCTTTCGCTTAGCTTGCCGACTGACGTATGCGCTCATGGCCGGTGCCCGGGCCTCACCGTGGGTCTCGGCCGCGTCCTGCAGAAGGCGTCGATCATCTCGCCGGCGCTGCGCACGCTGGGCAACATCGTCACGGGCAGCGACGCCCAGACGGACACGGTGGTGAAGGCCGGCGCCATGAGCTACTTCCCTCGCTTGCTGACGCACAGCAAGCCGAACGTGGTGAAGGAGGCCACCTGGACCATCAGCAACGTGACGGCCGGCAACCTGGACCAGATCCAGGCCGTCATCGACGCCGGCCTGCTCGGCCTGGTGCTGGACGTGCTGCAGAAGGTGCGGCCACCGCCTCCGCCTCCGCCTCCGCCGCCGCCGGGGAGCCGGTGTCGGGACGGGCGGACAGCGCGAGGGCTGGTCGCGCCGTGGACCGGGACGATCCGTCGTTTTTGGCGGGGAGCGAGAAGGGGCGTGGTCGATGTGCTTGTGAACTCGATGTCCGAGTTGGTTTGTGTGGAAAGGGGACGATGTTTCGTTTCTCACGTTACCTGTGTTTGTATGAGTTTTGTGGCTCTGGCTGTACGTTTGAACACTAGTCGGTGTTCCATTGATGTTTCAGGTCCATGACTGACCGCCATGGCGAGCTTTGTATGTGTTGCGGTTCCGTGACGACTGTTCTGGCTATAGCCTGCACCCTGACGTCACGCCGTCTGCCGGGCGCCATGTTGACGGCTGGCACGCGCTCCGGCAGGGTGACTACCGGTCCCAGCGCGAGGCCGTCTGGGTGATCCTGAACCTGACGTCGGGCGGCTCTCAGGAGCAGGTGGCCGAGTTCTGCCGACTGGGCGTCATCAAGCCGCTCTGCGACCTGCTGGCCGCCGAGGACGCCAAACTGGTCACCGTCATCCTGGACGCGCTCAGCAACATTCTGCGCGTACGTGGCTGGCACACAGGCGTCGCGTCTGGGTGTTGTGCGCCCCGCGCGCGAGGAATTTCAGTCCTGCAAGGCATTGTTCTGTAGGGTGATGAGTTTGGTGAAAAGATTGGTCTGGTCCGCATCAGTGGAGGTGTTGACGGGGCACCGTGTCGTGAAAATTGTCGATGGAGTACGTCGTAATTTCGACAAATGCCGGACGCTGCAGATGTCGCTGTCACTAATGCTCCGGCCGTGCGTTCTCCACCGACAGTTCGCCGAGCGGATGGGCCAGGAGGGTCCCGTGGCGCTGCAGGTGGAGGAGTGCGGCGGCCTGGACCGCATCGAGGCGCTGCAGTCGCACGAGAACGAGACCATCTACAACAAGGCGGTGAACATCATCACCAAGTACTTCAACGACGAGGAGGACGAGGACGCGCAGGTGGCGCCGCCGACCGCCGACGCCGCCGGCTTCCAGCTGAGCGTGGACGCGGACGCGGCCGCCGGCGGGGGCTTCCAGTTCTAGCGGCGCCGGGCCGCGCGTGACGTGACGTGACGTGACGTGACGGGCGGCGGCGTGACGCCGGCAGGGGTGCCGCGTCGGCCGCGCGCCGGACGGGACGGTGCCGACAACTGTGATGCGCGCGTGCGCGACTGCGACTGGTGACGTTTACCGTGAGCGTGAGGGGATGAGTGGACGCAGTCAGGCTGGGCCTCGACTGAAGACTGACGGGGTTGCAGCGCGCGGTCCTGGGCCTGACTGATTATGTACAACGGGGTTCCGGCCCCTCTAGCGATTTGACCTTCTGGCCGTCTATCCTTTCTGCAGCTGAAAGCATGCGGGGAGCGCCTCTGGAAATGGCTGCTCCCCATTTCCGCTGTCGCATGCGGCTGTCCACGTTGTCATTGTTTGCGTGACCGTGCGCCACCTAATCCTCAGATATTTTACGTTTTAGTCGTTCGAATATTTTGTAAGGAAATAAAAGAAGTATAATGTTGATGATATAATGCCTTCTGAACCGGTGGAGATGTGCCAGTTGAAGGGAAGGGTGGGATTTTACAGGCAAGAAATGCCTGGAGCTCGGCTTTGTCGCGTAGAACGTTGCGGCAACTAAGGCAGTACGATTACGACAGCCTGAGTTTTCATTATGGTGACAGTCCTGTGCTATCAGCGTATGCAGGTTACTCGAAAGGCTTTTATGCTGTGTAGCGCAAAGGAAAATTTAATATTCAAATCACTTAGCACGTTCTTGGCAGTGTAAACCATATTGCATGTTGCAATGCTTGGGCCCGGGAAACTAATGCCGTCATGAATAGTCGGCCAATGGGCGGCTCGTGCGTCGTGGCGATGTATCCAGATTTTCTACTGGGCAGCGGACATCCGATTTCGTCGTAGAAGTCTGGTGGTGAACAGTCTCCACGAAGCGACCCAACAGAACGACTGGGGACTTCAGATGACCGATACGCTGTGGCCGTGGCATCCGACTAATTATAGCTGTTAGGACGCACATGATTTCAGTGTGCCGACAGTGAAGTTGTATCTGTTTCTGCGAGTGTTTGTTATTAATGCATGTCGGTAATCACTGAAGCCAGTCTGAATGGATCTTTTCTTTTTGGGGCAGTCAGTAGGTCAGTCAAGTCCACATTTGCATGTCGCATGCTGCGGCTATAATCACTGGCAGTACAACGGGATGAAGAATTTGTGAGAGGTTCCACGCTGCGAAGTACATTTGCCATCAGTGAACGGCTACGAATATTAGCTTTGTTCCTTGAGGTTCGCCAGAGAATTACCAGCTATTACGGGCGTTGGTTTGATCCAGTGGCAAAAGGTAGCGGTTCCTCACTTTTTCAGCTCCAAAATTAGGCGTATGGCGTCGGTTAGGAAGAGAGACCTCAAGATCTACCAGTGCCTCCTTTTGAAAATTGTTCCCATCGTCGTCTTGAAATTTGCCTCAAACCTTCCATGCCTTCATCGAAATCCCCATGCAGACTTCTCGGTTGCCTTCTAGTAATGACAGCAGTGTCATGGATTTCCACCCAGTAAACTGTCTCTTCGAACAACTAACCCACTGAGTTTTCAAATCACGTTAAGATCGTCCCACTTCAGACGTTTGTCCATGGGCTGAGGGTTTTCGACGGAACAAACCAGCCTGGCGATGGCGATACAAGTATTGCCAGGTTATTGGTCGGTAGACGGCACAATATGAAACCTTTACAGAGATTGAGAAATGTATGCTTTATATAGCGTTCAATCAAGGTATTTGCTCGGTACCCGCTCTTTGGCGCTGCAAAAGGAACTGGCACTTTTTAGACTTAAAAGTAACATTGCGAAATCAGGTTTCAAGGAACAAAGAACTGAACGCCTTGTTACGCAAAATAGCAAATTTGGTGGGCTGTCACGTCAATGCTATACCCAAACATGAAACTTACAGCACTCCTCATTTCGAAAATGATCACGATTATCAAAAAAGTAGCCGTTAAAAATAGTCGGGTAACTCAGCTGGCCGAGCGTCTACCCCCTGCCAACCCGCGTTGGCAAGGTCGATTCAGGTCGCCTAGACGTTCGCTTTTCTTCCTGCAGGTCATCTGGCAACTGACCTATAGAGGGAGACACTGGCTATCGTGCGACCGTTTGGTTCATGCCGGCACGTTCAACTTTTTCCTCAAAATGACGCCGTTAACTTTGAATTGCGCGATCAGCAACCAGTTTCACAAAGGCTGTAGCCAAAAACTGTAGGTATAATAACAAATTTTCAACTTACAGCTAGGTCTAAGTTGTAAATTTCTCTTTGTGAAACTGCTTGCAGGTGTAGGGATAAGAGTGTGTGCAACAAGCGTTGTTCGGTGCGGATTCTGATCCCAAAGCCAGTAGCAAAGCGCTTAGATCGAATGTTTAAAAACAAAATCTATGAAAGGATCTTGCTAAAAACTGGCCTAATATTGGCATGACCACAAACCCGTCTTTGATACGATGGCAAATATATGGGGGTAACCACAATGCTTTTCAATTTGCTCCGCTCAAACGACACGGAAGCGAATTTCTATCACTGTTTTTTAAATCAGTCATATTCTTTACGCCCGGAACATTGGGCTGCACATGCACCATAATTTGAAAACACTCATTTTAGCATCATATTGCGGGATGTTTCAACGCATTGCAATTAAGATAGGCCATGAAAGTTTTTGACAGAAAAGAAGCGCGAGGAAAAAAAGACACCTGCTTGTTTTTCCGACAGTTTGCCGAAACCGGTGAACCATAGGAAAATTTGTAAAAAAAACTGTACTAAATTTCCGGGAAACAGGTATATTCAATCATTTAAAAACACTTGCATAAACCAATAAGGCACACTTTTCGGGCTAGTGGCTTCCAGTTTTACGACCATAAAGACGAATTCGGACGAAATTGTTCGAATATGGCTCATCAGTAATTTTGTGCCACCCCATCACTACTGCTGTGAGTTCTGACTGAACCTGCAGACGTCGGTGGCCTTCCCAGTTCAGCCGTGGCCAAAACTCGGTCGTCGGCGCAGCTGTGAGGCCGGCCAGTGCACCTGTAACAACGATTAACTCGGACCGTCGACCTAACGTCCGCAGTCCGCAGTCCGCTCGCAGCGAGGGTCAGCGGCCCAAGGCCAGCCGATCCGCACTGCCTGAGCCGGCGGACGGACGTGCGACCGCGACCGGTGCCAACTCCTGCAGGGACGCCCAGCCTCAGCGCCGACAGGAGAATCTCCGTGGAGAGGAGCGCCGCCAGGAGTCTCTGTGGCTGAAGAGTCTCTGCCGGGCTTCACTCAGCTGAGTCAGTCCAGGGTAGGAACCTGAAGCCTGGCTGTGACTGGGCCAGCGTCGGGAGTTCTCCTACCTAATGGTGCGGTGCTGGAAGGTCCCTGCAAAGACCACCGGCTTCTCCAAGAAATAGCTGCGGCAATGGGTGGCCTGTGTGCTGGTATGCTTGAGCTGAAACCAGTCTCTGCAGAATACGCTAAGTCACCGTCATGCTCCGGCAAAAAGTCTGAAGACACTGTCTGAAAATAATTTGCGTCAATTTCTGAAGTTCGGGTGGCCAGGCATTGCACAACCCCTGAAGACATCCTGATGGTCGTCAGTGTACGGGTGAAAGCATTACAAGTCACCAACGACGGCGTCATCAGAGCCGCGGTGACGTTGGTGTTCGCCATAGTGACGTAAGCTGGCGAGTGCCGAGGTCCAGCCTTGCGCAGTGTTTGCTTATAGCGGCCTTCAACATGATGAGCCGCCCTTGCCCGGTTGTCTTTTCCGGTTTTTGAGCCGTTACTGAATGCTCAGTCGCTCCGAACACGGATTTTTTCCTGTCTCTAGGAGCGAAACAGTTCCTGCGGGAAAGGGGAGGAGAGATTGATATCAGCCTGTGCAGGGCCTGTCGATTTGAAGTGCCGTTCTTGCGTCGCTCAAAAAAAACTGTCTTCCGGCACCCCGGTACTCTTGTGTCGCATTTGGAATTCCCGTCTCACCTTCTGAACTCGTGGTAGCTCGTATGCTGTGCAGACTAAGGATTCGGCTAAACAAATAAGTGGGCAGGGTTCACACATGTGGAAAAGTTTTTCCATGCTTTAAATGATATTTTGGGCGCCTTTCCTGACAACCGATTAAAGTAATCGCAATGCTTTGGTGTTTGATCAGATGATTTGTGATACGATGACTTCCAAGTTTTGAAAGTCCCAATATCCATAAGTGTAAGCTGCGTTTGTTCATCCTGTCGTTGGTTTCATTCAGCGAAAGAAGCTTCTTCGATAAGGTTCTAAGTCAGTGTTGTAGTATGATTATCTTACTAAATCTTGTAAGCGTGCTTGGCTGTGGTCTGATAGTCCTGAGTATAATACAAGACAATTTTGTCACGAGTATGTTTAGAAACAGTACCTATATACTATAAGCTGACTACCGTTTCTTGGTTGCTCACGTTGCTAAACACTTCCTAGCGACTGGCTACGACCGTGATTGAAGATCAAAGAACTCATTCCGCGAAAACACTCCAGCGTGGTCAAGAGGTCCAAATGACGAGAGGGTCGGGCAGTCGTTCAATCCGCTATAGAGATGGCAAGTTTCGCCTACCGAACGGCCGCTCCTGATACCGCCGCTATACACACGAACAACGTTGTAAGGGACCTGGACCGTCTCGAGGCTTCCATGCATCTTCCAATGCGTATGAGGTAGTCATATTTGGAACCATAAAATGGCATGATATCTAACATTTAAAGGTAGATATTGCATCACGGGTTCTGTATACTTTACCACAAAAAAGATCATGTTTTACGTGCGTGATTTTTTAGCGTCTGTGGGCCGTGGCCGAAATCATTCAGTATGAGTCTGTAAAAGCGTTCTTCTGAGTTGATGACTGAATGGTTAAACTGCTCAACGTGTACTGTCACTGTCACTTACATTGATCCCACTGACCGAGGAGGCATGTTAAGCTGTGACGAAACAATCCTGCTTTTGAGTTAAAACATTATGCATATATTCCGTACAGCTAAAGCAATGAAATTCTTCAGTTTGCCACGCAATGATTTAGCCCGAAGGATCTGGCTTGACCCATGTGCGAACTCATTCCCATCTGGTGTTGGAAACCTGGATTTTGTTCTTGGTGTGTGAGTAGATTTTTTAGAATATAAAGTTTTGTCATGCGTTCATATGAGAAATATGGATCTTATATGGCGTTGACATGCATATAAACTGGGTATCACAAGGAAAAGATGCATCTGCACATGAAAGGCAGTTACATTCCTCGAAATACCGCTGATTATCTCTTTTATTGTTTCTGCTTTTGGGTGATCTTACATACTTCCTCGTCTATAAACACTTTACTAACATGTCAGTCCCGTCCAGCCTTGTCAGAAGCATTTCAGTCCGGTGTTCCAGAATCCTTCCTGACGTATTCTGCCAGATGCAGAAATAACCAACCCGATCAGACTGTGAAGTCCTGTTTGCATGGAGGAAGGCCCACCCGATAGCGATTGATTAATAACGCGTGCAGACTGCAGGAATCAGACGATTCCGTGGAAATATATACCGCATATTTCCTACGAAAATTTAGTTCGCCGTTTGCTTTCTCCGGGAACCCAGTTCGCACCCATTGGAATTCAAATGACCCATTGACAGTCCACGATCTCTCATTTCAAAGGCTGTGATATGCTCGGTTAAAAAAAACAACAGTGGCTACGTTGGCCTGAGACCTGGCGTAATGCAGACGCAGCTGATTATGATCGGGTTTTGCGATTCATTGAGTCAAGAGTTAACCGCTGTTAACCGCTCGTTTGCGTTCTGTTACTCAGATAAGTCATAACAGGTGCCGCGCCTGACGACAGCTGCAATTATCCAGCGACGGCGAGTCGTGCTTAACTGCATGGAGGTCGCCTGGAGTAATAGGTGGATGCCGTTTGTCGTGGCGAAAAGGAACGCTGCGTGATGATTCACTGAATAAGTCTTGACTTCGTAGAGCAGCGAGACTGCTCTAAAATATAAAAACAAAAATGATGAGGCAGATATATCATGCATGACAACAAATGGGAATATCGTTCCCAGTGCTGTGGCCTTCATTTTTGTTGGTTTATTTATTTATTTATCTATTTGTTTACTTATTTATTTATTTATTTACTTATTTATTTATTTATTGCGGATGTATTGCCGGCTAACACAGGCTGGGACAAGAGATTATATTTACAATCATAGTCATTTAGATGATCCCTCAACAACAGCATTCCATTTCTGCAATGTCATTAATTCTTATCAGTTTGCCCAAAGTCATTGGAGCGTGGAATATAGAGCGAAATAATGCAGCCAGAGCGAGAAAGACAGCAGTGGTGATTGGGCACTGCCTGGAGAAATTGATTTGAAGCCTTGATTTTCTCCAATCAGTTCTGGAAAAAATACAGAACTGAAGAGACGTCTGAACGGATAGCAGGGCATGAAGGATACTGCTTTTCAAAATGCTGTTAATGCAGCTTTTTGATGATAAATAATAGTGACTTTTGGAGTACAAAATGTGTGTAAGTGTACAACTTTTTGGTGTGTGTCGACGCCAAAAAATGTCCGTGTTTCCAACACCGCTCCCATTTCTACTAGCTTGATGGATCTGGATTGACAACTCAATGCCCGAACTCAGTTCCTGCTGTCAAACACTGCCCTGACCTTTACCCGCCACTGGGTACTGATTACACCCGGTATCATCCCTGGATACTGTATGGATCTGGACACGAGACTAGGCACTGCCTAGATCCGGACCCGCCATTAAATACTGCCTGGACTCAGTGCCACCACTGGCTATTGCCTGGACCCGGGCCCACCATCGGAGTCTGCCTGGACCTGGACCTGCCACTGGACACAGCCTGGACTCAGTCCCATTACTGCATGCTTCCTGAACTCAGTCCAGTCACCAGATACTGCTCGGAGTCAAACCCACCACCGGCTGCCACCGGGGCCGTGTCTGTCCAGAGAATACCGTCCGGACCGCGACACGCCACTCTGCTGTCCGATCCCGCCCTGTCCAGATCCAGCCCCTGATGCTGTCCGATCCCGCCCTGTCCAGATCCAGCCCCTGAGCGGGACCCCGTCCGTGCTGGGTCGAAATGACCGCTCTGCTTCGCTGCTGACGCTCTAATTCGCTCAATTATTTTCCCAATTCCAATGGCGATGACCCGCTTCTCGGCCTGATGCCGGTCCGCTCGCCAAGTGTTGCATTAATGAAAATGCTTTGAATGCCTAATGAAACGATTTATGCCCGGTGGACGGGCGTTAAGGTTTTAATCAGAGCCGGCGCCGGTGGGCCATGATTTCTCGGGCGCCGAGGCCGGTGGACGCAGTGCTGCCGCTCCCCCCCCCGCTCCCGGCCTGGCTACACCGCTGCCCGACGACCGCGCACACCGCTTCTCAATGGGCCAGGCGAAACGGCCATTTCCAAATGACGCATTAGACTGGTTTGTATTTGGTGTGCTGCGAAGGACTAGACTTTACGACCCGATGAGTCCTTCAGGACGCATAAAACAGCGGAAGCGCAGGATTTACGGCGCCAAACTACGCCCGGGCCATTTTTGTATCGGGCCCTACGGCCGGACACGGCGGGCTCGGCCAAACTTGGGCCATCCGTCAAACGCCGGCTGAAATTTGTCCGAGCCGCGGCCAGATTCGCGGTAGCCCTCTCCACAGCGCGCATATTTGTCATCGGAGCATGGCGGCCACATCTGCTCCGTCATCAGAGCGGCAGATTTACGGCGGGCGGCGGCACCCGAGGCACGTACGTGGATAGTCCAGCACGACGGAAAGCATACACCGAGTTAAAGAGTGCCTATTGTTGAGCTGCCATCATATGTTTTGGGCGAATTCCGTTAACACCAGGTTGGCGGAGGTAAGAACGTAAGGGGAACAAAAAGAGCAAGTAGCATGCAAAAAATGGCTCAGGAACTGGTTAAGAGCGAGGCGGCAGACTGAGTCTCTCTTCAACTAGCAAGGAACTCAATTAAGCGGTTTGACCTGTCCGGCCATGGCGCTCTCTGTAGGCTAATGACTTCGCGGCCGTAAGACGCCGAATCATAAAACTTTCACTAAAAGGCTCATCAATTCTTCAAATGTTTCATGTGTGCACAGCCCAGCCTTCTTGCGTTAGCTTGCAAGTTCTTTTGTCTACATGGTTATTCCAGGAGTCATGTATTCGCTCTTATACATAATTTTACGCGTTTTACTAATCGCGCAATAATAACAGCAAACAACACGGCGGGCGAGCTCAGCTTTGAAACCTGTATTTCCTATAGTGAAAAATGTTAAACTAGACCGACCAATATCTGTTTGCACTTCGAAATGCATGAAGGCTGATACTGGTAAATGTGCGAAATAAAATGAAAAAGTATGCTTCCGAAATGAAAGACGTACCAGCAGGCCAGTAGACTTAGTAGACCTCGCTCGCCAGGCGTCCAACAAAGCATCGGACTAGTGAGTCTTGGGGCAGTTTTTATGCGACATTACAGTGATTCTGGTTTGCTAGTTGTCATTAACTAGTTGGTTCTCACAGAAGACCTCCAACCTGGTATGAGGCTAATTTACCGGAATGGAAGAGCTTTCGATGCACTTCAAAGTTTCTGTAATCTCAGAAGGAAATTCAGCAAGTGTTCCTAATGGTTTCACCTCTTTGTGGTTGGAAACTGCATAACTTTCTGGGTTCGTTGATCAACTCGACTTGGGAATGCCTGGGCTATTGAAGAAAGTCCTTGAGCAACTCAGAACTTTCAAGTAAAGTTGAGGCAAATTGAAGCCTCAGTTTATGACGTGCATTGGGATCGTTTATGTATCTACTTTGAGCAGCCAGAAACGCGTACCAATTTACTCCAGCATTACGAAAGAGTTATGGCTTAATAGTTCTCCGAAATTTCATCCACGCAAATGCGGTGCGGATATCGTGGTCAAAACGTCTTCTGCTTCCCATCATCTCAAAGGATGCGATTATTCCGTTGAGCTCTAAGATTGTTTAGATTATCCACGTGGCTGACGCTAACAGGCAAAATTAATACGGGGCCAGAGTAGGGCATTAGCGTAGTTCCCATGTCACGGTATAAAGAGATAATGCATGGCCACTCCATGGAAGCACATATTAGCGCTAAGAGCACAAACCAAGCTGATAACTGCTTCGGTCACTCTTTAGTTTAAGGGTCATGCCTCGTCGCGCCAACTTATCTCAAACTGTTTGGTTTTTTCCAAGCACTTTTTCTTGTTTCCTGAACTCTGATAGCTTACCGCAGGCGGATCGCTTGTGCATTGCATCCCGCCGCTTTGCACTTGCCAGTGTGGTGAGATGCACATTTAGCTTCATTGTAGCCCGCTCTTGGTAAATACTCATTAGCCGGGTGTCCTTGGGTGCGAGGGACTTCTATCATTAAACCAGGAAGTTAAGCGGTGTTCGCTTTAATCCCCAGAGACGCCAAACAGCGCATTTATGACAAAGGAAGTCCCAGATGAATTCCCGAGCTCTGTAGTTGGTATTTATGTGCGTTCCCACTGCGCGATACGGATGTGCGAAAGCATTTCCCGGCGTCGCCTTGGCTTTTTTGGCCGTTATGGTTTCTTGGTCATCTTGCAGCAGCGAAAAGAAAGGCCGCCACATCTTTTTGCATGCGAAAGACCCACTAAATGGGTGGATGTTGACAAGCAATTTGATTTTGTTTGATTTGATTTTCGGCTCCCAGAATGTCATATCACAGCAAATACCACTTATTTAATGCATTGCAACGCATGTCGATCGATGAGTATTTCAGTGTTTCAAAACACCCTCACCATTTGAGGGCGCTTAAAAGTCTCAAAACACATGATGAAAGAGTCTCCATCGGTGTCAAAAGCGGGTTTACGGCGAGCAAAACTTTTCATTAACTCAGTATGTTTAAGCGAACAAAAGCAATAGTGCGGAACGACATTTAGTGATACTATATATTTGATCGTATGCAAAATATCTTAATCTGTTCTTTCTGCACTGAGCCAAGATACGTTGTTTCCTATGCGCACGTGGCGCCGAAAGCTGCTCTAAGTCTTTCCTCCGAGTCGGCGGCAACGCCCGCAGCCAGTGCGGAAATCTCCGCCGAAATCTACGACCTCCCGTAAGATTCCGGGACTCGGAATCCGTCCGGACGCCAGGGGATTCAGAGAGATTCGGCCGCCACTGATAGCATCTGTGACCGATGCCCTGGCTGCCTGACCCCGCCGAAAGCAGCGCCTCGTGCTCGCAGTCTGCCGCCAGCTGATGCCGGCCGAAATTTATTTGACTCCAGTGTTTTCGGGACAGGAAAACACACGGCATTTTGGCTTACTGTTGCCATTCAGGTGCACGAATAATGTGGATTTGTTCTCGTCATTGTCATTCCTGGGCCTCAGGAGGTAGGAACCCAACGATTTGTGCATTCGATGCAGTATATACTGTGAGATTTGTCCATGGGCCCAGGAATTCAATTCTCAGCGGAATGCTCTATAACATTAGCTTCTAAATTTGGCTGCTATTGCACCCACCAAATGACTCATTCCCTTCCTGTGCCGTCCTCTTAATGTCCGTCAAACAGGATACGAACTGCAATCTTACGATGCTATCTTCGAGTTTAACCGTTTCGAGTTACAATTCAGAGTGGTTTACAGCATCAAATACAATGCAAAACAGTGCATTCTGGAGGCATTCATCGAGAAGACGCCATTTTCAAGTAAGAGCCGTCTTCAGTTTCAGAAGTAATCGCAATGTCAGCCTTGAGCTCAACAATTTTAGTCCGAAGTTGCCGCCTCCACGCATTCAGCGGTTTGCAGGGTGTGACATGAAACTGTGACTGGCTCAGGTGAGACATTTGCTTTCGGCTAGGTTTTGCAAGTTAAAAAAAAACATAAGGCATCGCCTGAATTTGTTGAACGTTCCAAGAACAAAAGTAAAATGTGGAATACCGTTAAAAAGCCCAACCGAAATTCCTACGGCTACGGGAACATTTCTGGCATCAGAGCATCTAGGTAAGCGCTTGACGAATAACCTGACACTCGACGTTCAGCATCCCAGCGTACGATGCAATGCTCGTGGCTGCCAGCGACTGAATTAAGATTGGCGTTTAGTGGAATTCCGAGCACTTATTACCCTACAACTAATAACGTGCAATAATGGGCAACGTGCACGGGCCACTGCGTTTTTCCCCAGATTTGGAAATCTTGGACTTCTGGACACTGTTTGGCACAATGGTTTCTTCCAGTCGCATTCCCGACAATGTAAACGGATATGGGAAAGAAACCTCATTTGCGCTCATGAAATTTCTCACTGCGACTAATTACTGAATCTCAACCAAATACGTCAAAAAGTCGTGGAAGCACAGGAACATCTCTCCGAAATATCTTTGTAGACAAGTCAGCGCGTAAGTTCACGAAGTTAGTTAGCAAGCGTCAATGAGTTGAAATAGCACGTGCAAGTTAACCTACTGTGGAAAGGGATACAAAAAGTCTTGAGGAACTGAGCTGCCTCCTGGTGAAACCTAATGATTTCTTGCCAAATGAATTGTGAGTCATTGATCACCGAATAGTGTTACGACCGGCTGTTCCACACATTTTTTCTTGTCCGTTGAAGTAACAGCTTCCCTTTCGCCCGTGTTTTGTTTTCGCCTCAGACTATGCTGGGAACCGATACCAATCCCAACATGTTTCACCATCGGATTTTAACATTGCACTTAATCACGAATTTAGTCCTGAGGTCTTCTATCCAGCCGGGTCAACGAAGCCTGATGTGGTGCATTTTGCCGTTACGGCGTTTTGAGTGGAAATGTAAACGGCATTCAGCGCACCTTTGTAACAGTACGGAGGCCGGTTTATCTGTCGGACTTAAAGCGTTGTATCTGTGTTAGAGATGACTTGCGCGACGCCTGTAAATATGAATTAACGTGCGCGTAATGTTGCGCTTGACCTTCACCAGGCCGTGGAGGAGTTTATGGGACCCCCTCCTATTTTCGGAGACTAGCCAAAAAAAACGAAAGACGTAGATACGAAATTTAGCAGACTTTTTCATACATCACTCTTACACCTCGTGTCAGTTTTCAAACTCAGGGTCGCCTCAGGTCGTTGACCTAGGACACTTCAAGTAAGGCTATTCCAAAAAAGGTGAACGTGGCTGAACATTTTGTGAAATGCATTGACTGACATGAAACTTGGCACACTGATAGAACATGATAAACGGAACGGTTTTGCTATCTTGAATTTTTCGGAAATGTCGGGGTTATTGACCTTAGGTCAGCTGAACATGCGGTGTTTTTATGTTTGCTTCTGAATTTGTGGGACTGTTTCGGCAGTTTTTTGAACCGATGAACCGATGTTTTTGCTTGGATATTCACTCTAGTACTTTTCACGTTATATGCGCACGTTATTGTACCCCTTGACCCGTGACTTAGGGGCAGGCCACGCTTCATACCGAATTTTAGACATGCAGCCGAGTGCAGTTCTCCGGTTTACAATCTTGGAATGTTTACTGGTAGTCGTATGCGCTTCGGAAACACTAGTATATGATAAGAACTTAATTTCCAAGGGCGGCCCAATCCTATATAACTCAGGCCGTCTTAATTTGACTTCTGAAAACAATATGCTTGTTTTCGATGAAAACACACTTTTCCACGGCCACAAATCATATGAACTGCACCCTTGCGTTCTTTCTATACAGCCTGTACGGCCCCAGTCTTTATTTTTTGGTCGCGAATTTCCTGCAAACTTTTAGGCTTTTGTTTTGCGGCCGTGCAGCCGCCCGGTATCTGAGTGGCTTACCTGCAAGGTGCTTTGGGGCACGGATTTCCTGACGTAAAAAGGATATTACATGATCTGATGTACTAAAATTGTATGCTGTGCCGAGTCTGATCAAGGGCACTGTGGCACATGATATGCCAGACACCAGAAACGCTCGACGTATGGGCGTTAATACCTTGACCTAGATTGGCCGTGTTTGACCTTAATATGCTGGTTGCAGACGTCATATGCGTGCAAGACACATTTACAGCGCATTCCAGCCAGGACACATGCTTATACATTCAGGAGAAACGAGACCCGTACCCTTACAAAACACAGCGTTTTGCCCTCTTTTTCGCTTTCCCTGAATAGGTAGATCAGGCATTTTTCGTTCTGTTACATCCATTTGGAGCCGCGCAGAAGCCTTCGTTACCAAAGGCTTCTGCCGAAAATGTGAACAGGGTAATTTGCCCTAAGATGGCCTCTGGTGACACCAGGGCTTTCCAACTGTGTTATTATTTTCCTGTGAGACTTAAAGTTCTCTAGGTCTTGTTGGAAGGAGGCTCTCATGAATCCCCGGTCCGGCGATGGTTAAAAATTTGTTGCTGGAATACATTGGTATGTCTTGCCTGAAACATGCCTCTGCCAAAATAAGAGCAAAAATCTGCAAACAAATGCGAAGCATAAACTAGTTAAATGAACGCTGTACATATATGTCATGCAGCGGACGGCAGTCTGACCCAAAGCAGGCCATGACGGTATCTCCGCCAGAAAATGCAGCCATCATATCGCAGGCAATCATTCACACAGATCTACATTACAAAGGCTCGAGCCGGTCTGGGAGGGCACGAGCAGGATTAGACCAGCGGGAGCCGGACACCTCTGCATCGCAGCTGATCTGGGTGGTGATATGTAGAGCCAAGGAAAGTGTACATAGTCAGATTTGGCTCCGATTTGCCCCAGTTGCCATTTTCGCAACGGTGCATTTATAATGTAGTTAGCAGAATATAAATCACGTATAACTAGCGTGACACGATTGAAGGCCATGGAGTGTAGTTAACATGTAGTTAACATGGAAACTCACATTTTAAGGTTAGGTCTATAATTAAAGTAAATTAAGCTTGAAGCTTCCAACGGTTTTGTCGTTTGTTTCAGTGAAAGAATGGTTCAAGCAAGAGTAATTTCAGACCAATTACCATACGATGGTATGTCAGAAAAGAAAAGTAAGAGCGAAAAATAGAAGAGGCTTGATCGCACCACGTTTGTCTCTCCATCGTTAAAAAACAACGGCCGACGTTTGCAGAGCACGATATTGCGGGGAGATAGATGGGCTAAGGAAGGTTTCCTTAAAAACATGAGAAAAGGTTTGTCTGAGCATTCCAAATAACTCAAAGAAGATTTAGACAGTTATTAAATTCGGACCATGGCAAATTCACATGATTACCATTTCATAGTACATGACGCTGGAGAGTCACGCAGCTAAGTGCAGATGGAGCAGTCGATCCTCAATTTTGTACCACCCGGGCCTAAGCAGACGTCTAAACCTAACTGTATTCCAAAAATGTTTTTGTTTTACATATGTGTTCACTCTAGGATTTTTTCTGACTTAGGGAAAAATGCAAACAACGTGCATGGAATGTCCCGGATTTCCAGCAGCTGCACTGTGTCTTCCCGATCTACGAACTCCCCGATGTAAAAAGTCCCGGCGCCACTTCTGCTTACCTTGTGATCAGAGGTACTGGCATCGCCTTCCCTCCACGCAGCCGTCGCTGTCGTCTCTGGCGAGAGGTCTCAGCTGGGGTCGCCCAGTCCGCCCTCTTCAGACGAAACGGCCCGCCTCCTGGGCATATCTGAGCGTCGGGAGGCTTTCATGAGTCTCGCCGGAGGCTGCGCCCCGGCCGCGAACGGAGAGGTGGCCTGGGACGACACTCCGGAAGTCATCTGTAATCAGGTCTCCCGCGGACGTGAGCGGTACCGCCGTCGCTCGCCGATGAGGCCGACGCCGCGCGAGAGGGAACGCCACCTTCAATCAGCCCCTCAAACGCGACAGACGGCCGCCGACGGCCGAACGATTTACTGGAATCGCTAATGCCGGTCTGAAGGGCGCCCTCGTCGCGGAAGGCGCCGCCGCTCCCCATGGGAGCCCATCTTCTCGCGATCGTTCCGCGAGATTCGCTCCTGGGCGGGACGACACGAGCGATGCGCTGCGGCCCGGGCGAGTGATCGCGGCGGACCTGACGCCCGGCGAGCTCCGCTGCAGTTCCCGCTGCGAGGTTTGCCGCCCGTGATTCAATCGCAGATATCGCTGAGTCCTCCGGTCGGCTTCTGACTGCGCGGCGCCGGTCGGCCGCAGCGGCTCGCTCGGGCGCGGACGCACCGGGCCGTCCGGAAGTCCCGCCGGCGCCGCCGCCGCCCGCGGCCAGATTCGGCAATCACTTAGCGCCGGCACGCACGGGGTTTTATGACGGCACTGGCCACGCTGGGGTCGGACCGCGATGGCGGCGAAAAATGGACATCAACGGCAATCAAACGGATCGCTACACTGATTTACGCCGCATCAGCTCTTTATGGCTCTCATATGTTCGCACGCACTGCTCGCCGCGATGACTTTCAGAGCCTTCACAGGTCGGAGCCGCCAATAGCTGTAATTTCCGCCAGCATCGATGGAGCTCCGGCTGGGAGGCGGTCTGGTCCGGCTGCCGCGCACCCATCGGCGTCCCAAAACAGGCTCGTTCGCGGCGCTCAAATTCCGTCAATGACGGTCTCCGGATGATTATGGCTGGTAAGGGGCAGCTTCGTCAAACCGGCGTGATGACGTCATTGGTCCGCCGACGAGTGCCGATGCTGCCGCCGGACGGGACGTCACCAGGTGCTGGCGAGCGCCTCAGCGTCCTCCTCCCCCTCCTGGAGAGAGTGCGGGAGAGATAGGGAGAGAGATGGGGAGGGAGAAAGAGGGGCAGAGAGTAGACCAAGGACACCGGTAGCGCCTGAGGTCGGAGGTCTCCTGCATGGAAGGTCTGGGGCGGGTGGGAGTGGTCAGTCACGCACAAGAGACACCCCATTAACGGAGCGCAGCGCCGATCCCTAGCTCGTGAAACACGTGCCAAGGAGTGGTCAATCCTGGAACACCATGGCTTTTAATCTGACACCACGGAAATGAAAAAGAACGTTGCGGCTAAATAGCATGTCGAGCGGAAACATTCTGTGCCGTCTTCGTACGAACCCAACATGGTTTGGAATACACGAGATAATTTTGAAGTGATCATCCAGTCGCTTTAGGTATGCGACGACTTCTCTGGTGCCTCCTAAACATCTCGGGGATCTTTGGTACATATCAAGCTCGTTTAAACTCCACAAGCCCGACCTGAAACCTGATACGGCAGATAGCACGGGCCAGCGAGTTATGTATTCCCTGTCATCGAAGCAACGCTGGGTGGCCTGGGCATAGACATTCCAAGCGCCGCCGCTGCATGCTGCCCCCTTTCCACAATAAAACACAAGCACACTAACAACCCAGAGCACAAGCTATTCGCACCCGCTCTGTGACTGCAGAACATTGCCGAACGAGCGACTCTGTGACGAGGTGATGGCTGCCCAGGTATCGCTGCACCGGCGCCTTAGAATGAGCGTCTGCTCGTCAATACGCCCGCACCGTCTTGTAAACAGTCGGCGATGCCCGTTTGATCGCCTCATGGCATGCCCGACTCGTGCTACAACGAGCCGCCATTGCACTAACGGCCAGCACGCCGCCGTATCCGTAATGGACATAATGAGCGGCGTGGCACGCGATGCTCCGGCGCTCAACAGGCGCGGCGCAGGGGACGCTCGCGTGCGCGACGTGTCAACAGAACGCCCTTTACGACGCTGGGGACCCGCCGGCGACTTTCAGACAACCGGGGCTTCGCCGGCGACTCGTCAGCACAGCTCAATGCGTCGATCGCACGAAGGCTTAGAAATACGCTCTCGTCACGTCGTACATGTACGACTCGGATCCAATCGAAGCCGCTAACAAGGGTCCTTAATGCAAAGTTGGTCCACGCCGCGCTGCGCCTTCTTTGACACTGTGGTATCGGGTGGCGTTACTGATCACGGTGGCACCATGGCGGTGCAAGCTGATCCGGCTGCCTGGTACCTCCGTCGTTGCGTTTCTGGACAAGAGCCGTGGAGTTCGAAGGAGCTCTGTAGCGTCGCCAGCTCGGTGCTTGAGTCGTTACGGCAGGCTGCACCTGGAGCTGAATCAGCTCAGCTCAGCCGAGGAGATGCGTCCTCTTGTTTTCCAGTACTCCTCCGATGGATGCACGGTAACAACACTCCAGACGACATTGCCCGGGGCTCATCTCCGCAGACGGTAAAAATAATCGCCCGGGGATGTAGGCGCAACGCAACGCCTTTGCGAAAATGTGGCCCACGGCACTGGAATAAAGCCTCCGGCGAGCGTCGGATTCTCGCGTGTGTTCGGAAGTCCCAACTGCGTAGTGCTTTACTCCAGCTCCGTGGAACGGCTTGTAACTTTCAGTGTTCCACTGGCCTGACAGCCAGTTTAAACAGTGAGGGCGGAGAAGGGTCACGGACTCACTATCACGCGCTCCCTGGCGTAAAGTCTAAGTTATGATGGCATACAGCGAGCTGTAACCATCACTGGTGCAATTTAGGTCGCGCATAAACTTGGTCAAGAACGCGTCACCTTTAAATGTCAATAGAATGGCGCACGAAATTTGGCAGTACCCCTGCCAGAAAAAGATAATTATGACGTGACTTTGATATCAATGAATGTCAATGTGTGAACAAGAGCAAAGCAATCGTAGTGCGCTATAGTTAATGGCAATTAAAAGCTACCAACAGAGTGACTGAAGATGATTTATGACACATTGGCCTGGAAGTTTGCAACTGGTTCCGAATATATGCTTTAACAAACGCTTTGCACCTGTATTCTAGGCCGGAATAGATAGCATTGATCTTCTACGTCGTTCCCCTCCCCTATGGTTTGTTCATTGTCCAATTAGTTTATTTCGATATATATATATATATATACATATACATATATGTATGTATGTATATATGCATGTGTACATTCAGAAATTTTGGGAGAATATTTTCATAACGAAAAGTTTTGTCAAATGTCAAGGCAATCCCTCATTTAATGAGCTTCTTTGCTGTTCGTTCTAGTTTCGGTATTAAGTCCTTTTCGGCTTTTAGTAGTAGTAGTAGTAGTAGCAGTAGTAGCAGGCGTCTCCGAAACCCATGGCATACCATTTCTTCAAAAGCTGGTTTGTTACTACCTTTCAGATTTCCAGACCCATTTCCAAAGTGGGTCAGGTTTTTTCAGTATGACGTTTTTAGAACTAGGAAATACGAATCGTTATCACATGCGTCAAGCATTTTTCTCACGGTCAGTTTCTGACGGTTTGTACAAGGCATGTTTGTATTTGGGGCTTAACCATAAGAGTTCCAAGTCGATATACTACCTCACTTGTTTGTTAAGAGCAGTTTTTCCTGGATGAGAAATGTTTTGATAATCTGAAACATTTTTTTGTCCATGGTTCTTTTAAAAATTGTTGTGTTTTGCGTGAAGCCCGTGCATGTTTTTTTTTTGTAATGATGTACCTGGAGGAAATTCTGCCTGGATGCTCCTTCCTGAAGGTGCATTGTCAGGCGCCTTGAGAAGGTGGTGGAGGTTGTACCAATATAGTCTCCAGTGTGACGAAGCTGACAGTATTTGTATGGGCAACTGAGCTGACAGACCATGTTGGTAGACTGTAGCGTGTTCTTTTCGGTTAAGCGGTTTCTCATCACTAGATTTCCTGTTTTGTTGTTTTTTTGAAGAATATGATCAGGTTGAGTTTAGTGTAAGATTCTGTGCATTTGGCCTAGCTGGGTATAGTGATATGCCGTGTTGTCCACTTGGCGTGACTGCTGGTGACATTGTAATAGTCGGGTCGTCACTGAATCGATGTCTGTGTTTTTGTACCCGTTGTTGACCAGGATCTGTTTGCAGCGCAGGAGTTCACTGTGGTGGACCAATTGGAACATTATTTCAGGGCTCTGCGTATGAGTAAAGAGATGACGTTCGTTCGATATCGCGAGGAAAATTCACTCCGTACCGTTTAAGCATCGACCAGAATCTGCGCGTTTTCTGTATGCCTTGCTGGTAATCTTACCGTTTTTTTTTTTTTTTGCTACATGACAAAATCCAGAAACGGTGATGCAATTTTCGACGTTCAGTTCGGTCGTAAATCGCAGGCAAAACCTCTGTTCCATGGCTGTTTTCATCTTTTGAAAGTGACCTGTGTTCTTGATCTCCACAAATACGGCATCCACTTGTCAACAAAAGATACGGAGCATGAGGTCATCATCCAGCAATACGCGGTTCTTCAGGCGACACTTATACATGTTGGAGAAATGATATCCCGTAGTCGGCCTGCTTATACAACGTACCGTTAGGCTCTCGGAGGGGTGTTTCGATTGTGCAGACCTCCAGGATTTTAGCTAATGTGGTTCTCGGAAGCCTGAGTGAAGAAAGCGTGGGATGGTTACATACCCATTCCAAAATACCCAGTCCATAGATTCCTGCGAGAACACGTTGGTGAAAGGGCCTTCTACATCGAGAGATACCAAGAGAACTGATGATGTACGGTTTCCGATGGTATGCGGAAACTTGTCACTATATTTGAAACAGCGTTCGACTGGCATGTAGGATACCAGCAGGCTGTTCAACATTTTGGCCAAATGATATGTCGGCGTTGTGATTTGGGGTATTATTGTTCTGAGTGAGTTTCCCCCGTTGTGTGTTTTAACGTTTGGAGCCCTTTTGATGCGATTTTGGCGCACCATAATATTGTTTTGGTGCCCCTTAAAATCCCCTTGGCAAAATCCCTGAGCCTCCAGTGTGGGTCTCCAGTGCTATCCAAATGCCCTCGATTAGATTTTGTAAGGATACATTTCGCCGACCTTTGTTACTGACCCAAGATGATATAAAATTGACCAAAGTGGTGCATCTGATTTACGGATATATGATGTTATCCTACCTACTCACAATGCAACAAATTGCTCCATGCTCCATTTTTACCAAAGAAACCAGGATTTTGAAACATTGACATGTACCGACCACAAATCGTCATAGGTCAACCCCGCTTTGGGGTATGTCAGTTCACCAAACGGACTAAGCTTCCACAAAATGTTGTTGCGATTTGGTTCTCTAAAGCTGGAAAAAGGGAACCGTGCTACTTATTCCTGGTTTGATTTCTTTTGACCTTGATTGATTTTATCGTGGTTATTCAAACATTTATGGGTATAATATCACTACATAAATTAACTTCCCACGAAATTGCATTACAATCGAGGAAACAAACAAGAGGATAAAAACAAAATATGACTCTCACAAGTGCGCGTAATTCTCCAAGGATCATCAGAGTGCGTGTTATCTTCAAGTTCAAACAGTTCATAAAAAACGCGCATATAACTCTCTCGTCAATCAGCAACGTCTTGTTTGCATGGCATGCTATTCGTTTTAGCAGCTAAGCATTTTGCTATCCATTGCCAACGTGTCATTCCACCACGAAATTCAATCAGTTGCTCTTTCAGCAATGTTTAACCTTATTCCGTGCTGAGGGGGGCAGATTTTCCCCCCCCCCCACTTCGGATTTTTTGTTCGCCATTCTCGGGCTTTTTGGGTTTGCTTCAGAAAACCTGACTTTTTATAAATATATTTTTTCCACACAATGCGACAAAATTTCAAAACTGACGTCATCCAAGGGCGGGTTCAGGACACGTTTTTGGAGGCATGTTTAAGGAATATCGCGTTTTCTGGAGATCACGCGCTTCGACGTGGTTATGAACTGCTTTGATGTCGTTATGATGTCACGGACAATTCAGATGATCGAAATATTAAACATCTGCACACTTCCCAGTGTTTTTAAGAAAAATTTTGGTCAGCGGCAGATCCTGGAGCATGTAAAAGGTGTATTGATATTTTCTTTTTCCTAAGAATTTATGACTCACTGTATGAATAAAACAACGCTAACGTGCGTAGACGTTTTGTCCCGATTTTCGCGTGTAATTCACCTATATATACTACCAAGGGATCCCAGGCCTCGGGTGCATATTTCGCCCAGTGACATGTTCGGTGGGCCTTACAAACATCTGGATCTGTGTGACTGGGTTTATTAGTTCCACATACATTACGACCAAACACCATATAGAAACGAAGATCGGGGGCAGTTCCAGGGTAATGTGAAATGGAAACATGTGCCAAGTTTCCCAAAAAAGATCCCGGGATCGAATTCCTGAGATCAGGACCTGGGATATTTGTAGATTTGGAATCTTTTTTCATTTTATCTGGGATCTTTCCATAAAATTTTGTCGAAGGATCTTGCAAGATCTGGGATTTTTTGAAAATTTTGTCGACATCCTTTGGAGTCTTGAACCTTTCCAAGGTCCCAGAAAATCCATGGATTGGAATGTCCCTAGGAATTTAGGCACATGTTTGGATGCCATGCCTCTCCCTTCCTTTCTGGCGTCTGTCATCTCTCTGGTAATGAAGTCATAGCCCATCAGTTAGGTAATATATAAGTACATCATCAATTTTGAGCATGGGATGTACTGCAAGGTTGTAGTGCTTGTAGTACTATGAGGTTTTTGCTTTGTCAGTGATGCATTAATCATCATTTATGGTACATACTGGTTACTGCCTCCATACTGTGTTACTTCCTTACCTTTCTGTATTAGGAGAATCGTAATTATAGTGACATAGTTGGTCGCTATCCCCATTTTATTAGCGGCTTAGGCTTCTTCAACCTGGTGGGAAGAGATAACTATGTCAGACATGGCCTTGTTCACTGCAAAAAAAGTCTTCTCAATTTGCTAGTTACATGCCTCACGTGCTGTAATTTTTACGCCACCTACCAAGCTCTATATGGGGTCACATCATAACGAAATTCAACCTTGTTCACACATAAATATCTCCGTATTTCCCTGTCAATTATCAACCTCAGAAAACATGATCAACAGACTTGGTATACAGCACTGCAGCTTCATGGCATGTGGCTGGTGCCAAACGATTTGGGCTCTGGGATTATTTTTTATCCTGGCATCTTGGATCTGCGTCTAAATTTTGTCGAAAGATCTTTTGAGATCTAGAATCTTTTTTAAATTTTATCGAAGGGTCTTGTGGAATCTGGGATCTTGTTTTGAATTTTACCAAAGGATCTTCTGAGGTCCAGGATCTTTTTAAAGATTTTGTCGAAAGATCTTCTGAGATCTGAGATATTTTTTAAATTTTGTTGAGGGATGTTTCGGGATTCGGGATCCTCATTTGAATTTTGTTCAAAGATCTTCTGGGATGTGGGATCTTTTCCTGGCATCCAGGCACATGTCTGGTAAAATGGGTATTTTATCCATTCCTATTCCTGAGAAACTATGAGCCAATTTGCGGAATAAAACACAACTATCACAGTGCAGTGATTGACTCCTCTTTTCTTGTATATGGATCCGCCCATAACCATTTACAATGTCTACATAATATGGCATGTGACACATCTGGAAACGTTTTCTTGACACGCATATTTTTACCAGATTCAGAATACATGACAAAAAACTTCGCATTTCCCCCAAAATTACCCCCTTTTATGTGCCCATGATACGCCTATTATTTTGCTGTTTCAAAGTGTGAGGCGCTTATGATCTCAAAATGCGAATTTTGAACACAATGAAAAGAGATATTCACAGATGTCTGAATATGACAGCCAGTTACCAACTGTTCACCATGTGGAAAATTATCCCACTTTTTCTGATAATTAGATCCGCCCATGGATATTTGCCATTCTTGTATACCATGGTATGTGACACACATGAGAGTGTTTTTCCGAACATAAATAATCTCGCCAGACTCCGAATATGTTGTAGAGAATGAATTAACATTTCCAAAAACATGCACAACTTTTTATGTGTCCTGGATACTCATATGAATTTTGAAAATCGACCTCTTCTTAACATATATGGTAGATCATCAACTGTCGGTAGACTGACATGAACTGGAACAAAATAGGCCCTAAAATGTGGTAAAAAATTCGTATAAGTTAACCCATGTTTATACCCTCATTTTAGCCCCCTATCCTCCCTTTTTCAAACGTTTCGACATTTCTTATTTAAAAATATAGATCTTGCTACAGACTGCTGAACGCCGTTTTCTTCTAGGAAATCAGACGAATAGTTTTCGAGATCACATGGGGACTCGATCTAGTTAATCAAATCGAGTCTAGACATAGTCTCCTTTAACTTTGTCGCTGCACACAGAATTTCTGGATAAACCATCTAGATTATTGCTCATTTTTTCTGTATTTATCAACGTCTGTTACACCCCACCCCTATTAAGAGCGCATACGAACCACCACCACAAATATTGCACTCTTCCTTTGTGTTGGTGTTAACGATGTCGTGTTATTGTCGGCGTAATGTGGTTATCGACGCTTATTCTACCGCAAACGATGCATGTCTTGTCTTGCGCACCATGTTCCTTTAGTGAGTGATGAACCAATGGCACTGGCGGACCCAGGGGACCGTTGGGGCCGTGTTACCTTTTTTGTTGGAAAAGAGGGGCCAACATGTCTTTCGGTACGCCTTTCAGGACTGAGAAGAGAACTTTTGAAGACTTTTTTCAGTAAACATGTTAATTTTCGAAGTGGCAACTGGCAAAACAGAGAGCCTGAAGTCTGGGGAAATATTAAGATTTGGAGGTAGGCGCGGTTACACGGATGGAGACTTGCCCTACTCCCCCTTAGCACATGGTTTGGATCCTCCTTTGACTGGCGGATACCTCCTCATCAGTCGTCGAGAAGAGCGGCAGGCCTGGCTGATCGTTTGCCACGCCTCGTCGGCTGAGTTGGATATCTTCCATGTCTTGTCTGCGTCGTTTGCGTTGCGGGTCCGCGTGGCGCGCTCCAGGCGTGGTTCGGCGGTGGAGAAACGTGTTTGACTCCTGGTAGACTATCCCGCCCATCACTGAAGTAATGCGGTGTAGTCTATACTTTACAGTGATCATTAGGTGACTGGAACGGGGACCGAAAAATCACCTTATTGCCTACGGCAAAGAACACATTTCACCTGCTTACGGCTGGAAATACGGGTAAAAAAAAATCGATCTAATGTTAAGACCGGGCGCACCTCAGTTATTCAAAATTTGGTTCGGTGGTTCCAGGCGTTGCAGTCTCCACTGCATTTGCGTGGTTTTATGCGCATCGTTCTGCATTTGAACGACGATGCGTTGCCCTTTGACGCTGTGGTGTTGCGCAGTGCCGTCACCGGAAAGAAATCGGGCGCGCGGACTGTTCCCTCTGTGACTCCCGACAGGAATCGTGTTTTCGTTGGTGCCGGTCCGCGTGCCTCTCGGGAGGCTGCCAGGCACGGAAATGCCACCGTCCCTTGTCACCTCCCTCGCGTGGGTGCTGTGTCGACTGACTGTGTGTGTGAGCGTGTGGCTGCGCCACCTTGTACCTCGCTTGGCTTTTTAATAACTTTGTGGCCTTGGAATGTAGCAGCCACGTGTTTTCTTTTGTAAGAGTGGAATTCCCGGTGCCTTGCAATACAACATAATGCAATACACTCCATTGCTGCGCTGATGGGAGTCTACTCAGAATGAAACACACGTTTCTTCAGCGGCGGGCCGCGCGTAAAACGCGGACTTGCAGAGCAAATGAGGAGAATTCGACACGTGGAAGATATTCACATCAGCCAGCAGGCATGGCAGACGATAAAGGAGAACCGCTCCGGACTGGAAACGCTTCTTTCTGGCTTCTGCGAGGGATCGAGGCGCATGAAGTACCCTGTCTTGCCAGGAACTGCGTTTCCGAAAGTTGCTGAAGAAAGAGGACACCAGCGGACGCCTGAGTTTCCTGGTGTGGGCATCGTGTCACGTGAACCTCAGGGACCTCCTTGGACGCATTCTTTACTTCAGATTGCCTGCTGTGAGGCATCTTCCCACAGGATGTGCGAACATGGCTTTCAGAAAAGCAGAATCACGAAAGATTCTTTGGATTCGTCTGTGTTGCACAATGAAGACCACCACATCCGCTACACTGCAAATATAATGCAAGTACCTCTCTTGGCCAAAAATTGCTTTCTACGCAGTAGGGGCTCCTACGTTCTCTTTACCGTATGTCAGCCTGGATATACTGCCGAGTATGTGGTCCTCCACTAATATGTACCAGATGCTGGGCAATCGGGGTAGGATATCTTGCCAGACGACCTTCTCCCAGTATTGTTTGTAACTGGTTGTCAACATGCCTTTTCTTACCAAAGGTGTACATTACATACGATAACACGCGAATCGGATGAGCTACCTCATGAAAAGAGCGCTGCCCGGGCCTGCCTATTTCTCCTCCTACACGCAGACCTCCACAAATAAAACACTGAAGTATAGCGTAGTAAAAGCAACGTGAACTGGTGGGTGGGCTTTGATAACCTGCATCAGGATTGCGTCATCGTTGACCAAGGCAGCAAACATGGGGGAATTTTCGAGAAATCTCAAAAATAAATGAAGGTTGCGATACGGAACTTTTGATATCTTTTCTAACATCAATTTCGCACGTATAGACTGTATTTAAAATCATGTCAAAGCAACGTCATGAAGGTAATTCGATTTTTTCCCTCTCCTTTGAATTTCCTGGTTGTTTGCTTGCCCCAGTGAGCTGTAATATAACGGTAGAGTGCGATGCGAGTCATGATGTTTTAAGAGTTCATTGTGTTATACCCTTGACCTCACATTAAATTATTATGAATCAAATTACTTTTTGTTACTTTTCGCAATTTATGCGACTTGTGTCAATTTAATTCGAATAAATGTACTTCAAACTAAGTAATTTCAACAGTTATTGAGATAATACACCACAGGACATCGACCTAATTTAGCCATAATCCGTCCCCAGAAACTAAGAAAGATACTAGATTTGTAATATGGATAATACGCCTGAAGTACGTTATTTATCTTTGATATGATGTAAATGGCATATGACGGCACCATCTCTTGCCCCGCCAGCCACTTGCAAACAACATTTTTGGACTTGGCCTTGACCTGTGACCTCAGTATTGCCACCAGCCTAATTTGTCTCCTATCTTTAGGTCGCACGGCACAGGGCTATCGAATGACGTCCGCAAGCAGTTCCATAGCGTTTTGCAATCGTTTTCGGTACGTTTTCTACGCCGAGTCTGTGCTGATACTCCTCATTGATTTTCGTATTTTCTTTGACAGCAATGCAGTGGCCCTATGACGTCATCTTTAGCGCAAAAAAAATACAGCTGAGGCCTGCAGGGCTTCTTTTGTGTAGAGCTGAATTGCTTGCGGAGTGATTTATTCCCTCTCAAAGCGTGCGTGCGGGCGCGCTGTCCTGCTGGTGTTTCCTGCATTCATTAGCTGTCACGTGGCTGATCCGGTAATGTCTGGTCAGCACGAAGCGGCGTCAGGTGCGCCAGCACGCGCCCAGGCCGACGGCCGTCTCGAATCGCCACGGGGCATTGGCCAGGTCACCGTCGGTGGCCGGCCGTCGCCGCCGCGTCAGCGGTTCGATCCGTCAGCAGTCGGGACCTGCGGGCACTGACGTGTTGAGCGGAGCGGCCGGACGGCTCCGTGACCGGCCCAGGGGGGGGGAGTCGTGTGAGCGCAGGACGAGCGTGACGACGCCGGCAGCCGGCGCTGTCGCCGACACGGGGGCGGCGAACGAGGGGCAATCTGCGGGGGCTGTCGCCGGACGTCAGCCGGGCGATAGCTGGAGATCAGCTATCAGAGGTCTGCGGGATTTCCGTTCCCACGGGGATTCTGGCGACCAGCGGCAGGCATCGGACGCAAGATCTGGTTCAGGCAAGATGACGGATATATTGTAAAATACATCCCCAGCATAACGCGTGGCAGTACCAGTTACTCTTCTTGAGACGCATGAGGTTCGAGATCTACTCGGCTTCTCTCTAAATTTGGAGAGACATTCTTAATATGGCTTTGCAGCCTTTCCATCCTTGTTTACCGCAATGCAAAAGGGCAATTTTTTATCTATTCCAGTACTTTGCAAACGTGAGATTGTAAATTAAACATCACGAGCGTGCGTGATACTGTTCGTTGTCATTGCTTAGCGGTTCAAAAACACCCTTAGAAAGAAGGGCTATGAACGCAACATTTCTGCCCGAATAGCTATTTGGGCAAAGAGCTTGCAAAGTAGCGCACTGGAAACTCAAAAACCAAAATGTAATTGTCTGAGCTACCCTTAAGTGAACACGTCGTGATTCAGTACCCAGTGGTTTCAAAAGCCATTAGCCTCCAGAAATTGTAATGGCCAAATCGGGTTCAGTCGAGTCGGCTCAGACGCCCAGTTTAACTTTATCTCTTTGTCATAATACCCACTCGGGCCATGGCCTCGCTCTAACCCACCCCGTTATGGGGGTCCACTTAATTCCGCTGGTTAGTTTTTCTAAGATATCTTTTTAGCGATTTAACATGTCTTTCTGGAATGTACAGTTCCTTGCCAACAATGATCAGCGATTCTAAAACTGTCCTGTTTTTTTTATTTTGTATGGGGCTGTGACTCCCAGGGATATTGATGTTTAAAACCTGTGGTTTTAAACATCCGCATGCGGTGGTCACCGCCCCGCCACGCGTGGAGGGGCGCATAACAACCAGCGGGAACAATGACCTAATATGACTTCCGGTGACTTTCGGACTTCTTTCATTTGACATCACCTCGTACACCTGTAAAGAGAATATATGAACTGCATTCGAGTTTCTAAGACACTCAAAACCACCAAATCGCCAAAAAGTGACGGCCGTCGATCGTATAACATAAGCCACAACATGACTCCATTTGACCTGACCTGGCCAAGGACGTAACGCACAAAGTAGGCCAAACAAGATGGTTTTCGAAACACCAAGAACGAGGCTATTCAATGGTGCTGCTTTCAGTCCTCGGCTATCATTATTTTGTATATTAGGAGGAAATAAAAATGGATGATCTCCCTTCATATGGGGTGTGTGCGCAGGGAAAAACGTCATAACGGGCCTCGTTAGTACTCATTGCAGCGGGATTTGGACCATTGTGGTGGCATGTTGCACTGACAAAGAGCAAGATCATTCCGTGCATGCAGAGTGACTTATTATGTTCCTTGGTATCTGCTATTCGTAACATGCATCTAAGTGTTTAATCAATGTTTTCGCAAATCAAGACCTGCTTGCGCTTCTAAGATCAACAGTAAGCCCGCCACTGCCGGGTTTGCTGCTGGGGGGATTCAGCACCCCCAACGCATTTCTTAGATATCTCCAGAACAAGTGAACGTAGTGTCCTGAAACTTTCAACACCTTTTCACATCAATTTTGTACATACTGACAAAAATCGGAAGAGAGGTCATCCTAGTTCACGCCTTCATGGCGTCGTAAAGACAATCATGTTTTGCGATTTCAAGTCTAATTTCACTTCACCGCTATATTGCCGATGCTTTCATAGTGCATAGCAACTATGATTTGCATTGCATATCAGCATGACCAGAGAGTTCAATATAGTGCACCACTGGCCTCATGATAGGTTATTCTAGGTCAAATATTCATTTCCGACTTTCCGGACCCAGCGAAAAAGACATTGCACGAACGAATCTGATCAAGCTGATTTTGGATTCTTGATAGAAGACACGAAAATTCCACAGTCCAACGCAGCACTTTTTGTATTGTGACCTAAAGCGGTTTTATGCAGATTACAGCTTGAAGAGTAAATTGGTGGCGTCCATTTGACGTTCTGGATAATTGGTGTGAAGATAGCAGCCTTTGCAGTGTTGTGCAACGTTCCATGAAAATGTGCAACATAAGACAAACTTAGTCGTAGGGTCATCCAAAGATGTTAGATGGAAGTCACTAGCGTGCTCGTGACATTTCGAAATGTTGCAATATAAAAAACTATGAAATCTGGCAATATTGCATGTGCACGATGATTAGGGCCATTTGAAGACCTTTTTTGTGCCCAATGCTCTTAGAAAGTGTCTTTTTTAGAATCTCCGTCTCATGCAGGCTAGGAAACATGCATTGCATAGCGCTTTATAACGGACGTTAAATTTGACCCAACCTGTGACCTTGATGTTTTACGGCTTTTGTTCACGCGGCACTCACAATGTGATATTTAGTTGTTAGGAACACATTACCTCGTCAGCTTCAGTTTCGGCCTGTTTTTCTTTGTGATAAGGCGACTCTGGCGAAAATGTTTACTTTTCGTGTTTAATCTATCCTGTGACGTCTATCATTGGCCCAAAAGTAAAAAAATATGTGTACAGGACTGCAAGGTTCGGCACTAAAGATTGCCGTTTGCACCAGTCGAATAGGACGACTGTTTCTCGAGAAAGACAAGGGAACGTTAAAGGCTCCCCTGCCAATGGTAAGGTAGAGATGCTATTACCGCCAGTCAATGTCGGGGTAAACCTTGCAGGACGGGAGGGATTTTCACTCGCACCGATGACGAGAGGGGTGGTAGGTAGCCTCCCATCTCCCCTCCCCGCCAAGCGCCTTGGGACAAAAGGCAATCAATAGCTGTGTGCCCAAGGAATGCAGCGGTACACGGGCCCACCCCGTCAGAATAACCAGTAACCACAAGTCAGGTGAAACTTTATTCCTGGGAGCTATAAATCGATTTTCGGGAGTAAAAAAGGAACACGTTAAGGACCAAATAGGCCTAAAATCATCCCTTTTATCATATTCACTGGCAGAAATTACTACAGGAATGTCCCAGGATAAAAAGGGTAGTCTTATGTCATTGACCTTCGTATGGCCTTGAAAAGGTCATTGACTTGACGAGTGACCTGTTTGCGTGTGGGCTGCCATTCTGAACCGATTTTATGCCCGATCTGCCCTTTATGCATATATATTGCTATGAAATATCAAAAATACGACATTTGGCGCAAAAATCTTTCTGCAACCCTTCAATAACGACGTCATAACTCAGTGGCCTGGGATGACCTGGAGTCACTCTTTTCCAACGCATGCGCAATGAACGTATGGTCAGCTATGTATGTAACATTTTACGGCGATGTCGACCACCGTTTTGCCGTGGTCTCGGAAACACCGCTCGGGGATGGCATCCGCCCCCTTGTCCGGTCAAGGTTAAGACCATGTCCATTAACGAAGGTGATGTGGACAGCAAATCGGTTAGTGATAACCTGAGTTCGCCTTTTTACTGCATACACACCAAGACATTCTACAGCATCTTTGTCAGTTGGGGTCCTTATTAAATGGTTTGCTTCGCCGTCACTGCAGTTGCAACGCAAATGATGTATGTGTAACGACGCACCACACCGGACACAAAGAAAGGCAAGTCCATCACGAACCTCGGTGATATAGTTGCGAGGGCACAATGGACTTCCGACCTGCATTGGAACAAGAGAAAATTATGAAAAGGTACGTTGTCTTGACTTAGGTATGTTAATATATTCCTTTCCTATGTTGTATTCTATATGCTTTATGTAATTTTGAAGTTAAGCCTCGGAAAATACCGCCTCAGGGCAAATTCAAAAGTGGTGCCATATGTGAGGGCAGTAAAGGAGCTCAAACGGAAGAAAGCAAGTACGAGCTTCTGGTACGAGTGATATACGAGTAAGTGCAGCAATCGGCATGTGCTCGGGTAACGATGCGACGTATTTATTACCATTAACGGCCTGCCAAACCTGGTCAACGCATCCATGGGGATGTGAAAACAGAAAAAAAAGCCCTGGGTACAGTGGGGAGCAGAGCAGGGTAACCGAATAAAACGCGCAGTTCACGACGTTTCGTACATCCTCTGCCTAAAAATAACGTTAAACTATGCAAAGCCAGTATTGTACCTTTTAATGAATAATACAAATCCACATGTTTTAGTTAAATGTTAAGAAGGCCTGAATGAAAATGTCAATGAACGTCATACTTCGAATCAGTGTCCCAAACACTTTTGGTATGGCTATCTTCAAGTAAATCTCATTAACGCGTACATTACAGTTGAGGAAATCACAGTTTTCAGTGATATAAAGGCGCATGCATTTATAACTTGCTTAAAATGTGCGTCTGCAGATGTGTTCGCCACTCCCGCTAACGGCTAAAAGAGGGTCTGGGACACTAAGACCTTCCCCCATACATGAATGCACGTTTACGCAAGATTATTTCTCGAATGCCTTTCCGCGGAAGGTAAAAATATGCTCCTTTGTGGCAATACGTTTTCCGAAATACACCCTGGCATTCTCGCTGCAAAGCTGCAAAGCTGTAAATCTTGTCATTCCCGCTGCCAAGCAATAAGCCCTTTTCATATGTCTTCTTATTTCTTTATTTGTGATATTCTTTTCCGCTCATTTGCAAAAAGCGAGAGCAAAAATCGTGCCCACTAGCTGCAAGCAGAGTATAGTTCTACGATGCCACCTTTTCTGCAGAGAAGAGCTCAAGTTTTCTCGACACGCGCTGGCAACGAATACCGCGGCCACAAACTCGACATAGATTCGCAAAGTTGTAGATCGGCTAGAGTCACGCAAAGCAAAAGAACGTTCTGGTTGGCTGACGTTAGCATCTCGTTTCCGTAAATGGATGGAAAGTTAATTGGAGCACACTTTTTCAAGACACAGAAAGCGAACAAAATATCGGAGGATAAAGGCAATGAAAGTGAGATCTTGGAGTACTTGATTGCCTTTGGCTCATTACTGACTCCTCGGCTTGCATGAGAATGTATATGCTGGAAAAGGGACATAACACAAGCCTCCTAATATGCAAAGTTTTGATTCCCCGCGATATACTGTTATTGTACATATAATCTCATGTCATTGTTTGTGGATTAAAACCACACATGTACGGTTTCCGCCACCTAAAGTCTTGATAACGTAGTCAGCCCACCCATGCCAACCAACCACCAATATCCTCAGGCTTTTCTGCCTTTGTATGTCTTATGCCACCCTCAAATGGGATATTTTAGCATGGAAGTGAGAAACTGGTTAAACGTAAAAAAATGATTTCAGTAGACGATCTTCTCGTTATTGCAGTAACAGCACAATGCGAATATTTCAATAGCTGAGAGGACATTCAAAATACAGAACCACGTCTATGTGAAATGCGAAACTAGTCATCAGTTTATCGTCTTCTAAGGGCATAAGAAATGCAATGTAGATGTTTTTAGTAACCTCATGGAAGGCTGGCATAAATAATTGTTGATGAGAGAATATGTCCAAACAACGTAGTAAGTAGGATGTGTTCCGAAACTTATGTTCTCAATGTCATCGGATTAAGACGCGTTGTTGCTTGCTTTTAGCCCAACGAGATTCTTTAAATAATCTCATTCTGCGTTTTCTTTTTCTTGAATAACGTTTCATTATTCCAATAATGGTTTTATGCTGGCACCACAGCAATGCTAAACTTTTATTACATCGTTGCAGTGATAACTGCAGTAGTTCCTTTGCATTTTTTCCAATAGTTTTTGAAAATGAGATAAAGTCGTTTAGAAAACGAAATGTAAGGAAGGAACAACGTGTGAGCTGGTCTATGGTGAAATTCCGTTGAAGGTTTTGGCTCGCTTTGGCAATATCCATTTCATATTAGCGTGCCTACATCTGACAGCAAAATGCGTTTTAGAGGAACCAAAGATGAACTTTGAACTCGTCATAAACTTCCGCACGAAAAACCGCAGCCAGCCCAGAGTCGTTGTCTGAATGATTGTTCAGCGTAACAGACTAATAACCGGATTTTCATGTAGGATATTTATTACCATCCTGGAATGGGTAGTTTGTACATATTTCAGGCATGGGGCTTTGTACGATGACATAGTATGTGACTATGAGGCATAGAATTCATATGAAGGCCCTGCAAAACAAAATGTAAACACAACGTGCAGTACGTGTCTGTACATAGCACAGAATATGCAACAGAACATGTGGTTAGTGGTGACTTCCATGGCAATCAATTGGATTTGCAATTAGTGTATCCCAACCTCGGTAACAAGGAGGGTTGGGGTACATTTATTAATGTTAACAGATGCTTCAAAGTATTCCCTGAGTCCCGCGGAAATTAAACTGCTTCACTCCTCGAAGAAACGAAAGATTGAAAGTGGGGCTCGTATGCATTCCTAACAGTCTGATATACATGACTTCCCAGTTCCGGTGACTAAGCAAAATAGGCAAATGGCTGTTCGACAATTCTACAAACAATTTGCGCCTGCAGTTCGTTAATCTGTCGCGCATGGTTTCTTCCACATCTCAAGTGGTCTCCGCCCGGCCTGGGATGGCTCGCAGGTTCCAAGCCCCCGCCCCGCCGCCCTCGTTAACCGTGCCCGCAGGCGTCGCCGTCGGCGGGACGCTGCCGGCCGGCCGCCGACGGACAGCAGTCGGCCGACGGAGACAGGCCCGGGTCGTCGGCGCCGGCGGCCGGAGATCGTCGGCGGCGTCGGCCGGCAGGTGACCGCCGGACGCGGACAAGCGGCGCTGACGCCGGGCGGTTCGCCGTGCAGTCGGAGGTGCGTGGCGGACGTGTGACGGCGTGCGGCGTGAACTTCTCGGGCGGCGTGAGGCGTGAGCTGCCCTGCTGCAAGCGGCTCTTAGATCGCAAGTGTCTGCTTAGCTCTTAGGTCTTCGTGTCCACCTAGAACGACTAGTGGGTCTAAGCGGCCTTCAGCAGTTCTCGTTCCATCACGCTTTAGCCGAAGCTTGCGGACAGTCATCCGAAATTTTCGTGGTCACGGCCAAGAGTGACCACTTTTCTCAACATCTGCACACTGCATACCCCAAGCCTCCGCATTCTGCAGGCTTACGGAGTGCTCAGGAGGTAAACATTTGGAGGACATATAAAGCACATTTTATACATCAGTTTTGGAAAATTCCCTTCGCCCTACTCACTGGTTGTTTCTTCTTTCTTGACACCCTGGTCAAGAACAGATATTTTTTATATATTTGACCCGCATTGAATATAATTTTTGCCTGGGTAACCTCTTGTTTGTTTTGTCTTCATAAATTCTTTACGTATTGCAGCAGCCTTCACGAAACTGTACTGGTTTTTCATGCAACTTGGTTACTGAGCATAATTATTGGAGGAACTCCGCATAAAAAGAAAGATCGACCAATGTACATAATCGGGCGATGGGTTGGAATATTCGACAAGAGTAGCAGACAAATACGGAATAAGAATACATCCGGTTTATAAACAACAAAATAAAGGCTGGTCGGTTCCATTTTTCCAGCGGAATAATCATGACATCAAAATTATTTTATAAAACGTCCCGGGTGGATGCGGCTTGAGGCACTTTTGTGGATATCCCTTTTCTGCATTTATATGTTGTGTTTGTTTTAATTTCGCACTCGAATACTTCCTCTCCTAAACAGACTACAGTTTTTTTATATTTTTGGCGCAATCGTTCGTATCGTTTTCCTCATAGCGTACATAATTTCTCGCCGACTTCCAAACGTGATGGGTTCACTTCCAGTTGTTTTTAGATGCTTTGGTCGTCCCCATACGTGTCCCTGATGCGACGTCTTGATGGTGGTCCTCGCCTGTTAGCTCTGAAATTGTAACGGCTCGAAGCGAATGAAGTGCACAGCGACTTATAGTCACTATCTCCTGACTGTTAGACCGATACTGTATCACTCGGCCATCAGAAACGGTCTGGTAAGTTGCTATTACAGTCGCGTTGTTAACCGAGTGGTCGCTTCAGTCTCGAGTCGGAATATCGCGAGCTTGAACCCCGATGCACCCATTAATTGGGACTCTTAAATAAATTATACATTAAGATCATTGTTATTAGGTCCTTGTCAGAGCCTCCACGCCATCGGAATACCATTTGATTGTCAAGAGCCGGGGACCTTACCGTTCGAAATGCTGTCTGTCTAATGCTCATGTTTGAGGCAGTTCTCTGAGCAATTAAGCCAACAACAATCCCCAAATCTCGTCAAAAACGTGTCCTTAAACTTGGGGTGACCTGAAAAAAAACTACGAGAGAAATCGAAAACGTCCATAGTTTTGCCATAAAGTTCAAATAATGAACGCCTTTTCCCTAGTCTGATACCTTGCTTTGGACCCTGATGTGGAAGCTAAAGTTTTTTTCTTTGAAACTGAACAAGGCGGTTGGTCAAAACGTCTCCTTTTGTCGATGCGTGACGTTCCCCACCAAACATGCCATCCCTCCGTGGTAGAAGGGATTCCTCCGCTCTTATGCCGCAGCCCGAAGCGTATGCTTTGTGTCTGAAGATGGCCGCTAGGTCCCTTAGCCATGGAAATTTTCCGGCCCGTCCCGTAAGCCGATTTGAAGTAGATGGAAGATAATTACAGCGAGCGTTAGTTGGCTGTTGGAGAACCGGATTCAAGAGTGCAACTGGATCGAAATGCAGCCGGCCTGCACGTCCGATTCGCTTGTGTTGAAACAGCTGATTGGATGCCACCAAATTCAGTTAGACGCAGGAGAAGAAAAACAAACTGAATTCTCGGTTGGTTTGGACGCTTTTACATGGACTTCGTTCTGCGTGTTGCAGTGAGCTGTCGTAAAAGGCTTCTAAAACTAAAAAAGAATAACCAAACTTGATAAACCTCATTGTGGTTCGAACTTATACGGCTACAACCAGAGCTGTAAACAGTCTGTTTGGTAGTTTAGAAAATTGGCCTTACACAATAAAAGCCACATTGAAATGTGGTCCTAACGAAATGTATACCTAAGATTTGGACTGTCTCGAGCAATGTCGATACGTACATAATTTGGCTTTGGGATTTGTAGGTGTTTAGCTAAAAGTATTAAACATAGGGGCGTTTTCAAAAACGATGTCATGTTTTGTAAACACATACAAATACACACTCATAGACACAGATAACCAAAATGCTGGATGTTCGAAAACATGGTGAGTCTGCATTGCGCGACTACATAGATTTTCTCCTCACCGCTCCGATATAACATACTTGGGTCATATCAAACGCGTGACAGGCACAGCTCGGATGCTCACAAGGAGTGAGCACTACGTGACCCGAATCAGGTCGCCCTGACCATGAGCGGCTGTGCCGTGATCTTGACAATATGTAGAGCATCCTTCATGGCCATCTCGTCCAGTACCAGAGGGAAAGCACTCCGCGTTCAGGCCTCGGACGTGGGATGTTATCAGCGCAACAAGTTGTGTTTCGAATAGACCTTCATGCCAGCGTGCTCCACGTCTTACTTTCGGACTAATTTAGGATTAAAGCTGGCAAAAAAAAACAATTTTCGTTTGGTTTACAGCCAAACAAAATATCATCTAGTCGTTCAAAGGCTTCAGGTCTACTTAAAGTGAGAAAGGTCAGAATATCGACATAGGAGACCATGATGAATATGCATCGGTATGTATTTTCCGGGATCTTCAAATGTTTTTGCTCCTGATCACCGCAACTTTCATTGGATTCTCCATAATGATTCTACTTCGTTTTGCTCTCAACCCATTCCTTATTACCTTCCCTATGTCACTTTCCCTTCATCTTCCCCTCTCTTTCTCCCTCTCTCTCCCTCTCCTCCACTCACTCACTCACTCACTCATTCTCCTCTTGTTTACGAATACTCCAACTCCAGCTGATGAGTGATGGAGGCCTGATGCCATAGTCTCATACAGATCCTACGATTCTAAAGTAAATGCCTCCCGTCCTTTTATATTTTACAGAAAAACCAATGATAGGTGAGGCTAAAACAAAGAAAAGGTAACCATTTCTTAGAAACGATGCGCCAGCAACAGATTTCATGCCACCTACTTCAAACTGGAATGTTATTGGCTCATTATTAATCACAGTGTTTGTTATTTTTCGCGGCGATTTTCGACACTGGTGCGTGTTACCGTCCCTCGCCGGCATTGCGCTTTTTAGCCGGCAGCTGTGGTAACGCACATAACCGCGTGCTTCTGTTTCACATGTGATTCTTTGGATTTGTATTGCCACAGCTTTGATCGCTATTATGGCAATGCGGCAAAAGACAGTGAATGATTGAAAAGCGAGTGAGAAAAATGCCGGTTATCTTATTTTAATCGGACAGAAGGTAGTCATCCCAATCTATTCCAGCAACCCACATCCAAATCTCTTCTTTGCCTGAATAACGCATCAGGTAGTGTTGGTTAATTAATGTTTCGCGCTATGGCTCACAACGCAGATCCATCTTGATGCGCTCCACCTGTTAAGTTAAAGGACAGGGCTGCTTTTACCACCGCTGTAATTTTTGCGCCGCCCTTATCCCTCCTTTCATTTGGCGCGGATGGTGGCTGCCCAGGTATACGGACTGCCAATTTAGCCGACAAAACCAACCAGGGCACTTCATCTTCCCTTACTGCCGGCGACGAGGCGCTGACCTGCCGGGTCAATTTGCAGGCGGCAGCGAGTTCATCTGGCGCGACAACGGCAGCGCCGCTAACGTCGCCGTATCGCGGCCGGCGCGCCGCTGACGCCGCCGGCGGCGCGGCAGAAGGCGGCGCCATGGCCGTCCGTGCGAGGCGCGGGAGATGCACAGCGCCGCGCGCGCGGTGAACGCCGCAACCGGCGCAGAATGCTCGGCCCCCTGCTGGTGTTGCTCACGCTGAGGGCATCGGCCAACGGTAAGTGGTGAGCCGCGGCAGCAGGGGCGCGCGGTCAGCGCTGGCGACGGCTCTGGTGCAGGAGGTGGTGAGGTTTAACCAAAGTACCGGGCTGTTCTGCTGCCGTCGTAATCCAGCTGCTCTGGCTTTCAGTTAATCAGCCGTGCTTATAGGTTACCCTGGAGCTTGCTATGCAATAAACGCTGTTATGCCCTTCCTTTATTACGCTTGTTCCAATATTACTGCCCCCGTTTGTTGCGTTTTTGACTGTTCTGAGGGTAGCGTTATGCAAGGGTACCGTTATTCTCATCCCACAAAATTAGCAGTGTTAGGCCTCGAATCATAGTTTATAGCAGCGAACTTAACATCGCATCGGAACCGATTAGCAACTTTTTCCAGTGGTAGCCGAGCATATATCTGTGTTTATGCGCCATCTGTTCTGCAGCTTTTTTATTAATAATCAATACGCTTTGAAGACAAATGATCCCATCCAATTTTGTTGTCCCAGTTGTCAGCCTGATTGCCCATAGGTCGGTGAATAAATGCCCAGATCAGGGATATTGATTCATTGACACGGAGTCGTAGAGACCTTTGATGAAAGTCGACAATGTCCACATAGAATGGGAGCAGGACGCCTCTTTATTCATTGCGACGTACACATTCTACATACACAAGTTCATTCTACCTTCGCAAGTTTCTTTATCCATTCTCCGTAGGCTGTACTGCATACTCCGCACGTGTCAGTCTGAATGTCAAGTTTTCTTGCAATGGGGATCATACAGCTTTGAAAACGGTCCTCGATCATCTGATTTATGAAATATTGGTGACAGAATATCGTCTCAGTTCTAGAAACTGCACATCCCTGAAGATTGCATTTTCTGAGGAGAAAGGGATCTTTGGTTTGATTTACTTCAGTTTGGACGGGACAGAATAAAAGCCATTTCATTAAATGTTAAATCCTTCCATTCCATCCGTCTTCGATCAACCATGTTCCAAGAAATGGTACAATATGCAACCCGTTTGCCAAAAAAGTTGGCTTGTTGATGGAACATTTTTGGCACTTAGCACTAGTATCATAAGCATTAATATCTAAATTTCAGATCAAATTGTCACAGCTGCTGATATATTGTATTATGAACGTGTAGAAACGAAATAAATGTGCGCTATTAATTACAATGTTCAGTTTGCGGGCTTTTACGCAAGTTATGCAGCAACGACTTTTATATCTTTGGGACCTGGACATTAGGACAGTGTTTCTCATCTTCCCGCATGTCGTTTGCAAATTTCCATGCCAAATTACTGAACTCTCATGGGCATTAGCTTTCCACTCAGATGGTAGCTTTGCGCAGTTAAATCTTTATCATGATCATGATTGCCTGACAGCCATATATTAAGGTCCAAATGAATATGTTAGCCGTGGATAAAAATCACTGATATATTTCTCCAGGGCGACCCCCTCGTGGCGGTCGTAAATATCGTAACCGGACTGGTCTTGGCGGAATGGGCTGCTAACTTCTCGACACTCTAAGCCCTGCAGAACATCACTATCTGCCTTAAAAATATTTAACCACAAGTAGCAGCGCAGGAGAATGTCAACGCCTTGAGTGTGCTCCCTCCGGACCCCTTCAAGCGCTGCCGGTACATTATTTCGCGTGTCTCCGGGCCGTCTTACAACATTAATACCACCCTGCAGCTAATCCAATCACGAAATCAGTCGCGGGCACGAAATGCCAGCGCGCCCGGCGACTCGCGTCACTCGTAATTCGGCTCCCCGGAGCATGGGACGGGTCGGGCCGGCAGACTCGGCGGCGAAGGCCCGGCCGGCCGCCTCCCCGCGGCGTCACGGCGCGGCCCGTCACGGCCGGCGTCACGTGACGTCTGCGTGCGGCCGCGGCGACCTCTCGGCCGGGGCGTATTTCAATCAGTGCCGCCGCAGCCCGTCAGGTAAACGCCAGCGAACGGAAGCCTAATTAATTTCCGGGCAATCGATGTGACGCCGGCGGCCTTCGTGCCGCCGCCGGACGGGGACAAATGTGCGGCGGCGGCGGCGGGAGCGGCGCGCCGTCGCCGACGGCTGACGGACGGCCGCCGCCGGCACGTGCGCGGCGCGGCGCGGCGTACCGGCCCCGCCTCACGACGCCGGGTCACGGAGCGGCGCCGGCGGCCGCGCCGCGGCCCTGCCGTGACCTATCACACTCGGTCGGCGCGGCGACCGATTTGCCGGCCGCCCTCGCCGCCGGCGGCCCCGTTCGAGACCGGCGCTTCGACGCCGCCGTGTTCCCGCGGCCGGGGCGACCCTCTCGGAGGTCGACGGCCGGAATACGGCGACCGGCGGGCCCGGCCGGCGGCGGCTCCGGCACGACAAGACGTATGGCCGTCATAACTCGGGCGGCTGGCTCGGACGGCCTGCTCCGGTGACTGCCACCGCGCATCAGCGCGCCGCTCCGGCCCACGTGTCGAGACGGCGCGACTGGAGGCCCCTGCGAACGGGTGTCGAGTGACATGCAGATGAGTGGATCATGATGTTGAGGGAATAGCGCGGGGACATTCAACACAGCGGAGCGGTTATATGAGAGAACGGGACAACGATATGCACACCGCGCAACGATTTCCGTGGCAACGGAAGATGAATTCCAATGCAACATGGCTAGGATGCCCAGTTTCCAGGACTTTGACGTCGAGGCATTACGGTAATGATGCAACACATCAAGCATCGGTATCCAGGCTGCAGGGATGTAATGGCCATGCAGCAGCGAAGCGGGCATCTAGGCAACAGCCGACATCATCCTGATAAGGAGGTGACAGGCTACTTAATTTGCGCCGTCCAGAAAACGGCCGGAATAACATTCACAACGCGTACCGCTCCCGCCCAGACAATTCGGAACTCCCGCGCCGCGCGACAGACCCGCTGTCCTCGAACGCCGTCCGCCATTCCCCCCGGCCCGTTCCCAGGAGGCAAGCCGACTTGTACTGCTCCGTTGCGCGGCGCGCCGGGAATTCTCCATTCGACCGACTTATGTGTTGCCAGTGTCGGCCTGGGCGGCCGACATTACCTGGAACGGGCGGCGGCCGGCGGTCGGGCCTTCTGGTCCGAATGGCCGCCGCCGCCGCGCCGCCGGCGGCCGCCCGCCGACCATCGGGAGTCACCAGCGCGCACCGCTCGGCCATAAGGCGCGCGATTTACGGCCGCTTTAACGCCGTTGTTTGGCGTCCGTCGAGGGCGCGTCGCGAGCGGCGGCGACTGTCGGCGGCGGAGGGATTAAGACGGGCGCGGCGGATCGACGCGCCGCCGTCGGCCGTCGGACGGCTCCGGTGTTTACGGCGTCGACGGCCGGGTCCGCCGGCGCTGCCGCGGCCGCCCGGAGCCGGCCGGCGGCACCGTAATGACTCGGCTCCGTCAGGTAGAAATATCGGCTGATCGCTGGCGTAATGATCGGGGCCGGTCAGGTGTGGATATCCGCAGGCTGGTCCGGTCGCGGGGAGGCTCCGTGTACAGAGGCGTATTGATCGAGGGTTCCGATCATTAGCCGGGTAAGGATAACGGCTCGGCCGTGCGGCTCCGGCTGATCTCGGATAAGACAGCGCTCTCCTCCGAACGTTTGTGCTTAATGGGCGTCGAGGCTCTGCTTAGGTTACATTTTTCCACCACGTGCCTGGTCACGGTGGATCTCAATCAGAAAGGATGCTTTTTCCCGTGAGCTGCGTTCACGATTGATTTTCGTGATCCTTCTGCCCCTTTCCGGACATTGCTTTCAGAATGAACATCAGTCTGGGCACATTCAATGAAGGCACGTGGTCGTGATAGGTCTGAGGGGCTGAATGGAAATTCAGCCAGGAACGCAGAAAGTCCCTACCGCGGTATGATTTCGTCGGCCAAACATCAACGGATTGCTGTTCCCAGACTCACTTACCGTGCCCATACCCGTCGTTATGAACGATATCGTATGCTACATATATAACTGCGCCTCATAGCTTAGCACCAGGTCTAGCCCGTCGGTTTAGTCTGCACGCCCTTCGTCTGTGTCGACGATTATAAAGTGGTCTGTGTCCCGAACATAAGGAAACTGCTCCTTCACCAGCACAAGTGAGTTCCCCTCCTCTTCCACTGCGCTTAGGTGGGTCTTTCATGTCCGCCGAGTGTTGGGGTCCAGAGGCGGCCGTCCCCGGGGGCGGAGCTCATGCATTAAACATCCGCCCAGTACGGCTGCGCAGTCGGGATTCTGTCAACAGAGTTGTTCAAATGTAAATGGCAGCAGTTCGGCGAGTCGAAGGGGAATCGCCTTTATCTGGACCTGCTGTGTGGACGATCATTGCAGTGCAGATATCTTGACTGTCAGAGTTGACGAGGCTCAAAAGCAGTCAGTGCTGATGTCATGAGGTACCTATCCGGCTGGTTGCCTGGGAATTAATGATCTTTGACCAGCAAAAGTTGATGGATGAAAACTTATGTAGGTTTTTGGCAGAGAGAAACATATATACAAACTGGCTGACACTACCAGATGCTGCGCTGTAGGTCAGATCTATTTCACTGACTCCGTAAATCGTTTTCTTTTATAAAGTAAAGTGTCAGCACGGCTTAGTCCTTCTAAGCAATGGATAATCTCATTCTGTATGTGCAGAATAATGAGAGAGCAACGGAAGTGTTCTTGCTTATGCCCACATAGCTACTGAGCATTCTTCTCCCAGATCCCTTCTCTTCTCGTCATCTCTTCTCCTCCAACCTCTCTCTCTCTCTCTGTATCTCTCTCTCTCTCTCTCTCTCTCTCTCTCTCTCTCTCTCTCTCTCTCTCTCTCTCTTCTCTCTCTCTCTCTCTCTCTCTCTCTCTCTCTCTCTCTCTCTCTCTCTCTCCCCCTCTCTCTCTCTCTCTCTTCTTTCTCTCTCTCTCTCTCTCTCTCTCTCTCTCTCTCTCTCTCTCTCTCTCTCTCTCTCTCTCTCTCTCTCTCTCTCTCTCTCTCTCTCTCTCTCTCTCCCTGGGGTCGGTAGGCGCCGCTGGCCGGGCCGCCGTCAGTGTTGACTCCTCCTCCGCGACCGTCCGCAGGTCTGGACTTTCAGCAGGTGCTGCGGCCGCCGGCCAGCACGCCGGGGCCCTGGACCCTACTACGACGAGCATTACTCGGCCAACGTGACCGCGCTGCTCGGCGGCGAGGCCACACTCAACTGCCGCGTCAGGCAGACCGCCAACGCCACGGTACGACCGCCGGCCGGCCCGCCGGCCTGAGGGCCCGTAAACCGGCCGCTGGGCAGCCCAGAACTTGCCGGGCGCATTGTTTTGCGGATTCGCCGTCCCCGGAGTTCGCCCGTCCGGCCGCCGCTGCCGAACTAGGCTTCCTCGTAAACGCTGATAATGGAGCGGTTTGTACGCGTGCATCATTTGGTGTGAGTGGCTTTGTGCCCTTATTTCTCCCGCATCCCGTCAAGCCGTGCAGTTTCTTCACGGCGTCCGCGTGTAAAGAAAGCCATACATGTGTCGCACAATCCGGGCATCTTTCCCGCATTCCAGGGTCACTGTCCGAACCTGTTCAAACCGCCTGCTACATTCCACATGTGTTTTCCATTCTGTTTCATTTTGTCCCACATTCCGTTTTTCATCATGAGCGTACATACCATACGTGAGCGTCACATTCCGCACCCACGCCGCCTCCACGGCGGAACTGAAGCCGGGCAATGCGTGACATCCGAAGCCTGACGGGGACGTCACTGGGATTACTCGGTCCTTCCTCCTCGGTCTGGAGGGAGACGATCAAAGAAGTCTTCCCCGGTCACCCGGTACGCTCGGTATGCCGCGCAGGTTTCACGGTTCAGCCGGGTTACGGCAGGCATCTGACACCTTAGCCGGGTGACGGAGGACGTTGGGTACCTCAGCCAGCTGACGGCCGGCATTTGATGCCTGGGCCGAATGATGGCGGACATTTGAACCGGGTGACGGCCGACGCTTCACGCCGAGTTGGCCGCTGAAGGTTGCCGGCGCCGACGCTGCCGGCTAGACAGCCAACATTAAACGGTCCGCTGGCGGCTGACGGGCAGACTTCGGCGCTGGCCAACTGACCAAACGGCTGGCCAGGCGGCTGACCAAACGGCGGACCAAACAGCGGACCAAACAGCTGACTAGGCGACTGGCCAAATGGCTGATCAAACGGCTGGTCAGACTGGCTCATCAGATAGCTGACTAGACGATTGACCAAACGGCTGACCAGATGGCCGACCAAACGGCTGACCAGATGGTCGACCAAACGGCTGAACAGACGACTGACGAAGTGGCTGGCCAAACGACTGACCAAATGGCTGACCAAACGGATTACCAGGCTTACCAACTGGCCAAACTACTTACCTGGTCAACTGGTCAGATGGCTGACTAAACGGACTTACCAAACAGCTGATCAGACGGCTGACGGAACGGCTGACCAGACGGCCGACCAGACGGCTGACCAGTCGGCCGACCAAACGGCTGACCGCACGACTGTAAAAACAGCTGTCCAGACGACTGTCTACGCAGCTGACCAAACGTTTCACTGATGTCTAGTACGCTGGTGATGGAATGGGAGGGGTTACCGAGTGACGTGAACTGTTGTCGGGATGTCTGCTGATCTTTGTGACTTCATGCTTGAGTCATTCGAATATGAGGCAAAGAAAAATTCTAATAATGCTAGTGCATCCTTGTTGCCAGCAGTTTTACGTTATTGTCAATAACATGCCGAGGACGGCTACAGAGGTTGCTTGCTTGCAGAGGAGGAGGCCAATACGCAACTTTTATGGGCTGACTAAATGTGATATCGCCACTTGTTATGCTCAAACTCGGGCTCTCTACTTTTGTCCTGACAGGATGAACTCAGTAACTAAAATTAAGGCTTTCCTGGCTGTCTTTTGGGCCTTTCGGAACGTACTGAGAATCCGTCTTTCAAGTTTATTTGAAACTATTGACTTCTCAAGGGAAATCGAAAATGTTGTAAAACACCAACATGACAGGCGAGAATTTGTTTTGCACGACACAATGCAAAAGATTTGTTTTCATTAACTTTGGCGACCTCGGTCATCGCTAGGAGAAAAGCTCGGATTGTTTACCCCTTCGTTGTGTGCTCTTCCGAATATGGATCAAACAGTCCCAGGCATTGTGGTGAATTTTCGGTTAATTGCTCCCGTTTGTTACAAAAGAGTCCCTACCACACCATTAGAGGCCCGCAAGGCAGCAAACTTCGCAGCGCCTTTGTTTTCAGTCCTTGGCCCGGTTCGCACTGTATCGTCACAGTCTCTGCTGACAAATAAGTGAGCCACAGTCGGCGGCCAAAGGCTGCAGGGCGGGGCTGTTCTTGGCTGTGGCGATATCTGTCATGGTTTGAATACCGAACAGCTGAAATGACCTCTGTCAGTGAATCATGACACACTTGATTCTTGTGCAGCATGCGTAGGTTAATCGCAATTTCAGAACGATTCTGCAGTGCGTGGCAGGTCATGCATTAGTGTTCGTGCGCGCAGTTTGGGCTACTGGCTAAGTTGAGACATGTAACCCATTTTTGCCGGAAATATTTGACATAAGCATTGTTGTAATAAATATTTATCCACAATGGCATAATGACACACTGGCGAAGTACGCTATAGTGTGTTTGAGGTGAAAAACGGCTTTATTTTTTGCATACCCTGGGGCTATGATTTTTTGTCAAAATTGGGCCCCTGTTGGTCTGACCAAAAACATTCATATTGCGCTATGAAATGCTCGTGGTCTCTTGGGAAAGCTGGTCGTCAAAGGGTTTGAAGAGGGGCCTTTTCAACGTCTTTTTTCCACAATACGAGCGTTGGCGCGTAAAGAACAGACGACAACTCAACATGAACATGTCAATTCATTGCAAGCCGTGTACAGATACAGACCAGCAATGTATGTGACTGTCTCTCAAAGGGTGCAAAGTCTCAGCAGCCCACTTTTTATGCATCAGCACTTCAAGACTGTGGTCTTCTGTCGTTGATAAGCGCTGTGTTGACGCCGCCGTGTCGGTGTCCTCCGATGACGGTGGCCAGCTGTGTCTGCGCGCTCGGCTCGGCGAAGGACCGGACTCGGAGCTGCCTCTCCGCTGCGGCAGGTCTCATGGGTGAGAGCGAGCGAGGTGCCAAAGCTGATCTCGGTGGGCAGCTACACCTACACCATGGACAACCGGGTGCGAGTGGCGCACAACAGCCGCACCTCTGACTGGACTCTGACTCTGGAGCGAGTCACGCACGACGACTCGGGCGCGTACGACTGCCAGGTCGGCACCACGCCGCCGCTCACCCGGCTCATCTACCTCACCGTGGTCGGTGAGTGACCTTCCGGCCGGAAACCCGTGCCTCCGAGGCGACGGAACGTTTTGTCGGGCGCATTCTCTTCGTCGTGATGAATGACCGCTCGCATCATTGGCGGGCTGCCGCCAATGATGCGAGCATGTCCGCTCAGTTTCGCTTCATCGTGGTCAGAGCACCCGTGCGCTACATTTACATCCATCACGTACGGTTTTTTATGGCAAAATAGATGCGGATTCCCACCCACTGCATTAAGCTGCGGCAGCTGGCGGCTCCATGTACTTAACGTCACCCGCAAACTTGACTGATGCGATTCGGCAGTGCACGAAGCCTCTCGGATTTCCCGGGGCTCTCGATTTCCCTGTTCGCTGTGGTGGCGGCGGTGCCTCTGAGCCAGGACCTCCGCTGCCGATTTACGCAGTCGGCTGCTGGGCGGAGATCGGTACCATGTCTGTGTTGTAGTGGGCTCTAGAGCCCTGAGTAACGGGCACTTCCAGGACAGTCATCTGTTATTCGTTTTCGGCAATCCATTTAGCCGTCATTGGTTCCTCTTTATGGCACTACGCAATCCAGTGTAATGGCATTCGTAGTCAATGCGACTGCGATATGTATCAGCATGTTGTATGCATATGTCGGCAGTCCAAGACAAAAGGTCCTTTTCGGGCAATATAAAGTAAACTGGTCCCAAAAATAGCACAAGCTCCATATCGTTGCTCCTGCATTATTTATGCAGGAGCAACGATATTTATGCAGAAAGAAAGGAGAAGTGCACAGAGGAAACAGTGGCTGACAGTACAAGTGCCTAGGCTATTTGTTCCGATAGGTACAAACAAAGAGCATAAAGAGATTTTGCGGAAATATGTTAAAATAAATGCTAGGTCCGAAGACGCTTGGTTTCCGAGGCCAACGAATGGGCTGGAGAGGCGTGAATAATTGTGGATGTGTGTTCTAGGTACTGGACAAATGCGCTCCAGTTTTTACTGCCTTTCATTTATACACACTATACCGTCTGACGCACCGCTACTAGCTAACCACAAGCCCTTCTCATGGAAAATATTGTTTCCATTACTAGTAAGGCGGGTGCCGTCGATAGGCAGCTGTTACAAGACGGTCTGACTGACATCCTTATCAGATTCCATCTCAACACCCGACTTGATACTTTCATCACATCGATTGGCAAGAGAGAGAAGAGGAGGAGGAGGGGGTGAGGGGGAATGTGTGGGAGTGTGGGAGGATAGAGAGTGAGAGAATGGGAGAAAGAGGGGCAGTTGTCAGAGTCCGCCCTGTCCCTCCGCCCGGGTCCGTGTCAGGGCCCCCCCCCCCGCCCGTCGGAACATCCCCGGGTGATGGAGAGGGAGGGGAGACGGGGTCGGGGAGACCGGCCGTCTCCTCTGACGTCAGCGGACAGCTCCAGTAAAGCTTCGCCGGTTTTACACGGTGGCTGACGGCCGACTGAGAGCCGGCCGGACACGTCAGGGGACGGCGGCCGCTCGAGACGGCCTCGATCGCGCTGCCCGGCCTCCACCGGAGAGCGACGACGACCAGGAACGGCGCCGCGCCGGGCTCGTCACTCGGCCCGACGGCCGGCGTCCGTCTGCGAAGTGTCGGGTTCCGAGTCTCCGAACGGACTCCCAGGGACCGGAGTGGACGCCCGGAGTCCGACCCTGGGTCTTGCCACGGACGCCCATCACGCGACTGTGGGTCTCATCGCGGGCCCCGGCGACTGGCCCTGCATCTCAGTTTGAGGCCCAGTGCCAGTCTCAGCGTGGAGGTCTGGAAGACGACTGCGAATTCAACTCGGAGTCCCGGAACACGACAGAAGATCTCGCATAGGGCACGCTCTCACTCGGAAACTTCGCCATGATGCTCGAGGTTAAAGCTCGAGACCACGAGAGATTATTGTCCGGAAATGTTTACAGCTCTGATGCCGTCCGCTGCCCTTGACGCTTGACTCCGACCATGCAAGCCTAGTTTGCTGGTCCAGATTGCAGATGGCACCTTGCCTCTGGATCAAGTTTGGAATGTTTCACGGCGGCGCGCCTGGGAGCCGAAATCGAAATAAAATCGCCGAGAGTAGTTCGTTTCATTCGTGCATTTGTTAGCCCGACAGCGGTTTCCTGCGCAAAACACCAGAACGACGCCGCAGGGTAGGAGGACCAGGTGGTGCTTTCAAAACAGAGGTGCTTCCAGCGAGCAGACCAAAGTTGATGGCTCCCATTGCTCTGCCGGTTTGCTTGGATTTGGCTGAAGCCCACGGCTCCGAAACTCCGTCCCGGGAGAACAGAATGCTCCTGAATAATTGCAGCCCACCTGGTTTTGACGGCGCCGTCGCTTCGCTCCATACCGGCTTAATTCCAACGGGTGCGCGTTTGAAAACAACTGTCTGGAGGATTGCTTAAAAAACACGCGAGGTGACGCGCCGTTGGCTCCTTTCTCAGCTCCCAGCTCACCAAATCTGGTCCCCGCTGCTTGATACGTCATGAATATGAAGGAAGGATATTCGTTTGATCCAATCACCTAGCCGAGCTGAGCCGTAAGTCGCCCTCCGATCGAGATGTCTGCAGTTTCGCCAGAAATGATACATTGGGCTGGAGCGGTGGCCGACTGCGACGGGGAAAGCCAGAGCCCCGTCTTGGGCCATTACAGGTTTATCCGGCGTCGTGTCGCTCAACTTTTCCGCGAGTCGAGATGGTACTGGGAGGCTCACGGAGACGGCAGAGCCCAGTACGCCAGATCATGTTTCACGTAAAGACGGCGTGGAGTCGCTGAGACGGCCAGGAAAGGCTAGTGCTCCAGCGGCCAGCCAAAGCCAGGCCGGAGAGCAAGATCTCCACTCTATGGTCTGTCGTATGCATCGGAGAAGCGAGACTTTCGGTACATCAAATAAAGCAATCGACCGAGTCCTCGGACCAAATTTCATTCATTCCGAATGAAACGACCCCCTTGTGCTGATGCCGAAACCAAATTACTCCTTGGCGTAAACATGTCTGCCCCGCCGCGGTCGCGCAGAATGGCCTACCCGAAACCCTTTCTGAATTCGCGCCCTCTCTCCAAGAGCTCCCCGCTAACGAAGACCAATCTCGACTCGACTCCACCACTCACGCCACGACGTGGGCCTGGGGAGGCACTGGGATGAGAACGTCGAGTTTCTTTCGTGCGTAGTGTGCAGCACAAGTGTTCGTGTGAAGGACTTTCCGTGCCTCCGTCTCCTACGCATGATAGCTCCTGCTACTCATTGTCCGACGAAAAACGTCTGTAGAAAACGTATTACCGCGCCGCATCTGAAATCATAGTGAGCATAACGGTCGAAGTGTTTTGTGTGCAGCCCACATTGAGGAAGCTCTGAGCTCGAGGAGCTCACTGAAGTAGTTGTCAAGCAAGAAATGAAGGCAGCGGAGGCACGTTCTGCTGGCCGCAGGCATGAAGCTGTTGTGTTCAGAACTAGAGGAAATACTGTAAACTTGCGGCGTCTTCTTTTATGCCGCGGGTCATAGCGCTTGGCTGCCTTCTAACGCCACCCTGAGCCGGGCCATTATTTGTGCACAGTCGCGAATCCCGACTGCCGTCCGCATCCTGGTTTAGGCAGTTCAAGAGCGGGAATGTCGACATTCAGGCACACAATGTTCTTGAGAGTTCTCATCAAGGCATGCAAATAGAGCTAGACAATTCTGGGAATATGCAAAGAAGCAACCTTTTGCATTGTTTTCGGCGTCATGGTAGTTAACTGTATGCCCACGTGGGAAAATAGCAACAGAGGCTCTCAACAGTGAGCGTGGAAGTCTGCTGGGGTTGTTTGGATAATCTGCTGAGAAGCAGGACCTAAATGTTTTCATGAAGACCTCAGCATGCTATTCAGTCCCTTGACATCTATGAGGATGCGTGCATATGACGTAAAATTTTGCATTTAATGAAATAGCCATGCATTTTTTGTAGATACTGACGTGAGGCGTGTGGATAACCGAACACCTACGAACGTAAAGACAGTGTGACTTATGTAGGCAGAAATGTTACTTATTCGATTAAGAAGCAAAACGAGTGGAAACCCTGGTAAAGTTAGGAGAAACGTTGATCCACTTTGCCGGAAACACTTCGTACTTTCGGCCTCTGTTGGAAATGTTTCATCAAAGACTAGCTTGCCGGAATTTGAAATTATCTCTTGGATGCCGGCAAACAAAACCGTTTGTCTTTCGTAATGCTGACGGCTGTGGCAAAATTACACGCAAACAGTATAATAAACACTACTGTTATCGGATGCGTTCACCTCTCAACGAAGACATTTACTGCGCACCGTCGAAGAGGTCTGCAACCTTCTTTCCCTGCCACGCTTTTTGAAAATGTAACTCGTCTCAGCGTTTTGACTGCATGGTGACTTTTTTGTGTGTTCACCGTCGACGAAAAGAGTTGGTGACAGCACAACAAAGCATTGGAGGACCAGATGATTGTTGGTTTGTGGTCCGTATTCACCACCACGGGGAACACCGCTACCTGAGTTTCTGGTTGTTTTCTTTCTACGGCCCGGGCTGATCTGACGCAAACGAAGACAGACCGGAGAGGAGATCGGGCTTTGGCGCGCTGGCAGCCGGCGGCGTCGGCAAAACCAGGACTGAATGACCGCCGAGGGATGATGCGTATCTGTTTGTACGGCGGCCGACAGAATTTACGCTCAGGCCCTTTTCCAGGCGAGCCATAAGCTCGCCAACACATCCGGCGCCAGCTTTCCGAACGCGTTCAAAATCCGAACGCCTTCAGCGCGATCAGAATAGGCGATCAGGCGTGACTAGAACTTTTGTGCGTATTGCAAAATTGTCTTTGCATTGGTGTAGCCAAATAGTCAATGGTAATCGAGATCATTCTGAATATTCAGAGCAATGTTTCCGAGAAACTTATTCTGTTCGTAAATAGGATCGCTGTTACCTTGGTGATCCGGTCAGAGATACCGTGGATTCAAACAGGTCACGCAGAATCTATCAAATGCTGAAAGGGTGATCTTCGATACGCAGAAGTACTAAGATATTTTCGGAGGAAGTTGAAACCTGGATTTGGAGAAGAACGTTCCAATAACTTGTCGTGCGACTTAACTTGCCAATAACTGAAGAGGAATAGTGAAGACTGAAGACACCAATTTGTCTTCCGGCAAATTGCTGACATCTCAAATGTATCGAAGGTAACGAGACGAAATTATGAATATGCTGTTTCTAAGAGCCATTCTGCTCATTTTTCATAATTGTGTTAAGAAGGTTTTTAACGTTCATGCCAAAAGGGCGTTTTAAAAGAGACCATGTTGAGGATTTTGCCATCGGATTTGAATTAACTTGTTATTAGCTTATCCAAATGAGTTGCAAGATGTTATATAATGCAGTACGGTTTTTTTGTCAGGAAAGGTCAATAGATAACACATTTGGTTTCATACTAGGCCATCACGGGACAAATACTTTTTTGTAATTTTTGAAGTATACTATCAAAAATGTGCGTCAAATGTACGTTTGAAAACGAATTATGACGGCTAACTGAAGATCGTTTGATATGTTTGCCAAAATTTTATAATAGAGGCCTGTCGATTGGTCTTCAATTTGAATATTTCGGTGTAGTTATTCCTGGTATAATATGGCATAGAATGCTGACCTTATCTGGCCTTGATTTGTGAAATGAACCTAAGTAGGTAATACTAATGTGAATGCACATTGCTCGCTCGAAGTATCCAAGGTATTTGTCATAGGGTATGAAGGAAATATGACGGTATCTTGCATTATACTGAGTGCCGTTGAAATCCTACGTAAAGGGATTTGTCCCTGGCCTGTGACGTTGTTGTTACCCAAAGCTTAATTTTGTCGGCTCCGAGGTCGCACGGATACGGATATCGACTGACGTTTCAGCCACTCGAACGCTTAGATCGAGAGATAACCTCAGTCATTGGCACCATGCCAGATACCACAGTCAGAGGCGGGTTACGAAATAAATTATTCTGTTTTTCGTAAGCAGTGTGGCATTGTATTATCGTAAACTGAAGGAGTCCTTAACTTTATATTCAAGAACATATGAAGCACTTTTCATTCCATAGCAACTCCAATGCATCGCATTAAACTTAAAACACTTGAACCTGCGTCAGTGATGCGCGTGTTGCCTTGCCACTGCTGATGAAATGTAAAACCACATGGACCTACTAGCCCCAGCTAACTACCACACGGTCGCATTGAAAGTTTTCGTACGTGCTCAGGGCCAAAGAGAGCACGAACCGCACTTCGCCCTGCGCGTGCTGGGAACTCACACATCTGGCGCGACTCATGTCCCGTTTCGCCATCCAGAGCCGGAGACGGAGATCCTTGGCGGACCGGAGATCTTCATCGACCAGCAGAGCACCATCAACCTGACGTGTGTGATCGAACACGCTCCGCGGCCGCCCGACTTCATACTCTGGGAGCACAACAAAAACGTGAGCCGGCGGGCCCGGCGGCCTGACGGGCCAGCTGACCTGTCAGCCGGCGTCTCCGGTCAGCCCCTGGTGGCGGACAGCAGTCTGTCGCGCCCAGACGGCGGGCCGGGACCGCCGGCAGCTGTTCGCAGTATTGATCTAAACGTCCGAAGTCTTCGAAATGTCCTTTTTAACACATTGAGGTGATCAGTTATTGAAACGTCTAGACACGGGTCGTAAATCTCGCGGATGTACAGACGCAATCGGTGAAATACATAACTCAGAAAACAGATTACTTGGTGACACAAATGATTCCTCAGTTGCCGGAAATCAGTCCTTGGTTCGCCCTCTTTGATATTAGCTCCCGGTAGAATTATCGGTAAGGCATGTCTTTTGGCTTGGTGGTTCCAGTCATTTAAAGTGGCCCAGGACATCATAATGCGGCACTTTCTTCTTACAAAGAATCCGGCCTGATGTAAAAGAAATGGCGTTGGGAGGAATTATGACTCACTCTCACCAATGATGTGTTGGCGTTCCGTGAGAGCCCGTGGATAAACATGCCTTTCGGAGGGCAGAGCTAAGTCCTTGGTTACCTACATCGACGGATTTTTCGGGCAAGGATCTCCGCTTGTCAAGAAGGATCAAAAAGACCAGGACTTTTTCAGAGAATGTGGTGACGGAGAGAATGAATCTGCCCGAACTGAACCGAGCCACCTGCGTGTTTGGACTGACCGTTTGTCGCTTGTATGCCTGCCTGTCTGCCGGTCTGTCCGTGGACCCGTTTGCCGGCCTCTCCACCGACCTGTTTACCGGCCTGTCAGCTGGCCTGTACGTCGGTCTGCCCCCCGGCCTGTTTGCCGGTTTGTCTGCCTGCCTGTCCGCTGGTCTGTCTGCCGACCTGTCGATCTGCCGGCCTATTCGTCGGTCTGTCCGCCGGTCTGTCTGCCAGCATATCGCTGGCCTATTTGCCGGCCCGTCTGCCGGCCTGTCCGCCGGCCTGTCTGCCAATGTGTCTGTCGGTCTTTCTACCGGCCCGTCTGTCTGCCTGTCTGCCGTTCTGTCTGCCGGCCCATCTGTCGGCCTGTCCGCCGGCCTCTCTGCCTGCCCTTCTGTCGGTCTGTCCGCCGGCCTGTCTGCCAGTCTGTCTGCCGCCGACTGACGCCGTCTGCCGCCGCCACCGGCAGATGATCAACTACGACTCGGAGCGGGGCGGCGTCAGTGTCGTGACGACCAAGGGCAGGACGACCGTGTCGCAGCTGCTGATCCGGGGGGCCCGTTCGCCGGACAGTGGCCGCTACACCTGCCGACCGGCCAGCTGCAAACCGGCCACCGTGCATGTGCACGTGCTCAAAGGTGAGCCTCCCACCCACGGGCGTGAGACTGGTGCTTCCTGCCGCTCCGCTGTGTTTGTGTGTTGTGGTCGAAGAGCTTGTACGGCAATGGTGCTCCTCGCTGATAGTGGTTGTGTGACAGTGCCGTCTTTTGTCAAATTACAGCTGTCACTACAGTGCGCCAGTGAAAGGCTCAGACTTTGCAGCAGTTAGTACTGGCATCTAAAATTAACAGTTTACGGTGACAGGCTTGGAAATGAAGCTAAGTGCAAGGCCCGATTCAATGCCCATTTTAATATTCCAAACCCGCATGCTCACCGTACGCAGGCATCAGTAACCCAACGTCAGCTTTCTGAAAAATGCTCACTTAAGACGGAGGTTTATTTGAATTTCGATTGTCGCCCTGTCAATTGAACCTGATTGAATTTCCCGGAAAATCCGGCGTCGCGTGGGCCGCCGTTTCGGCTATGATTGGCCGCCGCGCCGGCCAGCCGGTCCCTTCAGCCGTGCTAGTCTGCGCCGACGATAATGTCACCGGTAATTGAACTCGCGCCGCCTGTCGCCCCCCCCCCCCGCACGGCCCGGTCTCGCGCGACTCGCCGGCCGGCCTATCTGAACAACGCAGACGCGCGACGGTCGTCGCCGGGCCGCGCCGCCCATAGCGCGAGCAAAACAAACCGCCCATAGCGCGACCGCGTCCAGCTGCTGCGGCGCTCTGCGCCGTCATCCAATGTTGTTCTTGCCCCGCTACAAAGCAATTATATTGGGGAATGGAGGGGCGAGCCGGTCGAGTCTGCAAGGGATAGCGACCGATTGGATCGTCGACGGCTGCCGAGTGGGCCATCGCCGCCCGTAATAAACACGGTGAGGCGCCCCATTCCGACGTGATTCGCCGCAAAAACCGCCGGAAGCCGGACCGATCATCGGAGGAGTTTCAGCGCCGCTCCGCGCCTCGCTTCACGCCTGACCCGCGACAGCCCGGGCAGTGACGCGTCCCCGTGCCCGCAGGCGGTCAACGGCCCGAGGCGATGCACACCGGCGGCGGCGCCCGCTGCGCGCCCGGCTCGCCGCTCCGACACCTGCCTGTGCTGGCCGTGGTCGCCGGCAGAGTCCTGGCCGCCGCACGGTAGTGGCGCCGGCGGCGGGCGCCGCGCCGCGGCGCGGCCTGGCGGCCACCTCGCGGCTCGGGCAGACTCGTGACGGCCACCGCACCGCTGGGACGTCAGGCGGCCGCCGACGTGGAACGTGCGCTCCGAGCTCGCCCGGACGGAGGCCTTTGCCGCTGCGGAGGACTTTTGAACTCGTTTGAACCGCGCTTCGCGACAGGAGAAAGGCCGCGTTCGCCGGCGTTTCCAGACCTCGTGCGCGGTGGTGGGAGAAGGTGGACTCTCGAACCACTCTCGAGGTCGGCGGCTGACCGGCCCCACGCAGCGTTCTGTGACTTCGAGGGGCAGGCTGCGCTGCCGACGTCTGAGAGCAGGTCGTGGGTGGCGTGGCGACTGGAAGCGGCCCGGAAGATGGACAGGACGTTGCGGTGGGCAGCGCAGATGAGGGTTCCCACGATCTCCGTCATCGGCCGGCCGCCGGACGGCCGCGAGGTCACGGACAGGTGAGAAAGCGCCTCGGTAAATCCCTCCCCCATTCTCCCGGACCTTAGAATGGACGTAACGGGTGCGAACGTGAGGAAAATTCGTCCGACGGAGGAGCTCATGATCGCTGTTATGCTGCTTGCTAGGAGCGTCTCATTTTTGCAGCGTGACTGCACTTCAGTGGTCCGCCGGTTTCCTGGCGTGGCCTTTTGGAGAACATAAGTAACAGTTTCATTTCCGCCGTCGTCTCGTAATTTTGGCAGCCTTTCCAGCTCGCCTCTTCCAGCTCGCGACATACGGTCAGATGGCCCGTCCGACATTAGTTTCCAGTATTCCAGCACGTATGGGACCTAGCCCAATGAATCCTTCGTCAGGCGCTGCTCTCGGAAGTAATCTCAATATAATTTCCCAATTAATGAGCACATTGGCATCACAACATGGAGCGACCAGAGTGCCGACGAGAACAGATAACCTAATCGCTTTTAATTTTCAACTTTCAACCACGCATGGCAACAAGAAACATCTCAGCGCGTCCCGACCCTTCCCAGGTTTCCCTTATCTGCGGCTATTCGGCCGGGATCGGGCTCATAGCTGACCGCTGCCGAGAAGTGGACTGCCTTTCGGGGACGATTCGGGGCACCTCGGCGACGGCGTCGACCACTCGGCTCAGGCGGCGGCCCGTTTGAGCGCGCCCGGGAGGGCGCGGCGCGGCCGTCCGGTTTCTATTTGGCTATTGATCGCGGCCGACCGGCTCCAGGAGCGCGGCCGGAGGTGTATTACCTCGGGGAGGCCGGGCGGCGCCGTCCCGCTCCGGTTCGCCTCTATAATGAGATATTTTGCACCGAGAACGCACTGGCGGCCGAAAAATGGGCGGAGCGGCGACCGGGTCGGTGTCGTGGATCCAGAGCCGCCGCGAGGCGGGCGCCAAACTCGGCTGTTGCTACGTTGCGTGCTTCGCGTGTCCGGTGGCGATGAACGTTGTTCGCCGTCCTTGAAAGGACCCGCGGCTGTCGGTGGCGGCGCGTCTTTACTGTTCCTCTGTTGAGAGGTAATTGCAGACGGCCGCCTTCGACCTGGCTGCTCCATTCGCCGTGCGGAGTGGCCGAAACGCCGTCGAAATGATTCCGTGCCGACAGCGGTCGAGTTCTGTTTGTTTATCCGCCGCGCCGCCACTCGCCAGACCGCCGCGGGGCTTTGACAGACGGAGAGGGGCGGGCCCGGCGGAAAGTCGGTCGGGCAGGACAACGGCGAGCTGGCGCGAGGCCCGCGGAAGTGCGCCACTGCTCGCCGCCGCCGCGGCGTGCCGCCGACGTGAACGGCGTCGTTTGAGACGTCTGCCAGAAGTGCTTTTAGCCAGCTGACCGCCTCTAACGGCGGCACGAGCCTGAATGTTCTTCGCCAGCACGACGCGCCGCCCGCCGACGGCGGCGGTGTGAAGACGCCGGGGCAGGATGGTTGGCGGGGTCAGGTACGGCCGGCGGGTCAGGGACGTTCAGACTTGGTCGCTGGCCAGGAAATCGTGGACATCTGGATGGTGAGCCCTGGACAAACACTGGTCACCAGCGTCAAATCGTTTCAGGTCCAGTTTTGCGATGAGACTTTGATAAACTGGTTGACTTGGTTTACGCCTGCGTAAGCCACCTTTCTGACGCAGGCGTCTAGCTTACGTCTTTTGGCAGTTTCGATTCCAAGCTTTCCTGCCATCTCGTGGCAATTCACCTTTTTGGGGCCTGGAGATTTTCAAATGCATCCAGAATAATCCAAAATGGGAAATGACCGCAAAACTGTTATACAGTGCACAAAAGTCGAACACTGGTCAAACATGCTGCGCAACATCTGTACACCCCGTGAATTTTTGCGATATTTTTTGGCGCTGTTAAATATTAATTGTGTGCCGCTTTGCACACCTACCATCAGATTTGCTAAAATTTTTAGTAACTCCTATAACATGGCAGTTTTTCCTGGTCTTTCCAGAGAGCGGGTATGTCAATTTCTATAAATGATTGCGATGGCCGAGTCGAGGGCCTGACAACCTAACTCCCCCCCCCCCAAATGTGGGCTTCTCAACGGATTTGCCACACATTATTTTGACCAACGGAAATTTATAAGTTTTCTGTCACTATTTATCAAATAAAAAATGAGTAATGTAGATAGATGGATAGATAGGTAATTAGACGCATAAACAGATAGATAGATTGGTAGACAGATCGATAGATGGACGGATAGACAGATAAATAGGAGTTAGGAAGATGGAGACATCACTTTATGCCTTGTTTTATACTCTCTGCCTATCTCTTGTCTAGTGCGGCCGTTCTTTTCGTTATTGCCCCTTTCCCTTTAAGACTGGCGGAAAACATTGGGAGGTCAAACCAACACGGGGCCAGATCAACACGGGGGGGGGCAGGGCCCTCTCAAAAGAATACAGATCAACACCCCCGCCAAAGAGTAACAGGGCGAGGATGGCGATACCATAGGCATCATAGCCAATGGCTTGGAAAGACTGCAGGCCTTTCCAGTCCAGTTAAGTTTGATTCATACCCGTTCAGCTTCAGCTAAATCTCACCCCCTAAAGATCGGCAGGTCAGAACAGGCACTAATGGAGGATTGCAGTTTCTGCCATTGCTAATCAGAGACAGTATCATTTTTGTGTGTTCAACGACCTCTAGCAACACCTAAGACGCTTTGCAATATCGTGATCACCTTCATCGGCTGGGAAAATCAAGGGTCGAGGCAGGAGTAGGACCGTTGTGCTGACGGCAAAAATTTGTGTTCCCCAGTTTGTTTTTGTCCGGTCATCCACTCAGATCTTGGACCACCCGCCCGGAGAAATGTTTTCCGATGCTTTAACTTCTTCCCTCCAAGTCTGAAAGTTTCGGTCGCGTAAATCCGGTGGAAGTCGATTCTTGCATCGCCCTGCGAAAAGGAACAGCATATTGCATTCGATCCACTGACGTAATACAAAGCGTGGGCCGTGGTGGGAGCTGTGTCTCTGGGAGTTGCGGGGTTGTAGACTGGCAAGTGCACCTTTCCGCAGCCTTGTCCCGGTGGAAGGCAGTCCATTCGTTCCCCGGCGACGAAACAACGTCGAAGTTTGTGTGCAGATTTTGCGGCGGGCGACGCCCGGTGAAGAATGGATGAGGAATGACAGGCTCGTTATGTCCATAGTGAACTGGAACAAAACAACATCGCAGTGTGCTGACAATCGTCTGTCGTTTGCAGGGTTCCCTCCAAAGCGAAGAGACATCGATTGCCACCTTATGGACGGCCAGGCCGGCTTGTATTTTCGGATCGTAGCTATGTTACGGAATCCTGCTGCACTAGTGTCATGGGGCCGCAGTGACGTGATAAATGACAAAGAAACACTCGTCGTCCACGAGGCATGCATAAATGTCAGATAATGCAGGGAAAATGCATGTCATATGAAGTTTGTATGCCTTGGATTAACAGTTCAACACCAAGTTTTAATTTGACATTTATGGCTTACACGAGACATGTGCTGATCTCCCTTTGTTCAAAAATAATATAAGCTGGAGGCCACACATTTAAGGTTGCATTTTTTTGCAAATTTGGTCCGCATTGTTGCCAGAGTGATGTCTGGGGTCGGACGCATGTTAACGCATGGCTTTACGTAGATTCCGACTCCTCCCAGTCCGAGCTTTTCCAAGTAATCACTGGTTATGTGGCGAGACTTAGCGTATCCTCAAGGGTGCAACATGACCATTTGGTAGTCAGCTTCGCCTTAAAGTAGTCAGTTGCCAGCTGACCCGCGGGCCCCATATCGTAAGCAAACGCGACTCGAACCCGTCTAACTACGACGGGTAGATCAGTGGTCTATCCAACCGAGCCACCGATTACGGTGTACGGTATGGTCGGTCCCCTCTATTCTACGATCTGTTACCTTCCTGAATGCTGTATGCTTCTGTTTATTCATGTGGAATTTTAAGGCTTGCCAAATGGTGCTGAGAGACAAGATATTGAACATGTGATATCAAATAGCAAGTGCTGTTTTTGGCTTTGCAAAAATCCTCCCAGTGTGTGGGTTGACATATGATATGGTATTGGGGTAATGTGACAATCACGCACAGCTGAATCATTTGTGATTTGTTTGTACAGTTTGCAGTGACGTGGAGCTACTCCATATCAGGTGATCAGCGTTTCAGTTTTTCGTAGTGGACTTGTACATTGGCACCGCTTTTGTTGCAGCTGAAACCATGAAACAGGGCGAAAAGACGGCGGTGATTGCGCGATGCTGATAAATTCTAAAACCCGGAAACCGATTTGCAACTGTACTGAAAACAGATTCAAACCAAACGATTCCGGGCCAGGAAAAAGACAGCGACGCTTCCTCCGACAGGCCCGAGAAACGTGGATATATCCCCGCCCTGATGGCGCGCCGGTCATTTATTGGCTGTGGCACCCGGGGATGTGAATCGACATGGGACGGCGGGCACACGGCGGGCCCGGCTGTAAATCCGGCCGCGCGGCCGCCGTCCCGGCACGATCGTCCGACCTGACGCGGCCGCCCGGACTTACCGTCCGCCGGGAGCTGCGCGGCTGTGCCGGCGCTACGTGCCCGTCCACGGGCGGGCGCCGCCATCAGCGCCGGAGAGGGCACTGCGGCTCAGGAGAGCTGGAGGGGACGACCCCACTCTCAGCGGGGCGAACTTGGCGAGGAGAAGGCGTTCCGGTGCGGATGCTTCGTCGGGTTAAATGTCGTGTTGCGCTGCGTTTGGCGGAGGACGGGTGTTGCCAGCCGGGGTCCTGAGGCGTACATCAGCAGAAGCTGACGATCCTCGCACTGTCCAAGGCCCGTTGGTCGAACTCGGCGGATGTTTTTCGGCCGTTAGCCTGGAAATGGCCACTCGAATGGCCTGCCGGCATTTTTTAGCAGTTAGGCTGACGCTTGGCTGCATACGGGGCGCGTTTGGGCGCTAAAAATCTCGACCGGCCGTCTTTCCCGGCGCCGGGCTGGCCGCCGAGCTGACGCAGCCCGGCGACGAACGCGATCGCGCGCAGCCATTTCCTGGAGTGGGCCGACGTCTGGCTAATGCGATGACTGGCAATCGCCTTGATCGGGTTAATTCTCCCCCGCGGAGGGGTCGCCTTCCGGGGCGGCATGCTAATGCAGGCGGGCGCGGCGCCCTCCGGCCACCCCTGCGCGCCCGGCAGATGATGGAGCTCTATTAATTGTCGGGCGCGCTCTTGCTTTGCGCCCGTGCCGTGATGGATGGCGGCTGTCTCCGGCCGCAGAGGACGTCCGGCGGGCCGGCCGGCCTGCCGGGGCGCCGCTCCCGGCCAGGAGTGGATCCATTGTGGCCGCGGGACCCGGCCGAGGTGGGGTCCGTTCTGCCGGGGGCGTGGTCGAGGTAGGGCCTCCTCTGCATGGAGTACGCCCGAGAGGAGTTTCTCCCGCCTGAAGCAGGGTCGGATGCGGCCTCTCCTGTGTAGAACATGGCCGGGTGGGGTCTCCTCTGCCTAGAGCGTAGCCGGGGGGGCACATATTACTTGGCTGCCGACCTCGGGGGCCCACCGAGCGCTGTGCCGCGCCCGTGGTGGTCCTGGAACCTCCGCCGCAGACGGGACTCCTCTCGACTGCCCTGTGGGACGGAGACCGGTGTGGGAGCGGTGCGCCGCCTGGAGATTGAAAGAACGACGAGGCCGGCTCAGGGCGGATCGGGCGCGGCCTTCAGAGCAGCGCCGCGAGAGGCGCCAAAACCGAGCCTGTCCGACCCGGTTTCCGAGCAGAGCTCAGCGGAGCCTTTGATGACGGCCTGACGGCGGGCGTGATCAGGCCAGCTCTCCGCCCGGCCGGCGGTGCCGGCAGCCGGCCGCAGCCGTGTGGCGGACAGCGGATGGACGAACTGTTCGAGCGTTCTGTCGCGGCATGGCGTGACGAGGCAGCTAGAGCACATCTTGAGGAGCTCTCTTTCTGCCTCTCAGCAAAATTCGTTGGCGTAATTTTTTGGTCGAAATGTACTCAAAGCATGCGAAGATGTCTCGAGGTTGACATGTTATGAAAATGCTTATTTATTTTTAGCCGAAGTGTACTCAAAGTATGCAAAGATATTTCGAGTTTCATCTTTTATGAAAAGGCGCTAAAAAGTACAAAAAGATGAAAGGTACCAATGGTGTTAGGAAAAGCGACGAAAATAAAGCCGTTTGCATTGTTAAATGAGTAACTAGAACCAAGACATCACACTGGGATAGTAATTACAAGTCCCGCCGACATTTGGTTCTCCATCATTCTGCACAGAATGGTTGTTTACCAAAGGACAAAAATTCAGAGTCTTTAATCTGCGCATAATTTACATGCATATTCCTTTCAAAGCATTGTCAGCCAAGCCTTTTATGTCTGCACGGAAGGCTAAGTCACGCGATTTTTAAATGGAAATCGTGCTAGGCTTCACGAATTTTAATCGCATAGTGCCTTAACAGAGGCATAATTAAAGACGTGTTCGATCACGATTATTTTGAACTTATTGGGCGTAATACTGGGAAGCATTGCAATCCTGCAAGGTACTGGCATTTCTTAAAACGTTTTCAAATTAATGCTGTCCTTTGCGCTGATGCAAGGCACTAAAAGGGAGAAAACAGTTAAAGTGGTTTGCAATACAGATCTTTTCAGGTTTTATATTTCCTTCGGAAAAGATGCATTCTGCAAATGTCCATGCTGTTCGCCAACGTGACTGTCATTTTTTGGTCGTGGAGTCCAAACTGTGAATCATTTGGGTTTCTCCTGAACTAAGTAATGAAGGAAGCATTTCCAACGAAATGATCATATTTGTAGTGATGTGGATGAGGCAGTAATATGAATATTGTACTGCAAAAGCTGATGGAGTGGTTCTTTCAGACACGACTATAGCGCGTGGTGTTGGAAACTGATGTGCTGATCGCGGGAATCTCAGAGATGGCACCGATCCCAGAAAACGGCTCGCTTCCCTGACTTCGACAGACCACTGCAGACACCGGCATTTATATGGCGCCAACACATCGTCTGCGTTCATTGCAGGACAAAGCACCATGAGGCCGGCAGTCAAACGTGGAAGCCGCTGACCTCATCAGCCGAGTGGGCGAGGCGTGTGGCGGCCCGAGGCGCTGCCGGCCGATGGCCAAACTTGCCGGCCGGCCGCGGCGCCGGCCGAGGCGTCACGCGTGCGGGCCGGACAGCCGGCCGAATCAGCCTGATGGCCGGGCCGGACCGGCCGACCTGTGCAGAGAACGACTCCGGCGGCGCTGGCGGAGTCCCGTCTCCCCTGGAATAGCCTGAGGTGTGTGTGGTGCAGCTCGCGGCCCCGTGGCCCGGACGGAAGGAGCCGCCTGCCGCGTCCGAGGACGGTCCCCGGCCGGCCGCGGGAGGACTGTCCTCGGAGAGGATGGCGGTCGGCCCCGGGCGGCCGCGGACGGTCGGCGCTCGCCGAGTGCTGACGAGTTCCTTTGTTGAGCCGGAAATTGTCTTTTACGGCAGTGGGGTGCACGTAGGCACCGGACATAAATGATGCAATGCTTACTGCAGGAGTTAAAGGTGCCAGGGGCTGATTGGATAGCATGAGAAATGAGGTGGCGCGTTATACATGTATGCTGAAGTTACTCGTGCATATTAAACTGCTCGAGGTTATTGATGGTTGAAAGTCAGCGAATGTTTTAATGAATCGTTGGAGTTCGTCAGTTGCAAGTTTTCTGAGCGTTGGTCGACTGCTTATTATGAAGAAAGTTCTGGGATGGTTTAGTTTCCAATCCCGTGGTGCGCGTCAGACATTTTAATCGCGTGTCCTGGGGGGCCATACTGCTGGCGGCAGGTGGCTTTCTGCTCAGCACCACGGCGTGACCAATGTTTTTCAGCCAACTCAGCTGGCTGGTCGAGACGTCATGGTGAGGAAGTGTGTTGTGTCAAACCAGCACGTGTTTTCATTGCGCAGTATTTGTGAATGTTCAGTCAGTCCCGCTGGAAAATACATAATACTCTTGTCCGTCAGTCTCAGCATCTCTGCATGATTCGTCCGGAAGGGATTTCGAAACTACTCATCCCTCTTTGGGAGCTAGCATTGCACCCATCGTACTAATAACCATTCTAACAAAGGGTGGAAATGCATGACGACAATGGGGCTCCTGCACATCGCTCAGCTTCAGCCTCCATTGCCGTTCTCAGACCACCCTACCTAGATGCCGTCATGTCTAATCTCCCGCGTGCAGTCCAGGTCCATATCGGACGATCCAAAGTGTTCTCCGGAGACGACTATGGGCTCAACTGTCGGTGGCGTGGTGCCGCACGACCACCTAGGCGCGTGCTATGGAGACGACCGCCGGCTGCTGGTGCTGGCGACCCACGACGCCACATCACCACCGATGTACGGAGTACCTTCACGAGAGGTGAAGTCAGCATGGAGCCGACCCTCGGTTATATCGAGAGCAACATTTATTTTCAGAAAGACAGCGAGAATAAATGCGGGGAGACAGGAGAAAGAGGGGAGAAAAGAAAAAGGGAGATACACAGGCGGACGGAGGTAGGAAATAATGCCTAAAATCATTTCGTTGTAACATCGTATTCGAGCAGGTAACTCTCCATGTATGCCTCTGCTTCTAGCCAGTGGGTTTTACTCTTGAATGCGATGACAAGAAAATGAATGTTGCATTGCCTTCAAATACCTACGTGCCTAATGAAACGGATGGACGAGGGCAATCGCTCTCTCCGACGTATTTCGATTTCCTTAATTTCCCCGGAATCTTCCGGGTTGGTTATTTTGGGAATGAGCTGCCCGGCCTGCCCAGTGAGCAGAGCTACCCCTGCAGAGGTGGCCAGTATCGTTCAGCCCATCGCAAACCTAGGTGAAGCCAAAGAGAATCAGCTGTCTTCGTAGGCATGCAGCGCTCACAACTCCGGAGAAACCTAGACAGAGAGGGAGAGGAAGAGGTAGAGGGAAGAAAGAGAGAAAGAGAAAAGGAGACAGGAAACGGATAATAGAGGACGCGGAGCGAGAGGGGAGCAGGGGAGAAAAAGAGAGAGATAGAGGGGGAGGGAGAGAAAAGGGAGAAGTGCAAATGGAGAGAGAGAGGAAGAGAAAGTAGAATTGAGAGAGGGAGAGGGAGGAGAGAAAAAAACGGAGGCGCAGAGATGAAGAGAGAAAAACACAGAAAAAAGGAATGGAGAGTGCAAGCAGATATTCCTAAACATGCGGTCGGACCGCGATGCAAAACAGTCGCCATCTGTCTCGCCGAGTCGCCAACTTAAACAGCAACTTTTCGTATGTCGTCCATCATGGGCAACGCCTTGTACGACATGCATACATTCATGACGCTGACAAGCGGCGATCATGAAGACGCACGGCTCCATTTACGTCTGGGCCAAATGGCGCCGGCAGCAGAGGGACCGGTGTGTGGCCAGCCGCGGTGCAAAGCCGAGCGCTGTCCTGACGACCGGGTCGGCCGCGGACTTTCACCGTGCCTGTGCCGAACGTTTGACCCGATGATGGCGGAACAGGGCAGCGCCGTGGCAGCCTGACCCCGGCGTGCTTGTCATGCGCCCGTTGAAGTGCCGCCCGCTGAGGAGCGATAGCATGGCCAGGTGTCGTGATCTTGATATCGGTACCGCTCAGAACGGGAAGGCAGATCTCATCGCGGAAGATTGGATCGGTTAGCACCCGTATTGCGAGCATTGGAAAGCTGCTGTGAGTATTTTACGTGTCTCTTCTGTCGTCGCTTCCCTTCCCGCCTCCCTCCCTCCTACTCCCTCCCCCTCTTTCTCTCTCTCCCCCTCTCTCTCCCTCGCGCTCTGTCTCTCTCTCTCTGTACCACCACTATATTATTTGTTTAACTTGTCGACTAACGGCGGCCAGAATAGACACCATATTTCAGATGCACAGATTCTGGAACGGAATTGCTTCCGACCCCAGATGGATGAGCACGAATGCCGCGGAAGATTAAATCCCAGCTTGACCTCAACACTGCCTGACCTTTGTGTTCTACAACACGAATGCGCGGCGAGCAGTCCGGTGAGTTCGTGGCTGCGGCTGACCGGCCATGCATTTCCCTGCTCCCACGCGGCAATTACCGGTCGAGGATTGTCTGAGCCCGCCGCGCCCGCGCGTGACCCAACGCCGATATTGTTTGCCAGAACGCGGGTGTATTTATGCGGTGCTTGTCCGGCCGGTGTTTGTTTGGGCAGGGGCAAATTTGTCTGCGCGTGGGGACCGACTCTGTCGTCGGCGGTACTGTTTGCCTGCGGTGTATGACTGAGGGCCCGCCGCGCCGCCGCCGACGAAGAACAAAGCATCGGCGATCCAGTCGCTGCGAGGGCAAACAGACGCCTGTGACACACAGCCTGTTGGACCCATGAAGTTCCCAGCAAAGACAGAACATGCACAACGGAACTTCCATCGCCGCATGGTATGTGAAATAAACATTTGTCATTGAGAGTGAATTATATATATATATATATATATATATATATATATATATATATATATATAGTGTGTTTCTTTCGGCATATATATCAAAAGACATACTCGTATACTGGATGACTTCTTCTCCCTTCCATGTTGCCGTTTTGACGTGGATTCTGCATGGAAATGGCAACATTACCCGAGGATTTATGACACTTTATTAACCACATTGATTGGTTTATGTTGGAATACTACGTTTTCACATGGCTTCTCAACTTTTGCCAGTACGGGAGAGATGGGGATGGGTTAGTGTCCCTCCTAACCTTTTACCTATTTTCTAAAATTTTGACGTCAGTGCCTTGACAGTACACGGGCCTGTGGCTTCTCTCTCTCGAGGGTATGCTGTCGGTAAGTCATATTGCATCATAAAGCAGATGTTTGAAGTGTTTGTACAATACTCAGTCTTCTTCAGTTGTATGAATGGCTGTCACCGATGGTGTCAGTGACCTGCGCAGCTACGTCCTTACGGGTGTCAAGGTCATGAGCAGTGACGTAGCCCAAAGGGGCCGAGGGGGGCCGTGACTTCCCTGTGGTCGAAAATTTGATGTTTCTTTACGCGCCAAAAATGAAAATAGGCAAAAATTTTCGGACCTCAGAAATAACGTGGCCAAAATCCGAAGTGGCAGAAATCCTACAAGCCTTCAGATTTAACGAGAGTTAGGTTTGTCCTGGCCTCTACTTGGCGAAATCCTAGCCACACTCCTGAAGTCATCTTTGGTAAAAATCATGAACTGAGGATACTGGTCGTTTTTAATTTCATTGGCCATTGTGCCAGTAACAGTAGTTTCATATATTCTCCTGTCGTCCTTACTCATTACGAGGTGTTCGAGTTCTTTAAAAGTGCACTGTAGATTATGTTCCCATTGGATCGAACGGAAACTACAGTTCATTGACATGATGTCTCTTTAGGCCACTAGTAAGGTTACTGCGTGGCTTACAATAGTCCAAGTGGGTATCATCGTGAGGCCAAAAGACCACTCTGCACGTCTGTTTCAATTTCGTTACTCCATCACGTCGGGTCTGGAAATGGTGGGGGTCATACCAACGCTTTGCGCTGTCCAAGACGGCCAAATGGCAGATGCTGGTGAGGATTAATATACTCGGCTCAGTTCGAACGACCTTCGTGGTTTGCTTGTCTCTTCGCCTGTTCAGCGAGACAGAATTCTGCTCTGCAGACGGCGACAGAGTGTCGCACTGGGCGTTGATCGGCAGAGGTCGGTGTGCAGCCGGGAGCACTGTTCTGATGTGCAGTCATTCACGGGCCAGAGTCGCAGTGGGGCGCGCTGGGAATCGGCGGCTGCCGCCGGCCTGGGGCCACTCCGGCGATCCGATAGTGAGGGCATTCGGAGGGTAATCAACCAGAAGCGAACACAAGGAGCGCATTACACTCCACTCCTCCATCCTTTCGAACTGCAAAATCAATACGCATTCGGATCGAGCCATTGTTCTGGCCGCCGTGAGCGAATGAGGGATGGTTGGGTTGCGGCAGGGTCTAATTGTTCGTGTACCGCCGTCTGCGGCACGGAAACGAACGGTCTCCGCGTGTGGTCCTGCACCGGCTCCCGGGCAGTGTCTCCGCTCCCTCGCCCGTCTCGCCGCGTTTCAAACGTACATCGACGGCGCTCCTGCGGCGATAATAGATGATCGGCGGTAATCGGACCCGGGGGTGGCGTTAGACCGGAACAGATGCCATCCATTGTACCCGCCCGCTGGGCAGGAAATAATACACTGCCTCCGCCTCGCCAGCGGAACAAACGGAAAGCAGTCGCGGCCGGTCTCGCGCAGTCCAAAGGGCTGGCTGGATCTGCACAGCGAAGCGGCCCGTCTCTCGAGCGCCGGCGAGCTTAGTTCGCTGCTGGACCTGTTGGATACCGACCGGTCCACCGACTGGACATCGATGTCGCGGAACTGATTGTTGATCAGGATATGCCCCTAGAGATCGGTTTACCACAAACGATTCCCGCATGTGGCTGTCATCTTTCCACCCATTTAAACGCGCTTCCAGTGAATTTCCGTTATGACTCTTTGCACACGCTGAAGCTGAAACTCAACGGGGAAAATATTATCGCTTACTAAATCAAAGAAATATTGGATGAAAAAGTACAATAGTCTGTTGATCCCTGAGATAACGACATCACATCTCCTGGGATAAAATCGTTTGTTGATAACCTAGATAACAACATTAAGTTTCCTCCATGCCAAAGCAGGATGGAAAAAATTATGGTCGGCGTCTTTCATTCTGACTGCTTTCTTTACAAACGTTCATCACTCGTGCAACAGTCGCAAGTGCTTACATTGCTCGCTTTATGTGAACAGGAGCCAGAGACGAAGAACAATGCTGTCGGGACCAGCTGCAGACGTGGTCGTAACAGGCACGTGTCCGCGGCACCTGCTCAGTCATTCACACCTCTCCAATAGCATTGACGTCAAAGAGATCTCCCGCTCACGGTGCGCTCTTGAACGGTGAGCACTTTCGATTTCTCAGTGGCGGGAATAGCGTCAGGAAGGACACCGCTCTGGAAACGTGACGGCAACACAAAAACAAAACGTTCGAGATGTCTGTAACAGCCCGCAGCGGCCACTGGGCATTCTTTCACTAAGCATGCGTGCACAGCTTACGACCACTGGCTCACAACCTCTGATTCCTGCGCCATGGTGAGTCTCAGGGAATGAAATGACGCCGACAGATAACAGATGACGGATGAGCACTGACAGACAGATACTGTATATTACAGACAGGGAGTAGTAATGATGTATTTGGCAGCATTTTAAAGTAACGTCTCGGAAAGCCAAAACCCAGACGATCACTCAGCAGCCGGTAAAGGAAACCTCCCCAGTTGGAAAAAAATTGTGTGGTTAAAATGCCTCCAGTCATGAACTCTGATGGGACAATTAAAATACGTCTTCAGCATTTTAAGTGTTTCGTTGCCCTGTTTTTTCGTCAAACAAATGAAGGGTATGTTTCGCGTTCATGCAAACCCATTAGGTTGCCCGTTTTGTGTTATCTGTACGATGACGTTCACTGATAATGGCCACACTTTTTAGCTTCGACACACTGTTGTCTTCACGTTATATAGATGCCACTCAGTCAGTTTAGACAGCAATAAACGTATGAAGCGTCCTAAACGAATATCGTGCATCCTTGTTAAGTTGAATATTGCATCCTCTTTAGACCAGTTTATTGCTCCTCATTTTTCACTTCCCTACGAGGAAAGACATGGTGTTCCTTGAGAGATACCAATATCAGGTTATTAAACAATGTAAGTATTGATGAGGCCATATTTCGCGCAGTATTAGATGTGTGCATGCATTTCAAGCATTTTCCGGATGTAATTTAGCTAAGAACGTATCTAGTGACGGGACAGATGATCTTATCATAAATAAGCAGCCGCTGCAATGTTGAGTGGACAAATGTTGGATAAGAATGCACAGGGATATTAAGACCATCCTATCGGATGGTACCTCCATAAAGGTTAGACATGACGAGATGAGTAATGATATGTTGGCCGATCTAATAACGCGCACCGTTCCGCCAAAATTGAAGTAATTTTTTTCTCAGAAGCTAGGTCCTACAAGTGGCAAATTTCAAGAAGCAAAATTTGGCAAGTCAAAATATTCTGAAATCGGGCAAAAACACTTGAACTGAGGCATTCTTTGGTACCGAATCTTCTATTTCTGCCGAACTTATATCCAAGTGGCTGTTTACTTTTCTGTTCTGCCTTTTTCGAGGGATTAATCTGCATTCTTCGTGACTCAAAACTTGACCAGATATTTCATTCCGAGTTTCAGCTCATTTTCACCAAACGTATGTGGAATATGTACAAACCGAAGTGGTCTAGATGCTGTGGTCGGTAATGAAGTTTGTTTAGGAATCCCCTTAGTGGAGCCCACCACAACTGCGTAAACGCGTTGACCGAAGAACTCCGGCCGAATTTTACGTCGGTAAACACGTGTGAAAAGGCATCAGGTTGAATGATGACGGCGAATGCGTCCTTAAATATCCCAGCATTTAGTCAGCGTAATATCAGCTGCGTGAGGAATCTACGATACGGACGAGGTGTTGCCAGCCATTATGTGATGGCCAATGAGCCCGAATCGGGTTTCATCAACTTGCCGTGTGTTCCAAAATTTGGAGGGATGCGGTTTTTCAGAAAATATAGCGCAAATGTAGCCAGGCAATGTTTGTCATGCAGCTGCAATGTCAGATGAGACCACATTCAACAGAACTCAGATATTGTAATGTTAAAAGACTCGAATATTTGCGATCAAAAGCAAACAGCGTTTGGCACTTCTTCGCCCAACCCTACTATTGCGTCACGCCACAACTCCGCCTGAGCCGTTAAGTGCTGTCTCCGCACACAAAAAAGAAGCCCATCTCCGGCTCTAACCCTCACCGTCACGAGCCTTCTGCCACCCTCCACAGATCAGCACCTCTGGTTATTCACCCCTGACAGTCCACTCCACCGTGTGTCGGTCGACGCCGTTAGCGCGGCGGCGCCATACGTGGCTCACATTACGGTGGCCATTGTGGCGCACATTAGCGCGCCGCTGCGGCCGGCGTCCGGCGGCCGGCAGCAGGGTTCCCGTCTGCGCGATCAGCCGAGCGTACGGCGGAGGAGGGTCCCGCTGCCCCAGCGCCGGGCTACCGGTGCCGTAAACACGCATTGTTCTTGTTGATAGCGGGAACAAATGGCCGGCGGGACGCGCCACCGCCCGTTCGCAGCCGAAATTGGATTTATTGTTGCTCACGTCGAATCTGATCGGAAAGCACGCGGAACCACCGCCTCGCAGTTCGATATTACGCCGCTGCCGGTGCTGAGGGGAAGGTGTAAAACAGCCGAACACGTCCGCAAGCAAAAGTGTTGAACGGGTTTGTGGCAACCAAATTACTTCCGCTTGCTGTTGGTGGTATCTTAACAACAAACAGACCAGCCAAATCTATTGCAAAATAAGAACGGAAAAAAACTGGGCAATCTGTTCTCTTTCTGTTACGCCAGAAAGGTAAAATGTCATAACACGTTTAACCTGTTCCATTTGATATGTGGCGGCACATGGAAGATAGCCCACTGAAGAAGATTATGTCATGTACTTGTTTGACATGCGTTAGTGCACTTGTGTTCTGGCGACATCAGTTGCTCATAAATGTATTTTATGAACAGCTGGTGTTAACAACAATAAAAACAATAAAAAAGCGCAACGACCGATTTCTGTTGGGTTTAGGTCTGTTAGGACATTTCGGCAGCCGAATTCATTTTTGTTCGCCACTTACGCATTTAAACAAAAAGACAATCTTAACCACATGTTGCCCAGTAATAAAGAGCACCATAGTACAGGGCTAATTGACTGCCAAATTTGAAGATGAAGATTGATTTCCGAAGTAGAATTTTAGCGCCTCGGACAAATCAAACAAACAGAAGGATCGCTGCTAATCTGGATAACCAACGCCAGATGGTTTTATTGCTTCCTCCGGACGACCTTAAGAAATACATCGAAACTACTGGGCTCGTAATTAATTTCATTGCCGTACCCATAACGCTAGTGCGCATTTCCCTATGGGTTTGATTCCCTTTCCCCTCAAAAAAATCGAAAACTACCTGTTCGGTTTGACTGTATTAAGCAGAATGTGATTTACCAGTCCAAAATTATATTTTTGTGAAATAAATTTTCAAAATCTTTTAGGCGATGGATTCGGGGCAAAACGGCCATTAGGGGATATTTTTTACCTATTATGACTCCAATGTTTATTGGCCAGTTTTAATACCAATGGACATAAATCGACACCTAATCGATGGCACTTTTTGTTCTGCCTATACGTCAGGAATTTTTGAAAATCATAGGCGTTTAAAGGGTTTGGAATATGGGAGAAATGCTTTTTGGAAAACTGAATTAAAATTGAACTTTAACAATTTACTAATCATTTTTTTTTTCAAAAGTACAAATCATAGTACATTGTTCGTATTATGTTGGCATAGGTGGTGCCAGATGCATGAAAAGAGGAACTGTTATGATCGCATCTACATCAGGTTAACTTACAACCTTAACCTGAAATGACCTTAGATCTTCATAGTCACATGGAATGACTTTGGGCTCATTTCATACCATTTTAGAATATTTTTCAGACGTTTAGATCAACTGGATTTCTAAAAGTGCTGTTTATGACCGTCGTTACAGAGGGTACACGCGAGGACATTTTAGGTCCTAGTTCTTTGATCGGACCTGATATCGTCCTGGAACATGCAAAACAAGTAGAGCACTGTGCTAAGGTTAGATATTTCAAGCTTTTCGTGGAAAATGATGCCAAAGATGTATACATAAAACCAAATTTTGGGGCTTGTCAGCACCTTGTGTAGTGACTTCAGATCAACAAAAATATTGTCATGCTTTCCCGGCTATTTACCTATGCACACAAATAGGTTTTAAGTTGTATCTTAGAAACTTTATTTTTGTCAGCCATTTTATATATATACGTTCAACAGTGCCAATAATGGCCTGACGTGCCCCCCAAAAATGCCAATGACGTGCCTGACTATGATCTTGGATAAAAAAAAAATCGTGAAAGTTTGACATAACACAAAGGAAGGACGGATAAAAGGTGAGGAAGCTTCGTGACGCTGCTTGAAAAGTCCTGGAAACGGCGAGCAAAAAAACAAAAAGGCCTCTAAAGTTCCCCTCCCCCTACTGCAACAGGGTTAAAGCCACGACGTAGTAAAATCCTCTCGAGCAAATTCTCTCAGCTCATGAATTGCTTCTGGTGCTGATAATGTTTGGATCCACCTGCCCTCATTCGCTGGCAGTCTCTTTTCGAATTTCCATTTACGACTTTGACCCGCGCCGAACCTCACGCGCTCCGCCCGCTCTCAAAGATCCATACACCCACTTTCTCCGGGAGGTTCCTGGCTCGCTGGCCGATCTGACGACCTGTTGGCGGGGACCGTTAACGGGCCCGGCACTGTCTCTGCTCTCTCGGCAATCCTGCTAACAGCTCCGGCCTCGGCCGAAGATGGCCCACAACTTGAAGCAAACGGTGGCTGCAGAGCAGCAAAAAGACTGAGCCCCACGCAGCTGGAGATACGGACGTTAGCACTTCCACCGGTGGTAGTTCCTGCAGCTTTCGAAATACAAGGGACGGAGGCGAAGAGAGCCTGATGGTCGCTGTGCCTTAAAAAAAAACAATGGAATGTGTCTTTGTGCCTATGTCTTTCAGCAATTTGAATGCGTCTTTGTGTATTTAAATCCTGATAAATGCTCAGAAGCAAAATTTAGCTATGCAAATGGCCCGTTTTCAGCCAACGCTTTAGCTTAAGTCCAGGGCCTTAACTTTAAACAAAACAAAGAATCCGCGAGCTAAGACCTAAAGCGTATCTAAGTCCTCTAACCCCATTACGTTAAGATAAAAGCGAGAATGAATGGGTTCAATTGGCCCTAATATCGGTATTTCACTAGTGTTTTTCTTGATTGAGTATTGATAGCTATTTCTGCGTGTTATTTGTTTAGTACAAACCTTCAGCTCCTCGAGCCGAGCACTCACCGCTGGCCCACACCGTGCGACTTTCCTGCATCATTTCCGGTTTGCCCTTGCAGAACCCGGACATCTCAAGACGGCCATGTCCAGCGGCCCGCAGCCCCGGCCCCCCCCCCCTCACCGGACCGCCGCCGGCTCACGCCGGTCACGTCGTCGGCCAGGCGGTCCCAGGGGAGCCGCCGACAGCCGGCCTCTCCGGCCGAGAGGCGAAGGTCGCTGGGTGCGGAGTACACTCGGCACCGGCCGCCCCGGAGGAGCGGCGCTTCAGAGGGCCGCCGCCCGCCGCTCAGTGGATCGGAGCGCCGTTCAATCGCCGGACCGGCTGAGTGCTCTGTTTTTACGTGCTGTGATTCTTGGCGAGAGCGTTGGAAGCCGGTGAAAGGCAGCAGTTTGGGGACGCCTTGAAAGGATCCTGTTGATAGATGTGACATTTCGTGTTGTTTCAAAAGCTCTCGTGTCTGCTCTGAGAGCCGGAGCTTTCGTATTCTCAAATGTTAAACCCGACGCCCTGGAGGCAGACTAGTGAAACATTTCTTCTTTGTTCAGAAAACCTTCGTGTTTTGTCCAAAATAATGGCCAACTCAAAAACGCACACTTGAATCCACCGAGGAAGAGATTGGTACCATTATGCGTCAAATACATACGAATTTTGTGGAGGCCAGAACTTAAGTTTGGATGAACTTCAGACCTAGCCTTTTATTAGGCAAATCAAAAAGTTTACGTATATTCGACACTTGCCTCGAATAGAAATATGGTCGACTGATAAATCCAAGTTCAGAAATGTCGTTATGCGGATACTGCTGTTTCTTCCAGCCCGTTAGGCAACAATAACCTTTCCAGAGGCCCCCTCTATTCCTGTGGGCAAAGAATGGTCTATGTGTACAAATTCAATGCTCTTGTGTATTGTGCATTCAAAATTAAACAGAAGCCACGTGACTGCGTAATCAGTGAGTTTCATGGTTATACCTGCATGCTTTTATTGAGTGGCCAAGTGTCTGCAACTACTCTTGTGGCACCTATAAAATCCTTACAACGACCTCCTCGAACGGAGGAGTGGATAGCGTCTGTCTCGATTGCGGCTACATACTCGGCACGGAACGAGAGCTGGGTTGAACTGCAGATGTGGTGAGCGGGCTGTAAGTCAAGGCTGAAAAACCGGCTCGCTGACGCAGTACCTGGAACGCAGTTAAAATAGTGCTACTCGAACAAAGCTCTTAGAAATCAGTGCTAAAACTTACTAACTGCTCCTTAATCTTGCGAAGTTCAGAAACACAATTTAGTGGCGGCACACCGTTATCTCACTAGCTGAATTTCATGAATACACGAGCTCATTATGCAAATTTCCGTCATGGTTCTGGAGGAGGCTGATGAGGTCGCTCTGCTCGACTCAGGGTCAGGTTCCTCGAGCTATGCTGCCGCATGCTCTCTGGTTAAATGCTTCGCATCGCCGTCGCCTGCCACGGCCTGTTTGGAACCTCATCCACGAAAGTTTCAACTTACTGCATCTGCATGCCATTCGGGTAAAATACCCCACATCGCCGTCACAAAATCGCTATCTGCCATGGTTTGTTTCAAACTTCGGCCACGACCGTTTCGTGGTACAAAACGGAAACCGGAACTGTTGGACTGCGCCTTATGATTGAACTTGTGGGCTTGTAGATAGCGTTGCATACCAGACATCTCATGTCAGTTGGGCAGCACGGTGACGCAGATCTTCCGAACTGATAAATAAATAACGTTCTTATCATTTTACACCCACATGATGCTAGGGCATTGCGTTACGTTCGCGTGGACAGACTTAAGAGCCACTCCGTAAGGATCCTGTCGTTGCCGTTTTCTGCACACGGAGTGCGTGACACCTACGACACCAAACGACGATTCAAGGGCATTATGATGATTTACTGCCGAAGCGTGTCAAAGGATCTCCTAGGAGGATAAAGTTTGAGTCACCTGAAACCGACGAAAGTCTGCTTTTAAGTGAATGTTCGGCGACGAAACAGATCAGCTAATTGAATACCAACAGAGTTGAAGGAATATGATACCTTGAACACACATGCATACGGTATTAAACGGTGCGGAAGCTCCATGCCGTCCGGATTACGACACATGTACTGTCACTCATGACACGTTCTCATGGCACCTGAGTGCCCTGTTTCGTAACGAACGCAATGGTAAGCCAGCAAGAACTGCGACGCCATGCCATGAATTCGCACACTCCAAACCAGTGGCGACTGTCTCTGTAGCATGCAGCCACGGCTCGCCCGAGCTCCCGACAGACCCGTCGACCAGCGTCGGCGCGGCTGATTTACTCGTGCAGTTCCCGGACTTCATCGTCGAGACCGACGGCCCCGAATAAAACAACGCACCGGGCCCGGCCGATCCGACTATTCCCCCCGCGGCCCGCGGAAACGGAGCCGCCCTTCCGCGTAGCCATCGCTTTATGGCAATCGGGGGTCCTTACCCGGCCGGCCGCTGCCTCCGCGCCGCTGCCGCCGAGCCCGCCGGCATTTAGTGGACGACAAAGTTTGCGCAAGGCAGAACGAGTGGGTGGCCTAAGCGTTTTACGGCCCAGTCTGTATGCTGGTGGATGGCGCAGTCAGAAGGAATGCTGGAAATAAAGAAGTCATTGGAGCGAGCTGCCAATGCGAAAAGCGATGGATGTTCCAATTTCGGGCCGAATTGCCGGAATACATCCATCTTTATTCATAATCACGGACTCTTGGACTTGGCGAGCCAGCCCAATTCCCGGCTCAAAGAGGAGCTGGCGTCTGGTGGATAGCCGCCATGTCAGCATTAAGCACACGCTCCCAGAGCTTTCGCGGTGCTTAGACAGCACCTTATGAGGCCAAGCTAGCTCTAAAATTGCTTAAGAAGTTTTTGTACATGTGACTTTCAAAAACTGTACTTATGCGTTAGTCCCTGGAACCTTCTCAAATGTAAAATAATTATATCCGATTTGGATGAGGCTTTGTTGCAGTCATGTGGTAGGTAGCGCGGGTCGCAGAACCGCTCGGGCATTATGAATTAGTTCATTCTGGACCGGACGGCATGCTTGAATCCAAGTAGCTTCCTGCGAGTTTCGGGACCAGAACTCCCGTGCTCATTGTTGGAGCCAGGTTTGCTTTTTTAACAAGCATCTATGCAGGCCGTGGTTTCCAGACGCTTCCAGCTTCTGGTCCAGGCGGTGCCCACTGCTGTGCCCACGGCAGTGGAGCCCAGACGCAGCCTGCAGCTACTTCAGAACTTAGACAACACCCACTGCTATCGCAGAGCCCATTCTGTGCCCACGACTACGCTGCCCAGACGGTACCCTCGACGCGCAAAACTCGGTCGTGTCCACAGCCGCCGCGAGCTCCTCGTCTCGGCGTCCAGGCGGCGGCCGCGGCTGTCAGCCGGGGCCCAGACGGCGGGCCGCTGCGGCGCGGCCGGAGCAATCACTCCTGCCTCTCGGCCGGCGGCCGCGCTCCCCGGGGCCGGATCGGCGCCGGCCGGTACGACCTGCCCCGCCGGCACGTCAGTCGTCCGCGCCGCACGTGCCGGCCGCCGCCGCGCCCGAGCGCCGCCGCGCCCGGCCGCACGTCGCGTTACGCCCGGCGGGACGTCACGTCACGTTCGCCGCCGGGCCGGAGAGTGTGACGGCCCGGGCGGGCGGAGGGTCGGGACTTGACGAGCGCTGGTGGGGCAGTGGGCCGTGGTCGGACCGGGCAGGCGGAGGGTCGGGACTTGACGAGCACTGGTGGGGCAGTGGGCCGTGGTCGGCCTGGAAGAGTGGCTGAGTACCAGACAGGCGAGACGTCGGGTGGAGATGGGACTTCCGGTAAAGATGGGACGACAGGTAAGGATAGAATACAGGGCAGAAAGGAATGGGAGCGCCGGACAGGAATGAAACGCCGGGTGGGAATGGAACGCCGGACAGGAGCGGGACGCCGAGCTGGAATGGGACGCCGGAATGTGACGGGCCAGAGACTGGGATGGAATGGACAGGCGTGGGATGCCTGGCCAGAGCGGGACCGCCAGCACTGGTCTCGAGAGGCCGGGCGACACTGCGCCTGTGGCCGTGGCGACGGTCGGTCGCTGGCCGCGATCCACGACGACTCACTGCTGCGGGAACAAAGATTGACTGAAGGAGCTGACGGTTTTCGGAATGGAGTCGGCAGTAGCATCTGATGTCTAGCGCTTCATACTTTACATGTCACATGTATGCTGCGATCTTTGAGACTTTTGGCCTGGCTTTGGTCTAGATTTTATCGACTGATGCCGTGCTTTGCCTTCCGATTTAATAAACATCTTACGTTTCTCGGCATTTTGGCTTTACGGCATACGGTTGACCGGAACTGGAGCCAGGACATGCCACGAAAGCGATGACGTCTTATCACCTCTAACATAATAATCATGGCATCCGGGATGCATGCTGTTCCATTACCTTAAAATATTTCTCTGCTGCGTAAAATTGTCTGTTGTATAAACATTCTGTTATTTGTGTATATGTATTTATATGTATATTTACCCGAGTGTTTAAGGGACCTTGGAGCAATGAAGCGTTGAGATCATGTTCGTTCTTACTGTAAGTTTCTTGCGCTTACCTTGACCTCATTACCAAATTGTTTTCAAATATGGAGTAGTTTTGCCTCCAGGCACCGATCCAAATCTGCTGGAAAATCTGCAGTGTCCATTAAAACTCCATGGCGTGGTTTTCTTGTGCGCGGCTGACGCTTTCGATTTCAAGACAAATAGACGCACCCATTCTTGAACTCGAGCCCACTGTCCGTCACACACCGGAGTCTGTTGTTCGACTCCTTATCAACTGGCCACGGCAGCGACGACTATTTTTAACTACATGCTTTCAGCGCCGTGGAAAATTATAAACGCAGACGCAATGTTTAGAAAAAGGAACAATGCTAAGACGGAAACATCCATTTTTGCTTTAAGCCTTAGCAGTTTTTCGTTATGCTGACAAAAGAATGTCATTTCAGCTCACTCCAGGCGATCCACTCTGCATCTCTGGATTCATGTGATAGTCTATCCCAGTTTCTAAGAAAAAGCTATATCAAGCATTGCCCCTAGCGCTTGTTCTCGACAAGCTGAAAATCCCAAGACAGTTTTTGCTGTCTGAATGTTTTTTTTTTGGAAAGAACAATCCGAAACCATAGAGTGAACACGAGGAGACACGGTAAAGAGGCTTTCTTCCTCCCTCTCTCTAACCTACACCCACATATCCTCTTTCTCGGTCTGCCCTTTCTCTCTTTCTCTCTACGTTCCCTTTCCCTTTTCACTTTCTACCTCTTTCTCTTTCTCTCCCCTCTTATCCTCCCCTTTCTCGCCGCTTCTTGTTCTCCCGCTTCCCTCCCTTTCTTCCTTTATTTCATCCCCTACCCGCTCTGCCTCTCTCCACCTCTGAGGAGCGGCAAACCGAAATGTAAGCACCTAACAAGCCTGGCGGGATGGTGATCTCCTCACCCCTGTCTCGGCCTCTCCTCCGCCGGCCCGCCGCCAGCCGGGCTGGGAGGCTCTGCGGCCGCCGCCCGCTGATCGCCCCACACCGCAGCGCTCAGACAGGCGTGACCAGGGGCCAATCGAGCGCGCACGGCCAGCGCAGCCCCGGCCACCGAGCCGGACCGGCCCCAGAGGACACCAGGGAGCTGCTCACCGGCCGCACTGGCCCCGCCAGCGCGCGGCTCACTGCTCACCGAGGAGCGCTGCAGTGGCGCCACAAGGGCGGACCGAAACACCCTGAAAAACTCCCGCGGAAATGGGAAACGCAATTCTCTACGACTGAAAGAAAACTGGAGCATTGTTATTCGACGCTGTAGAGAGCACAAGGGAAATTTTGCGACAGTCCAAGGGACGTGTACCCAACTTTTGCAGAATGTTGATGAGCGACGCAGAATTAAATGAGTGGTACATCGACAAAAAACGCCTCAGAATCGTTCATGTCCACACAGCGCAAATTCTGAACAATGGCTGGGCCTTTGGCCATGAAAGATGCAGTGCTACAACCGTGTGTTCTCGGTAAACTGGAAGACAAAATTTAAGACGGAGGTAAGCTGGGATATTGAATGCACACGGTGCATAGACTAGCCCGCGCAGCTAGTGCGCCATGCGGTGCAGTATCCGGCTTTAAACGTACCTTCACAGGGAAAATGCGTGGTTTGTGTTTGTCACATGAAGCTGCGGTTTGCACTGAAATCGTTGCCAAGCTTACAAACTTCGCGTATTAGATGCCATGAGTTTGAACTAGTCTAATTGTTTCATCATTATTCGAGCTTGAGTCAATGAGGCATGGTCATTGTGTCGAGTCACTTGCAGAATGTTAAACGCTAACCTCTTCATTTGGTCATTTCGAAGGTGGGCATTGATCAATTATGGACGCTTTGCTCAGCGGCAAAGACCGCCTGTCTTATCAGCGTTCGGTAATTGTCTCCTGTCTTCTATAATCATCTGTCTCTCAACGTCCTAGGTCCTTTGACGCATTGCAGCTGAGACCGCACATTGTATGGACTTGTCAAATCTTTTCAGAGTGATGAAAAACAAAGGCACGTTCGAAGGAAATCCATGGACCCTCCCTCTGGAGAAGAAAAACATATGCGGATGTAAAGTAAGTCGTAGGAGGAGGAGCCGGGGACATGAACATTTCGTGCTCTTTCAACTACTCCTCCTCCTCCGTCCAAAAACTTAAACAGATACTCAGAAAAACTGGATGCACCCTTAAAAAAGCAACACAAAAAACAAAAAATATTCAGACAGGTTACCATTGCAACGCTGTTTCATACATAAAGATAACTTATATAGAAAGCACACCACAGCCTTGTAAAAAAATCGGCGGATAGCTGCAAATGTTTTCTTTTGGCTCTTCGTTGCTGTGATGATGATGTGGGTACGATGGTGGACTATTCGTCTTTTCAGACTACAACACTAAAATCATCGAGCCCAAAAATTTGACCATCCCGACCCGTTATTTGACAAATTCTCTCTCCGTCCCCCTCTCCCCACCCTCTCTCCCTCTCTCTCCCTCTCTCTCTCTCTCTCTCTCTCTCTCTCTCTCTCTCTCTCTCTCTCTCTCTCTCTCTCTCTCTCTCTCTCTCTTCCTCTGCCTGTAAAGTACGATCGATTTAAGTCGTCGGATAATGACCGGCATCAGTCGACAATCTCAACGTCAGCCCCAGAATAGGACCGATTACCACTTGAGTGGGAGTGCTCTGATGAGTCACCCGACTGGCCGATCTCAGAGCTCGGTTTCCCCCCTTGTCTCCTGCCCAGTCCCACTGACGCGAAGACCTGCCTCGTGAAAAGACCAGGACTCGTGCCCGGCAGACCGCAGAGCCCCCTGGCCAACAGCCGAGCCGGTCTGGTGGCGAGACCTCCGCGCCAGCCGGATCGTCCGCCCGGCAGACCGCGGAGGCTCCGTCCCTCCGCCCGCTCGTCCAGCCCTGACCGGTTATCGACGTCGGAACGAGCGCCGCTGCCGGCCGGGGCGGCCTCTTATCCAGGCAGGCGAGCTCACCGATTTATGGCTATGCGTTTTCCAAAGGCCCGAAACGGCCGCGGAAACCTCTCGGAGCGATGGTGTTCCACTCCGCTGATGATGTTCAAACTTTTTGATCGGCATTGATATCCTGAAATCACCCTATTTTCTGCAACTGAATGGGGTTTATTTGCGCTTTAGAAATGCCATGCCATTTTAAAACTTGTAGGATTCAGTGAAATGAGCGACATTTTTGCTGCAGACGTAATCGCTTTGAAATGCAGATGCTGTGCTGCGTGGCGTTCAATCGTGTGGCTCTCACTTAACACATGCTAACATAACATTATGTGAAATCGAAGGCTGTTCCCAACAACGCACTCATCTTCGTTTCCCACGTTTCTTATCCGCGTATTGCGAACTCGGCGGCGCTTGCCTCGTTTCCTTCTGATGCCTCCCCGAGCGGGCTGCGTTCACGACGCCGTCGACTTCTGCAGACATTCGGAGTGCAGAGGTCCGACCACGGATCTGGATGGGCCTGCGCAGGGACTTGTTCCGCCACTTCCGTTTCCGTTTACTTTTCTTTACCGCAATTCGCTTTATTTCTGGCCAGCACTTGTATCGCACCTTTTCCATTGTCTCTATCCTGGCACTATTTTCGGCTGTTCTGTCATCCGTTTTCGTGCAATCCGTCGGGACACCAAATCGCCGCCGGGTTCCAGGCAGTCGCCGTTTGCCCCATGAACGGGGAAGTCGTGCGTGAATTCTGCCTTGGGCAGTCCCGCGTTCAACTGATTTAAACTGAACAAATGTGGTTTCGATGCGTTGAAACCGCCCAAGGGTTTGCTAGTTTGGAGGGCACTAGCTTTCAGCCTGTCAAGGTGGAAATGATTTACAACAACCGGCCCCCACGCTGGCTTTAAATGTCACATACATCTTCATATGACACCCAGGGGCTTCGTGAACTGTGGCCTCACGAGGTAACCGAGGTCACAGAAGTCATCAGGTCAATGAGGTTACCGCTGTGACGGGGATTGCTGTACTACGAATAGCCACGAACAGCAGATGAAGAGAGTTCACGGTGAAATAAAGTCTGAGACAAAAATGTTCTTGGTAGATCTGAATATAAAAATTGTTGTATGACATCTGAGTCAAAATAAATAGGGCAAAATCAAACACGAAAACAAAACAAAAATAGTGGAAATGGTAGAAAAATGAATGGCACACTCGACAGTACATTGCGATACGAGTTGACCTTACGATATCATTCAGAACGCTGCATATTTTTTTAGCTCCTGTTGAGGAATGCATCAGACTCCTCTGTTCCTTCGGTGACATTGTTTCCCACCATTTCGGATGTCGCTATCAGACCGCCAACAAAGATACTGAGCAGCAGCCAGCCTGGCGGCCGAAATCAATAGAACACGTCCTTCCAGACGTATATTTTTAGCCCGATGTGTGTAATGATTGTCTTTTCTGCATTTACGGCGTCCCTACTCACCGGGGGCAGTTGGTTACCAATTTACTGCACCATAAACGTCCAATATGCAGGAAGGGGGATTTAGTGGATTTTTAATGTATTCCCAATATCCTCCCGGGCATTTATTTGGGCGGGGCCCAAGTAAATCTTGGGCAGTCTTATGAGACACGGTCCGTTTAGGCGGGCCGTTTCGGGTCGTGTTCGAAGGAGCGTAACCGGCGGCCGGCTCCGCCGTGGGTTCCCTCCCCGGCTGCCAGACGCCACGCCCCACGGCACCCGCTCGCTCCCGTTGTCCCCAGACATACTGTCATCCGGGATTTCGGGATGGAAAATTGAAACAACGTATGACTGGGGAAATGCGCAGTTAAAATGCCTTTGTTTTCGCGCTATCTCACAATTATTTTCGTAACTGTGAGGAATGGCTCACATTTAACAAGATGCCATGCTTTTGAGACGGAGCAGCAAATAGGGAAAATCTTTCAACTTTGACCAGGGAGACAACAGAGACAGGCTCCATTCCATCCTAGCCAGGGAGGATTGTCCCGTAGACCGGGACTGAAGATAATGACAGGCCGCTGGTCCACAGGCCTGGCCCTCGCCGCCGCGGCGGTCAGTACTACAGTCTAGTCCAGTGATCAACGCCCAGCTGGCCAGCTCGCCTGTCATATGATCAAAAAGGCGAATACGTCAGTGAGGTCGGCAAGTGTGGCTAAAAGGGGTCCCGAGGAAATGATGTTTAAACCTTTTTAAAAGACTAATCAATTTTTCGTGTTGCCACCACATAGAAAGACAAAGCACGAGATACCTTAAACGTCCCTTCGCCCTTTACCACCAGCGGCCCTTGCCACGGCCTGGCCTACCCCAGACGCAGCCCGACACTCCGCCTCCTCACGCGCACGCCGCTCCCGGCGGCTGCTCTGCTCCGCGCGCATTCGGCCGTCGTTTGCCCGGCCGGACCGGAAGATGCATCACCCCGGCGTCGATCCGACGCGCGGAGGTCTCTCCGCCGCACTCTGGCTAGGCAGCGGGGATTTTTCCGCGGCTTCCCTGTCAAAGGTCACCGGCAACCCTGCAGGCCATCCCCACAGATTGTGCGCCTTCTTGCAGGGGCTGCGGAACGTTTTCAGCAAGTTGCAAGGCAGCCAAGACTGCTTTAGAGTTTGACGAGTTGAACGTGATGTGAAAAAACATGAGTTTGATGCGATTGGCATGAAATACTTGCACGTGTTCCAGACAAATGGAACACGTTTCATATGCGTCATTTAATGAACTGAACATGCGCAGATGCGGATCCAGTGATTCTTGCCAGAGTTATTCCTGTCGTGACATCGTGCTTTACCAATAATAATGTAAAGCCGATTATATAATGCAACCGTTATCACGAGCAGTTCGTATGCTGAATGTGCCTTTGAACTTATTTCACCATTGTTTTCCGTAGAAACTGTTGCGCGAACGTTTTGAAAATCATATCATGCTTTTGTAGCGACCTAGTTTTAAAGCTGACCAGTCAAAGCCAGACATGTTTGCTCGAGGTCAAGGTCAGATCAATGAAAGGTCATTGTTTAATACGGTAATATCATCGGCGTTGCTATGCCGCCGCTCGTAACAAAAACGATATTTGATTGTCGCAGAATAAAATTTTGATGAAAGCTTCAGCACAATCAGCAGCAGAAATTGCACTATGGCCTGTGTAGTGGTCTCGATGTCATGTAACATCAAAGGCCTATCTGGCATTTGCAAAGGTCGCGACCACTCAAAACCAAGGATGTGGTTTTCAAAAAGTCACCCATTAACAAGTGACTCCATATCTTGTCGCACTGCAGAAGAGCCCAAAATGTGGCTCAGATTTAGAAAATGGCTTGTTAACGGCCTCAAATGACGTCACAACTCGGCAACGTGACATGACAATTAAAAATTTTCTTCGTAAAAAAAACGGCAAGGCCGCACTATTAGTTTTCCGTCTGCCAACAACCTAAAAAAAGCATATGAGCACGTCAACCAGTACCGGCGGAACGTGCTCTGGCAAGGAGAGAACCGACTGTTTTTCAAGCCATTTCTTTCAATACATATCTCAATAGCGATTCAACACAACGCCTTAGGGTTAAAGTTTAATTTTGCCAGTTAAGGGGGAAGTGCAACGTGCCCCGGTATCCCACCCCGTTCCACCAACTATGGCCGCCCCCCTCCCCCCGTCCAAGATGCTCACGAACGTTACGACTCCTGACCATTTGTACGGGATGGCATTTACAATCCAAACACTGGTCAGTGACGACGCCCAGCAACTGGACTTACTGGGCCAAATGTGAGGGTGTGTCGTCATAATCAATGTTCTTGCGAACATCTAGTTTCCCGGCTCCATCCAAGATAAATTTGGCCTTGAGTTAAGAATTCCAGTTTAGCTAGCACTGAAGCTTCACTACACAATTTTCACTGGGAGCGATTAGTGCTGAGGATTGTTTTAATGTAGTATCGCCTAGTCGAGGAGCTAAGCGTCGTCAGCAAATGGAACTATCCTACAGTTAAACAGATGGCAGTGTTGGCCATGATACCTGGGGTACGCCACAGCAGCCGGCAAAGTCACGGAGCCGCCCCCCGTCAGCCGACTCTGGTCCGTCAGATCTCTCCAAAACTATACAGGATTAATGCATAGATTGTGTGCTAGAATGTAGTCGTCAGTACTGTCGAAAGCTTGTGCAGTGGCTGTTCAAATTTTGCTTCGCTTCCAGCTTTCGTTTGTAAATACGCCGATCCTGATGATCCTTTAGCATGTAGCAACTGAATTGGGAGCAGTACTGATAAAAACTGAGGATTCTTTTCAGACTTGTACGAGCACAACCGAATGCAAACAGTGAATTCGGGCAGCTTTAAATGGTGACACAATAGTGAAATCGATCTACAGTTTGACGGAATCTCCCCCCCCCCGTCATCGCATGGAGACGTCTTTGGCTGTCTTTTAGATTTCCGGGAAGGGTGCGCTGATGGCAAAAGCAACTAAGTATTTTAGGTATTTTAAGCTCGCAACAGCTGGAAACCCCTTGCCAGAAAATGGCGCGTTATCCTCCATCTCGGCGAGGCGTTTCTGGGACATACATGTAGTTTATGTTCCGCCAGTTCCTTGAGTTTCGGGAAGGTGACATCCTTGAGCTAGAGACGGCGATCAGTGGTGTGGACTAAACCACCTGGGCTCGGCGCTCACCGTCGCTGTTATCAGGGTCCGTTATTTCCCTGCATGAATTTCGTTGTTGGGTAAAAGTTACAATTAAAAGTCATCGGCGAATTATGAACCTATTGTTATATTGTTCCCCTGCCACGCTTTTTAAGCTTACTGTTAGTCTCCGAACGATGTTGCATCACCTACCACGATGTAAACAAAAGCCGTGCTTATGTGTGAATGTTTGCGTCCTGGGTGCGAGTGGCTGCCAAAACCGCGCAAGTTTCACAGCCAAAATCTCACCACAGCATGGGAGCAGAAATCACGAGCTCCGCTCAAGCCAGCGAATTAGGATAGCGCCGAGGTCGCCTTGAGAGGACATGCCAACTTCCCTGGGAGAACGACACGTGGCCCGCCCGCCTATTATCGGACGCCGCCGGCGGAGTTTGGGAACGAGGAAGTGGCCGGGCAGCTGCCCGCGGTCTCGCACGGCTTCATCTCGCCAAAACAGGCCGGCTCCGTGGGCCCGACGCGGCGACCGGAGACGGCCGGGTCCCGCGGGACCGTCCGTCCTCGCGGCGCCGCTGCCGTCCATCCAGCTCACGTGCCGGTCCCTCAGACTTAGGGCGCTGTTTACCGGCGGCCGGCGGCCGGCCGGTCGGCACGCGGTGGCCGCCGCCTCTAGCAGGCGCAGCTGCTCCGCTCGAGATGCACTCAGGGCGGTCCCCTGGGCCGCGCGCCGGCCGTCGCCGGTACGCCGGAACGTCCCGGCCTCGAGCTGGTGACTCGCGCTCGGCGACAGGCCATAAGGACCGCCGGCTGGCACCCGATGTGTTTTGGCGGCATCGAGCCGGTGATGGAAAATGTGGCCAGCGTGGCTGAGCCGCTCTATGAGGCTGGGGCTCGGCGGAGACTGGTGTGCCGTCCTCGCCAGGTTATCAGTGCGTTTATTGACGCGCCTCCCGAGGAATATCAAACGTTTGGTTCCAATATCACTTGGCCAGCGGCGAATACACAAGCAGGTGGCGGCCTCCCGTGGCCCGCCGTGTGACTGGAGGGTAGTGGCCTACCGAATTAGCTGAGAGACAAGAGAGAACACAGACTAAGAGCAGCGACAGTGACGACTTCCCTCGAGAAACTGGCTTCCAAAGCCACGCCAGAACGACGCTGCGGCTCTATGGCAGACTCCGTTGGAAGCAATCCCGAAAACGACACCATTAGCTTTACTGTCGTTTGAGCATCAAGAAATCTCATTGTATGGTAAATTGTACGACCTTCGACCATTTCTCGCAGTTAAAAATCAAGCACTGGAGCCTATTTCCTTTCACGAAGTTACTGGAGGCGGGACATTTAAAGTCTTCTAGGAAATATGAAGGACCAGAGCCGCAAGTATTTCACTAACGTCACCTAGCAAATGGTTGTCATTGTACATGACTATGGGAGAAGCCAGGAGGAAGAAAAGGTGGCAGGAATTTCCCATCGACGATTACGGAAATATTGAATGGAAAGTGTCGTAAGGGTGATGACATCACCAGATTTCTTTCATCAAAGGGCATGTCCTCAACTCGCACTACATAGGTCACTGAATTTACGCCAACCCCCAGAAAAACATAAGCTGTGTCTCTGTTCAAGGATCAAATGAGTCAGGTCGGCCTCCCCTAACGCAATCCCGTCTCCGCCCCTGTCCGTGGCCATTTCCCGGCTCCTGGCAGGGACCAGTCGGCCTTCAGCGGCGCGAGACAGTGCTCTCCGCCCGCCCTCGTTCCCTTTGTGCTGCCGTCCCGGCGTCTGACCGGAGGTCGAGCGAGCACGGGCGCTTCTCTGCGGCGTCAGAGGATGCCGCGACTAGCAAAAAAGCGGCACTGCGTCGCGTCCGTCGCCCGGCCTCGACAGGACAACACTCTCTGGCGGCGGCGGCGCGTGGCGGCCGCCGGTCGGATCTAGGCACCAGCGGCGCCAGACTGCGGCCCCTCCACCCCGCCGGCTTCCGTCCCGGCCGGGGCATCCGGCCCCGGCTGGGCGGCGGCACCGAGGCGTCGTCTGGGCGGCATCTCTCTGAAGGCGTCGGTGCCGCTCCCCGGGAGTGGTACTTCTGCGAGGGCGGCGGCATCGGGGGCGGAACCCTCGGAGGCGCAGGGCATTTTTAAGTAAATGCCAAACTTTAGCGATCACAGGACAGGGCGCAGCCATCACCCCTCCCCCTTCCTCAAGCTTCAGCGATTCTACAGCCCGGCCCGGGCGGTGGTACCTCTCCCTCTCTCTCTCTCTCTCTCTCTCTCTCTCTCTCTCTCTCTCTCTCTCTCTCTCTCTCTCTCTCTCTCTCTCTTTCTCTCTGAGAGCTGCAGCAACCCGGCCCCTGAGGAGCCTGCTGCCCAGCTCCTGCAGGAGCGGCGACGGCAGTGGTACCCAGCCTCTCTGGAGCAGAGATACCTTACCCCTGACCGGGGCGGAGGCGGCTAACTTACGGAGGGACCGACTCCGCAGGGGGCTCCTTTCTACCTGGGTCGGCATACGGAGTCTGTCCAGGCGATGTTACATAATAATAATGGTGGACGCATCCGTTCCACCAGAGCCCCGCCTGGGAATCACGTCAGCGGGTCCCAAGGTGACGTGAAGACCGTTAGCCAAGTTAACAGGCACCCGTTTGCTCTGGATGTAAAGATGAAAGGGCATATATGTTTTGAAGCATGTGTAATCAAGGTTCATGGCAAGTTTGTTAAAAGGGAAAACTCAGTGTACTTGTGTCACGACATTCGGTAAGACAGTTTGTGTCACGACATCCTTTCACGATATTCTGTAATATTAACGCTTTTCAGCGCAGTTTTAGAAAATGTTGCACATACACTCCACCGGTCCATTGGAGGAACCTCTAAAGCGATTTTTCACAAGGGATTAAAAAGCCAAAGAAAAGAAATTTCAGTGGCTGAAATATTTTGTGATTTAAAGCGTAGTGCAGAGTGGAAAAAATACATCAGTAAAGTGAACATTTACATGCTGAAAGATGTGAATCTTTTGACTTGAACGATAAGCCCAATTCCGAAATGCCCATTTCTCTGACAGCTGTTTGAAAGGCGTCTAGAAAAATCATCGACGGCAGAAAGGTTTATAAAACCATTGAATTCATTACACACGGAGCGCTTTCTTTTCTCAGGAACACGCTATCTTGGTTTTTAAGTTTCTTTAGTGTAGGCTTGTATTGATAAGAGGAAAGTACGTTTCTTAGAACCGCGTGGCAAACTTTCCGCCGACACTGTCCTGAGTGTTGTTGCTTATATCGTTCCGTGCCTAAACATGAGCTTTGCAAAAACGTGCACCAACTAAAAAAGCGCCAACTGTAGGCTCATGAACGAGCACACAAAGCATCTGCGCCTTCGTTCTTAGAAGGGATATCCGAATGTTTTAAAATGCATCTCACATAGCTGCATCAAAGTTGCACCACGCAATCTCATTGGCTCGGATGCTTTGCGCGATTTGATGGTCACCCTCAAGATATTCTTTGTGATTGACTGCGCGGTCCGCAGAAAGTCAGCGCCATAGGAACAATGTTATTAAAGCCATAAAACTTTACTAAGCCATTCCTATCTGACCAGTTTATTGTGCGGCAAGGTCATCGTAACAGCTGCGGCCATCGTTAACGCCCCGGCCAACGTTCTCCCTGAGGAACAAAGTTTTTAATTAAGCTGCGCGGTAGTGCAGCCAGAAACCATCCAGCCATTTGGGGCGGTATTTAACTGGGAAGTACGCATTTGGACATTTTATGCCGCGCTTCAGCTACACCATTTTGATCACGAGCCGCAAATGTTTCATGTGGAGGCGCTTATTGTGTATGATGATATTACGATATACTGCTGTATGTTAATATCAAATCATAATATGTATTTATATTATGATATGATATGATATGATATGATATGATATGATATATGGTACGATATAATACTGTATCTAATATTATGATAACAAAAAGACTGCACGTATAGTGCATGATGTTGTGCCCTTATAGAGTTAAAGGGCATTGACGTAGACTGATATTGCAGAACAACATATCAAGTTCTTGTGAAACAAACGCATAGTGACAAATGCACCTTCGATAACGGTTGAAGGAAATATATCATGACCTGTCACACCTATGTGCCGATTCCACACTTGGACGAACTTCACTGATTTTCCTGAGACTTTCTAATTTGCATAGATAACGACTGCATTATTCTCGGGTCTTTGATGTCCTGATAAGTCATCATAAGGAGTTTTCGACTATGCATCAGTCATTTATTTTCTGCGTGAATTATTCATGATTCAAGCGGCTGCGATTATGTAAGCCTGAAATGGCTACACCTCGGAAGACGGCATCCTATTCGAGCTGGTGCCCACTCGGACTCCTGCAGACAATGGCACCCTCACGACTCAAGGCGCAAGATGAAAGCCCGTACTGCCTCAAAGCAACGAGTTTTTGGTCTCAATCACAGTTGCTCTTCAACACGAGTAGGTGTTCACTGTAGGTTACTCTTATTTCCACTCTTTCAAAGTTTCTATGTTTAATTTATTGTCTCTTGTTCGCTGGACGGTTACATATCTTGCTTTTCCGCCACCTCTTTTTGTTTACATACCATTTCTGTCGTCTGCGATCTCTGGTAACACAGGCTCTTGTCTAACTGTGTAGTGATGAAATCTTGAACCCTGATAGGCCCAGACAGCTGGCCGATTAGCCAATCGACGGCCCTGCTCTCTCGGACCGACCTGTCGGCCAGCTGGTCCCGCCGCTCCGGCCCGTCGCCGGCTCCTGATCCTCTGACGGGTCGTCAGGGCCTGGCGCTCCGGTCGGGCGGCGGTCTGGGCCTCTGGTGGGCTGATAGGCGGCGGCGAGCGCTGCCTGCCGCGGTCGGCGGGTGTCCAGCGTTACCCACCTGCCCGGCGGCGGTGAGTCGGCCGGCCCGAGGGGGCAGTTGGGAGTATCGACCGCGGCAGGCGGGCGCCCGGCTCCGGCCGGCACAAGCGCTGTCCGGAGACAACGTGTCGGCAAAGACGCTCTCCGCCAGCAGAGCACCCGCTGTGCCGAGGACGAAACGCCTGAGGACAGCTCGTGGTCCTGAGGGATGGATGTTCTCCTGAGAACAGCTCCTGGTACTGAGGACAAGGCCTTCCTGAGGACAGCTGGCGACACGCAGAATTAATTTTCGTATAAAGGGCTCTCTTTGTCCCTGGCTCGAGTTGGGAAATTTGTTCGCGGTCGATTTAACAGCCGCGAATATCCATTTGTCTTCGAGAATGTTTACAAACAGCCATGGCCTTTCGAACTCACGACATGGTTTCTATAGGGCGTACCTTCGATGGATAGTGCAAAAAAAAACATAAAAACCATGTCATTTTAAACTAGAACTATGTCGTTTTCAGCGCAAATAATCCGTGACAGAATGACGGACTACTAGTACTAGATATGTATGTAGACATGAGCAACAGATAAAAAATAACAGGATGCAAACGCACATGCGGACAGCATGTACCATAACAGCATGCGGACTTGTGTATCAGTTGTCAAGGCCTCTCGTTAAATATCAAACAGCTGACAACCCGCTAGCACCTTCTCTTGCATATTTGAAGCAGTGTTTTTCTATGCATTATCTATTTCCCCTGAGACGCGTTCGCTGCATGCGACGTGGCGCTCTGGGCCGGTGAAGCGTGGCGAAACAGTGCCTGCTGTCCCCGTCCGACAGCTCCTGTTGCCAAACACCCTCTGGTACAGCTGATTACCCGCACACTCGGCTGGGCGTCAAACAGTGACTGGCAACTAGTGACAGATGGATATTCATCGTCGTAGAACGAAATCCCTCGTAAGGCAATTCGGAGACAACACAAAGGAATGCGATGGTTTGGTCAAATTTCTTGCAAGACATAAGTCGATTGCCTGTATAATACGTACGAATCATCGTTAAGGGTTTCAAGAGCACTGCACAGAAAGAAAATACAATTCATAAACATGGATCCAGACACAGTGTCATGCTATACCCATTCGCATCGTCCAGCGGTTTCGAATATCATAGCCACTTTCATTCCCTTAAGTAATTATGACATATTTACTCAGTGTGGTTTTTATCACGTTCTGCCGCAAAGGCATTTTGCCTGGAGTCAACTATTGCTCCTACCAAAGGTCATTATCAATGGACTTTCTGTGCAAGCTGGCGCACTGGCAACGCCAAAAAGTCAGCGCACTGTTATTTTTAACACAAAATCTCGGGAGCTCGCCCAGTAAACTGCTGAGTGACTTGTATCGGTTCGGCATGCGTCTTCTGCAAAGACATATCTTCTTCGCAGGATCCAGCAGTGCCGATGTTCTACTCGGCAGGATTTACCATTGCACATCAACGCACCACAGTACCAAAAAAAATACGCAGAACACGTTGAAAGCCTCTCTGTGCTTTGATGGAAATATGGACAAACACATCGTTTCTGGATCTGGACTTTCTCTAGGCAGCTTTACTGCATTTAGTGGCAGCACGAAAGACGAGCATAAATGCTTTTGTGGAACAGCTCGTCTTTGAAGTAAAGACTTAAAGAGCATATCACGCAGCGAACCCTTTTGGCTCTAATAAGCTTGATGCAAACTTCTTGAAAGGTTGAAATATTTAATTAGAATATTTTGGTGCTGCATGTGGATGAATGAGGTTGGATTTTGTTTCACGAGGCATCGAAAACACTTTTTCTACCTGCGTCACACACACTGCCCATCATAGGTAAGTACTGCGGTAAGTACTGCATAGGTAAGAGTATTGCGAAACTTCATCTTATTGAATTTCGTTGCAGCGATCGACCCCCACGCAGCTGTCACAATCCCACGCGCTACACGACGACGCTGCATTAAAATCACAGCTCTTTTCCCCGCCACAGCCCCTTTCTGCCGGCCCCAGCCGTCCACTCACCACCGGCCACTAAATCTCCGACCGCCCGGCCCCTGAACGCCGGCCGGCGGGCATTTTTAGCCCAGCCCCGGTGACGTCACTGGAGACGTGTTCAGACGACGTCCTGAGGACGACGTCCGCGGACGGCGTGACGGCGACCGGCCGCCGGCCGCGCCGCAACAGCTTTACCGACGCAATGTTCAGCCTGGAAGGCACGGCGAAGAGGAGCCGCGCTGAAAAACTACCGTGAATTTTCTGGGCATTGTTGCTGGCCGAGGAAACTGGTCATTGCGACACGACGCCCTCAAGCATAGTCTTTGACTTCGACTTTGAGGTGCACGGACACCCCTTTAAAAATGTCTATGATTATAAAATGTGAACATTACTCCACAGGCCACAACCTTTCCCTATTAGGTCCGAGATGCTAAAAATTTCGAGCTTTGATTGGTCCATCCTCGGAGTGCGTATGACAACCAATAATTGTCTGATGATCTTTCACGGGTTTTTGTTAGGATGCGACCTAGCCGTCCGCGGCCGTAAACAATTAAAGACTTTTTGTGATGAATATGCTTAAATAAGTCCTTTCATTTAATATGCGGGTGAATTTGCCTGGGCCGATTACGTTTCTTGAGATGTGTAAGGTATGGTTTGTATTTCGTCATGGGCCATTTACTACTGATATTAACTAGAGACAAAATCACACCATTAACCCGTCATTGACGAAGGGAGGGGTAGCGTTTAACGACTCTCTCGCACATTTCTTGGATATTTTCCAAAGGAATAAAGGCAGCGATCTAAAACTTTTAATGCCTTTTTTTACATCAATTCTGCACATACTGACAATTTTTTGGAAACGAGGTCATCTTAGGCCATCTCTTAATGACCTCATAACAACGGCCATGTTCTGAGGTTTGACGTCCAGTTTAACTTCACCACCGTATTATCAGTGTTTTTACAATGAATGGTGGCTGTAGCTTGCATTGAGCCAGCATGACCTGAAGGTTCAATATAAAGCTCCTGGGACTCCATGCTAGGTTATCCCAGGTCAAATACACATTTTTCATTTTCCGAGTTCCGTGAGAACATATGTAAGAAAAGAAACCGTAGAAGCTTATTTTTGGATAAGGCCAGAGAGGTTATGGATTTTCCTGCAGTAAACTGCATGTTGAACTTGCACAATACTTTATTGCAGCACCGGAATATTTTTACGTAGTTTGACCTTTAGTGGTTTAATGGAGATTTCAGCTTAGCAAGTAAACTGGCGGCGTCTGTTTGACGTTGTGGATGACCGGTGTGGAGATATCGGCGTTTGCAATGATGCGCAACACGCCGTGGAAATGTGCAACATGGACAAACTGATTTGTAGAGTCGTTCAAAAATGTCAGATGGAGGTCACTAGCGTGCTTGTGGTACACCAAGTATAAAACCACGAAATGTCGCCATGTTACATATTCACGATAACGGGGGCAATTTCAAGCTTTTTTCCGTTCACGAGGCTCTTTAAAAGCGCCATTTTTAGAATCTCCGTGTCAAATTGGCCAGAACACATGTATCGCATGACACCTTACAAAGGAGGCGAAATTTGACCTGGCCTTTGGCCTTGAGCTTGCGTGACCTTGGGTCAGATGGTACTTGTAATGTGGAGTTAAGTTTTCAGGAGCATATGATCAGGCAAACTCCAGTCTTGTTCTGCTTTTCATTGTAATTAGGCGACTCTGGAGAAATTGGTCACTTCTTCGTGTTTGACTTGACCTGTGACGCCATCAGGCGGCTCCAAAGTCGAAAAATTATATGACACAGGACCGCAAGGTTCGGCGTCGGTTTTCAGTTGCCATTTGAATCAGCCGAATCAGACGACTGGTTCTCGAGATAGACGGGGGGCGTTAAACGTCCCCCCCCAGTCAGTGGAAGATGGCGAATTACCCCAGTCAATGACAGGTTAATGTTTTAATTTAGCCAAAAAGCTTACGCTGTCAGGTGCACAATTGACGCAAGGCGAAATTTAACACAGCTATTATAATGACCGGCACCGAAATAGTAGCCCTTTTGCATTCGAGTCTCCTCACATTTCCCTTAAGGCAATGGTTGATTGAAAGTCAAGATTTGTTTCTACTAGCGAGACATAATCCTGAGCCTGTTTCACAAGTTACCGACTCATCGGACCTAGGGCAGTCTTCCACTTAGTTCTTGAACGCCATTTGAACTTCATCACTTGCTATTCGGCTTAGACAAATTGGCTCCTTCGACAGAAGCGCGACGCAGATAACTTGGCGCATGGACTGCAGAATACAGTGGCCACCAGGGTCGACTGTTTGTGTTTAGCATGGGGGCTGTCGTATTTCCGTTCCTTGCCTCCGCCCCCGGCGAGGTCACCGCGATGCAACTTGACTTGGTTGCGTAACCTGCAAGTTGCGGAGGCAGCTCACAAGTTACTTTAATTCTCGAACGTCGTTCAGACTCTGGCAATCACAGCAGCCGTGTATGCCTGATCTGACGTTTTGCGAACGGGGCTCTTTTCTCGAGGATTTCAGCGCCACAATCATCTCGGGGGGCCATTTTGCGTGGCGGCTTTGGCACGCCAAACGAAGCGTTGTGGCCGGCCTGTACTGCAACCAAATGCTGAGCGCGAGCTGTAAAAATGACAACCCAGAGACCAGAGCACCAATCGGCCGTGTGTCTTTTACGCCATAACTGGCCAGCGCTTCTTGACGTCGAACGACACTCGTTGAACGGAGAGACAAAAACGCCGGGAGCCGGACGGTGTGGGTTGGAGTAGTTCTGCATAGTTTCATCACCTGGCCGTGGATGGCCCGCCGCACCCCGCCAGGTATAGCCTGGGGGCGTCTCGCTTCAGCTTACTGCCCCGTTTCTCCGGAGCGCGCCGTGACTGATGGCGTCAGGCGCCCCCTGTGATCCCGGGACGCCAGCCAAACAATTCCAGCTGGGAGTGGCGGCCGGGGGCGAGGCAAGGAAAGAATGCCTCAGCCCCCAGTGAGTGATCTGTCCCAAGAAGGCATGCACTGCTGGGTGGAACATGTGAACAGTGTGCGCCGGGGCGGGATGCTTTACACGTCAACGATCTGTTCCTTGTGAAGAAATGAGTCGCCAGGCGTTCGACGGTCCGTTTCCACCGCAGCCCGCCACGGAGGGCGTTACCTGACTGCGCACGACCGACTTCGGTAACGCGTGACGGCTGGGCTCGACGCCGTTCGACGCAGACCGAAGCCGGCAGACGTGACTCCCGCCCCCTGGCCAGACGCCCAGCGCCGCGCCGTCTCCGGCGCTCCTCGTTTTCCGGGAACCCGGCGCGACCTTTGGCCGGGCGCGCCGCCGCCGGCGAGTCTCAGGTGGACAGTGCTGAGCAATGGGGGGTTAAACGGCCGGCCGCGCGGACGGGCGGAGGGATCTGGCCGTGCCCGACAGGATGACAAACTCGTCTCAGCACGCCGCGGCCGAGATGAAGCCGCGGCGGCGTCCCTGCAGAGACGGCGACGGCCGGCTGGCTCGTTTCAGGTCGGCCGCCGGAGGTGGTGCCGGCCGGTGCCAGCTCGGCTGGCGCGGAGTTTGACGCGTGGTCGTCCGAGGACCTCGCACTTGCGGACAGGCCAAGCGCGGGGCTGCTCTTTCGGCTGGTGGATCTTAACTGCAGAACAGCACTGAAATCGTGGCCGACCAGCCGTTTGATTTGTCGGCAGACACAGGACGAACGAAACAAACTGCCATGAATGAATCTGGATTACTTCAGATAAGTTCATTGGTTGTCTCACTGTTTTTTTTTTTTACAAACGGGAGAACAGCAAAGTTCATTGCTGATCTCAGAACACATTTTAAGACGTAACTTTACCACTGCACGCCTTTTCCGAATCACAGCGGCTCACCTTAACAATGCTCGATGTGCTCCCTACCGAATTCTTTCCAGTCACGGGCAGTCGCACGGGGGATTTCGCAGAGCCCTCTCTGACGCCTTCAGTATTCTCTCAGGAGTTTCGCAACTCCTCCTGCCTGCAGCTGATTGCGGTTCCCGATTTGCCGCTCCAAGCGTCACTCAATCACGTCAGGCCCATTCAGGCCGCCACTCACCAGACATCCCGCCGACTCGTTCGTTCTGTTTATTTGATCGCCTGGCGTCCGTTCGGACACACGCATCAATCATCGCTGATTGTTTGCCGCGGTGCAGCCAGAAACAGAAATGCTTTTGAGCACGCGCCAGTCGACGACGATCCAGCTGTGGGACGCGGTGGAGACGAATTTGCGCCTGTTTGTTCAAGGATGTAAAACGTGGGGCCAAAAGTGGCCCAGGGTTTCAGCATTAATTGTGCCCCTTTCTCATCACAACAGTCCGGTTGTAAGGTAGCTAAATAGGTTGCAGATTGAGCATTCATACGTGGTTTTCAAACAAGACTAGGTTTACGCTCCATATATCTCAACCCAACGACCGCAACCAGGCCACCAAAAGGCCTCGACAAGGTCTTAAACATCTACGTCTCACGGAGCCAACAATGTTTTTAGATTCTGACATGCTAAATATGAAAGATTTCGAAAGTCTTCTCTCTGGGCCACTGGATTACCAACACTTTCTCGAAATCAAGGAAATTATTCTTGATCGTTTTTGGTTCCGTCCTCAGAAAAAAATTCATGGTGCGCGCGGTTGCCAGCGGAAATTAACTGGTGTTCAGGTACAGCTGAACTGATCACGTTGACGGATATGAATACCACGCACAAGCCTGGCTTCGGACAGCGTCCAGCATGGCTTGCTCGTAGAAAAGCAAGGACGTCATAGTTCTGATGAACACCAGCTTTCGACTGGCTTTCCGCTGCTACCAAATCGTGCAGGTGGGGACTGACGCTGAGAGACATCGAGGAGGATTCCGAAGGCGACGCAGCCGTTACGCTGTCAGCCAGAACACGTTTCTCTCCCACCAGCACTAGTTGTCCTTCAGCCCACTTCCCGTTCGGCCTATCTGGCAGGCCACGACGCTACCGCTGCTCGTCTCACCAGCAGCAGTGGGGTGGGCCCGCGTCACGGTCGTCAGGCCTCAATCATGCTGTGGAATACGTCAGCCCTGAACACCAGACAAACAATGATAACATCTGTTGTTTTCCCTGTCACAGCTACTGAAGTCAACTTTATGAGACGTGTTTGGAAGATGACCTCGACGTTAGTCGACGCTCATTTCACGTTTTTTCACGTTTTTTTGGCTCAGGAGCGCGGAGCCATTCCTGGAAGGCTCCGCGCTCCAGGTTTTACAAAATTAGCCCTAAGCGGTGTGGCAGAAAAAATGAAATTACAGTGTGGACCAGGTTTCGAAATTTTATGCCTTAAGTTACCCAGAAGAAAGCATGTATTTAAAACAAGTGCACAGTTTCATACTTCCAGAAGAGCATTATTCAAGAGCAGCCTGACCCTTAAAAGACCATAAAATAGTGATGGAGTGTGTATGGGAGCTTCTGGCTTCTTAAAAGGCATCATCAGCCTGAAATCTCAACTCGGCTTCACAAAATGCGTCCCGCAGTAACCTATGAAGCTGGATTTTCTCGGGTTCATATGGTGGAAAGTACCGACACAGAAATAACGGTTTGAAAATAGGCGAGTTTCGAATTTCAAGAACAGCATATTTTTGTCCGTCGTACTATGCCGATCCAGAACCAACAAACTCGACTTTTGTGTTTTTTCTACGTTATGCGCACAGCCGGCGAATGCAGGCTGCGCTATTGGTGGTGAAGGCAACAGACTTGGGATATTCAAGCCTTTTCGGATGGGGAAATGGTAGGACAGACTCTGCGGACGTTTTAAAATAAATAAAAAACCAAATACAATGCAATGTCTTTTTTTTTGGGGGGGGGGTATCAAGCATGACAAGAGTAACTTCACAGTCCGACAAACAAGCTCATCGTTTTGAATTCAAGTGCGCCATTGCCACCAGTGGGTCTTCATCGGGGTCACTGTCTTCCCGTCGACGACCTTATAGCCTCGCTGCAAAGAGTCCCGAGTATAGATTAATCTTCCATGACGACATTTTGTAAGGGCAAACAGGCGATGCGCCACGTGTGGAACATGCCAGTCCCATGCTTGAAACAGGACTGCCTGGCCGCTCTGTCTAATTGACGTGACCGAATGTCAGGACAGAGGGCTTGTTCCGTCTCTCGGGGAAGACGCTCTCGAAGCAGAATTTCGTATGAAGTCACCTCCTAAGGCAGCCCTGATCTCCCAGCGCTCGACATTTAGCCCGCGGGCCAACTGGCAACTGACCAATATAAGGTCAACCTGACAACCACGCGCTCTTGTCGCATCCTTGTCGGTACGCTAAACTTTCGCGGCGAGACTGACCGTCACATCTTAAACTGCGCAGTTGGATACAGGGCTCGGAGCCCATGCACCGAGCTCTGCTTAGCACAGGCTCCGATTCCTAACATCACAACATCAAATCACACCGATGAACTTTTTTTGAATAAATAAAAAACTAAACCTGCGGAATTTCTCATGCGCATGTTTGCGAACACAGCTGGTGCGTCTCACGACCTCACGCTGGGCGCGGCATAAAAGCGCGGTCGGCGCCCGATCATCACCAGACAAGTTCGCCGACTCCGCTCAGAACACCATGAAGCTGCTGCTGCTCGCCGCCTGCCTTCTGGGCGCCGCGCTGGCCGACGGCACCACTAAGCCCCCAAAGGCGATGTGCCGCTGCGCGCTGGGTGAGGCCCACCACGACCACGTCAGGGAGCTGTTCGAAATGAAGGGCGACTGGGACATGGGCTGCGACGGCCAGGCGGAGCACCTCTGCATGGAGGAGTGCCACGTGCGCAAGGACCAGCTGGAGGAGCTGGGCGGCTGGAGAGCACCTGCCAGCAAGAACATGACCATCGGCGACGTCACCTGCGAGAAGCTCGGCAGGGACGAGGAGCACGGCCTGAGGGCGTCTGTTCTGTACTCCATCTGCGGCCACCCGCTTCACGAGGGCGGCGACGGCCTCCGGGAGCCGCTCTGCTGCAAGGACGGCGTGGAGACCAGGTGCCACCACTGAGGAATCGGTCGGCGTCGGCCCGCTATGAGAGCTTCCGTATCGTGCCGTCGACGGTGCACAGTTTTGGACCGCACTCGGCTAACTGTTGACTGATTCCGGGGCGTTGTCATTTTTCCGTCCCTTTTTTAATATATGTGCCTGTGCGGAAAAATTCCTCTTACGTAATGATGACGTTTTTGATTACGCTTTCAATAACTTACCCACGTGTATGTCTCTCGGGCCTAATAAACGACCAGAACGAGAAGATCTACCAACAGACGTTATTAAAATCACCCGTGACAAAGACTGAGCAAATTAATGACAACAATGCAAGCGATTACGAAGGCGACATACTGAGCATTTGGAACCGAACGTTAGTTGTTTGCAGGACTGTTTTGTGCAGATTGCAGTAACGATGAAGAGCCCATGTCGAGCGATGTGACTTGCCGTTAACCAAACATCAACGGACGACGCAGTGTAGACACTCCAGTTATTCAGCATAAATCATATATCGGTGCGTTGATTCAGCTAGACAGTTTAGCTGCATTACACCAAGTATTGTCCCACAAACATTGGCATCTGACGTTCGCTTGAACAGAACGTTTTCTTTTATTTTTTTGTATTTTTTATTTCTTTATTTTGATTCTGATTTTTGACCTGTCCGTCCCAGCCAGCTTGGCTCAAAACAAACCACTGGTAAGAATCAAACGAAAAAACAGTGCTTTTTGTGTAGATCCCTTTCCCATCACGAGCTGCCAAAGCCATTAGCTCGGCTGCCGCTGCTGGGAGGAAGGCGAGAGCTCGCCGAGTACCGGATGGCGTGACGGATGACACCCGCCACCGCTGTGTGAGCCACAGGAACTACAGCGCAGCAAGCCGCCGGAGCGAGGGATTACCTCATCCGACGCCTGGGGGCACCTCAGAGCTACTACGCCATAGAGGGCCTCTCAGTGTCTGAATAGAACATGGCCGGGCAGGGCTGGAAGTCATCCTGTCATGTCCAGCCTAAGCAAGTTTAGGAAACGCCCATTTTTTATTCACCTTTATTTTCATATTGCACAGTTTGATTGTAAATGATGCATGGCTCACTAGTGTTTGAAAATTAAACCGTTTCTGTTTATTTCATGTAACTATCCCGAAAGTTTGAAGTGTTTTTTATTCAACTTTACTTTTATATTGGACAGTTTGGCTGTGAATTACGTATGAATTGCGAGTGATTGAAGATTAAACCGCTTCTCTATATTTCACACGATTGTCCCCAACGTCTGAAGTGTTTATCATCTGAAGTGTATCGAAAATGATGCATAAAAGCAGACCATCATACCCTATCCAAATGGGCTTCAGTCCAGAGATATTTTCACCGAGACACCGAACCACGTGGAGGTAAGGGGTATTTTACGGGCCTTCAAGACACCATGACATTACCTCCCCGTGGCCTGGATGAGCGTCTCTGTGCGGAGTCAAAGCGCGGGGTCTTCGCGGGTATCGAAACCCAGTGCCCGTTAGACATCGGACGCGAGTCGAGCATGCAGCAGCAGTGCTTCAAGAACACGGAAACACTACAAACGGCTCCGTGTCGTCCCGCAGAGTAAATCAGTCCTCGACCTTCTGAAGTCAGAAAGAGGCATAAGCCATCACGGCAAGGCCGTCGCCTGCCGTGTCGTTGACGTTCCGAGATCTCGCCCGCTTGATGCCAAGCAGCAGTGACGAGACGCTGCCACGTTTCCTTTTCCGCTATACCGCCGGAGATGTCGATGGCACCGGGGACGCCTGAGCGGCCGTGTCGCAGCGTCGGCCGTCTTCACATTGGGTAAACACTTGATGCCTCTCTTCGGGTTAACTCGCAGTGGCCTTCCCCTAGCGTGCGACCCCGAGAGCTTTGCATCAGCGACTGCGACATCAGCGACTGCACCGACCTCGGGGTCGCCTCCGCTCTCGACAGGCCGTGACACCCGACAGATCACAACAGTCGCCTGATCACAGCGAGCTCAGAGATCGAGCTGAATCAAAAATGCGCTGCAATATCAGGCCGTGGCGAAACCTCCACAGTTTCCCAGAAAAAGTACTTCGACCTATGGGACCATTCTTAGAGCGATGATAAAATCAGAGGTACTACATTCTAAATGCCAGATAATATAACTTTAATGTGTAGAAAGGAATGGGGCCCCATTTATAGAAATGGCGGCATTCATCTACATAAATCATTTGTGCTCACCTAGAAATAACTAGCGTTATTGCCGGCGCTTCTTGGTTGGCTGCCATCTATCATTGGTCTGATATCGGCCGGTGAGCTCTGAGCTCTCGTCTGGGACGGCGCTGCCTGCGCGGCTGGAGCTGGCCGGAGCTGGAGCTGCGCTGGCCGCCGCTGCCGGCGCCCTCTGGAGACCGTGCCCGGAGACCATGTCTGGGACCGGCCCCGTGACGCTCTGTCCCACTTTGCCCCACCTCGTCCCTCTCTCTCCCGCCCCGTCTCGCTCTTCCCCACTCTGCCCCGCCCCATCTCGCTCTCTCTCTCATTAAGTCCCGCTCTGTCCCACTCTGTCCCGCCCCGTCTCGCTCCGTCCACTCTGTCCCGCCCGTCTCGCTCTCTCCCTCCACGTCTCGCTCTGTCCCACTCTGTCCCGCCCCGTCCCGCTCCGTCCCACTGTGTCCCGCCCCGTCTCGCTCTCTCCCTCCACGTCCCGTTCTGTCCCACTCTGTCCCGCCCTGTCACGTTCTAACCCGTCCCGTTCCGGAAGTGCCTCCCGTGAGCTGAGTGTCTCCCGACGTTCGATGTGATGTCTCTTAGGTATGTGCGTGTTCGTTGGGCCATCATATGTGCTGCGCGTGTCGCCATGTATTTCTCTTCCGGCGCTGGCACGTCACCAGCACGCGCCCGCTCGGCGTGCGGTCACGATAATACAGACACCGGCCCGTCGGACTGAAGCTTTCCAGACGGACCATAGAGAGACACATCGCCGTGTCCTCTCCCCGCCCCTCCCCCCAGTGGCCGGCGCATCCGTGGCTCGTTCCAGCGTCAGGCGGCGCGGCAGGGCGTTTCTCGCTGCGCCGTTGATCATTCTTTGATACATTTTTCAGGCCTCCATCGGCGGAACAAATTGGTCTCGTTTGTCGCCGTCCGGGACGCGGCCCCGGTGATCGGATAGTTGTGCGGCGCGTCCTGCTACGTCCTGCGTCGGCGGCCGCTCCGGCCGGCGGGCGGGGCGGCGCCGCCGAACCGCCGGCCGAGCGTCGCGGATAAAATCGACGGGCTGTTGCCGATCGTCGCCGCCGACGCGAACTAAGTGGCGTCGTTTGCGCAGAGGCGGTTCCTCCTATCTGGCCTCCGGGGGGCGATCCAATTATTCTGCCGTGTACCGCTGTCCGGCGCCGGAAATACTGCTAAGCGCGCCCGGCGCGTGCAAGGCCGGTTCAGCTTCCAGGCTCAAGGGTCGCGAGCGGCGGCAGTTCGTCTGTCCCCCGCCCCCGCTGGCCGCCGGCGGGCGCGGCACGACGTCGAGCGGCGCCGCCCGCTGCGAGTAATGCGGCCTGCCTCACCTGGCCGGCCTCCTCGCCGCGGTGGCGAAAGCGGTGTCGTCAAATATGCACGAGCCTTCAGGGGCGGCGGTGGGTCGGCCACGCGCCGGGCTCGTATACAACGGGCCGCGTGCCGACACTGTCTTATCTGGCGCCAGATCGAGGCCTCGTGCGCCGCCGCTTCATATGGGGCGGAACACGGAACGGGGGTGCTTGCTCGGCGCTGGGCCGCCGTGTGCTGAGATCCGTCAGGGTGGTTCCAGAAGCGCAACTAAGGAGGGGGCCGGAAGCCCCCCGGCCTGCATTTTTGGCGAAAATCATTGCACATCGTCTTCCCTGTCAAAAAATCTCCACGGGCGGTTTTCGTATGGTTTCAGTTTACACTGTGCTCAGGCTCCACCCCCCCTCCCCCTGAAGGAAATCCTGGCTGCGTCCCTGGGCGGTTTTAGTCCCCGCTGTCATGTGCACGAGGTCGGATGATCCCCGTCCCCCAACCAATGCCAGAGACACGAGGTCAGGAGGTCCCAGTCCCATAAACACAGGCAGAAGCAGGGGGTCAATTGGTCAAAGTTCCCTAACCGCGGTCAGAGTTTCTCCGGCAAATATGCGTAGGAGGCGCGCACGACACAGCGAAAACAGCTGAACTAGCAGCGTTGCTATCGGTTTCGCGAAAATTGAGACAGGAAGAGAAGTTGTGCATTAAAGCAAATGTTTCAGAAGTTATTTCTAGATGAGGTTTGGCAAAGATATGCTTCGTCCGACGTTTCAGTCGCTTTTCGATTTTGAGGACATTCCACCACGTGGTTTCAAAAATGCGAAATACAAATAACGGAATTTTCTGGTGAATCTTTTCCAGTGCTGTCCTAGAAACCAACCGAACCAAGCAGAAACTTGTTTTCCCGGACATCTCTCGAAGTTCGACAGGGAAAGGAAGAACGAAAACAAACTGGCATCCGATACCAAGAGATGCAATAAAGAGAGAAACAGAGCATCATATGATAGATACACACTCCACATTATTCTGTCTCGGTTTTCTCGAAATCTCAGAACGATTTATGACCAAACGTTGCCCAATATTTGCAATTGTCACGCCACGTTATGCTGAAGACCAGACTTTCGATTATTACGTTACAGACATTACATTCCCTGTAGGCTCCTGTAAAAACCATGTTCTCCGGCACAAGCAGTCGATTCTGCGCTTTGTCAAGCCCGCTCCCGGGGCGATACGGCTGTGACTCGCTGCGCTGTCACCGTGGAGGCCGGGCTTCATCGGAGCCCTCTCAGCTTTTCGGAGATGCCAGAAAAGGCGAGACGCAAGGGGCACGGAACGTGGGCTACCTTCTAATGTATTGTTTTTAGACCTCGTTTTACACTTCTTTCACCTTTAACTCGGCTCTCCGCAGGTCACTGACGTAGAAGAGGACAACGAGGGCCACGGTCTTAAAACATGAAATGGCATAACATGTTCAGAAATGTATCGATGGCCATGTCACTTATCACATCGATATAGTTTGATAGATGCAACAATCTCACCATCTTAATTTATTGGAAATGTCAAAGTCATTAACGTTGGATCGGGTCATCTTTCCGCCTTTTTGCGTTCATAGTCGACTATGTGTCTAGTTGGGGGCTTTTAAAGTTTGGACGTGCGCTCAGGTGCTTCTTATGTCCTGTGACCAAGTGGCTTTGCCCGACCACATGCGACCAGAGGTCTGGTCACATTTTACACAGACTGTTCAAGCTGCGACCAAAGAAAAATGATGCGTTTACGGCCCAGGAACATTATCTGTAATAATACGTTGCACGTAAAAATGATATGCTTTTCATATTCTCCATACGCTATCCTCAGTTCGTCACGCCTTTCTATTCAATTTGAACTAATTTATTTGCTCTTATCTCTGGTCCCCAAGCAAGAGTATTTCCCATCGCTGAAATGACCTACCACCAAATGTCAAGGTTTTATGCTGCGCCTGTGCTCGCGCCCGCGGTGCTGAATGGAACGCCTTTCGGCTTTACGCGTTGATCACTCAGTTCGCTCTCACTCATCAGTACTGTGTTCTCGGCAATGCAGAGCACAGCACGAAGCTGATGTTGACACCGTGGCGTGTTTGCGCAGGCTGCTACCATTGAGGCGCCGCCGCCCGCGGGCTGCGCGACTGACCAGACGGCGTGCCGCAATGTGCATTGCGTACCGCTCGGATTGCGCTGATGACCGGCCAGTTTTCCTGCATTCCTCGCAGCCTGAATGGTCTGAGCAGGCGAATCGGTCTCGGAGAAATCGCGAAGGAGAGACGGTTCCGGTGGTGGAGGTTGTCTCGGCGCTCTCGATGCTAGTTTTTTCTCGTCCCAGGTGGTAGGGTTATTTCGCGTCGCAACCTTTTACGCCGGCTGTTGCAGAGGCCGGCGAAAAGCCGCTATCACTCAGACTGGGACAGCAGACATTGCGGTGGCCAGGCATGCATGATGACATTTACATTACGCCACCCCCGGGGAACGCCCTCTCACAGCGGCCCAGAAAATTCTGCCGTCAGCAGCAAAAACACAGCGCGCATCATCCCCGGAACAAGCCGAAGGCCGACGTGACCAAACCGTCCATTAAAGCTTAATGGTTTTGTTTACCAGCAGCGTCGGCCGGATCCACCGGCTATCACCTCAGTAAGCAGGAAAACTTCCTCCGGGGGATGCCGCCAGGCTCGTTAGATGCCACCAGGCATTTCGGGAGGAGCCTCTTGGCCGGCGAGTCATAATGCGTGCGGAGCTCGTTATTGGGGATGACAGGATGAGATGGGGCACGCCGTCAACGACAATAATAGGGACTTGGAAACGCTCTTTTGTGATGACTCTTGACACCACAACCGCGGGGGAGGGGATTCAGAAAATGTTGAAAAGGCATTTACATCGCTGTTTGTCGCCTTTTTCGCTCCGCGTTAATTCCGCCATAATGCGAAACTAATGTAAGCAAAACAGGATGTCGTGGGACTGTTAAGGATGTTACATTTCTCAAGGATGAGGAGGGTGGATGTCAAGAATGACTGAGACTAGCAATACACATACCCATTTATGCATGCAAGCACTGATGTTCCGTTTGACGCTATAGATTCTTCGAAAAATACCAGAGAACTAGGTGGCAAATGGCGAAGGGCGGCTCCATGACCGTTTCTATGTCTCACAGCGTTCCCGAAGGGTTGCCTATTAATATATAATATATATATATAATATAATATATATTATATATTATATATAATATATAATATAATAATATATATAATATATAAGCCTATTGGGCTTATCTTCAACATCTTCAGGAACGATGTCGCCCCTACCCTCACCCACACACTCAGACGTCTCGTTCCTTACGACTGCTCAGCTCATGGCTGCGGAACATCCTGACTAAAGGTCCCGCTGAAGTCCCTTGAGGCTTAAAGCAATCATGTTTCACGTCCATGAGCTCCCTACAGATGAATCTCACCAAAAAAACTTTCTCGTTATCGACACACCCCAGGTCCTGAATAAGGTCCCACTCTCCTATCTTAACACCGTCGAACACACACTGCCTGCACTGCGCCGTCCGTGGAAGTACTATGTGAGTCGCGTGTGGCCGGACCACATTTTGGAAGTAGCGCATGGCCAAAATGGCAATGATAATACAGACTTGTCACCAGACACCAGCTAACACCTGAGACCCGTAAACCCTCTTCCAAGCCTGCGTTTCCCCACATGCTCTGGTGTCCCTCATATCTCTGCTGCCTGGGGGACGGGACCGGCATATGTCACATGGGAATAGGCCGTAAAGGGCGGTGAACTTCGTTGCCTGGACTGTCTCGAGGACGCGCGGCCATGATTATAATCTCGCCAGTTCTAGAGACTCTGGGTTCGAACAGTGCCCGTGACCAGACAACAACATCGCGACAACGTCGCCGTGCACAGAAGTGTGAACGCCCCGCGTGCAACCCAGGCGGTCCGGACATTGATCCCTCTTCACTGAGGCACTCTTCACTCCGCGCACCGCTGCGTCCCAGAGCTCCACCCGCCCGAGTCTGGCGGGCGCACTACAGAGGTGAGGTCTGGTCTTCGCATAGAAATAACCGTTCTACAAGCAGATTTTAGTGAGCGGAGAGTCGGTCCCATTGCTGACCCAGCCCGTGTTGCCTTTTATCCTTGGGATCGTCATCTTGGCGAAGTATTAGAACGACATTGCAACGATTTTCGCGACGACGGAGAACGCCCAAAACTGCTAAATGGAAACTATTTTTAAGACAAAGTGTCGGGTGCAGGCACGTAGCCAGGATTTTCCTCAGGGGAAGCCAAATGTCGAATTCTGTCATATACCATGGCAATTCTGTCATATACCATTACCATTTTAAACGAAAAAACTAGAATTTTGCGTAAATAAATCGCTATATGTTTAGTCTAGATCGCTTGGCTCAGGGGGAGTCATGACCCCCATGCCTCCCCCCCCCCCAGCTACGTCCCTGGTCGAGTTAGGTCCAAATTCCGTGCCGGGTCAGGATCTGACCTTGGTCTCAGGCCATATCCTGACCTGAGATCCACTACTAGATCCTCCACTACGTACGGCGCCGTTTCAAGGCCATGATCCTAGCTTTCACGAATCGTCGCGACCCGTTGGTAATTATGAAAGCCAGGATGTCATTAACGCATGGGTTTCGATTTGGTAGGGGTTACGGCTTAACATGCGTCTAAAGTATTCCCGTACCTTTCAGCCTTGGTTGCTTCTGAGAATCTTGACGACCTACTGATCTGAAAACACTTATCCCAAATACAATGTGCGCATCTTTTCTTCTTTCTTGGTACGGATCATTGCCTGACCTGATCTGACCAGCCGGAAGGCCAAAAGAAACTAAGATTTCCACTATGACACCGCTATGGTGGAGAACGGAAAAGGTAACTACAGTGTAGGAGATCTTCGTCTGTGGTCAGGGTGAAACGATGACCTCTGTTGGGTCAAAAGCTTTGCATGAATGATTTTCGACACTGGTGTGGAAATAGGTATGTCGTGACTACCAGGGGCACAGCCAGCATTTTCTTAAGGGGGGGGGGCGGAACTCAGCGTGAACTCAAATCATGCGAAAACCGCCTGCCGGGAAGACGATGTACAATGGCTTCCACAAAAAAATGCGGGCCTAAGGGAGGTCCGGGCCCCCCTTGGCTGCGCCTGTGGTGACTACTCTCAAGAGCTGGAAACAGAGCATCAAATGATACCGGAGATTTAAACCTGAGGTCAAGGCTAGACTGCAGCCCGTATCGGAAAGGCACTCCGCCCAACGCTTGGTCTTAACAAGCGCCCGACTGACAGTCGGTGCCAACCACGCTCGACTGGGAGACGGTTGCTCCCCCTCTAATTCACTAACGGCTGGTCGCACGATAAAAATAAGCACACAGTTGGAAAGCTCATGACAAGCAGAGCTCGAAGCTGGTCTCATTTTTAGTTTTGGATAACATGTAAGTCATTTGCGTTCTATATACGTTTCCTCACAGCCGATTGCATGAAACCGAGAAACGGCCTGGGTCTCGAAGGCTGTGATTACTGAAGTCTAGATAAAGGCACCGATGAACAGGTAAAAGTCAGGAGATGCCGAAACACGTCAAATTTCTCGGATTTGTCTAATAAATACACCGGAACGTTGAGTTAAAGATACCGCGATTTTTGCGCCGATTGCCGGCGGTCGTCATGACCGAACGCGATATGAAATTAACGAAAACTAATTTAGCGTTTCTTTATTTTCGCGACATAGGTCTTTCCATGTAATATTTCTTCATCTTAGTGGTTTTTGCAATGGTTTCTCCTGCCTAAATTCTGGAAAAATTCAGTAGCTATCATTTTTTTCGACATTGGCGGATTTTTATTCACGAGGGCATGTTTATTCCCAAAATATGCAGTTGTTTGAAACTTTTCAACTTCTTGGTATTACTCGCAGCTGCGCGAGCCAGTTCTGCCATTTTCTACCCGTTCTTAGTAATTCATCGCCGATTCTGACGGCGGGGCATTTTAGCTCTTAACAGTCATTCTTGATCTGACCTCAGGTCAATGGCTGGACGTCATTGATACTTTGTCCATTGACGTTAAATGGATAGCCGCATCATCCCACACTAAAAATGTTAAAAATCCGCCAAATTCAGAAAAAAACATGGTTTGAAAATGGACTTGATTTTGGGTCAATGACCTGGAAAACCCCGAAAAATCTGAGAAACAGATTTGTTGCATCCACCAGTCTCTAATCCCTCAAAGTTTTATTGTGATACCATCTCTTTCGAAAAAGTCATAAGGTGCTTAACTTTTTGGGTGTAGGTCCACTTGACCTGATGTAGGTCAGACACCTCTTGACGTGAGGTCAAAAATTTGACAAAAGATGTAAAAATGATGGAAAAAAGATGCACAGTTCCGTGGCGCTACATTTGTTCATTCTGTCGCAATCTTGGAAACCTCAAGGGGGGAGGGGGTGGGGCGGTCAACGGCCCGTCCTTAGTCGGGGGCGAGTTAAAAAGGGCTTTCATTTGAATGATGTTTAATGTCCTCACGCTCAGTAGTTTGGGCATTATCTGTCGTGGTGGATGTCACCGCGAGTGTCGTCACAAAGCTCGCCGCAGTTGTGGACGCTAACTTGGCGGAGGTGTGGCGATCTCACTTGCCCACCAGGTATGCATGTTTTCCGTTTTAATGGATTTCGGACGCCCGCCCATACCATATCTTGGCGACTCCAAATCGTGAATGTCTCCATAGGCTCCCAGGTGCAATTCACAAGTCTTCGTTGTGTTCAGTAAATACTGAAACTGCTGAAACACTAACGAAAATACGGAATATTGTGCCAACCATAGCTACCGTGGGGCCGTCGGAATAAATCGTGTGCTGCTTAACTAACAGCTACCACTGTCAATGTAGCACCATACTCATACAGGCCAACAGCCACCAAGATCTCCAGGAATGCCGTGCACCATCTTCCAACGGGCTCTCCGAGCATTCAGCCATACTCATACGGAATGTTATTTTTTTTCAAATCTGGTGGGGCCGTCACTCGGTTGATGGCGCCACTGTCTTACACCTGCCCTTTGGGCTGCCACACAGACTCGAGGGTCACCGGAGAACAACTAAATTTGTCCTAGACACTGCCATTCCACCCGGACGTTCCTTGGAAATCGAACAACCGTCTCAGGGGTAACTCAGAACTTCTCAGGTCAGGTGGGTTCGAGGAAATAAAGATGATGACACACCAGTGCCTCGAGCATGCGTCAGAACACCCTGCAATTTAATGCTTCCGTTCATATTAACGCTTTCGTTCGTTCACCGTTCATGCCTTCTGCAAGCTTCTCAACTTACAAGATCACGAAAGCAGAGTGGCCGCATCCAAGAAAAAGTGTGGCTTTTGCAATCACAGCCAGCCTGTCATTGCCGGCTGATGGATGGTGTTACTGAAGGCGGGCTGGCTCTGTGTCGGCATGTCAAGCGGCCGGAAATTAGACGGCCAAATGAGACGGGTCTCGGGGGATACTGGCGCCTGCGGAGGACAACCACTGAACCATAGAGCGTTTCGGCCCAACACGAAAGATGGCACGTAGCGACAAACGCAGAAATGCCGAGAAGAGGACGAATGCTGCGAGCTGACGGAAACCATGGTCAGTGAGAAATGTGGATAATGTTTTGTCAGAAAAAGACACGGTGCCAAGTCACTGTAGGAAAGGGAGCATTATGGACCATCTATACATCTAATATCCACGATGGTCCGCCAACGCATATGTACGTAAGGCCGAAGCAAAATAGGTACCGAAAAACACCTTGAAGCCGTCTCGGGTATCGACCAACACGGGCAATAACACACAGCGCCACGCATTTCCCTGCGTCCCTGACGTTGGCATAAGCCCCGTACTTTGACGACCACCTAGTCGGCAGTAACTCAGTAAAAGGACACCATCAATGTCGTGCACCACTGCATAAGTTCGTGAATGACGTCATCAGCTAAGTGCGCCTGTATTGTCGACAGTGCAAGTGCGTTAGCGGATTACATCGTAAAACATGAGCCCGTCGCACACAAGACTGCTTCGCTGCAATACATTGCCGATGCAAGGTGCACGACAAAGGGGGACAGGTCCATTCCTCTCCAAACACGCATTAGCAATGAAGCCTCGTTTCCCGCTCGGCGTCTCTCGTTTCTCTCCCAGGTCCGAGCGATGTCCGTGAACAATCGCTGGACCGACTCGGTTTCCAATTATCGGTGAAGATTCCCCAACGTGTTCCCGGCGCCGAAATGCACGGCCGATCGGTCGGGCCGGAATGGCGTAGCGCGGCGCACCGTGCGATGGACGACTGGGCAATCCCGTACGATTGCCCGAGTTTTCCAGAGTCGGAGCATCGGCGCCACCTTTATTACTTTGCATCGGCGGGCGGCCAATGGACCACCGCTTCACGGCGGCGCGGGGCCGGCCCGATATTGCGCCAGAGTCGGCCCGGCCGGTCGGCGGCGCCGCAGCGCGCGCGCGCCGGTCCGGCCCACTCTCAACTGACACAGCGTCCCACACAGCACAGCACAGCACGGCACGGCACGGCACGCCGGCGGCCGCGCCCGGCCCGGCGCCCCCCCCCCCCCCCCCGACCCGTCACGTGATGGGAGCTCGGCGCGGCCGGGACCTTCTTCACTCGCGACAGGCGTCCACGGGGCGGGGAGCGGCGGCCCACATCGAGACCAGGGACATGTACACGAATGCAAGGGGACGCCAGCTCACACATGACGTCACGCCCGCACGCCCCGCAGGCACCGCCGTCGGCCCACCTCAAACCGCTTCCGTCCACGTCGAACAGCGTACAATCGCGTCAGCAAAGTGGCACAGTGAACCGCCGACCATGAGATGGCGTGTTTCGCGGCTATTTACACATTAGCATGAGGCGGGTAAATATGTCAGGACCGGCGCCCGGTGGCGCGCTCTCACACACGGCTACACTGAGAAGCGACTCTAAACCAACTACACGGTGAGAATAAAACGGCTGACGGCCGGCGGCCGCGTTTGTACAGGCCGGGCGACTCAGTTGCGGCGCCGGCGGGGGTCCACGTGGCCCGGTGGCGGCCCCCGCGGGCCCGGCGGGAACGGCGGCGGGCCGCGGGGCCCGGGCCCGCCGCGGAGACCGGGCGGGCCGGCCGGGAAGCCGGGCCCGCGCGGCCGGGGCGGGTACGGCCCGAGCGGCGGCCGCTCCCAGCGCGCCCGCGGCGGCCCGTCGAAGCCCGGAAACGGGCCGGCGCCGGCGGCGCGCGGCGCGCCGAACGCGCCCGGCGGGCCGCGAGGCGTCGGCGGCGGCGGCGGCCGGAACGGCAGCCGCGACGGCGGCGGCACCAGCGGGTTGTAACGTCGAGAGCTGCGCCTGCGCCTTGGCGATCAGGTCCGAGTCGGTCAGCGACGCCAGGTTGCCCTTGAGCCGGGCGCTGCGCGGGTCCGACGGCCGCGACGGCTCCGGCTCCGGCTCCGGCTTCGGCTCTGGCTCTGGCTCCGACTTCGGCTCCGGCTTCGGCTCCGGTTTCGCCTCGGGCAGACCCTCCTCCTCCGCGTCCACCTCCATGCCCGCCGCGGCGGCCTCGGCCGGCGGCGCGGCGGGCGGCCGCGGCCGCTCGGCCTCCGGCGTCGACGGCGAGCGCTCCTCGTCGTCGTCCTCCGGCGCGCCGTACGTGTCGATGATGGGGTCGCGCAGTCGGCTCAGCTCCTCGGTCCGGCTGCGCAGCGAGTCCATCACGTCGTCGGGAGGGTCGGCCGGGTCGTACGGCGCCTCGCCCTCGTCCAGCCGGTTGGCCATCGACTGCAGCTGGCTGCGCTGCTCGTCGATGCGCCGGTTGAGCTCGGCCAGCAGCCGGGCCGCGTCGTCGGCCGGCGCCGGCTCCAGCGGCGGCGTCGCCGCGCCAGGGTCGTACGGCTCGTCCTCCAGCGGCGGCGTGGCGGCGCCCGGGTCGTACGGCTCGTCGCCGGTCGGCGGCGCGCCCTCCTCCGGGTCGTACGGCTCGGGCGCGCCCGGCGCCGGCGGCCGCTCGGCGCGCAGGAACGCTGGCGCGCTGGCCACGCCGACCGGCGCCGCGCCGTCGCCGCCCAGGCCCGGGATCACGTCGCCGGGCGGCGCCGGCTCCGGCTCCGGCTCCGGCTCCAGCTCCTCCCAGTCCGGCTCCAGCTCCGAGTCGGCCGGCGGGGCCGGCTCCTGGGACTGCTGGTAGAAGTTGAAGGTGGGCGGTCGCAGCCGGTGGTCGTCGGCCGACGCCGATTCCTGCGGCGACACGGGCGCGCTCACGTCCCGCGCGTAGTGGCCCGGCTGGTAAGCGCTCAGCTCCGGCTGGTAGCCGATCGTCACCGGCTGCGGCGGCCCGTCTGCGGACACGTGTCAGCTGGTCAGGGGCCTGCCGACGGCCGCCGCGGCGGCGGGGCCCCGGCCGAGGCCCGCCAGGCCACGGGCCGGTCTGTCCCGGCGGGCCGCGGCGCCCCGCTAATCCCGTCAGCGGGCCGGGCGTCCCCCGCCAATCCCGCCGGAGAGCCGACGCTCGGCGGCGGCGAGCGGCCGCCACGCGCCGCCGCCGGCCGACTTTTAATGGTGTCGGTAGTTAGCGCTTATTCCGGCGGCTTCCGTCCGGATCAAAAACCAGCCCAGCTTGGCCGCCTTCGATTTCCAGTAAGCCTGCCTGATTGGGGCTACGGCGTCACGTCCAGCGAGACCGTTCACCTTCAGACGTGGGCAGCCACACGTGACCTCAACCACCGCTGCGCCTGGGGAACCTGTTTCAGCACGGGCCATCCGGCAACGGGGCAATGCACCATCCTACCTCCCCACGTCCCTCCCCGTCCCTTCGCCTCCCTTCCAGAGGCTACCACGACGCGGTCGCCATCAAATCGGCCACCAAGGCGGCGTATTCCCATCCCCGCCAGCACCATCCAATCGCAATACTGGGTCCACCACGTCCGCCCAATACCCCGACGAAACATGCAAGGCTGCGATCCGCGGCCAGCGGCCACATCAGTATAACGCCCCGGTCGTGCGCACCACGCCCAGTACCCCCCCCCCCCTCCTGTGGCGTCACGTACGGTCCTCGACGACGACCGGCTCCGGGGAGGCGGCGCGGGCCTGCTTCTCGCCCCCGCGCTGGGACGACTCGTGCTTGCGCTTGCGGGACGAGGCGTACAGGATGAGCCCGAGCAGCATGTGCTGGCGCAGCTCGTCCAGACCTGGCGACGCAGCCCGGGCGGTTAGCTTCGGCGGGAGCAGACGGGCCGTGACGCGCCGCGCCGTCACGTCACGGCGGCTCGAACGCCCAAGGCGTCTCCCGCCGCGGCGCTCGGGAATTCATCACAAAATGAATTTGGACCGGCGAGATAATTTTCCTGACGCCGCGGACTGAGCTCCGTCGGCCATCGCCGCCCGTATTTCAGTCATGGCCCATGAAGCCGACGCCGGGCGAACTCCGGCCACATTCGGCCGACTTCGGCGCCCATCACGCGTCATCCGAACTTTGCCGTCGGCGCCGGGCCGCAGGGCGGCTGGCGGAATTTGACGGCCGCCGAGGCGCCGCGCTCACCTGGCCCGCAGAACGGCAGCAGCGCCGGCGGCACCGGGTCCGTGCTCGCCAGCGGCAGGATGTAGAAGTCCTTGATGCTCTTGGAGAAGCCGCCCACCACGCCTAACCGGTTCTTCTTGGAGAGGTACGTGTACAGCGAGGCGTAGTGCAACTTCTCCTCGTCGGTAGCCGGCTGCAGACGCACCACGACCACCTCCTGCGGGACGGTGCGAACCAGGGTTAGCAATTTGGTTTTTGTTCTTGGTGTCAACATAATTTTTGTTTTGGAGTGCAAAACTTTGCACATAGTAATATTGGTTTAAGTCGGCGTTCTTGGTGTCATTCAGTTATAACACCACACCTGCCTCTTACTGAATGGACACAGAGCATTTATTTGCAGTTAGAAATTTGTCAACATACTTGTAATGTAGCTTTTTGATTGAGGCACAAGATCGAACTTTTGGAGTATAAAATATTTGCGGAGCACATATTTCATGGTGTTCTTTAACACTAAAACCAGCATCTTTTCCAATCTTGGTGCGAACGTGTCAGGACGGTCGCCAGATCATTCCGACACGGAGCCGGAGGCGGAGAGTTGGACCAACGACACGATATCTGCCGCAGCATGACCATGTCCGCTCCCTTTCCCCTCACACGTGTCGTCACACACAACGACCAACTGCCCTTCTGCGAACCACGCAGGGGCCCTCCTCCTTCGAGCAACGCGCCAAGTGAGTGCCATCAAGCCGGAGCCACCCGCACGACGCCACTGCGGCCGACGCCGGGCAGTCGGCGGCCGTCCGGCAGGCCCCGTCAGGCCGGCCGCCGCCGCGTCCCCGGAGGGGGGCAGCCGGCCGGCTCCGGAGCGGCGGCACCCGGCCGGCGGCCGCCCGGACCGTCCCGGAGGACGTCCGCGCGGCGCCGCCCGCCGGCGACCGGGCTCGGCCGCCAGTCAGCCGTCCGACCGGCGGCGGCGGCGGCGCGGCCGGCCGCTGACGGACGGCCGCCGCTCCGAGCCGGCCGTCACGGCGCCGCTCAACGTCAATGGGCCGCGCCGTAACGGCTTCGGACGGCCGGCCGGCGGCCGACGGACCGCGGAACGCAGCCGACGGCGGGGCCGCCGATCGACGAGCCGACCGTCCGAGGCGGTCGCCGTCTCAGCCGGCCCGCGGCGGCACCGCGCGGCCCGCCGAGAGCGAACGGCGGACCGAGTCGGTTCCCGACCCGCAGGCGCTGCACGAAAATCGCAGGAGCGGGCACAATCCGACCATCGCAACAAAGCGACGGCCAGGGCTCGCTGCGCGGTCTCGACCGCGTACATCCTCCAGCACGATCAGCGTCCAGACTCCCGATACAATCACGATCAGCGTACCCGAGCGCAACTGCGTTCCGGCCCGGAGCCGGAGCCGGAGCCGGAGATCGAGATCAATGGAGGTCCGAGAACCGGTCCAACCCGCGATGCAATCACGACACGCGACGAACGGCGAGGAAGAGGACTGAAATCAACAGAGTTCTGTATGCTTACCGTACAACATACGTTCCTCTGTACCGCAACACATGCGTTTGGTTCATTTTCGGCTCGGCTGGAGACAGGAAACTTATCAGTCATCCTCGTCTTGATCAAAGGGGATTTCCAGGGAAGAATACCTTACCCGTCCAAGATCGAGATTAACAATACATCCTGTTTCTGTACAAGTAAAGCACAATCTTCTCGACACCACAGTGCAAACGACAACCGTCCGTACAGCGTTCAATCGCCCCACGACAACCTCAAAGCGAATGGTTTGGCATACCCGGACATTACATCACCATTAGTGCGACGACAAACACACATTTCCACGGAGGTAACTGACGCCAACACGCCACTACCCGTGACATAATTCCCATTGTATCAGCTGGCAAGGCCGCCAGCTGTCTCACGCCCTGACCTGTCAGCGGGTCGCATTAAGAGAGAAATTCCATCCTGAGCAGATGAGACACGACAGTCGCGTCCTCCAAGATTTCCGCCGAAAAAATCGGAGGAGAATTTACGAGCCCGCCGCATATTGCCCCTGAAGCGCCTCGCAAATAAACAAACCGACTGTCACCGGCGAGCTCCGCAGAGAAAGGAGACGGAACAAAACAACGTGTAAACAACGCGAACGCAATCGGCCGGCCGACCGCCGCCTGCTCCTCTGGTCGTCGCCCTGGCTGAAAATGCACGCCTGCGCCGGCCGGCCGGCCGCCGGCGGCGCGCACTCGCTCCTACCCTCCGGACATCTCGCCGCCCGAATTTCAGCGCCGCGCCGGCCGGCCGGCCGCCGGCGCCCGTTCGCGAGCGGGGGGAGGCCGCGCCGCGCCGCCGAGCGTGGCCGACAGCATTAGCCGGCGTGCGTGCCGAGCCGAGAACAATCAACAAGCGGGCGGCAAATCGCCGCCGCCGCCGAGCTTCGTTTGCCGCCGTCCGGACCAGCCGCCCGGCTGCGAGCATTACCGCGGCCGGCGGCGGCGGCGGCGGCGGCGGCCCGGCCCGCGGCGGCACACAATGCGCCGATCGCCGGCCGGCGGCGCCATTTGGCAATGGGCTGAGCGACAGGCCGACCGAGGTCCCGGCCCGTCCGTCTGCGGCCGCCATTCAGGCCGTAATGGACCCATAGAGGGCCCTCACGCCGCCCCCGGACCGCCGGACAATGTCGAACGGTTCTATTTTCGGCGCGGCGCCGACTTGTGGTAACGAGGCTGTCGCCGTCCGATGTCACCAGGCCATGATTCTGCGGCGGCGGCCGCCGCCGATCGGTCTGCGCCGAGGCGCCGCTTCTTTCCCGCGCCCGGCCCGGCCCGGCCCGGGCCCGCTGACGGATGGCTGGTGCGCCTGACGCGCGGCCGCCGCCGCCGGCGGGCCGGCCGGGGCGCGTGGGCGGTCAGCGCCCACGCCGACGGTCGGAGTGCAGGCGCCGAGTCGTCCGCCCCCACCGCGGCCGGCCGGCCGGAGCGCCGGCCAGCCGCCGCCGACGGCCGGGCCGCTCGGCGGCGGCGCGCGTTTACGACAAAACAAAAGGCCGTGTGAATACCGGCCACGGCAAGACGGGGCCGAAATCCCTGCCGCGCCACGCCGCACGAGAGGCCGCGGTCGCCAGCCCGGCACGGCCGGCCAACACGGCCACCGGGCCGCCGGCGCGGAGGCCATGGCCCGTCGCCGCGCCAGCCGTCAGCCGGCCGGACCGCCGCGGCGAGGTGTCCGGGCGCCGGCGAACCCGCCCACCCCGGCGGCGGCGGCCGTCCGGCGTCCGGACGGCGACCGACGGCCGCCTGTATTTCATCCGAAATTGCCGCCCGGATCACGGCGGAACTGATATTTTCACCGGCGCGGCCCGCTATTCAATTCCGATTTGCCGTTTATCATTTCATCCGTGCCATTTGGGCCGGACGGGGTAACGAGAGCGCCTCCGGGAAGCGTCGCGTCCGCAGCCGTCGGCGTGTTTACAAATGACTGTTTCGGGGGAAGAATTCGCGTCCGCTGAAAGATGCCGTGGGTGTCTCGATCTGAAGCGTCTGGATGTCAAATGGGAAAGTGCCGCGAACACGGCACCCTCTGACGCGCTGAAGCATTTACGGGGGAACAGGATATGCTGTTAAAGCATATCTGCTACCGAATCAAACCAGTGGCATTTCAAACATCAGTGTCTCCGACATTCCACCACTTGATCAATGATACATGGGCACTGCAGTTAAAATCGGAACGGAAACAGCGAGACTATGAATAGAAGATGAACGTGATGATAATGGGCCACTAGCACGATTCCTGGACAAGAATACCACAAAAGACTGTCATTAAGTCAAAACGACAGCATATTACGCCACTAAACGTCACATCACCAAAGTCGTGACTCACTACCGCTAGGACTTCAAAACTGTCCTTACGACTGTACGGAGACGCCATCAGGCTGTGACGCCGCACGAAGGATGTGACGTCACGACAGATGGTCGTGTCCTCCGGTGGCGGGGCGCCGGACTCTCGGGCGGCCGGCGGGCGGCCGACCGTCCATCGCACGGCCGTCCTCCGCCGGGACCGGCAACGGCGGCAGCCGCCGCCGCACCGGCCGCACTCCGGCCCCACTTTACGGCCGAATCAACTTCGATTCAGGCGTCGGAGGCGGCGTGACGGGCGGCGGCGGACGTCGTTTTCCCCAGGTCCGATCGCCGCCGGCCGACAGACGCCGGCCGGACGCGGCCCGACCTGCGGCCCGCCCGCCGGCAGCCTGCGGCGGTCACGGCCAGACCGGACACCGGCGCGGCCCGACTGGCTCGTCCAAGCCCGGAGCCGGCGGGGGCCTGACGCGCCGGCCCCAGCCTCGTGTCTCGTCGCCACACTGACGAGTGCTCCCATCCATTCCGGACAACTTTTACCCGTTGACGCGCGCGCTTAACAACTCTTAATTTGGCTGGAAACATAATTTAACTCCAGGAGAGGGATCGATTCTTCTCGAGTCATCAATCGGGCAAAGTTGAGCCATCAGCGGCAGAAAAACACGAGGGCCCTTTCCGCGGGGTTAAGCGGTCCGTTGGTGATTAATTCGCAGACCGTCTGCTCGTCCGCAGACGGCTCGTGCAGAACCACGCAGTTGGTCGCTGCGGCGGTGGTGGGTAATGTGTGAGCCAGGAGCAGTCGAGTTGTCAAGGACGTAGGAAATAAACAGTACCATTTCAAGCATGCAAATACCCCCCAAAAACAGCGGCAAAAAAGACCACGTGGACGTAGGACTGCCACTGCAGGCGCACTCGAATGATCCGTGCGATGCTGGCCTGTGAGAAGAAAGTAGCCACTCCTTCACCACAGAACAAGTCATCGTTAAGAAGGGAAACCACAAGACATCGTCAGTGAAACCAATCAGTCATCTTCCGCCTTCCAAAGGATTCCGGAGATCAGTGGAAGATCTACACGAGTAGTATATCTTACTTCTCTAGCCAACAGCCCAGTGCCGCGTCACACGGTACTAAATATCCTCCACGACCCCTGAAGAAAAAGTGCTTGCTAGAGCGTGAAAAAAGGTAAAGACAGACAGGCAGACTGGACCTGCACCTTCAAGAAAATCCTGATTACGACAGCAGTCTTAATGCGAAGCATGAACGCACCGCACGTCCACTTCGCACAGCGCCACAAAAACAAAGAAGCTTGAACGTTCACGATCCAAGCATCGGCGAAGCTGCTCTCTGGTGTACTTCCCTCGCGCTTTCATGATCCGCGTCATACACTCTGCGACCAACAGAGCTTGATTTATTGGCACCAGGAGGCCCCTTTTAAAAAGAGAAAGAATATCACGAGGTGAAGTAACCACAGCCCATACCGCCAAACATTTCTGACCATTCAACAATGAAGCGTTTCAAACCGGCGCCTCAGCCGTGACACGGGCGGAGTTGGGCGGACCGGCCCCGTTCTCAGTGATGGCACCTGGTCTGCTTGCCGTCCCTGCAGCAGAGCGGCTCCCGAAATCCCTCGCCGCCCTCGTGAAGCGTGTGGCCGCAGATGGAGAACAGAATGGACGCCTTCAGGCCGTGCTCCTCGTCCTTGCCGAATCTCTCGCAGGCGACGTCACCCACGGTCAGGGTCTGCCCGGCGGGAGCGTGCCAGCCGCCGACCTCCTCCAGCTGGTCCTTGCGCACGTGGCACTCCTCCACGCAGAGGTGCTCCGCCTGGCCGTCGCAGCCCTTGTCCCAGTCGCCCATCATCTCGAACAGCTCCAGCACGTGGTCGTGGTGCGCGAAGCCCAGCGCGCAGCGGCACACCGGCTTAGGGGGCTCGGTCTGGCCGTCGACCAGCACGGCGCCCAGCAGGCAGGCGGAGAGCAGCAGCAGCTTCATGGTGTTCTGAGCGGAGTCGGCGAACTTGTCTGACGGCCAGCTGGCGCCTATCGCGCTTTTATACCGCGCCCAGTGCTTGGCCATGGGGGTCGTGGCTGTGTTCGCAAGCACCGAGATGAGAAACTCTGCAGACCGGGCGACGAAGCGCACTTCAATTCTCCCATCAGCGTGAATTTGCACCCTACGGCCGGTTGCAAAGGTCTGTCGCTGAGAAATGCATTCGTCTATCAACTAGGACACACGATAGGAAGCACTTCCCACACGCTGCCCGTCAACAGCAACCATGCCACCTTTAGCCACGTAACTACTATGAAGTAACAGCAGCCTACCGTCCTATTTCCGCCATTTTTAGCTGGATATAACCAGCGTCTTATCACGTCCAACAGATCAACAAACAGGACCCTGTGAAGCCTTAAAAACGGCTCCACTGGAAGAGGTTTATCACCTGGCACAACTGCACTTTTGTATATCAGCAACTCTACAGCAGCGACGTAACGACAGAGCCATAACCCACCCTACAACAATGAACGTATCACTTCAAATGAACAAAAGAATCCGCCTAATCGTGCACAAACAGCAGCAAGACGACCCAAAGACGTCTCCCGTCTCTGGGTCATCCTGAGGACGTCGTCTTCCGTGACGTCGTCGACGGCGTCCTCGGGCGACTCCTTCCCCAACAACGGTTTCCCAGACAACCGCGACACCTCGCCGACGCAGCAGCCAACGCCAGACGCCGTTCGCACCCGACCGCCACCGGCGTGACGACCGCGGCCGGTCCACGGCGTACGACAACGGCCGCTGGCCGGTCACGTCCCGCCTCAAAGTCCGCCCCTCCCCGGCCAACAACACCCGAATTGGATCATCCCGTATTCATGGAACGCGGCGGCGTTTCTGAGGCCGGCGGAGCGGCGGCCCGGCGCACTCACCGCGCCGGCAACAGGAGCCGGCGCGGCGCGTCCGGAGCGCGTCTCACCTTGTTGGACTTGCGGACCTGGCGAATGTAGCTCCATATGGTGTCGGGCGCGATGCGACCGACCACCTCCACCCGGTCGGGGATGTCCGTGGCCAGGTGGGCCGAGTTGCCCGATACCTGCAAACGCGGCGGCCGTCAGCGCCGCCGTCGTCCGTCCGCCATCGCCAGCCGGACGGCGGCCGGTCACGGCCAGCGACACACGTTCATCCGCTGACGCAGACGCGGCCTGCGCGGCGCCCCGCGCACGACCCCTCCCCGCGTAGCGACCCTCGGGGGAGGGGGACGGAGCGGGGCCGGCCGCCGCCGCCCCGTTAAGTTCGGCGGTTTAGAGGTTCATTACCGCGCCGGCGGCCGGCCGGCTGGGCCGTCCCTTTCCATCAACATGTTTGCGCGGCCGGGGCCTCGTTGCCTGGGGACAGGCGGCCAGCGCCGCCTCCCTGTGCCCCTTTACGGCGACCGAACGACCTGCGGGCGGCCCGCCGCGGACCGTCCGGCGTTCCGCTACGTGTCCGCTCTGCCATCGAGGCTCTGTTCTAGCTCCGTTCTGACGCAGAGCTCGCCGCGCCGCCGCCGGTCCACGCCGGGCGTGACTTTCTGCCTCGCGCCTGCCGCCGGCGGCGCCGCTCGGCCGAGGAGCAGAATATTCTGCCGGCCGTCAGACTCTGGCGCCGGCGCGGCCTCCAATAACGGCCCGGCAGCCGAGAGGGACGGGCCGGCGAATTGCAGCGGACAGCCGCGCAAGAGCACAGACGCATCCGACAGCCGCGCAGGAGCCCGCAGCTAATGGACACTGTCCATGGGACGGCCGCGCGGGGGCCACGGGGAACAGGGGAGTGACGAGGGCTGTCCGGAGGTAACAAGCCGGCAGTCAAGACAGGTCAGAGATACGGGACAGCTGCGCGGGACCAGGAGGCGGCGGTCGTCCCCACAGCTCACAGTCGAACGGCGGAGAAGGCAGCCCAGACGCAACGAACGGCAGCCGCAGCAGTTCCCAGGCAGCGGACGGGCGCCCAGACGCCTGTTACCAACCGCGGACAGCAGTGGGGACAGGCGAGGACTGGCGGACGGCGGCAAGGCAGACCAGGCAGGGTTGGGAACAGCCGCGTGACCCGCTGAATTTAACGACCGCCGACGCCCCGTGCCGTGGCCGCTTTTAGGACTTCACAACGATGACGGACGACGACGTAAATCCAGCGAGACTGAGAAACGGAGACGTTGATCTTGCACGCACGCAACACACGTCGACGCCAGGCTCCCAGGGTAACGGAGGTCCCGGATATTCAGGGCACGACAGACGGTTCCGGGAATACCACGCGGGCGAGCGACAGTCGGGACTAGGTTCGTCCGGCCCCTGGGACCTGTCTGGGCTGGTCTGAGTCTGAGTCTGGGACCCGGGCCTGCGGCTCCAGCGGGACCGACTCCCAGCGGAGCCCGGCTCCCGTTCAATCGGCCGACCCCGCTCAGCGGCCGCTGTCCGATCGAGACGGTCTGCCGGCCGCGGCCGTCCGGCGGGACGGACCGCCGTCGGCCGTCTCCCGGGGTCCCGCGGCCGGCGGCCCGGCCGGCCGGCTGACCCAGAGGTCGACCGCGGACACGCCGCCGCCGGCACCGTCTGATTACCGCTATAAATCATCCAAACCGGGCTTCATATTCGTTACAACCGTCAGGGCGGAACTTTAAACCGCATTAAGGTGCCGTATCGGCGAAACGATGAAAGCGCCCAGAAAATGGGCGCATTCATATCAATGTGCTCAACTTCCAGGAACCGCAGGGAAGACACGAGTACGGCACAAGGGTTCGGCAATCGAAATGTGATTTACGATTTACATAATAGCTCATTCACTACTTGCGTCACTCTAGCACCGGCAAATCGTGGACCTTGCTATGAAAAAGTAATGAAATATCTGAATAAAAGTTTCCAATTATCGGAATGCAATGGTCAGCACCGAAGCCGTTCGTTAAATGCATGCCAATATTACCAGTCGCAGACCGGCAGGCTAACTGAAACTCAACGACTCTTGAAACGGAAGCGATACACGACACGAACAATGGGTTCACACTGACTGTACGCAAGACGCACAGTCAATAGATCATGACACAACGTCCGGGTACAATTCATTATTCCACAGCACAAAAAAGCAAAACCACTCGGACCGATATCATTTTTCTACTTCAGCCCAATAAATGCGCAAGTCGGGCTGATCGAAAAAAACACCTTACTGAGATCAAACTGGTCCAACAGTGCAACTGGGCAAGTTGCTCGCTTTCCGGCCAAAAAAGCTTTCCATCTCAACCAGCGGCTTTCCACCTTCAGTGCGTCTTCCACAGGGCCATGCAATCTTTCAGTGCTGAACGACAATGACTACATGTGCTCCGATCAAATTCATAAAAAATGCGTCCTCCACAACAAACTTAAGTAACCATACCGCAAATGCGTCAACTGTCGTCAACGTCAATTGCCAACTGTCAAAAGTCAATGACTAAACAAAACCGCATTCTATAAAGCGAATAACCGAGCCCGAAGCACCCCAAACCGCCCCAGCCACTACCTTCCCCTACCCCACAACGCCGAGCCGTCAGTCCCACCTCGAACGCCTGCGTGAAGAACTTGCAGATGTCGGGCATCGAGATGAAGCCCCGCCACACGGAGCGCGGTTTAGCGCGCGCCGGCGACGTCTCGAACTCCTCCGTCTGGCAGTCCGGCGGCGTCCTGCCGACCGCCGCCGTCACGTTACCGCCCGGCCGTCACCGCCACCGTCACACGGGCGGTGACCGCGCCACGGTCGCGTTCCAGATCAGGGGAGACCGACATATCAGTGGCAAGAATGCTGTTAATTAGAAAGACTTGAGCAAGAACTCCCAAGCATCAAGCGATGGGCAAAAAGGCTGCCATAAGTGACAGCGTGTGTTCACAGTAACCTGAAAATATCAGCGGAACAAACGACACATCACATGGAATGATCACGTCAATTTCAAGCCAGACTGCAGCTGGCCCTGCCGCCTCCAAAGCTGTCCGCCCGACTAGTTCGCTCACTTGATGTTGACGGTGGAGGACGGCTCCTTGTCCCGGTCGGACATGGCCCCCTCATCCTCGTGCGGCCGCTCGGCGTCGGCCGCCGCCGCCTCCTGCTCCTCCTCCGGCGCGGCGCCGGGCGGACTCGGCGGCTCCGGCTCGCCGCTCCTGCGACGCTTCCGGCGCTCCTGGTCCCGCGCGTCCCGGCTCGAATGCCGCTTCCGGTGCCGGTCCTTGCTCCGGTCGCCGTGGTCCTTGCTCCGGTCCGAGTGGTCTTTGGTCCGCTCGGCGTGGTCCTTGCTGCGCTCGGCGTGGTCTTTGGTCTGCTCGCCGTGGTCCTTGCTGCGGTCGCCGTGGTTCTCTTTGTCACGCGCCCTCTCCCGCTCGCGGTCCTTCTCCTTGGCCTCGTCCCGCTCCTTGTCGCGCTTCCTGTCCTTGTCCCGGCCTTTGTCGCGCTCCTTCTCGCGCTTCTTTTCGCGATCTTTGTCGGCGTCGCGCTCCCTGTCCTTGTCTCGCTCCTTGTCTTTGTCTCGCTCTTTGTCCTTGTCTCGCTCCCTGTCCTTGTCTCGCTCCTTGTCCTTGTCTCGCTCCCTGTCGCCGTCGCGGTGCCTGTGCCGGCTGCCCCGCTCCCTGTGTTTCTCCCGGCCGCTCTTGCTGCTGCTGCCGCCGCTGCCGCTGTGGTGCCGGTGCCGTCCGGAAGACGAGTGTTTCCGTTCGCCGCTGCCGCTCCGGTGGCGGTGGGACTTGGAGGACTTCTTGTCGTCGGACGTTTTCTCGCTGGACTTGGAGTCGGACTTGTTCTGTGGAAGACATGTGAGGTCAAGTAGTTGCGCCAGACCTTTAAGTGGGACGGGTGGATTCTATACGGATATTTATTCCGAAACAATACAAAATTCACCTGGGAATCACGCCACGACCAAAACTACATTACATCACTGTTGGTGTAACCATCATCTGTCACCATTTACCACCAAAAGTTCTTATTACTTAAATCCTTGATGTTAGAACTCCCAAGCAGAACTGACGTTGCAACTCCCAAGCAGAACTGTTCATTGCATTAGTAAAATGTCAAAGTTGCATGACAGAGGAGAGAAGCCTGCAAAAACACATACGTCAGGTTTGACTCGACCAAACATTGTTTAAGTAAAGTTAGGCAGTTGCGCTAAAGCCGCTAAGGACAAAGGCAACCGAAAGCGGGGTTGTACAAAGCTCAGCTAGTTCGGTAAGATCAGGTCAAGTCTGAATATGCCACCTTCCGACAGCTCAGACGCAATTCATTTTGTCCATGCGTATAAGCCACCCGACAGGCACGTAACCAGAAACTGGCCAAGGGGGACCCTCAGAAGGGGAGCCTCTCACCCCCTCAGCCGGAGGGGGGCCTCCACCAAGAAGTGTTGAGGTGCCAGGGACCTCTTACAGCAGAAGGAAGCCTCCTACACCTTCAAGGCGGCCTCTTGTATCATCAATGGGCTCCCTATACTCCAAGGGGTCTCCTATAGGCTTCCTATAGCAACATGGAGGGCCCGCTTTGACCTCAAGGATTGTTTTTGAGAATCCTGTAAGCTCTCAAAGGGAACAAAAGGGGCCCTACTGTTTCTGCGGGGTGCCACCGCCCCCTTCGCCCCTTTCCCTTGGCTAAGTCCCTGTCACCAGAGACAAACCCTAAGGAGATAAGGTCAGGTCAGGTACTCGCCAGCTCAGTTCGTCGAGCAGACAGTTTGCTGATGCAGATGAGACACCTGAGGCCAGATCAGGCCAGATACTCACCAGCTCGGGCCAGGGGGTCGACAGTTTGCCGGTACAGGTCACACAACCGAGGTCTGGGGAGGACGGGTCAGATACTCACCAGCTCGGGCCGCGGGGCCGGCAGTTTGCCGGTACAGATCAGACAGCCGAGGTCGTACACGTGCTGGCCGTGCCGGCCGGTGGAGTCGGCCAGCATGCCGGGCGTCACGGGCTCCTCGTCCACGGGCGGCGGCAGCAGCTGCTCGGCGGCCGTCTTGTTTTTGTCCTCTGCCGGAAACAGGCCGCGTCAGCGAGCGCGCACAAACCCGCCGCCCGCGTGCATACGGACGGAACCATCGCGCCCTATTTGCGGAAAGTTTGGCCGGCGCGGCGGCGGCGGCGGCGGCGGGCTGAGAGGCGGCCAAGTTGCCCGCGTGTTTCCGCCACTCGGCCGCCGGCGCGGTTTGCCGCGCCGCGGACCAGCAGCCGTGAATAGCCCGCAATCAGCGCGCGTCGCAACTTGCCGATGAGTTTGAGGCTGTCGTCGTTCTCGATGACTTGCTCCCCTTTGTGCGTCTTCATCACAAACTTGTTTCCGAGCGTCAGCATGTCGAGCTCGTGTTTTTCGATGGCCTCCAGCTCCTGCGGGACACGCGGCGACCGAAGGTGAAGCCCCCAGGCGGACTAGGTCGCGACAAATAGAACCACACATGTTACCAAATGGCCTGGGGTGGGAAATGACTGACATTTTTCAAACATCACATAATTCAGTCTGTGTCATTAGCATCGACTATGGAAAGCCAAATCAGGAAAACAGTGACTTTCTACCAAACACAAAAACTTCCCACGACATGCAGCCCTTAGACTTACATCACGAAAGTTTAACCATATTACCCACTATCCCTGACCATATTACCCCAATCAATCGCATCAAATTCTGCTACAAACGCTGAATTTAGCAACTGTTCTAAAGAAACTCCTTATCCCTGGCCATAAAACAATGAAAGAAATGCGATAAATTCCACTTGCAGTGCCAAACTTGACTGGCGATTCCAGCAAACTTTCACTTTAACGGATAACTAAGGCAACCCAGATACCAAAGTCAAATCACAAACTCGTGACAAGAACATTTAGAATCACCGCACCTACATAACGAGCGTGTCTAACAGCGCCCGGACCACACGTCTCCCTCTCCCAGGGCGCTAACCTTCTTCTCCTCGCGCTCCCTCCACTCGGCCAGCTCCTTGCTGGCCAGCTCCTCCGGTGACATGGTCACCAGCCGGGCGGGGTCAATCTCGCGTAACAGCACCTGGTGGCGCACACAGGTCAGCAGCCCGCCGGCGACCGTGCGGCGACGGTGGATCAGCCTGGGGCGACGCTGGAGGGTCCAGCAAAGCGGCGACATCTTGAGGCAACACCCTATTAGCGAGCCAATTCAGACGTTACGATTACACCTCGAGATTAAGCCAAACTGAGAGAGGTTTTGGGATTTCTGCTGAAAGCCTTGCAAACTCAGTGCAGAGGTAAACATTTGGGATTGGGCAGATTAATGCGTTTCAGCAGCTAGTTAATTACGCAATGCACTTTAAAACCCACTAAGCAGGAAAGTTGTCGGCAGAGGTCAACAAGTAAGTTCTCCAAACACAGCTTCGAGCACCGCCTCCCTGGTGGAATCTGACCTTGCGTCATGTCCAGCACATCACACGATGTGCTGAACAATGGAATGGAATGGAGACAATGGAAGTCACAATCGGTTCTGCTACTAGAAATCACACACCTCTAGCTGCAGAGTATATTTTCACCGACGTTAACTGCCAATACTGCGAGAAACACGGAGACCCCAGACTTCCACAGCGAACTGTGCGTTCTGAAAACGCGAAATAAACGAAGTAATACCTTTCTGAAGAGTCCCTGATTCTTCTGATCCTTGAGATTAAATATCAGACTTCTGTACTTCGCTTTGTACTTGAAGTTAACATCTTTATGCTGCATAAAAAGCTCGTCCTCGATCTCGTTCACGAGTTTTTCTATTTCACTCATATCCTTCGCGACGTTCTTGTCATCCTTGCACCTGCAGAATGCAATGAAGCCCGTAATCCGAAATGTCACGCAGCTGTCTTCACAAATCAATTCCAAAAAAGTACACCAGCTTTGACAAGCGTAAACCTGATGGCGACTTTCCGCGCTTAAAGGCTTACTTGCAGTTTGCTTAGTTCGTTTTAGGAATGACAAAGAAATGCGGCACGAAACTTGCTGGGGTGGGCTCTTTAGCACGAAAAGGATTTATGCACATTAAGGACTCAGAAGTTTCAGTGCGTGGCTATCGCCACAGAGTATTTGAAACCGGGCGCCGGGCACAAATGGGCCATTAATGACTCCTGGCGACAACCTAGCACCAGAACCGTGAGTCGTACGTGGGACCAGCTTCGCTCTTTAACATATGCGTCTGTTGGCGCATGGACTAATGCGACATACCTCTGTATCACGACTTAAACCGAAAACTCATTTAAATTACTTTAAACAATATCAATGTCAACAGCATTACCATACGCAAAAAATGCCGAAATAGTTCAACTTGAAAAAGCAAACGCTTTTTGAAACTTGAAAAAAAAACCGAGATCATTCCGTTTCATACAAGATCTAACGATCCCATTTATTAAGCAAGGACTAGCGTGGGCACTGGCCGAAACCCGCCAGGGCGCCACAGCCGACCAACGCGTTACCTGCTATGCAGCACATCGCAGAGCGTCTTCTTCACGTTCGACCTCAACTTGTCGACATCGACGATCCGCTTCTCCTTGGGCTCAGGCTCCTCCTTGGGCCTCCTCTTGCGGACGACGTGCTCCTCCGGCTTGGCGCGCGGCGCCGCGTCGCTAGCCCTCCGCTGCGCCGGCGAGTCGACCGACGCCTTCCGGTGCGAGTCGCCCAGACGGCCGCCGGTGCGCCGGCGAGTCACCCGTTGACTTCCGATACGCCGGCGAGTCGCCCGTCGACTTCCGGTGCGCCGGCGAGTCGCCCGTCGACTTCCGGTGCGCCGGCGAGTCGACCGACGGCTTCCGGTGCGCCGGCGAGTCGACCGACGGCTTCCGATGCGCCGGCGAGTCGACCGACGGCTTTCGGTGCGCCGGCGGGTCGACGGACGGCTTCCGGTGTCCGGCGGCGTCGGCGGCCGACTTGTGACGGGCCGGGGAGCCGGCGGAGGGCCGGCGGTTACGATCTGCCGGCTCTGGCCGCTCCCCCGGCGCCGCCGAGCCGAGCACCACCCGGCCCTGCGACGGCCGGATCACGCGGATCTGGCCGGCCGGCGACTTCGGGTCCGTCTTCTTCCTGGCGGCGGCCAGACACCGAGCGGCGTTAGAGGCGGACAACAGGAGACCAGGAACAGCGTCAGAGGCGGACAACAGGAGACGACGGACGGCGTCAGAAACGGACAACAGGAGACGGCGGACGGCGTCAGAGGCAGACATCATGACACAACGGACGGCGTCAGAGGCGGACACCATAACACAACGGACGGCGTCAGAGGCGGACACCGTAACACAACGGACGGCGTCAGACCACGTACCGGCAGGCGGGCACGTGACGTGTGACGACGTCAGACGCAGACAGCGCAAACATCGCACTGCACCGAGAACACGAGTCAGAGCCCGACACGACGAGAAGAAAAACGGGTGAACTCCCTTTGAGAGCGGAACAGCATACACTGGAACGGTCAAAACGCCGTTTGACAGAGATCCGGAGAAGAGGCCGAGCCACGAAAACCATAAATCAAGGAGAAAATCGGGCCGAAACACGCCACACCAAAACAAACAAAATGTAGGACACTCCTCTGGATGGTACCTAGACAAAAAACTGGACGGATAGCGGAGGGAAATATGGCCCAGATGGATGACATGGAACACTCCATGAAGACTGCTCACCCGTAGAACTTGTTGGTCGGCAGCGTTTTGAGGACTTCAAACGTGGGATGAGCCTTCAACCAGGTCTTGAGGTTTGCGACCGTGGGCGCGCTGGGGCCTGCGAAGACCGTCCGATATTGGTGAACCCATCCCGCCAAGACAGCAGTTATATAACGGCACAGAGCATTCTTTTCCCGTTATCCTACCACCCTTGCTAAGACGTCCAAAAAAAACTAGGTCCGAAGCAAAATAATCAGCAATCTGGAACTGATTGAGAGCATCAAGCTGACAAAGCTCAAAATCGAGGAAATGTCGCACATCTTAACACCATAATATAATGTATACACGCAAGAAAATTTGCCGTAATGCCTCTTCCAGTCTCCTCTTCCATGGCTCCGTGGCAGAGCTGGGTCAATCACAACTCGGTGTCGCCACAACATGTAGATGAAGCTGCAATATATCTAACGGACCCGTCTGCGTGTCGGCCAGTTCTTCACGCAACCCGACTACCGGCGGCCCGGCGCCAGCCCACGAGACACCGCACTCCGCACCACCGTCCTGCCGGGCCGCGACCCGTGCCGCCGCCACGGTCCCCGGTCCGCAGCGGCGCCTCACCTGTCAGCAGCCGGCCGGACTTGCGCTCGTACACGATCACGCGCGCCTCCGGCGACAGACCGGGCTTGTCGGCCGGCCGGGCGGCGGCGGCGGCGGCGGCGGCAGTGGCGGCAGCGGTGGTGGCGGCGGTGGCGGCCGAGGCGGTGGCGGGGGCCGCGACGGAGACGGTGGCCGGACCGGCCGTGGTCGCCGGCGGCGGCGCCGTCTTTTTGGTGCTGCCGGCGTCCAGTTGGCTCTGGAAGTCCTGCAGACGGCGGCTCGGCGTCAGAACAGCAGCCCGGCCGACTGGTGTCACAGTTGGCGACAAACCATTTATCTCACCAACACAGCTGCTCATCCACAGGTCTGAGGCCCCTTCTCAAGACACAGCAACGGCAAAGAAAGACATACATGGCAAGACGAGACCACAAATACGACCCAGACTAGAAAGGAAAAGGCAAAGTATTCGATCGTCTCCACGACCCAAGACAACGTCGTCAAAACTACACTTTCCACCAGGCCCGCTCCTTCAACGCAGCCTTCCCAACCACGCCTGACTCCTTCGGACACCAACCTTGACGACCTTGGCCGGCTTGACCACCCTGGGCTGCAGGTGCTGCGGCTGCTGCGCCGGCTGCTGCGGCGACGGCTGCGGCGGCGCCGTCGCTGACGCCGGCTGTTGCCGCTGCTTCTGCCGCGCCTTCAGCTGCGCCAGCGAGTCCTGAGCGTGCTTCTGGATGCACTGTTCGCTGCAGTACACCGAGCCGGGCCGCGGCGCGCTGTCGCAGCCGGCCACGATGCAGGAGGACGGCGGCGGCGGCCGGGCCGGCTGGCGCTGCGGCGCGGCCGGCTTGCGCTGCGCCGCGGCGGCCGGCGGGCCGGCGCGCGCCGCCTGCCGCGCCGCTGCCGCCGCCTCGCGCTCGGCCGCCTCCCGCTGCCGCTGCTTGCGCCGGCACACCGGACAGACCCAGTCCTGGCCGCGCTCCTCCATCTGGGCGCCTGCCGGGGAACGGCCGGTGAGTCCTCCGGCGGGTGAACTCGGCCGATTGTGACGGCTGAACACGGCGGCCGCCCTGGCCGGCGGCGGCCATCTGTGTCGTGACGGATGTGGGTAACCGTGTGGGTGTAACCAGCCAGGTCCGGCTGGTCTACGCCACGTTGGTTTGGCGGGAGTCACTGCGCCTGAGCTTTTGGCCACTATGCTGGTTCTGTGCGATTTGCATATCACTGCATTCGGTCATGTGACAATGCATATTCACACCTTGGGTCCTAATAAGCAGATGAAATGTTAAATTTCGTGGAAAATCGGCAACAATGCCAGACAGTACACCGGACGGCCTTGGAAGTTCCGCAAATGTTACGAAACGGACCGGCAGCTAGGTAGGCAAAGCATGGAAGACCTGATACACCTATCGTTCGGTAAAGGAAACAACATGGCAGGGAAGTCTCTCCAGGTCCGCTGCACGTGACCGTACGTCGCTCCACCCACTCACCCATGGCCCTGGTGACGCCGACGCAATTGCCGTGAAACCAGCCTTCGCACTTGTCGCAGCAGATCATGAACCTGCGGCAGAAACAGTGTCGAGTCGCCACCTCTACGGACGGCGGGCAGTTGGCGCAATGTTCCCACGGGGGTGCGACGTCGCGCGGAAGGTCACAGCCCCTCCACAGAACAACTTTGCAGGAAACCCAACCAGTCTCCAGCACCGAAGCCGGCCTTGTCATCGTTCCCGACTGTCTACGCTTATCGTCCCCGCCTCCCGCTTCCACTGCGGCAGCGCCGGAGGGCCCGTCTCGGCCGCCGCCGCCGACCCAGTCGCCCCGGGAGCCGTGACCGCCAGGGTCGCCACCGCGCACCTGTTGTTGTGCGGCTGGCGGCAGATGCACCACAGCTTCTCCGGGTCGTCCTCCGACTGCCAGCCGTCGCTGTCGTCCTCCTCGTCCTCCTCCTCCTCCTCGTCCGGCTCCTCGTCGTCGGCGGCCTCCTGCTCCTCGTCCTCCCACTGTTTCCGCTGGCGGTCCTCCTCCGGACGCGGCTGTGAGGATGGTGGCGGCCCGTCCACGCCCTGACCGACACGGCGACGGCACGGTGAGCACCCCAACGGCGTCAGCCGCCGGACACCGACAGCCGTCAGACGACGGCAAATGAGACAACTGTCTTGCTGGATATCTCCCTGTACCTCTCCATTACCTCTCATCGACACCTCCCACAGCCCAATGACTCGTGGAGACTAAAGACTAGCGGACTTTCGGCACTATTTATGTAACACCATCGCCCCTGTAATATTACCGTTACGTCTGCCTAAAAGCAAACCCTTTGAGGAGTGGGCCGGAAGCTGTTTTTGCCAGCATCAAAACTTCAACAGTCTCCACCGTTATGTTACACTGACGCCGCCATGACGAAGCCGTCCACCTGACCCCCTTGTTAACGCAGACACTACGCTCACCTTGACCAGCACCTTGACGCCACCCTTGCGCTTGGCGAGGCTGGCGGTGGCGGCCGCCGGCGGCTGGTCCTGCAGCTTAAGCGGCACCTTGCGGTCCCGCCGCGGGCGCCCCCGCGTGCCGCCCGTGTCCGAGGCTGGAGCACAGACCATCAGGGGACCGTCATAATGCGGCGAACGGCCCGGTGCCCATTCGATCAAGCCGACACCAGCGTACGACGAGAAGCGAAAAGGAGGCTCCACAGAAGATCGATAAGGTTCTGCAGGCAGAGCTACGGATAACGCAAGCCGCAGCACCGTGTACGCTACACTTCACAGCATCCAAAATGCATCTAGAACGGACCACATTTCAACGAGTCAGGATAAGCTGATGTCATACCTCGTCCAGCACTGGGCTCAGAGGCGCGTCGGCCTGCCGAGGCCATGACACATCCCATTGCATCCCTCTTTTCAAGTCTATGCCACTTATCCACCTCTTCTCGCTTATATATGTCGCTTATCTCCATCGTCTATGAATGTCACTGCCGGAGCCCCAGAACATTACAGCCAGGTCCGACATCTGTGAGCCCCGCAGAACGAGTACTACGTGCCATCCCCAGCTTGGCCAGGTGCCTCCGCGGCCCAGCCGGCCGGCTGCCGGCGCCCAGGTCGGCGCCCGGACCCACCGGCCCGCGGCTCCGGCGCCACGTAGCGATGCTCCACCAGCGCCGCCAGCGTCTCGTCGTCGCTGTCCGCCGGCGCCGGCTCCGGCACGAAGCTGCGCATCGGCGGCCGGCCGGGGCCGCGCGACGCCCGGCCGCGCGGCGCCGCGGCCGCGTCCCTCGGCGACGATGAGAGGCCCGGGTTCGGCAGCGCGCCGCCGCGCGCGCCCCGGCCGCGGCCACGCCCCCGGCCCCGGCCCCGACCGCGGCCTGAAACCGGGCACGGTCAGACGGTCAGTGGCCTCGTCAGGGCGGGCGTGTCGCCGCGAACGCCTGCCTCCGGCCGAAGAACGGACCCGTTCCGACAGCCACAGACCAGAAAACACCATCACAGACACGCCCACACCGAACACGGGATCTCGAACATCGGCCAGCACGCCGTCTGCCGCCAGGACCAGACACGTCCCGCACCACCAGCGCGTCCCTCCCCGGCCGGCGGCCGCTCGTCTACCTCTGGCGGGCGGGGTCGGCTGGGGCTCGGCCGGGCTGGCGGCGCGGTCCGGCGGCGTCTGCTGGGCCTGCCGCTCCCGGCTGATGTTCTCCGAGCGGATCTGTTCGGCCTGCTCGCGCAGCGTCTGGTCGGCGCGGCGTTGCGAGCGGCGCGTGCCCTGTCGGCCGCGGCACGTGCAGTCAACGACTCATCACCACCGAACGGAGGGGCGGGGAAGAAGAGAAGATGAAACAAGAGGGAAGTGGGAAGTACAAACAGAGGGAGAGAACAGAGCAAATGAATATTCCCTCTTTCCTTGCTCTGTTCTCTCCCTCTTATATTTGAGAAATTTTTGAATTTTTAATATTTGAGAAAAAGGACAGGAAATGGAGAGGAAGAAGAAGAGCGGGGAAAGAGACTGGGATCGCAGTGACAGAGGCAGAACGACTTAAAATCCCTCATGCAGTGCACAAAGAGCTAAGCTGCATTGTTCAGACACCTATAAAGACAATCTGACTGGTGTCGACGATGCTGACATGACTCGTCCGAAGGTGCGTTGTGAAGTACACGAGGTCAGCATACATGTGGCCGATCAAGACATCGCGAGACGGAAACCGGTGGGTTAAAAAGTAAGGGTCTGCGCAACGAACCTCACTTCTGTCACATGGCAACCACAGAACAATACAAAACAAAAAAGCTGCTGAACTTGATTCAAACCTTTCGTACAATCCAAAAACCATCCATCAGTCTCATAACGACGACTGTTTAAGCAAACACCGTGTGACCAATACGGCAAGTGATAAACAAACCGCTCACTCACCGGAGCGCGTTTCTTCGGCCTTCCCCGACCCCGCGAGCCTCTGACCCGATCTCCGCCTGCGGGCGAAACGGAGGCGGGCGATCTCAGACGGTGGGACGTGAGCCAAACGCTGCCAAGTAGGTGCAAAATACCGTGACGTTTAGAGTGGGTTCCGTATTCCGGCACCACAACCCCACAAAGTTGGTTACCACAGCAGGATTTAGTGCTGGTACCATGACCCACTGCCGACACGCACCATGAGGGAACCAGCTGTTGCCCAAAGTGTATGGGGAGGGACGTTCCTAATTATCGCGAGTTCCTCAGAGGGTGAAGCGGCACAATAGCAGACAATCAATGAGGGGCAGCAGGCCTTTCAAAACCTTTTTCATTCAGGACACGTATGCCGTAAACGGGCCCAGATACGGATGATGTGAATGCTGTCAGACTCTGGCGGCAGCTTGTCGAGCTGCGGCTGCAGCCTCGGCTGAGGGACTCACTGTCGTCGGGGACGGGGTGCCGCTCGATCCCGATCAGCTCCTCCTCGAAGTCGCCGCCCGTGATGTTGACCGACATGTCGGACAGCGACTGCAGGCCGTCGCCGAAGATCTCGCGCGCCTCATCCGAGCTCAAGGCCGACTCCAGCCGGTCCAGTGCCTCCGAGTCCAGGACTGGAGAGTGGGAAAACACAGGCACGGGTCAGCCGAGGACCGCTCCGGCGCCTCGGGGTCCCCGACCGAACCAACACGGACACCAGGCTCAGATATATACTTCAACGGAAGAAAACGACACGCAAAACATCCTACGCAACCATAACAAAAACGACTTAAGAGCTATTATCAACAGAGGCAAAGACACGCAAAGGCACTTGCGTAGCCAGAAAAAAAGGACTTAAGCATCCACAAGACATCTACGTCGCCAGCCAAACGACTTAAAAGCTAATTACCAAACACAAAGACAGAAAGAAAACGGACGGCATGCGAGGAACATACGGCAAGCACAGCTCGACTCCGGCTAAACGTCACGCTGTCCCGACGCGTCCCCTCGGCCGCCCCGGCCGGCGTCCGTCCGGCGCCGCCCGGGGCGGCGTCCGGCCGCCACTCACTGAGGTCGCCGTCCGGCGGCGGCAGGGGGTCGGCCGCCTCCGGCGCCGGCGCCGCCGGCTGCAGCGAGTCCTGGTTGATGCTGACGATGTTCACGGCGCCCGGGTTGTTCGCTGGAGGAAGGGAGACGGGGGGTTAGACAGGGGGCAGGCGGGACGGCCAGGGAGCCGTCCTCGGAAGCTCTCCCGCCCGGACGACCCATGCGGCCGCTCGGGCAGGACGTCATGGAGGATGTGACTCAGTGTCGGTGGTACGCTACGTCCCCGGGTAGCGCACGAACGGTCAGCCAGCACCCAGTCGCGTGCTGGACGGGAGACAGACCAGCCGGTTCATCACGCTGAACGAGATGAGTTCGAAGCTCGGATCTCGGATATCGCATTATGAGATGTGCGCGGAGCCAGTCAGCCGGCTATCAGGGGCCGTTCAAAGCGAGAATTCCGCAGAGGTCACGCAATCGTACATAAGCAGGATGCAGAACGTGGGTCAGGGCCATCAAATTCGACAGACAGACAAAATGTGCCACCGGATGGCCGTCCGGACACAAAAGAGACGGAAAGAAGGCCGAAAAAACACGATATTCAGACCAAAAGCCAAATGCAGAGTTTCACTTTACAAATTAATAACGTTAATGTTCGCGGAGTGCCGGAACACCAAAAAAAAAGGCACACCGCATACTACCTCAAAGCCGACAATGGTCTACGATTTTCTGAGCAGGTCAAGTCGACTGGGGAAGGAGGCGGCCTCCGATTGGCCGGCTGGCGTGAGGACCTGGTCCGGACGGGACCGCCCGCTCCCGTCGGACCGAGCCCCGGCAGGTGCCGCCGGCGCCACTCACTGAGGAGGTGCTGCATGGTGGCGGCGTCGATCTCCTGCGTCTGGCCCGTCGCGTCGTCCATGACGATGATGATGGCGTTCTGGGCCGACGTCGCGGCGACGTCGTCCTCGCCGACGATCGTCGTGTTCGACATGGCGGGGCGGGCGGCCCTGGCGGCGCAGACGCACGTCCGTCAGACATGGCGGGCGGGCTCACGGACGGCGGCGACGTGTCAGGGCACAGACGACAGACAGCGACGAGCCAGCGCCGAAACACGGCTCGAGGCGAGGGGACGCGGATTCTCTGGCGCTCCTGTCCATGCCACGCCCACGCGATGCTCAACACTGCAATAACAAGGCGCGAATCCCATGGCTGGCGCAGCCCATGCGCTTACTTGAACATGCCGTATGAACAATTTCACGTGAGGTTCGATGGTCTTTGGACGTGGTCACTGTACTGCTGGCGACAGGTGGTAGAACTACAGCCACTTCGGGTCTCCTTTCTTCCCCTTCCCCTTTTGCTGACCAGCATTATCACGATGTGACAGACACCGTGTCGAATAGACCACCGTGCTCCTTCAATGCCAAAAACCATTGTTGAGATGCGTACAGACTGCGAGCGTAGGAAACCGTCGCAAGGTCCAAATTCATCTCTCGTCGTACCAGAATATTCGCCGGAGTCCCGACAGCGGGATGTTAAATCATGTTCAGTTGAACTCGTGTCACTGGGATTTGCGGAGGTCTACCGTCAGCGTCATCCAGCGCCAATCTCGACTTAAAAAGCTGTCTAACATACTGTGTCCGTCAACACAGACTTAACCTCCGATGACCCACCGCACGCACCATGCGGCAGCACTAGAGCATCAAAAACCGGTGCCGTACGTGCAAACACGCAGCAGGATACGAAAAACAGACTGGTTTGCTGGCGAGACCACAGGAAACGCCTGAACCAACAGAATACAAAAAGCTCCAAATCACTTTCTGAATATTTTGACCGCGTTCACCTTTCGTCACCGAACGTTGTTGTGAAATGATACAGGCCTAGGTGACGAGATGGTTTTGGTTCTGCTTGGTACGCAAATAAACGTTATCACATCACTCGAATTCCCACGACTGAACTACTTCAGTTTACAGCGAAAATAATGAACGTTACAACTATTGTTATAGACAACAATCCATCCAAAATGAGGCTTGCCTCCACCACGAACACCCAAATACGTCCAAAAACTACTGCATTGCCTGTACATATTTTCATCTTCCACCGCAAAGGGATAAGCGTTGCTAAAATGCAGGCCAACCTGCGATGTTGCACTATCACTGATACCGCACGCGTTTGAAAACGCCTCCTGGTCCGGTCAGCTTTTCTTAGTGCACTATCAGGGCCGAACGGCCACTGCATCCGTTCCCAACGACTGGTAATCGACTCAACCTTCAGATGGCCACCATCCAGGACCAGTAAAACAGGAGCTCCGATGTTGCAATCTTGGGAAGCGTAATTAACGCGGCTTACCTTACAACTTATAACCAGCTGACATGGTCAAAAGAGACCGCTGATGACGTCGAACCATCCACACAGAGAAACAAAGCAAACTACTCAAAACAGCGCTTTATTACCACTAGTTATGTCATACATCTTTACATCATATCTTTTGGTGGTAGCAAACGACATGGAACGATTTCATCACATACCGAGCCACCTACAGAGGGCAGCATACGAAACTTACCCATTGTGTTCTGGAACCTATGAAGTATTTTCAGCATACGCAGCACCATCGTTCAAGTGAACTCGGTGTGAGTTCTACAAATACCAGCACCATTACACAATACAGACCGTCTGCGCTCAGCAACGGCAATTATCTCGTTGGGGATAAGTGAAGACATGACGTGATGTGACATGCCGGACGGGTTAACCAATTCTACAGATGGAAATTAAAAAGAAAAAAATGTCAAAGTAAGAAATACGTTGCAAGTATCATGCATATTTGCATCCCTCCTATTTTTCATGTGTAAAAATGAGGGTTTCTTCGAATCAGCTATCAACATTCCACGCTTCGGTGTACGGGTACGCAAGAGAAAACGACACGGTTATACCACAACCCAGGGGGAAATAGCTGAGGCAACGATCAAAGCAAAATCACATGGAGTAACACTTGTTGTCTGGAAGGATACATTCGCAAAAACGGCTTTACAAACCAATAACATTTCCGGCCGCTGCACCAGGAAGGCAGCACAAAATCGGTTACGTAAAAGGACGCACTCTCCCATTCAAAAAGCCCAATGAACTACGGGAAACAAATGGTGGGGACTGCAGTCGCAAGAACCGTTACATGAACCGTAACCATGCCATTGTAGACCACAGAGACTTTAGAACACATGTCCTGGATTCCAACGCAAAATCAACACCGAACGACGTCTGAAAGCACCGAAACATTCAGACGGCCAATCCACTGGCGTCTGGCCATACCATGTCCCTCACACATCACCAACATCATCATAACACCGAGCAATGACTGAACGTCGTCCAGTACTACCGTGGAATCGTTGGCCAGGCTCAGAAATGGTCGTTAAAAAAAAAAAACACCAAGCCTGTGCAGCCGGGGCATGCAGCAAACCGCTGCCGACCAGACGCTGCACGGAACACAACCGTATTCAGACGAGCCTTCTGTCGTAACTTCGCCAGCATGTACTCGCAATGACTTAACCGACACGTTTTTCTTTCCTTTCTCCCTACGTGACGCCGAGCTCGCCTGTCACATATCCGCGTACGAACATGCACAATATCGCTGTGATATCCAGCACCCCTTTAACACGTACGCAGCCTCCGTCACCAAGACTAGACGGGTTGCGTTGGCCTATCAAACGAAAGCATCGTTTACTACGCCGCTTACTACGCCGACCGGGGAGGCACAATCTGTTGGCGCTTCGGCATTCCTCTGGCTGGCTCACCGTCCCTCCTGTTCTTCAGCACCCAGTGTCCTTCGTCGACCCCGACGTCTCGGCAGGCGTCCCGGTGGGTTTGGCACACTATCGGCGCGGCCTGTGCCACTAGCAGCGCCATCACTAGCAGCGCCTCAGGAGACACGCGCAGCTCACCCGTTTGCAGAGCACGGCTCATGATGCCCGGGTAATCTCCAGTTATCGGACCTGCCCTCGTCGCCAGTGCCAACAGAAGACACAACGCGGACAACTCAAGGTTACCGAACGATAACAAGAGCCAACCGAAAGTTGCGCCATTTAATATGATATAAAAAAACGAATTATATAGCAAAAAAGGGCTTGAATGCAGGTGCTGCGTGAACCTCAAACTGACCCCGGTATTTCGCCGACCCACCAGTTACTTAAATGAGATATTCTGCCCATCTTCAACACTGGCGGTGATGGCTGGCAAGACTGAAGATTACCTACCATTGCCTGAACTTCAGTATAATCTGTCAAATACAGCTGCAGGCGACATGAGGAAAACTGGTAAGTATGAAGACGATTTCTATGAGTTCAACTTCAGACATTATGTTCTAATTCTGATGGCCAATTCGATCAGCACTCCGACCCATCGACTGTTTGATAGGCGAACAGCATTATACAACAAAGCCAATTGTTGTGCTGCATGACCTGACAAACTTGTTGTGTTGTAAGACAAACAGAGACAAAGACCATGAATCTATTGGAAGTCAGGTCTCATTACATCGGTATGATGATGACCAGAATCTGCGTCAGATAGAGCTCATTCCGTGGTATCCATAAAACTCCTCGAAATACGCAGAAAGAAAGAACAAGAGAAAAATGCTTCATCCAAAACCTTGGTAAGATGCCCACAATCATAATAGTTGCTTGCATAAATCACATCGGTACAAAATGATGGCTACAGTCAAGTGAACAATGCTGTGGTTAAGTTAAGTTAAGTTAAGCATGAAAATTGAGAGGATTGGGGTTTAACAAATCATCTGACACAAAATTGTTTCTTGACAGTGGTATTAACACACACTCCGAAAAAAAAAAAAACAATTTCAGTCCTCTTGTGATAAATGAGCATGAAAAACAATGGGTTCTTGTGTCATTCTAATATCAAGCCACAATTTGTTCATAAAATGTCCCCAAAAGTGCAGTAATTAATGTACAACATCTCATGGAAGAATGGGATTCCTCTATGTGTTATAGGGAACTGTTGCCCCACATGACTGAAATGATCAGTGAAGGCATGAGCTTTCAGAACTTTGGGGCAAAGCAACTGCTTAACTGCTTCTTCCTTTACAGCACCACATTGCTGGTGGTATATTTCCCAAATAGCTCAGTGCAGGTTCGATTCAAATGAAGATACTTCTGTAGCTAATCTTCTGTTGTGTAGCAAGTTTTAGTAAAGGTCCACACACCCATCATTCAGAAAGTTGGTCTAGCTCTCACATTGTTGTGGGTTTATTTGACTTGATGTATCAGCCTGTTATACCTGGGCACCTGAATCATTTCTGAGGAAATATCACAGATCAAAGTTCCATTCAGACAGCATGTCAAAAGGCCGGCATAGTGCCACAACACATATTTTTTAGCAATTCGATCCAAATGCTTTGCTACAGCATTTTGGAATCGGAGTCTATGCTAAGCAATGCTTCGGCCAGCATGCATCGTCAGGAGTGATGCGGAGCATGAGCTTTTGATTGCAACTTATTTGTATATCAACACAGCATCTCCTGGTATAATGGACATCATTTATTAAATGAATATATACATTGTCTAAAACAGGAGCATTTAAAAGCACTAAGCAGTGCTTCTTCTGCGAGACTCTGATCCCTTCATCCGATAGCACAATTCCAGGATTAACAGTGCAATTCTGAGGTGAAAGTTTAACATGTTGGCCTCAATTATGCAGAACAGTGAGCACCCAGGTGACTCAAGCCCATCTTGCTTGAGTTGGGCATTATCACAGCCACTGTGCCAATTCAGCCACCCCCAAAATATTTGATTGGTAACCAATCTTGTTTACAAAGTGCCCTGGAAGCAGTCTTACTTGTTCAAGTTCTTGGCAGGATGTGATAAATATTGTCCAGATGTCAAACTTCTAAAGGTAACTAATCCCTACACAAACCTATGGAAATGCAACCATTTATGTACATCAAAACTGCTCATACAACATTCTGTGCAGTTATGACAGGATGCATGAAGGTGAAACATGATGTACTCTATATGTCTTACTTTTCCTGCATCAGAATGTTTGCAAATCAGCAACATCTTTCACATTAGGTAAGGCAGAGCACATCTGGTCAGTGACCACAGAGCAAATATTGGCCTCAGACCAAGGCAGGAAAATATGTCACTTTTTGGTGTTGATGAACACCATGAAATGTGCCCCAAAAAGGCTTTTATACTCCAAAACCTTGATCTTGTGCATCCATCAAAAAGTTACATTATAAACATGTTCAAACATCCCTGACCCTGCAAGCAATGAACTCTGTCATCATTCAGTTCCATACAGGTGTGTCATAAATGACTGACACCAAGAGCACTACCTCATACCAATATTACTTTGCAAAATGTTGGACTCCAAAATGAAAATTATCCTCCAACACCAAGAATAAAAGCTAAGTTTTCAACCATGCCTTAGACTGTCCCAAAGAAAAACTGAAACACAAATCAGTGGAAAACCAACAACCACTGCCAATCAAATATCCATGATAGCATGTTCAAAATTCCCCACCCAGCACTGAACAAACAAATATGTGATAGCTGACAATGCTAAATGTTCCACTGATTTGATCATCAGCCACACCTAAACTACTCAATGCTTTCATTTCTCCAGCATTAAAAAAACTGTCACAAACATTCAGGTGCATTGCATCACTACAATGCCAGTTGCTCATTGGAGTAATGCACCATTACAATGCACATGATTCAAGATCACTGCATGTCTGAATCAAATAGTAATCACAGTGCATTCCTAGTTATCATGCTTCACAGTGCTTCTTCTATATGTATGTCTTCCCTTTCTATGACAATTATGATAGTGAAATGAGAGCAAGCTTCATGACTGATCATTGGTCAATGTTGGTTGCAGTGGTGAATGGTAAAATCAATGTTGATTGCAATACCATTGCATTGAGTATGCAGCATTTCAAAAGGAAACCTATGGCTTATTCAGGAATATGTGAAAAATGAAAAAAGAATAATTGGTGCAGGAAACAAGGTAAGAATATGTTACATCACATTAGGGCAGATAGTGTTACATCAGTATACATCAAGTAAGATTACACTAGATCTAGTTCAGCTTGATCGTATTTGTTTGTGACAGCTCAGCATTTGCAAAGATGCAGTGAAGTTTCCTAGCACAAAACACACCCTGGTGGTGCTCTTACAAGGAGTGAAGCAAGTAATAATCTGTTTGAAACAGTTTTACCAAACTTGCAAAACACTGGGTCTGACCCAAACTATCTGGGCCTTTAGTCATTAGCTGGCCACAACTGCAATATAAGATACAGCTCATTTATCTGTTTATTTCTTGCTGGCCATCAAAGCCTCCACACATGGTTACTTTTATGACCCACAGTCAAGAACTGAAAATAGTGATCACTTGCATATCCAGTGTTCACTCACAATATAAGCTATCAGTGGACTTTGTACAAAATTGCATACCTTCTCTCCATCAAATCACCATTGGGAATTATGGTACTGAGATGGGTGCAAGACAGGTGATGCAATAATTATGGGAATAATCCAGCCTGCAGGTAGTGTCACAGTTGTCAATCAAATGCACAAAACCACATTTATGGTTTTACTTAACCTACCTCCCAAATACAGTTACTTCAGGGCCACTATACTTTGGAACCCACAGAAAATTACCTTCATTAGACTGTTGTCATTTTTGGATATGAAAAGTGAATGCAACACAAATGGGGCAGGCATGTGCCTTGGCAATGTTACTGCATTTTGAGTGTTTTTTTAAGATCATGATGGTCATGTAAGCCACAGTCTTACCTGCTGCCTTGTGACACACTAATATGCCACAAGAAGGTTAAGTTGCACAGTCTAAAAATATTTCCCTGAATTAGTCCCATGCTCCAACTCTGAGATATCACTGAGCCTGCTACATTTTGCCGATTCGGATATCCTTTGAGTTGGAGTTTTCCTTCATCAGAATCATTCATGAATAATGAAACACAACAATGACACAACACACATTTTTGTTGAAAATGTTCATCCTGTACTAGCTAACACACCTTCAGAGTGAAAATTGTTGATGAAGCAGCTCCTGCTTTTACAGCACACTTATGCTGATCCCAAAACACGGACCAGTGTAAATCGAAAAAAAGTAGTCCATGCTTCAGATGTCCCCTAAATTCTTGACTTGAAGTTGTTCCAGTCTGTCCAGCGTCGTCCCAGCCTTTCAAGGTGGTATCAACATGACCACTAAGTCTCAGTCACTTTTTAATAAGGGACGCAAGCGAGCTGCACAGCACCGAAAATGCCGCACAAAATTCTGCTACGTATCCAACAAAAGCAGGCAAGCATCAAAGACAAATTGATTACTTCTCCCACAAACAAGCACCTATCTTTCCAAGTGCACCATGCCCGGAACCAAGCTACGTCGGACGAGACGCCATTTCACACGTTTTGCGAATGCACACGCGCCATTGCCCTAAGAGCGCGAGATTGATGGCGCAGTAGTTTGCGTTGGAAACGTCTCATTTCATGTGTGGTCAGTCAGTGATGAGAATTGTTTTCAGGGGAACTTTTGGATTATTATTTTTTTACCAGAAGCGATTTAAGCTAGATGATTTGAGAAAAATAGTTTTCTGGCTTAGAAGAGCGTCATATTTTCCGTGCGCCATATTTCATTAACGCGCCGTTTCTGTATATAAGCTGTATATGTGGGCTGTTAATTATTATGACTGAAGGGTCAGCATGCGACATGTGATGTCGACTCCACATAACAATTTCCCTATTTTTTCCGGCCCTTCGTACCTTCATTATTTGAATTTTCCATTTTCGTTACTTGCAGCCTACATGGTCCAGCTCGATTCTTGCAGATGTCATTGCGAACACAGTATAGTGGTGTTGCCAAGTTGTAAGAATCAGTTTTGGGCACTTCCTATGCTGCTATGTATTGGCTTTGTTTGTCCAGCTTCACATTGCTGGGGAAGAAAGTAAAAAGTAACGATCATACCTAGTTTTTTTGTAAGTTGTTATTGCTGCTGCTGCTGTTCTTGCCACATGCCTGGGTTATGGTCCCACTTCCTCTTTTAACACAGGGTTCTATAGTTTCTTTATCATCCTTTGCCTCTAGAAGTCCATTTTCATTGTTTTTGTGTTCCTTAATGCAAGACCATCCCCCCAGCTGCATTCCATATTATGCATATCTGTGCCCTTGCACCTTGGTCCAGTTTGCACAAGTGAGGCTCATGGCCAGAAATGTCTGAAAATTATTGGGGATTGGGGTTGTACATAGAATTTCAGACAATTTCTTTCCAGTTGTCCTAAGCATAATGTCAAAATGCCTTAATATTGGGGGTTTGGACCAGGGTTGGAAATTTAGTTTTTGTTTCTGGTGCTGAAGTGGAATGTTTTGTTCACTAAATACACAATAAAAATACAATAAAAATGTTTGAGTACAAAATTTTCCAAAGAATAATGCTGGTTTAAGTTGGCATTCTTTGTGTAAGTTATGACATGAAAGCTGCTTCTTACCAAATGGAGATAGAGTTGTTTTCTTTGGAATTAAAAAATGTAATGTGTTTTCTTATGAAGCTCTTTGATGGAGGCACAAGATCATACTTTTCAGGTAAAGAAATTTTTGGAGCACATATTTTTTGTGTTCATTGGCAGCAAAAAACATCTTTTGTACCCTTGGTTCATAACCCCACTTTTCCTGGGATCACCAGCCATGGTATGGCTATCAAAATGCAGGAATTGTCCTGTTTTTTGCCATGGGAAAAAGAAAGATTCTGCAGGCAGTTTTTGCACACACTGCACTTAACCTTAGGTTTAAAAACAGCTAATCCTGTAGTGAACTACATCTCATGTTCTTTCTCATTTCCAGCACAATCCCAAGTCTAAGTCTGTTTCTGTAGGGATCTTCCATCAGGAGCATAACCAGGGTTTACCCTGCAGCTCCAGTTGTGAAAAGGAATGTTGTTCCTGCCACTGTTAAGATATCTTTTGGACTGACATAGCTAAGCATTAGCTTGTGGTTTTATAGGCCTATTTACAGTGAACACCATGTACCAAATGCCAGAACTCCATATTTGCACTATACATTGTGTGCAATCTCCAGCTGTTGCATGATGTCAGGAGTGGGCACAAACAAATAGATGTTTGCAGAAGGCCTGTATTGCATGATGTCAGTGGATTACTGTGGAATACACTTCAGGATTGAGTACATTTGCTATGCTTTTAGACAGTTTTGTGGGAAAGTGGGCACTGAAAAAATGTCATCAACATGTTCAGGTTAGCCAAGTTTGCTTGGCCTCTCACAACAAATTGTTGATTCATGGTAAAATGCACCTTGACTTGCTTAGGATACAACATGTTGTTTTTAATTATGAGATAATATTCTTGATTTACAGGTACAAGATATGAGCTGTTGTAATATGTTTCATGTCGTGTGTAAATGGCTGTTATATATATTGTCTTACACACACACACACACACACACACATATATATATATATATATATATATATATATATATATATGTTATATAACGGAAAGGGCACAACATAAAAAAAATACAGCACCAGGTGGTTTCAGGATAAAACAACTTCAGCTCAGTGATTCCAACTTTTTATCAACTGGGCTGTGCAATGGATAAGCATTTTGATGGTTGTTGATAATATGGCACAGTTTTAGTCAATCAGGAAACTGAAAATGCAGGTTTCCCTGCATGGAGCCCAGAACAATGTCAGTCCATGTTAATGACCATATGTTTTTTTGGCCATTGCCCTCATATGAAGCTTGGCTTACACTGTTTGGTACCTGTGACATGCAATTTGAGTGCTACCTCATGCTGTCATTGCTCGAAGGACACAGGGCACCAAAGTTTTCCACCACTCACAGATACGCACCTATCACACCTGTTGGCAGACCCACAGGCCACTCCCTGTGGTACCAAAAAGGTCTGTTTGCTTCTGATCAGTCTGTCTAGCAGGGGCATAGCCAGGATTTTCTTAAGAGGTGCCCAGAGCTTAGAGTGAACTGAGGTCATACAAAAACCACCTGCCAGTAAGACAATGTGCAATGGTTTTCACAAAAAGATGCATGCCTAGGGGGGGGCCAGGCCCCCTGGCTATGCCTATGCTGTGTGGTATAATGTGATTAGAGGTGAAATGCCCCTGTCAGGGTATCCCAGTAGCCCTGCATTGACTGAGTATTTAGCTAGCTGCTGGTGACGAGGAGGGCAATCCCCCCCATCTATTTAACTTGAGAACAGGTGGCCCAATTCCGGCAATACAAACAGAAATTGATGGACCATCTCCTGAGGCCCCTGATATCCTCTTCTTGTTAGCCACAGTGTCACAAAGATCATCACAGGTCATGTGAAAGCCATATATAGCAGTGGTTTTGTAAAAGCCTCAGAAACACATTAGCAGGATGAGATCATTTGGAACCAGCTGTGTATAGTATGAAATGTTGTTCGTTTTGATGATGTACAATATTTTTGCCAACTGCGTTCAGAGGCCAAACTAGGTCATGGTATCAGATGAGGTCACAACATGACCATTAACCTTTTGCATGCTTCTTATATTGCATTGCACAGGATGCTCAAAATGGCCTTTGATTCTCTGTGTCTGTAGTATTTTGGCTGTCAGAGCTAGGTATGTTTCTAGAGGAGAAATTAAATCAACCTTGTGCATTGACCCACTGAATGATGTCGACCTCACATGAGGTCACTTATTGTCCGCATGACCTGATACTTGACTTGCTTGGAGAAAAATTCCCAGTAACTCGCGAGTGAATCCTTTAGCTGCTATAAGAAGCTTCAGTTTAGTCTTTGGCTGGTAATGGTCGGACTTTTTCCGGAAATCGGCGCATATGACGAAATGGCCATCTGCAAAACGTCATCAGTTTTAATCTGTCGTGAAAACTATCCCAAAAACAGTGGGGAACACAAGATTTGGCACAAACAGTAGCACATTTTCTCCTTCCTAGTACATGGGTGGTAACCCCCCCCCCCCAACGTGTTTTGCAGGTTGCCCCAGAATGGCTTCTCTAATCAATCTGGAATTTTGCAGAGTTGAGTTTTGAACGTTTGTACATCTTGTATAAAAATGTGAGGTCAGTACCTTGATGAGTCGCTGGCTTGTGTCCTCTTTCTCGAGGACATTTCATGAAGAAATAACGTTACGGCGGCGCCGTGGGATAGCGAACGTTTGAACAGATGTATAGTACCCAGTCTTACTAAGTCTTGCACATGGTGCCAGCGAAGGTGTCGTTGACGTGGCAGCTGCCACTTGTACTTAGGTCAAAGTCACTAGGTCAAAACGATGAGTCGAGTCATTGACCTTTATGACTATTTTATAGACCTCATACGGGATATGGTGTAATTTAAAACGTTGGTGTGTGGGGGAACAGCATTTTGAGTCCTTCGTTCTGTGAATTCCGTTGGGGCCGTTTAAAAGCGTCCTATGGGCTGCGTTCTAAAGAATCGAACGAAAATCAGAAGCCGCTAACATGACTTCTCTTGCGGTTTCTTTTAAGGTCACTCTACGATCAAAGGTCAAACCGGATATCATCGTATAGATGAAAGACGAAGCTACACGCTTCTTTTGCTTTGTCGTTCTACCACGTTAGGTTTGGAAATGGCTTGGGGGGTCGTACCTCCCTTCCCCCCCCCCTCCCGGCACTGTCGAAGGTGACCAAATAGCGAACACTGGCAGGGGTTAATCTGAAGGTTTCAGGCTTGTTATGCTCAGCATTGACCTAGCACATTCCCCAGAATTTGTCGTTTTGTGGTTGCCAAGAAATGTTTGTTTTTTCACAGGTTTCAGACAATGGAGGCATATTCCCCAAGAGCGATATTGCTCCTAAATGGAAAGCGCAAGTCTGGCAAGGACTATATAGCAGAGCTACTGCTTAAAAGGTACTCTCATTCTCATAGAGTTGTAAGTTATGGTATCTTCACGCTAAATTTCAAAATTCACCATTGCTGAATTGCACAGCCTACCACTTCACCGATGGAAGATTTTCGAAACCTTGGGTGCTCGTACCGTAAATACATCTTGTAACCGTGATGTCCCTCGTTTCACCCAAACCACACTGTGCCGCAGCCTGGGGAGTGGAAAGGCGGTCATCGTTCGACTGTCGGCGCCCATCAAGTCCCGCTTCGCTGAAGAATACCAGCTCGACTACAAGAAGCTACTTAGCGACTCAGACTACAAAGAAACGTGAGGCCGTAGCTCATTCGCTGCTGAGAGCGTCTGATGGCAGTCGTGAATGACTGAATTATTTTGTCATTGCATGCAGGCAGCGCTCTGATGGTTTCTGACGGCCCCGGCGCGGTTCGACAGCTACAGGCAGGAGATGATCTCCTGGGGAGAGCGGATGAGAGCTGTCGATAACGGCTACTTCTGCCGGCTGGCGCTGTCGATGGCGGCGGCTGACGGCCACCCGGTCTGGATCGTCAGCGACACCCGGCGGCGCACCGACCTCAGGTCAGTGACACATGACCTCAGGTCGGTGACACGTGACGTCATGGCAAACACATGACTTCGGGAAAGTGACGCATGTCAGGTCAGTGGCACATGACCTCATCAGCGACGCATGACCTCAGGTCATTGACATACGACCCCAGGTCAGCGACGTGAAATTAGCGGCACCCCACCTTAGACCACTGACACATCGCCTCATGTCAGTGACACGGTGACCAGGGTGACGCCTGTGTCAGTGGAACACCGTCCCATAGCGTCACGGGGTTTGGCCGGACTCGGTGGCTTCCCCGCCCCCGCGGTGTGAGGTGTGCTCTTGTGATATGGAAACGGGTGTGGCCACGTGCCGGAAACTGGGATGACTGTCGGCCGTGTGACGACCTTGGCACACGCAAGATGGAGGGAGACCCTGATGGGTGGCCACGCCGTTCCAGCTGGTTTCGGGAGAACTACGGTGACCGCGTGAAGACAGTTCACATCAAGGCCAGCCTCACGATCCGCGAACTGCGAGGCTTCGTGTTCACAAAGGGTAAGGTGGCGAGCGGTGTGAGGGTTGCACTGGTGTGTAGGAAAACTTGGTTTGGCAAGTTGGGCGCTTACTGATCGTACCGTTGCCTCAGTGTTGAGCAGTTAGGTGCTTTTTTGTGGAAACGCCAAATGCTTTCCGCGCTTGTATGCGCCGGTGCATTATTTCAAGGTACACACGAAGTTGGAAACAAACCTGTGTTCAGTTTCACCCACATTGGTACATCGCTTTCATTGTTCCATTTGAAACACCGGAATGGCGAGATGCGATCCGTCTCGCCGTCTGGCGTCTTCTAATGTAGGGTCCTGGCCAGTGTTAGAAACACTGTCGTTTTTTGGTGTCAAGGAGCACCAAGAAATTTATAGAAATTCTGTACTCCAGAATGGTCATTTGCCCCCCCCCCCAAAAAAAACACGGATATTTCCCTTCAGCCAGAGTCTGAAGTTGCCCAGCGTCCCCCTGCCCCCGTTGATGGTTCACCATCCATATTCGGCTGCTGAAGCACACTCCGAACCCACGGCCAGCCGCCTCCTCCCCCCCCCCCCCCCCGGTCAACGACTCCGCTGACCTACCATGGAAACCCAGGAGACTGGTTTGCCCCCCCCCCCCCAAATGGAGCCGCTGGATCCGCCCCTGCTGGCTACATATGCTTGCAAAGCACCTAGTTAGTCCATGTTTCTTACATAAACGCATGACATTTTATACTCCAAAAGGGAATTTGTACTCCGACACCAGGAAGAAAAACCAGGTTTCCAACTCTGGTCTTGGCTCGCCCCGTCCGGGTGACGTAACTGACGCCGGACGACGTCACAGGGGTGGACGACGCCGAGTCGGAGTGCGACCTGGACGGCGTGGCCGACTGGGACCTCACGATCGTCAACAACGGCGACCCGCGGCCGGTGCAGGAGGCCGTCGACACGATCGTGCAGTGGTGCCAGTAGTCGCCCAGAGCGGCGGCCCGGCCCGCCGGCGGCGGCGCGGGCCGGGCCGCCGCCGGCAGCCCCGGCTCCTGAGGGTCCTCAGTCGGAGGGGCGGGGCGAGATGCGCCGCCGCCGGGTTTGGGTCTTCACGGCGCGGGCATAGCGGTATGGCGCTCCTCGAAGGCGTCGATTTCCGGGTCACAGGCAGGCGGGAGCACTGTCAGGGTCTTTGCCACCTCAGTCTCAGCGACGGAGTAGTATTATGGTGTTCCTCTCGTGCGTCGGTTTGTGACTCACGGGCTGGCGGTTGCACTTGTTGTTGGTCCACCCTGGCAAGGTGACGTGTGTACGGTCCTGTAGGTGAGCCCGTGTATTTATGTGAATCGCCTACGCTAGCGGACATATCAGGCTCGCCGATCTGACGGACAACCCTTGAATGCTTTCACGTTTATACCCGCTTTTCTGGGCTGCCTTTTCAGTCGGTTTTTGCCGGCCGTTGGCGGCTGGCGCCGTATTGCACGTTTCCAGTCCAGAACTGCAGCGTGCTATGTGGGGCGTCTGGGTGCGGACTCCCTGCGGCGCCGGCAGCCGGTCTGTGATCGGGGACTCCTGGCGGGTGGCAGGCCGGTGTCGCCGCCTTCGCGGGAATTATGGCGGCGCGCCGGCGGCGCCCGCCGGAGCTGACATGACGTGATCAAACGTGGCCATTCCTAGAAGCTGTTACGGTATTGGTGGTGGCTTGCAGCGGAGCCTGTATGAGCTTTTATTACCCGGCCGCGGCGCACTTGTTACTGTTCAGAGCCACCCCTGTTGTTGCACACACTGTTGGAAGGTTTGCGGGCGCTATGTTGGTGCATATACTGTTACCGCGGTGGATATTTTTATACTGTTGTACTTTTCGAGTCTGGAGGCGCTGAGCGCTGAGTCGAGGGTCTCCTGTCGGGATGCACCGCATGTGATCACCAATAAAATACTCTCCTACTGGGAGCTGCTGGATGTGTTGCTGCAGGTCGCTGCGCCGAGTGTACGGGCGCTTGGCAAGCGCGCAATATTTTATGACACGGCGCAGCCGCTGCCAGATCACACTGCACGCTGCTGTGCTAGCAGGGCACTTGGGCGGCATCAGAGAGCACGGTCGGTCGCAGTGTCGCGACACGTCCATTGCTTCAAGAGTTTCTGCGAAAGCGAAATGTTAATCCAAAAGCGCAAAAACGGCGGCCGTCAAATCTGTTCTGAAAGGTCGAAATATTGCAACCTCGTGCACTCCTGCGTACGCAGTCGATGGCTTTCAGTGAAGTCGGAGCGCTCATCACCACTCGGCTGTTGCGCCTCGCCAGGCCCGACCCTGCGACGTCCCAGACTGCGGGGTGATCGCGTCCGCACGGGACGGGCGGCGCAGACTGTTTTCGGAGGATGGACTGGACGTCTGAAGACCAGGTGGGTCCGAAACTCGAGACAAGCTACAGCGCCCCGAAAAAAAGAATCTAAAAAGGCCAACGGCCGCTATCTCTGTTGTCGGTTGAGTTCCGGACTCGGGAGCACGCCGACGCCAAGTGCGCCTCTCCGTAATGGCTGCCAGGCTAGACTGCACGCAGAGCACAGGTGAGTCCCTCGAAACGAACGACGTCAGAGTTCCCCATGCCTAGGACGCGAATCCCCCTGTGCCCTCAGTCACTGGTCCTTCGCTCCACTTTCCCCTTCCTTCGGTCGGGGGCGTGCCGTTCGCGATCTTTACCGGTAAGTCCCCATTTCTGTTCTCCGTTCCTCGTCAGAACGTGCCCGTCTCGCTCGTCATCCCTCTCGGCGTCGTCCCCTGTCAGCCCCGCCTGTATTCCGCCCCACAGTTCTATCCTCTCGAATTAGCATCCAGTCGCATCTCCACTTAATCTCTCCGCCCTCTCTCGCCCGCCCCTCGGCGCGCCTCCGAGTCCTGCTCCGCCACTCTGCCGGTCGCCTCCGGCGCTCTGCCCGCGGCCGGCCCTTGTTTCGCCGCCGCCACTTCATCGATTGCCGCGGTGGATCGGCGGCGGCCGGCCGGCGTGCCGGCACACTTTACGACCGCCCTGACGGCGACCGGGCAGCAGCGGCGGCGGCGGCGGCAGCGGCGGCGGCGCGGCGACGGCGGGTAAGCGCCGGCCGGCCGGCCGCCTGCCGCGCTCGCTACGGCTCCGCCCCTCCCGCGTCGCACACGACACGCGGCCATTTCGAGAACGTGTATTTGTGCGGGCGCCGTTTGTTACAAAATGCTGGCGGTCTAGTTGTACACTATGATGGGTAGCGGCGTCGCCGGACGTCGCGGCCGCGACGTCAGCGGGCGCGGCCCACTCCGGCCGGGCTCGCTCTCGGCTGACGGGAGGCGGCGGCCGCCGGGGCCGCCGGGCGCGCGCGGCGGCGCCGGTCGAGCTGGAATGCCTGGAGCGCGGTCTCTAGTAGCCGCCCCTGCCGTCCGAGTTCTCACGGACGCTGCCGGCACGACGGACCAGGTCAGAAGGGCGCACACGCTGAACCGAACGAGTGGATAAACCGCTCTACGGGCTATGACCCAGCACTGACAATTGACGACACCATGATCAGTCCGCTACAATACACATTTCTAACAGTGACTTTAACGCAAACAGCCGTAGATTATCAGCAACATACAATGCCAGAGGATGTAACACGGTAAACACTTGGCAAAAGAACGGCGGCATTCGCAAAAGGGCACGCACGCTGCGCCAGTGTCCATCACAGCGTCTCCCGCACACCTGGCCCTGTCGCCCCCCCCCCCCATCCACGGCTTCCTTGCACCCCTCCGCCGGTGGTGTGCCGGCCGCTGGTCCGGCCTCGGACCGGACAGGAGCCGAGAGACGGTGACGCGCCTGCTGCGGGCGGGCCCGGCCGTAGGAGATTAGCGATTTATTGTTTCTCTAAATCGAACAACAAAATCACTAGTCTTCCACACGGCCGAGCCGCCGGGCCTCGGCCGGCGCCGGGCGCGCTCTTCGGTCGCCGTCGCCGAGTGTCGGTCGCCGGCCGGGTCTCCGCCTCCGCAGCCGGACAGCGGCCAGCGTCCGCCGGCCCTCCGCGGCAGCTCAGATCCGGGCGGTCCAAACCCGCCGCTCCAGGCGAGTCTCCACTCGAGAAGAATCGGGAGACTACGCAAGCCAATACCGCCCAGCGCCGACCCCTCATAGAAGGTAATCGAACCCTCCCGGGCCGGCGTCACGTTACCGGCGTAACGCGGCCGTGACGGCCCTGCCGCGTCTCTGACCTTTTCTGCAGCAGGAAGTGGGCCATCTGCATCTGCTCGGCGGTGCCGGTGATGGTCACCACGCGCTCGGCCTGGCCCTCCTTGGCGTCGTCGATGTTGATCTGGGCGCCCGAGTCGGCCCGGATCTGTCGGATCCGCGAGCCGCCCTTGCCGATAATGGCGCCCACCGCCTGCGGCACGACCAGGGCGCAGGTCAGAGCTCAGGGCACGGCTCGCATCAGGTCACGGGGCGTACATCAACGCCACGGAACTTGCTGGAGCGTGTTTTAACAGCGTTACAGCTGACGCGTTCTTCGTACAGCACAGCTAACATTTTTCTTGACACGCAAGCTCACTGAATGAAGTGGAAGTGGTACCGTGCCGAAACAATGAAAAACACATTTTAAAAGGCTTTTTAACCTCCCACATACATCAATCCTCGGAGACAACGTTCGGTGTTTCACGGATCAGATTCGATCACAGCCATGAGAGCCAAAATTTCCAGAGCGGTTCGCTCCACACCCGAAGGCCGTACGCGGCCGTCTCAGGTTTCGCCTCCTGAAACGACTGCAGCCTGCGGCCTGGTGGCGCGCTCGGCCGCTCAATATCACGGGCGTCAGCTGTCCCGAGGCTGCCCTCAACCCGTCGGAAATCGATACTCGGTCCACTCGAAAACCTCGCGTCGATGCCACGCTACATTTCCGAGTGGTCGTAAAGCGCGAGACGCCAGGGATCGGTGTTCCGGGGAAGGGCGCAGACCTCAGCCACCACCGGCCGTCCAGGGGCACCAAATAGGCAGAGGCGCGGGCCCCAGAGCACCCGCTGTATCCGGCACCGAGCGGCTGGCCGCACGGCTCACCACTCACAGGGGACACGAGGCTATTCTGCCATAAAAACTGCATAATCAGAGAGAGGCGCGGAGCAACACACGTTACCGCCGACGTTATTCTACCAAACACAAGTCCAGTCGATTAGGCCGCGAGCCGGCGCCTTCGCAGCGGCCCTGAGAACACGCCGCCGACGCCACGGCCCCGCCGGCCGGCTTCCGGCGGCCCGCTCACGTTTTTGGGGACGGAGAACTGCTGCGTTTCGGTGGCTCCTCCGGCGGCGGCGGCGGCGGCGCCGTGGCCGGCGCCGTTGCCCTGCAGCATGGTGAGCATGTCGCCGCCGGCCGGCGCGCTGAAGTCCATGCCGCCCGGCGGCAGCTGGCCCATCTGGCCCTGCAGGCCCATGCCCATGCCGCCGCGGCCGCCGCCGCGCATGAATCTGCGCAGCACAGTCTGGTCAGGGGGAGCGGCTCGGCACGGTGAGAGTCGACGCGACTGGCAGAGTCCAATATCAACGGCCGGCGAGCATGAGCAAACATCACGATCCGGCGCAAACCGTAATCTGATGGTCACCCCGAGTGGCAACAGCGAACAGTTCGAGAGCACAGACGAAGAAACAACAGCCAACAGACTCTACCAATAACTGACACTTCACACTCACTCCCCACTCACAACGTCCCTCCCCCCGTGACCTCCCTCTGCGGCCACTCACCCTCCACGTCCGGCCATGGCGCCGCGCGCGCCGCCCATGCCGCCGCCCATGCCGCCGGCCATGCCGCCGCGCATGCCGGCCCCCGGCTGGAAGGGGCGCGGGCCGCCCATGCCGCCGCGCGCCGGGAAGCCGCGGCCCATGGCGCCGCCGGGCCCGGAGCGGCCGCGGCCGTCCGCGTAGCCGCCGTACTCGGCCGCGAACATCTCGTCATAGTTGGCCGGGTCGTACGGGCTCGACATGCCCTTGGGCGGACTCTGCGGAGGAGCGGGGTGTCAGCCGGGCGCGACGAGGGGTGGGCGCGGCCGATCAGCGCCACGGACAACACACGTACGGACCCAGGACCACGTCAGGGGCAGGGTGAAGCGCACAGGGACAAGGCACGGTGACAGAAGAATTCAGCGCAGAGGAAACACCAATCATCACCATATGATTGGTGTTTGCACGCCTGATGATACGGCGTGCACGGATATGAACCGCAGCGGAACGCCAACAAACACGACCGACAATCACTCCAACATACGGACAACTCTAGCAAGCCGGGAGTAACAACTCTAGCACGGCCGCACTGCCGGCAGCCGAGCGTTTCCAGCGCGGTCCCCCGGCGGCCGGGAACAATCACAATCGGAGAGCAGCCTCCTCCGGGGGAAAACCAGCGGCTGTCTCAGGCAGTCGACGCCGGCCGAATCACCGCCCAGAAAATGTCAGCATACATATCGCAGCCTACCGGCCGGGCGGGCGGGCAGGCGGCGTCTACTCGACAGACCACCTCGGCAGGAGACCGTGACGCCGGCGGCGCCCGTTGACGTCGGCGGGCGCCGGCCTCTCACCTCGTCGAGCAGCGCCAGGATGCGGCCCAGGCACTGGACGACGCTCTCGCGCGGGCCCGAGATCTGGGTGACGCGGTCGGTCGACTGCGGGCATGGCTCGGTGTACACGCGGATCTGGGTGCCCGTCTCCTGTCGGCAAAACCCCGGCAGCGTCACGGCAAGCGCCGGCCAGCGTTCGGCCGCCGTCACGACACATCTTGAACTCGTCCTGATGCACCGGACCGCAACCGAAAAGCATTTATCAGCACCTGAAGAGCTCCCCCTGGCAAAGGCATGAATTCCGAAAGACGTGAATTACGGAATTTTAAGTTACAGGCGTAATTTCGGATAAACAGATTGCTTGGCTGGTACAACTGGTACAGTGTTCACAAATCATTACTATATAGTGTTCACAAGTCATTGCAGGACATTCCCGTATTCTATCGAACATTTAACTGTTCAAATTACCAGGTACCTAGCATCACCTCTCTGAAGTACGACTGGACAATCGCCCTGTCGGCCGCGACTACCATCCCGGCAGGAACAATATTCCACATGTCGGAATCGATTCGCCCTTCGGCCGGGCGAGATTAATGGGCTGCGCGCGGCGCCGAAGCGGCTTTACATGGCATCCGGGACGCCTCACGTTCCGAGTAAATTTCTCGATTCCCATTCGGCCGGACAGCGCCGCCGGATCCTCCGAGACCCGGCGTGTCCCGGCCGCCGGGCGGAATGACGAAGCCGGCCGGACGGCGACAAAGGGCGGAGACCGAGGTCGGCGGAGTAACGACAATCGGCTTCATCCGGGATAAAGGCGGCAGCTACGGAACGTCCGCAGACCTCTTTCATGTCTGGCTGCTTTGTGCTCCTGACGACATTGTCGGCAAGGCTGTCCGGACTTCCGTTCCCGTCAGTTGTGCTACCTTCACCATGACTGACGATCACACATTAGACATGAATTTGCGTAGCCGTGATAACAATGAACCTCTTTCGAGTTGGTGATACTCGCGATTCCGGCCTCGACATGAAGGCACAGAGTTTGCCGCGGACGGCCGGTCCCCAGCGCACCCCCCCCCCCCCAGCCGTCGGCCGGTGGCGGTCGGCGCGCGCACTGACCTCGCGCAGCTCCTTGATCTTGAAGCCGGACTTGCCGATGATGCTGCCCGCCTGGCTGGTGTGCACCAGGAAGCGGATCTCGCCGTCTGTGGCGTCCGGGTCTCGGCCGGGGGTCTGCGAAGGGCGCGCAGGAGAAGTGTCACACGTGCGTCACGCGACGGCGCGAGGACGAGCGTCTCGCGAGACAGGGCCAGCGGGCCGAGATCGGCGAGATGCAGGAGCTCTGGGTGGAAGAACGGCTCCCTGATGTGCTGATTGGCTGTCACTTTCAGAGCCAGGAAGAACGACACAGTCCGTGGAAAACTACGCACAGGTTCTGGGAGAAAGGCACCGAAAACAACAGCTTCTTTGTTCCACCCTGGAGGAAATTCTTTCCCTGTCCGAATTCATTTGAAATAAGAGTGTAACTTCCTGTTGGGCATGCAATATTCCTCAGAAAACCATGCTAAAACTTCAGCGGGAAAGGCCAGGTACATTGTTCAGCGGCAGCATCCCAACACATATGCAGACCAATGTTTCTCAGACCATTAATCTCCGGTTGTTCTTCGCTTCGCCGAAGTCAGACGAAGACAAACGAACATACGCGAGACCGTCAGACTGCGATGAGAAAAGGGAGAACGCCGCCGCCTCGACTAACCAAATGGCGGAGGTCTTTCTAAAAACCGAAAAGCACCCGTTAGAGCCAACAACGCCAACGTAACCGGCGTCAGATATGCCACCCAGTACAAGGGAAAGTTCCACAGATTCGGCACGGCCAGGTAGCGGACTCACATCATCCAGGTTGGGGAGGAGGTCTGTGACGATTTTCAGCGTGGTCTCGCGGTCGGCGCCAATATTGACAACTCTGAAACATGACGGCCGCTGGTCAGCGAACGAAACGCACACGGTGCCGGCACTTTTAACGATGCTCAAAACGTGAACATGCATGATCTAATACGAAACGAATTGACAACAGATTACTCATCTAGCACGGCAAAGCTCTGACTTTATTCGCCGACGTGGACGTCCTATTTTACCTAACTTATGCACAGCATATTACTTCAAAAACACCAAACGGGACTAGTTATATAACACCGACGAAAGAAAATGTTTATCCGTATACTAAGAAAAGAAACGTGACTGCAAACGACAACTGGCAATAAGTAAAGTGATTAAACGATAACAAGATAGTCCCGTGACAACGGCATGAAAATAAACAAAAATAAAACGCCTCAGCGAGATATAAACAATCGTCCACGTCCTCTAGGCAGATGACTAACGAGCATGCTCGCACGGCCCATGTAAACGCGTGCCCAGGCAAAAGGCACGCACATAAACAGAGGCACCGTGGGTGACCGTTATCACGGGGATATAAAATAACGAGCTGGTTACCGTTCTGGACCCATTGTGTCTGGGATTGTTACTGTGGCACTGTTCTGTTTCCGGGGGCGGGGCGAGCACCGGGGCAACACCCAATCGCGATGGCGGTCGGGGGCCGGGGGCGTGGCGGCACGCACGGCGCGGGCGGGCCAAGCGGGGCGGGGACGGGAACAGATGGGGAGAGAGAGAAAGCAGAGTTAACGCCACGCCTGGGAGCGGCCGCCGGCCGCCGGACGCCCGCCCGGCCCGGCCGGGGCGCGGCGGCGGCGGCCGCGGCGGCGCACAGACCAAACAAAAACAACTCAAAACAATGCGATTAACGGTCAAGTCATCCAGGGGCCGGTTAGACCTCACTACGGACCTAGCAACCAAAGCAGCAAACCGGTTAAATTCTGCGTAACACCAGGCCCAAGTGAACTCTTCAGACAAAATCAGTAACGTCTTTTAACAGTGAATGGCACATATGCTACGTTCCTTCGCTTGATCACAGATATCTAAGAAACAAACTTAAGAAATACCACTGGCAGAAACCTTGAGAAATAACGCATTCACTGAAACACGTCCGCAAATGCAAACACACATTACGCAAAACCCAATGGAACAAACTACGGTCAACGGTTTATTTATGCAAGTCTGAATATCTGCACACGTTCAGTCTACGTTATCGGTGCGTTCAAGGCAGACCAGAGCCCAGCGAGGTCGGCGGCCGGCGGCTGTTTCGTACCTGCTCACGGAGACGGCTGATGTTGCTGCCGCCACGGCCGATCACGGAGCCGGCCGCCTGGTGACGTCACAACACGTCAGCGGCGTCACACGTACTGACGTCGAAGTACGTTGGCAAAGTCAGATGACTTCGGTAAAGTATCGTCGCTTTCATCAAAGAATACCACAAACGTCAAAAAACGTCAGTGCGGTCACATAACAGAAAATATCACATGCCAGTGACATAAGTCAAGCCTCAATGACATATGAACACGATTTCAACGCTGATCACCCAAAACACCAATACCGGTGTAGGGTCAGTGACGTCACACTCCAGGACCAGGTGTCTTCACAGCAGGCCAACGTCCGTGACGACACAATCGGAGAAAATCTGGCCGCCACGTCATGTCCACAGGATAGACGCTTGGACAAGGGGCGACGTAACATATGCCATCCAATGAAGTATACCCGAAAATGATGTGTGCCGGGGATTCGGTCATTTTCTACTTGGGGGGCTGGTTTAATCTGCCTGGCATGGTTCATTTCGGGACCGTCCACGCCAAACTGCGAACCATCCCTCTCGGGATATTTCGAGACAACGGTCAAAACGACCGGCCCGTCAAAAATAGCATCATCTGAGCTCCGGCGCTCGAGCTGACCTCACTGACAGCCACCGGCCCCGGCCCAGCCCCCGCCGCTGGTGGAGGTCCGTCGGACCGAGGCGCCCCTCCAGCGGCACCACCGGCCCGTCCTGCAGCCCCCTCTGCCCCCCCCCCTGCCGCCCCCTCCCGGCGTCCAGGAGCAGCGCGTCCCGGCCGGCCAGACCGCCAGGCACCGCCGGCCACCGCTGCCCGGCCGTCGGGTCACCACCGGACGCCGCCCGGCGCTCCGACCCGGCCGTCCGTCGCAGCACGGCCGGGACGGCGGCAGCGCCTCCCCAACGCCGGACAGGGCGCGCACTGGCCGCCCGGGGCGGACAATGCGCGGACACTGTTCGGCCAAAGCGGACACCGTCGGGACAATGTCCGGTTGGAGCGAACACTGTCCGGCCGGGATGGCCACTGTCCGGCCGGGGTGGCCATTGTCCGGCCGGGATGGCCACTGTTCGGCCGGGATGGCCACTGTCCGGCCGGGATGGCCGATGTCCGGCCGGGATGGCCACTGTCCGGCCGGGATGGCCACTGTCCGGCCGGGATGGCCACTGTCCGGCGCTGGCCGGCGGCGTACCTGGCCGGCGGGACGCGATCGATGGCGCTGCCGCGGCTTTATTAACTTCACGCCGCCGCGCCGGCCGCTCCCCCGCGTAATTAGGGGCGCGACAAAAAGCGTCCGACAGCGCCGGCCACCGCGGCCCCAGGGTGGGCAGGTGAACGTACATCGGGACTGGGCCTGTCACTGCCGCCCACAACGGGCGGCGCGCTGAGCTACAGGGGAGGACGGCCACTACATCACGGCACCTAGTCACCGCATCCTCGGGCAGGCGGTCACTGCATCTCAGGGCAGGCGGTCACTGCATTTCAAGGCGGGTGATCACTGCAACCTGGGAAGGCCGTCACTGCACCCAGGGCAGACGGTCACTGTATCCTTGGGCAAGCCGTTACTCCACCCCAAGGCAGGCGATCACTGCACCAATAAGCAGCCAAGTCCGGTCATTGCACTCCAGGGAAGGGTGGCCACCGAACCCCTGAGCAGGCCGGTCGTTATGCCTCTGAGCCCCGGTACCCCGCCAGATGGCCGACATTACCACTCCCCAAATGCGCAGCCAGCCACAAAAACGAAAATCGTGCCAGCCTTTACAGTGCTGGTCGCTCGCCACAGCAAGGAGCCGAGATCGGCAAGAGTCCGTCAGCTGCCGCGGAGGCCGCAATCAGGCCCAATCCCGGCCCGGCGGCCAAACTGCCGCGAGTTGGCCGGAGTTCTGGGAACGGAGCCGCTGACGCGCGCCGAATGCCGCTCGCCGACTGCGTGCGCCCGATCCGGCCCGGACTTTGGAAATCCGATTAAGCTCGTGACGAACAACCGGCCGGCCCGCGGGCGGCACATGATCCAGCGGACGGAGCGCCCTTAAACTCCAATAACTCACCGACGTCCCTGGCAAGATTGTGGACCCCGCCGGTACAATTCACGAACACCGGCAAAATGCGCAACATGACGCATGAAGGACCCGGACAAATACGTCCCGTACATCCCATTAAAATTGCCCAATAACAGCAAACATCCCACGTGACTTTGTTCAGGTTGGCGTGGCAACCGTCTCTGAGGTATTGGCGTAATCGCAGTAGCACCAACGCCGTCCAGCGCGCGTTCAGTTACAGAATTACGCACATACGGCGCAAGGCGAATTCGCGTCCGGCTAAGCCAGCACTCTAAAGGTGCTCGAATTAGATTCCAATCTCGCTGGTTCGGGTAAGCGAACCTCTCGAGACCCGAGGCCCAGAAATGAGCCTTTGGCTCGGATGTTAATTCCTGGTATTACATGGCGCAGGAAAATCTGCGTCCCCCAAAACAGAAAACACAAGGGCGCTAAGAAAACACGCCTTCCTTAACAGGAATGTGCAGTTTCAACACACTACACGAAAAAAACAGCAACCATCTAAATCTTGAACAAATGACAGTTCATGAAAACCGGAACCGTTGTGGTTACAGATAAAAGCAACATATCATACAAGGTATATAAGAGCATCGGTTCCGTGTGAAAAATGTAATGGCTATGGAAAAATTGGTTGTAAGTAACAAGACACCATCAAAGTATGTCAGATGCCGGCGACAAAGCTCAGGCCTCTCACCCAACTCTTTCTGCTGACGGATCACCCCACGCGAGAAAAAAAAAACATGCACTGTCCTCCGAGACCAATACTATATACTGAGAACAAGCACTTCAAAAATCTTTAAAATCAGCACTTCTGAAGGTATCATATATACGCTGAGTTGCAATCAACGTTGTACCGCCAGATGACTGAAACGTGACACGAAAGGGCGGGGGAAAACATGTCTAAAAGGGCGAACCACAAGCAACCCACACGTGAACCCACGGTCGGCGTATCGTCATTGCGTGCTGCGGCCCGGCGGACGGCGTCGTCGGCGTTCGTCCCGCACCGGCCGGTCGCCGTACGTACCCGGCTACTGATCAGCAGTCGCAGCCCCACGTCCTGCGACCGGTACCGCTTGGTCGGGTCCATGCTGCCCTCGGTGTCCAGGCTTCGCTTCATGCCTGCAACAGAGCGGCCAGCGGTCACCGGTCGGCTGTCAGGGGCCAGCGGGAGCCCGAGACTGGGACGCCGGAGCCGCCCGCCTCCCCGTCCGGGCAGCGGCAGCGGACGAACCTCGGACACCGCTCTGTGGACGTGACCACTGGCCAGGGCAGGGCAAGCAGTAGTGTCAGCAGCCCGGCCGCACCACGGGAGGCCTTCAAACTGTCGCAACACACCACAAAGCACCACAGCCGTGACGAGCCAGACCACGACACAGACACGGTCAAGCCGCAGCGCATCCGAGCGCAGGACCCTGCGCGGGCCCGAGACGCCCCAGGACCCGGTCCACGGACCACAGCGGTCTGGGGCGGCGTGGGACGGGCGGCGTCTACGGTCGCAGCCGCCCGGACGCCATCGCGCCGCCTCAAACGGGAGTTGCCGAGAGGCGGGCGTCACAGTTACACTCGCAAGGCGCGTGCGACCGACGTCGGGATAAGTTCCGAGCACGGCCACGACGCGCGGTCCTCGCCGGAAAACTCGTGCCCTCCACCTGACGACGGCACCGCCAATCCCCCCCCCCCCTATTGCCAGGGCGACCATCCTAAGGCTGGGAGGGTGCTTCACAAAGCCGAGGTCACAGGAACCGCGAACCCGGGCAGAAATGACGACACACCGGACGCATCGACCAAGCAGCGCATACCTCACCGCCTCCACCGTCGCCGGACAGACCCGGAGGTGTGGGACGTGCCCGGGACGCGGCGGACGGACCCGCCGAGAGCGGCGGCGGGCCCACCGAGGACGGCGGACGTTCCCGCCGAGAGCGGCGGCGGGCCCACCGAGGGCGGCGGACGGTCCCGCCGAGAGCGGCGGACGTTCCCGCCGAGAGCGGCGGACGGGCGCGCCGAGAGTGGCGGACGGGCGCGCCGAGAGCGGCGGACGTTCCCGCCGAGAGCGGCGGCGGGCGCGGCACATACCCGGCGGGAGCGGACGCGGCCGTGGCAGGCGGTCGAACGGCGGCGGCCGGCGCGTCCCGTCTCGGCGGCGGGGCCCGGCGGCACTGGCCGCGCGGCGCCGGCGGCCGCCGCCCGCGCCCGCTGACGTCAGCCGCGTATAATCGATACGACGGCACGGCCGGCGACAACTGGAGCTGCCGGCGCCGCCGTGCGCAGCGCCGGTCCCAAAGCCACGCAGCGTGTCGAGAGGCGCACGAGAAGCAGGACTGACACGCACCACGGAGGAAAGCGGCGCGACGGACTACTGCCGACTCGAGCAGGACGTGAAGCAATGGCATAAATACAGAAGCGCAAACAACATCATGTTCCAAATCGGCACAGTGCTCTGACAAGACACAGTTCAAATCACCGGGACGGCAAACATCCAAGACAGCCGCCGCTGGCCGGGACGCGAGGCGTGAATCGGCGCGGCTGCGTGTGTCAGCCAAGCTGCGCGAGTCGGCCGGGCTGGCGGCGTACCTGTTCGGCGCGGGCGCCGCTGCCGGCGGGGGGGCGACCGGCCGGCTCGGCGCCGGCCCTGCCAATACGGGCTGTCCACGGACCGCCACCGGCTGGCAACAAGTTCCGCTGCACAACGATTCCGGTGGACGCCGCGACGTGGAACGCCACCATTGGGCCAGGTGTCGCGCGTTGCCATGTTTGCGTGCCAAACTGGTCGCCATGGCGACCGATAAACAATTCACGAGGCGGCCGACGTAATCGCACCGCTTTCTGGCGGCGGCCGGTCGGCCGGCCTCGCCCGGCGCCCGAGCAGACTGCCGCCGCCGCCCCATCTCCTGATTGAATCCCGTTCGCCGGACCGCCGTGACGGCCGGCAAATTGGTGCCGGCGGCCGAAATGTCAGGCGGCGGCAGCGGCGGCAGCAGCGGCCGCGCCCGCGGCGGCGGCGCTCGGCGGCCGCGGCCGGCCAGGCGCGCCGGCACGGTCGGCCGGCCGGCCGTCAGCCGTCTGGGCTTCGTCAGACTCGCCGTCTGCGCGGGACGTGAGAGCCGGCGGCCGCTGATGGCCGGCACGGACGGCGATAGAACGGCGGCGCCCCCCGCCGGGAGCGGGCCCGCGCGCGGCGGCCGCCCGCCGCCGCCCGGCGCGGCTCTGACAGCCGCGCCGCCGCCGGACGGGCGCACAAAGGATTCGCCCGGCCTATCAGGCGGGAACAACTGAGGCGCGGCCCGGCCCGGCCGGCGGCGAACAAAAATATCGCCGCACAGACATCCGGCCCCCAAGCGCTTTGAAGTCGGCGGCCGCTTCGGGCCGGGCGGGCGCGCCGACTAGTTCAGAGCGGGCCGGCACAAAACCCGGCACCGGCAACTCCTTCCGAGGCACGCCGCCAACAAGAACCAGCAACCTTTGTCGACGGGATAATTTGTAACAAAGTCCGAGAACTACAAAGAGTAAAACGAGCCTCCCGTGTCGAGAGGATAGGAAAAGATACCGACGAACTCGAAGCCTAAAGAACCGGAGACTGCAGTGCTCCACCCAACCGACGTCCATATAGCCTGTCCCGCAGTACTCTGAGGTCGACGGCGCAGCGTAGCAGTGCAGGCGGTACAGCACTCGGGTACATACGCCGGGTACAGACAGAGGAAAGCAGAAGAAATCCAGTCGATTCATAGAGATACCCGTTCGTGTCAACAAACAATGTGAACGTACACAGCGACCGAGACACAAAGTCAAAGACATTTTTATTTAAGCGAGCAGAGATGAAGCGCAGTAAAAACTTGGAGAAGCTAGGAGGTAGCATGACAACAGTTCAGCAAACCAAGTGCATCTGGTTTGCTGCGCAACAACCCTTATGGGTGTAACAGAATATGGAGCATGGAGAATAGCGGCCCTACAAAGTTCGCACTTCTCAAACATACGCCATACGGCATAACAGGCAAGGAAATTCCCTCACGATGGCATTGCAAACTTTAAAACTGCTCCCTACGTCCATTCCAAGCCCTCATTCTTCATGCAGGCAAGATGAATCCTTAGTTCGGACTGAGACATTCCCTAAGGTAGGCATCGACTTCCCCTATCCGTCAACACACAGTAACGTAGCTAGACCGAAACCTTAACGTGCCACCACGAGCCCACATCTGGAGGGACGCATGCTTGTTTGGCATTCTTCTATGACATGATACGTTCCACCCCCGCTGGCGTGACGTTTCGTCTCAGGCTTCAAAAGGATGCTGTTTTCTGGTGTTGAAGAACACCAAAAACTGTGTGCGTCTAAAACCATTTTATGCCCCAAACATTTCGTCATGTGTGTAATGCAAAATTGAATTATAACATGTTCACTAATTTCCAACTCTGCAAATAAATGTCTGTCTCCATTCAGTACGAATTAGGTACTGTCATAACTGGATTACACCGACAACTTAAACCAGGATCACTCTTTGTCAAATTTTGTACTCCAAAACAAAAAACGTACTCCGAAAACAGAAACAAAAACCAAATTTCCATCTCTGTTTGGCCTACTACCCCTCTTTTCCCACTCACACCTGGCGAACGACTATTAACCCTTATTAACTATTAACCGACCGGGGGGGGGGGCGGTTGACCGTCCCCACTGGGATTTTTCTATGATTGTGAGAGAACGAACAAACACAGCGCCACGAAACTTCGTGTACCTTTTGCTTCATCATTTTTACACCCTGTGGCAAAGTTTTGACATCAGGTCAAGTCAGGTGTTTGACCTAGGTCCGGTGAAACGGACCCATGTCCAAAAAAGTTTAGCGCTCTGTAACTTTTTCGGAAAACAGGATATCACAATAATACTTTCGGGGATTAGTGATCTTGATAGATGCAACAAATCTGCTATCTCGGTTTTTTTCGGAATTTTCCGGGTAATTGACCTAAGATCAAGCTCATTGTTAAGACATGTCGTTTTTTCGGAAACTGGCGGAATTTTTCATAACATTTCTAGTGTGGAATGATGCACACATCTAGTTACCGTCATTGGGCAAAGTATCACTGACCTCCAACCACTGACCTGAGGTCAGGTCACGAATAAACGTTGTGAGCCAAAATATACCACCGTCAAAATCAGCGATTAATTACTCAGAATGGGTAGAAAATGGCAGAACTGACTTGGACAGACGTAAGTAATACCACGAACTTCAAAAAGTTTTCAAAAATGCACATTTTGGAAATAAACAGGCTCTGGCGAATAAAGCTCCGCTAATTGTGTAGACTGCCAACTAATGGATTTTCCAAAATTTAAGCATGAAAAACCATCACAAGAACCATCAAGATCAATAAAATTTGCATGGATATGCTTATGTCGCGAAAATAAAGGAACGCTAAAATTAGTTTCCGTTAATTTCTGACTGCGTACGGCTGCGGCGCACGTCGACAACCGGCGTGCAAATTGCCGTGTGTTTAAGTCAACGTTTCGGAGTATATATTAAACAAATCTGAGCAATTGGACGTGTATCAGCATCTGCGGACCTTTATTTGTGCGTTGGTGCCTTTACATATGCGTTATTAGTCACAGCCCTTGACATTCAGGCCGCTTCTCGGTCTCATGCAGTCGGCTATGAAAAAACATATATAGGACGTCAATTGCTTACATATTATCTAAAACTAAAACTGAGACCAGTTTTGAACTCTACTCGTCACCAGCTTTCCAACGGTGTGCTTATTTTTATCGTGTGACCAACCATTCGTGAGTTAGAGGGGGGCGGTCAATCCCCCAGTCGGGCGTGATCGACGCCGACCGACGGTCGTGCGCCGGTTAAGGGCAGCGGTTGGTCGGTTAGCGTTCTTAGACGGCAGCTCCGGCGTCACACGGCGACCATGACACCACAGTCGTCACATAATTGCTATGGGGATCGAGCTAACCGTCAAGCTATAACACAAATTAACACCGCTCGATTCATTTTCTTACGAACAATTGGCAATGCAATGGCCAGCAGTCATCTGACATGGATGCCTTTTCCTTGAGCATCGTTCTAACATCCGTTCTAAGGACTTCAATTTTTAAATTGCGTTCCATACCTGTCCACGCCGGGAACAAGTTTACGATTTACGCTACGCGCCGTTTCCTCCCACGCCCAAACTACCATCCCTGCATTACCACTGACAGCAGGAACAGTAAACCAGAAGCTCCAAATGTATATCTGACTGGGTGTCCTAAAAGACAGACAGCTGACATGTTAAAATAGACGCTGAATTCCAGAACACATTTCGCACAAGTTGCTATCTGATTTGCACCTTTCACAGGGCAAATGGTAATTCGAGCCACAAATGGACACCACGAAAACGGGATGATCAGCCCTATCTAAAACCACAACACGTGCCGGAGTTCATAACCTGAATTTAGACCACACCACAGACTAGATTCGGCAACGGACACCAACCAGGAACCAGGCCAGGAAACAAGCGTCACACTGGGACCAAATGAGACCACGATGACACCAAGCCATGCGTAACAGGTCATGTCCAAATGGGCAATAAACGTCAACGGAAGTCAAAAAGGGGCACAAGGCTAATGGGGAAGCATATTAAACCCACAGATCGTGAAGCACAGTGCCAGGCAAAAGATACAACCACACAGCCACCAAACAGCGACACAAACAAATCAGGCATGCCAAGGATTCACCAACGTGAAGGTAATGCACAGTGGTTCCTGGCCAAGCGCACTGACGTGAACGCCCTGACAAAAGCGTGACCCGTGACCGAACACCACATGACAACATCATAACCTGGAGCATTTATCAGGCACAACTCAGTCAAACACGGCTAATTCTGCGGTACTTCCCCAGACATCATTACGCAATACAAGAACGTGAGCATATACATATTCACCGCACAGGCATTCGCCTACGCAAATTCGTTAAAAGCCGTCCGCGAGACGAGCCCAGCTTTCATCACAAACTTCTCGCCACTGAAACAGCGATTAATCAAAGACTTTCGCAAATCCTACAACTTCCAGCGGCCGGAAAATCAGCCGCCGCACGTCCACCGCACGTACCGGGGTCCTCCACGAGACAAGATTGTTCCACGCTCGAAATCAATCATCCGCCGTCCGCAAAACACACTCCGCTGAGTGGCTCGACGCCGGAAAACACCGCGATAAAAACCGGGCGACGAGAGAAAGCCATCAGTTCGGCTCTATCTGCCGCTCTCGAGCCGGCCGCAGCGCGGTCCGACCCACGGCAGGCTTCTCGACGGGCACGGTCTCACCCACGGCCGGCCTCTCCACGGGTACGGTCTCACCCAGGACAGGCCTCTCAACGGGCACGATCTCACCCACGGCAGGCCTCTCCAAGGGCACGGTCTGACCCACGGCAGGCCTCTCCACGGGCACGGTCTCACCCACGGCAGGCCTCTCCACGGGCACGGTCTCACCCACGGCAGGCCTCTCCAAGGGCACGGTCTGACCCACGGCAGGCCTCTCGACGGGCACGGTCTGACCCACGGCCGGCCTCTCCACGGGCACGGTCTGACCCACGGCAGGCCTCTCCACGGGCACGGTCTCACCCACGGCAGGCCTCTCCACGGGCACGGTCTGACCCACGGCCGGCCTCTTCACGGGCACGGTTTCACCCACGGCAGGCCTCTCCACGGGCACGGTCTGACCCACGGCCAGCCTCTTCACAGGCACGGCCCGACTCACGGCCAGCCTTTACCGGCGCGTCGTTCCAGACCCCCCCCCCCCTCCGACCAACGCCCTCTGAGGCCGATCCGAACTGTCAGAAAAGACACACTGCCCCGCCCCGGTCACTCCACCCAGTGCTACCCGACCCGACGGCGTCCAAACCGTCCCGGCCACCGCGGGACGACTCCAGCGTGACCGCCCCAACACGCCGCAGGCGACAGCCGGTCCGGTCCCCCGCCCGAGCCGCCGCCGCCGCCGCCGCCGCCCGAGCGACCTCAGCCGTCAGAGCGACTATTGACCGAGCAGGACGGCGCGCTGCCGGTCGGAGATTTCCCCAGGTGCCGGACGCGGCCGACGCGCGGCTCTGGGGGGGGGGGGTCGCGGTACGGGTCCGCGGGCGGGGTCCGCCCGGTTACTGACGCCCCGGCCAGTCGGCGGCCCGTCAGCCCCGGCCGGAAAACCGCACCCACTGCTGCCGCCCGCTAAACCTCCACAGCTCAGACACGATCAGTGCCATTCTCAACTGACTGCACGTCTGTCCTGCGACGTTTTACAGTGCGTGAAGTCTTAAAACCAAAATAACGGATATGCCGTCAAAACGAAAATTCAAGATGGTCAGCTACGCCGGGATTCAAAAGACAGCCCTTCTTCATTTTTTACTCATTTATTTAGTCATTTATTTTTGGGGGAGGATGCAGCAGCATTGTATTTCTCTTAACGTACACTACTCGATGAAATAGCGCACTGCACGTGGCTCTGACAGCAACAAAAGAGAAAGAACACGCGTATTAGCAAAAAAATAAATGCAAACAGTGGAGCACGGAAAAGAAAAGTCGACCGTCAGCCGCACACATCGACCATCCTTAAAAGCCGACATCTCCCAAGCAATGGGACGAACGCTGGGAGAGCAATATGTTCGACGAGCTTAAGAGAAGTTAGAAAAGTCCGATTTATTTTTCTACGCAAACTCCGTAAGCTCCTTTGCTTTCACCCAATCCCAAGATCACAAAAAAACGTCGGACGTGTGGGAGCATGGGGTTGCTTGGGTTAAGAAAAGCTTTAAGTGAATGCAGGTAGCCCCAGTCGTTTCAAATATTCCCGACTTTTGTCTTTAATCATGCTTAACTCCCCATATTCCGAGGCCACGGCAAAGAATAAAATCAACGTAAGCCCAAAGTCACAGCGCGTCGCCTTCTGAAACCTGCTCAGATTGCGGGAAAGTTCAGCTGCTTCGTTCCCAGCAGCGCTCTCCACCAGCGGGACCGTAGGCCGACGAGGCGCCCGGCCCGGAAGCTGGCTACTTCCTGGCGGAAGCGGCGGTCACGGCGCGGCGCGACCGGTCGCCGGGTCGCGGCGACCGCGGCCGCGGTCACCCGCCGTGCAATATGCAGCGGTGTCCGGCGCCAACTGTTTGGCGTCCATCTCTATGGCAACGGGTCGGCGCGGCCGGATCGTTACCGGCCGGGCGGCCAGGTGTCGAGCCACTGCCGGAGGCATGCACACCGGTCACGCCGGCGGCCGGCCGGCGCCGCCCGATCGATGACGGATGGCCCCCGCCCCCCGGCCGGCGGGCCGCCGCCCTCCGGCGGCCCGCCCGCCCGAGGACCGCCCGACTTCCGGCCCGGATCGGACCGGCGGGCCACGGCCAGGCGGCGCACGGCCGGACAACGTGCCGGCACGTACTTCCTGATCGGACCGGCGTCTGACCGGCAGCGCCACGCCCCGCCCTGAGGTCGGCGAGCAGCGACAGTTCGCAGCCGATGAATGTCATCGCGGACTTCGCGGCGTCTGGTTTGACGATGGGCGCTGGGACCTGGGACAGCTATGGTCGCGTCAGCGACACGTTGTGACGTCATGTCGGAGAAGAGCATAATGCTAGGAAGACCAAACTTCAAAGGTTTGCAGCATTCCATGTCCCATCCCATTACCAACATCAAGACTAATGCTCGCACAGGCACATGAGCACGCTGAGCCACCACCATAAACTTTTGATGGAATCTGCTTATCACCCAATTCATCAAGAGGTATGCACAGATGAAAGTCCTCAACATTCACGGCCTCTTTCCGAGGGAACATGAATAAAGACCTTGGCTCCAAGACTCGTGCCGAACAGTCCTTTCAGAAGGCTTCCTGACTTTATCCGATCTCCGCGGCTGCTTCCACCAAGACACATCTCATAGTCCGTAGAACAGGACTGTCATTCAGAGAAAAGTTAGCTCGTGACGCACGTCGGCGAAAAGACGTTTCGAAAGGCATGCTGCTCCCGGCACGCTCTTTCCGTTACCCAGCTAAAACGCGATCAGACCAAATATGGAAATGAGTCCAGCTATTAAAGAAAGCAAGACGATTACGTCGGTAAAATGCTGAAAACATTTAGTTTTAAGAGTTTTCAAATTCAACACAGAACGGCTTAGCCATTACCGCAATGCACGCGGCTGCCATCAGCGCACCCCGAACTAATGCCCAAACGCAACGCAACATTCCGAGCAAAGGGTCCACACTTTCAAGCCTTGAAATCAATGTCTGCCTGCAGGCAACCTGCACGCCTGCAAACGTGCCCCTGCCAAGCTAAGTATCACAAATTACCGGTCTAACGTATATACATCGAGTCGGTGGCACTTCACAAGCCAGCAAGTCGCCCCAGTCCCGACACGAAGTGGCGATACAGCACACCACCGTCCGCGTTTCCGACAGACGTCAGTGCGTCAAAGCTGGGTGCGCGAGGGCGCGGGCCCGCAGTGGAAACAACTATACACGCCATTTGCCGGCCAGCAGTGGAAGTCGAACGCAACCAGCAAGGATGCAGCGGGTCATACGGCAGACAGGGCGGCGATCCAGCCAACCATGGAGTATCAAACACGTGTCCTGCGGTGCGCAGAGCGTTATTTGAACGCGGCCCTGGTCGCACCTACTCTGAAAACGTTGCCACCACTCCCATACCACCCGGATCACCCTGGGCAATTCAAAGCAACCGATCAATGACGAGCTTAGGGGGCGCGCTTGCCGAAAAGAGCCAGTCATTGGCGGCGGCAAACATCGAACGGCCTTACAACGGAACAGCGGAACGACCGCCGTCGGCCGGCCGGGCGGGACGTCACTGGAGCCCGTCACCATGGAAACGAAACGTGCCCAGGCCGCCGCCACAACGCCGACGCTAATGACATATTCAAACACGACGCCGTGTCTCTTCTAGACCACCCGCCAGGCTGCACACATTGCTTAAAAAAAAAACTGACAAAACTGACTGAAATTTTGCGTGCCTGTGACTATGCCACTGTTCTTTTGGGGATCCAGGGAAGGGTTGAACACGTCTACATGATCCACTTGTCCCACAGCGGCGCCCATCGTAACACGCTGCCATGTTAGCGAAACGATGTCACACATATGGAAAAACGACTAAGTGGGTACACCCATCCAGCGGAAATGGAAGTGGCAGAGCGAGACTCACCGGTTCTGCATTTGGCGCGCGGCTGCAGCCCGCGGGATAACACCGTACAGACGGCGGAAAACGCTTCATGGACGGCGGAACTGTGACAGGTGATCACCGGCACGACTCTTAAAAATGCGACGGCAGCTTTTTGCGCGTGACCGGGGACGAGATTTCGTGCGTGACAGACGGCAAGATATTGTGCGTGCCAAATGGTGGGTGACGTGAGAGACGAAGGAACTTCACGCCACACGCGATGGGTCCCCGAAATGAGATTGAAGCGGCGATATTCCCTGCATTACGCCATCAGATATCTGGGTGTCACCGTCACCGACACCCCCTGGACTCTCGCCGAATTCAAATGCTTCCCACTACACACTATGGGTCACCGCTCACAAATCTCGGTTTTGCGTCACGTCTGACCAAACGGAATATCCGACAAAACACGTGCCCGGCTGCCTCTCGGCACTAGGCCACTGACCCCGCGTCGGACACCGCCCACGCTCAAAGCGGTCGCACGATCCTGTCCGAGACGCGCCATCTACCCTTTAATACCCCAATCGCTCCAGTCTGACTAGCGCGAGGCAGCGGCAATCTGGCGGTCGCCGGACGCGGCCTCAGATTAATCCGGCCGCTTGGAAGTCCAGCGGCGGCCGGTGGTCGTGTGTCGGTTGTGGTGCCCGCCGGCCGGCGGCCGGTGGTCGGGTCTGGTATCTGCCGGTGGTCGGGTCTGGTATCCGCCGGGCGGCGGCTGGTGGTTCGCCGGTGGTCGGGTCTGGTATCCGCCGGTGGTCGGGTCTGGTATCCGCCGGGCGGCGGCTGGTGGTTCGCCGGTGGTCGGGTCTGGTGCCCGCCCGAGGCACACGACTCCGGCCACGTCTGCAGGCTCCGTCACTGGTCCGCCCGTGCGAGCGACCAAACAACGACGGAACGCCAGACGACATTGTAATGGAGGCGAATACGACGCTGCGTCAGGAAGACCTCCTCGAAAAAACATCCCTGGCAATTCAGCTTGACGTGACGAGCGAAAAAACGCAGAATAGTGCGGAAGGAAAAAAAGGACTATGGAGACGGCGGAAAGACAGAGAGGGGAGACTCATAGAGAGAAGGATATATGAAGGACGATGGATATAGCGACAGAGAATGGTAGTGACTGGAAAGCAGGACGGAGCAAATGCGAACAAAGCAAAGTAAACATGAAAGGAAAACGGATACGGCGTAGGAGACGGAGGACAGAGGAAAGGGACTTAGGCGTAGCGAAATACACGATAAGGTGGCACGGAAAGAGCAGAAATATGGACACCACAGAATGAAATACAGAGCGGGGAGTCATAAAAACGACGAGAATGACGTGGTGAGAAAGGTTGAGAGGAAAAACGCCAAGCGAGCATGACACAGCGGAAAATGCCTGTAAAGACAGGGGAAGCCCGAGTCAAGGACAAAACTGCACCGTAAGCCGGTGGGCACTTATCAGGCAAAGGACCGGAAAGAGTCGTGAAGTTATCATTATCCATTTAGTTACGTCATTTTACGCCGTGCAACTGCACGCAGCGCGTATCACACATCAATAATCTACTACACTGTACTAGGAATACAAAATACCCACCCAGAGCACGTCCCTCCGCACACCCACGTTGAGCAAACCCCAGTCACGTGACCCGAAACGCCGCTGCCGGCACGTGCCGCCTCGGCCACGTGCGGCTCCGTGTCGGACCGGCTCTCCAGTGTTCCTTGGCCAACTGACCGGCCCTGGGGTGTCTCCCAGCCCCCGTCCGGCCAACTGACCATCCCTGTGCCGTACCCCCATCGTCCTTTTTCCTTCCGTACTATTCTGCGCTTTTTCGCTCTTCACGAATGATGGGCGTATCATACATGTAGTTCATGTTTAAAAAACATTTCACTAATCCGGCGGATTTTCTATGCAAGTTTGCCATCCCATTTATCGAATAAAAATGTTTTCGAAATTAATATGAACATGGTTTAAATGGGGATTATGTTGCGGAACAATTATGTACGCAGCACATACGACGCCGAAGAGGAATAAAGAAACCTTTCTCCCTCAGGATTTCGTTCAGGCGCTGGGTTAGACCCGACTTGACAACGGTATGGTTTCGGTGTGGTGCAGTAAATCGGAAAGCGAAACTAAGAACGTAGCGAACGTTGAGAATCCAAATAAGTTCAGAGTCGACGCCTCGCAAAACGACGAAAAACGAGTGTCTGGGTGAAACTTAGAGAAAACATACTTCAAGAGAATGGCCATGTCCCAGCCGTCCATCCTAATTCCTCAGTATCCACAGCACGTCCCTGCACACACCAACGCTAAGCAAACCCCAGTCACGTGACCTGAAACGCCGCTACCGGCACGTGCTGTCCCGGCCACGTGCGGCTCCATGCCGGACCGCTTCCAGCGAGCAGATGGTCGAAAACCCCCGGAATCCGGCCCCCGGAGCCCGGCCCACGAAGAAATCTGCCCACGCTTCCTGAGAAGCGTGGGAACCCGTCACAACTTAACTCAACGCGCATGTACAAAACCAGACGTCGATTCCGACACACGTCGGCTGGCCCGTCTGAGTTGCCAACTGCCATGCATTCTGCAGCGGCCACCGACACGGTCCTATTGCCCGGCAGTCCTCACGCCTCAACGTGCGGCGGTTACTGCGCGAGGAACGCACGTGAAGCGACCCTCAGCGGATCAAGGATAAGTGAAGCCATTCTCAACTTCTTCTGTCGACCCGGTCCCGGTACTCCGAGGCCAACTGGCCGAGCCTGCCGTGCCCCCTGCTCTACTGACCGACCCAATAGCGTTCTCCAGTTGCCTGACCGCCCCTGGCATGTCCCACGGCCAACTGGTCGACCCCGGGGTGTCCTCGGTCAACTGACCCACCCTGCAGTGTCCCCGATAGCTGAACCACCCTGGGGTGTTGCAAGACGCAGACCGGTCAACTGACCTACCCTGCGGTGCCCTCCCCCCCCCCGTCTCCCGGCAAACAGACTGCCCCCGGGGCGTCTACGGCCAACTGACCGGCTCTCCATGGCCAACTGACCGGCCCTGGGGTGTCTCCCCGCCTCCGCCGGCCAACTGACCATCCCTGCGCCGTCCCCCCAGCCGAGCGATCGTTAACGGTCCGTCGGCCGGCGACTTGAGCCGGCCGCGGCGCCGATCGTTAGCGAGCAGCGCGGCCGCCGCCGTGGCCGTGCCAACAGCGCAAACAAATTGACAGGATCCACTCGGGCCTGTCGCGCGCCGCCGTCACCGCCGCCGCCGGGCGGACGTCTGCGTCGCTCCGCGGCTCCGGCGGCCAGGACGATGACGACGCGGGCGACGCTGGCCCGGCGAACCGGGCACCGCCGAACTGGAACAGATCGACCCCTGGGTGTTCACCGGCCGGCTGACCGGCCCCCGTCCCCCTCACACCAACTTAACGACCGGCCCTGGATATGGTCAAAATCGTGAATGAGACCCGAGTATGACGTGGAAGAGATTGGACAATGGGACGTGGGGTGATAGCACTGGCCCAAAGACATATCGATAATGTGACTAGTTATGGCGGGCGAACAAATGATGCAGGAGCCCGATGGGGTCACTATTCATGAGGCCAAGTTTTTCAGAGGACCTACCGCGTCGTGCGTCCAGAGCCGGTCGGGAGCCCGCCGCTGGGTCAGGATCCTCCCGCCCGCGGCAGACGTGCCTGGAAGCTGCAGTCACGGTCGACAGGCGGGGCCGTACGCGTTCAACCCGTGCAACGCCACGCCCACAGGCGTTCTCATAGATTCTAACACCTTCTGCGGTGTTTTCCCAAGTTCCCAAACTCGAAGTGCGACTGTTTTTCCTTGATGGAGGGCAGCATCTTATCCCTTAGCGATCGTATATACAGGCCACCGCCCCCGTTACGGGAACAGCTCGGCTCCGCGTTCATTCCGTCGGAGTCGACGATCCCGGCCGCCGGCGGCGGCGGCGGCTGCGCGCTCACCAGCACAAGCAGGGCAGAGCGGCCCGTCCGGGTCTGACCACGGGCCGCGGCCAAAATACGTCCGCAGGCTCACTCCGCAGGAGCGGCACGCCGCTGCCGGGGCGGCGCGGCCGGCGCGGGCCACCCCCGGCCGGACTCGACCCCGGCTGGACGACGGCGCCCGGAGGCGGCCTATCGACTCCGGCCGGCCGCTGGACCGGCCCCGTCGGCCCGGGCCGGACGGTGACCGGACGCCCGCGGCCGGCCGCTCCCCTGCCCGACCTCGGGGCGCGTCCGGGGCTGGCCGGGCGGGGCGGGGCGCAGCAGGGCGGGGCGCAGCAGGGCGGGCGCAGCAGGGCGCCGCGCACTGGACGAAACTGCCTCCATGGCTGCCACGGGTGGGTAGTTCTTTTACCGACTTGCTTCGAGGTATTTCTTCCCCACCCAGCCCTGACCAAGATCTAAACCGCCCTGCCGATTCGACATTCGGCGGTAAGATGCACGCGTGACGTTCGGGAACTGTTCTGCTGCCCGTAGAGTATTCCAATCCCAAGTCAAGTGTCCCGGCATCCGCAATACGATGAGGTTTGCAGAGTGCAGACTGCACCTTTACAATATTTTGGTTCAGAGCTGGAAATCTGTTTTTTTGTTTTTGGTGTCCGAATGTAATTTTTGTTTTGGAGTAAAACTTTTGCAAACAGTGATAATGGACTCAGCTGGCGTTCATTTTCTCAATCAGTTATGATATCATACCCGCTTCCTTTTGGATGGAGACAGTCACTTGCGTGTAGTGTCAGAAATTTGTCAACATGGTTATAATGTATCTTTTTGATGGACGCACAAAGACCAAACTTTTGTAGCATAAAATATTTTCGAAGCAAATATTTTCTGGTGTTCTTCAACACCAAAAAAACGCGCCTTTTCCAACTTTAGCTAAGTTCGTAATACTTGGGAGCATTTCGTCAACGACAAAAACGCTGAGCCGTATATGAGCGAAATCGGAGAAAATTTGTCGCTGCAGAACAGCCTACGTAGAAAGGCACCATTTACGGCAATTCCATTAAGGAGGAAACACGCATGACCCTATTCTGAAGAGCACATGCACTTCCTGACACACTATGACGGGCAAACTGAATTCAAACTTGAGATCAACAAATTCGCAACAAAAACCGTGGATGGCTGTTCATAATTATTGGCATCTTGTTGCCCTCATTCTACCATTCGGATCAATAGATTTACAATCCACAGACATTCAAACCTCACCACCTATTAAGGGACAAAAGTGCATGTAAAACACTGAATTTGTACGTCATCGGGCAAATGCAAAATGTGGATGCTTGCTGGGCTGATCCAGACCCTGCAACTATCGAACTTGAAGTCAGCACAACGTATGTTCTTACCCAGTTCCTGCACATGAAGAATTTACTCGCCTTGTTGTTTTATTCGCCAGTCACGAAGGCTGAGCCCCCCCCCCCTTTTTTTCCCCCCCCCCCCCAAAGAGTACAAGTCATTTCATTACAACAGCCACTTAATGTCCTGGGATGGGAAGCATGCAAGCGTCACCTATAGCAGACGAGCTTCAATACTCTGTAACGCTTTACCTAAATATACTACCTACCTATCTGATAAACTTCACTCTGCTAAACTGGTCCGGACCATGCAGACTACTTCCCTCGAATGGTTCCGGAAGAGTACAGGACGAAACGGGCCCAACACGGAATCAGAACATCAGTCTGCATATCAGCTGCTCGGTAGTTAACTGCTTTTGCGGTAAAAGGAACATCAGCCCTGCAGTTTGAACACGAAAATACCTGGCATACGAAAATCAGCAATCAGCCGCACCACAACCGTCTATTGTTACGAAGACATCGCTAAATCCCAGCCTGAAGTCGCCCAGTGCTGCCACCTTGTAGCGAAACGCTTCACTGTTTCATGGAGCGCATCTGGTTGTGGAGCCACCTCCACGCCCAAGAGGTCGCAGACACGCCTTCCGAGGCGCACTCACATTACCACCACTGCCATCAGCGCAGCTCAGTCCCAGCCGGGCGCGCCGCTGCCGCGGACTCCGTCATGCGGGGGGGAGGGTATCCAGCAGCCAATACAGTCCCGGCGGCAGTCGGCGGGCCGAACAATGCGGCCCGACCACGGCCGGCAACCGGCCACCGGCGCCGGACGGTCGACGGTCGCCGGCGCGAGACGTCGGCACGACGGAACAGCGTCACTTCCTGCATTCCCCAGCACGGCATCCCCGCACAGCTGCCGGGCGGCAGCAGTGTCCGACGCACGAGCCGGCCGTTCAAGCCGGCCGGTCGTAACGCCTGCCGCCAACTGGCCGAGGACGACACCCACTGGCCGCGCGACATTCAGGCGCCACTCAGTGTCGCAACCGTGGATAACCATGGGCACGGCCCAAACACATGCAACGATTTACAATTCCTTAAACAAAGAGAGCTGCCTAAAAAACTTCCACTTGCACATATTTCCGTTGTGTAAGTGGAAGACTGCACCTATCATGACCAACTGCAAGGCAAATCTCTTATTTAGTTAAGGAATGCCCATGCAGCACTGAGGAGCCTAGTAAAATCCTCATGCACAATGTGAGCGTTTATCACAGCAAGACCAACTATTGAAAAAGTCGATGGCCAAAAATGTCCCAACTCTGATGTGTACTCACCGATGTGTTACTGTTAAGACCTGTATGCAAACTGAGCCTGAAACAGAAATGTTGTGTTAACACCGCACTGCAGTGTCATTACATTTCCCACAACTTGAGAGCATCCATGCTACAATAAAGCCACTGACAGAATGTGTTGGAGTGGGATGTGATGGGAGTGGATAGCACATATATATTTGTGATGTATTTTATTTTTACAAAACAGGACATTATCAAACACCAAAAACGTCAGCTTTTATCAAAGTATGATCAACCATTTGCAGGCACACAAACTGTGTACATCAACAAGTGGTAAGATTCAAATAATTATATAATAATGTTAATAAAATATATAAATGTAAATATAAAAATATAAATGCAAAAAAAATATAAATGTAAATGTATAAATAAAATAATAATGTTCGATAAGACATCACATTAGTACACAATGGTCTGGTAACCCAATGCAAAAACCTCAATATAGCATTTTTAGAAACAATCTTTTGTTTGCAGCAAAATTTTCCATTTTTCATTTCTACAAGTTAGCCATGCATTGACAGACCATGGCAGGTTATGCAATATCGATACCTACTACTTACGATTTCAGCCGAAAAAACCTGAAACACACATTTCTTCCCAAAACGAATTGCGTCGTTACTGCCATGCCAGCCACCAGCCACTAGCATAACCATTTTGATGTTTCTGCATTAAATGGTTTCTTTACATCACATCTCAATCACGATTGGTCGTCGGTTGGACCCAAGGTCTGATCATGAGTAATAAAAAATCTCTGAAAATAAGTAACATAAAATATAAATTATCTTTAGAAAAAAGTACATACTAATATTACAATTTATGTAAAAAAATAAGGAAAGGTTGAATTTCAACTTTAAGGAAATACACAAATATAATAACTAAAAAGTAGTGAAATAAAATATCTGAAAAATGGATCTCAATACAGAACTGGAAAATATTAACAAATGAAATGGAACAATAGCTAAAAAATTGCCTAACCTAAAATAACAGCCTAATCTAACTTAACTTAATCTAACCTAACCTAGCCCAACCTTATCTAACCTAATCTAACCAGCACAGGGCCCCTATTTAGATATTGCCTAATACCATGCTTCACACGACCTCTTTGTCAGACACAGTCAAGTCCGATTGCACCCTTAACCAGCCAGTGGCCCCTAGTACCCTTTACCATGCCTGTGGCACGGGGTTGCACCTTTGGCGCAACGTTTCTGTTCCTTATTTCAAGGTACATCCAAAGCAACACAACTCCCTGCCCTCCACCCAGGAAACATCCTGCATGGTAACTGTATCCAGTATTGCAATAACATTATTCAATAACATTATCACGTTCCATCATAATAGCAATCATATAAAACATTGTATCAATCATATAAGAGCATAATGATAATAGCCCTACTCAAAACCTCATTTCAAAGGGCATCCCCATATTGGACATAGTTAGTCTTCAAAGAGCAGAAAATGCACATGCTGTAATAATACTGGAGATGTCCCAACAATCATCTAATATAATATGGCAATATAATAATTCAGCATTGCTTTAAATTCAATCTGTAGCAACAAAATGAAATTTTCATATATATGACATCATTAACTGCCTGAAGCTGTCTGCAGGGTCTTCACACATCCTTGGCATCAATAACCTTAACCTTGGAGGCACTATATTTTGCACAGTGGAATACTGTTATTTCCAATCTGCCAATCCAAATACTGCAGTAATGCAAGGCACATTATCATTGCATTATATTGTTTTTGTCCAGAAATTCAGACAGTGAGAAGTATGATTAGAGACAGGATGATATGCTCTTTTAAGTGGTGGTAGTCATGTAGAGGATTGTTTGGAATTTAGTCAGCTGGAAACTTACCTTTAGCCCAAAATAGCAATAAACTGACCATTTTGTGGACTACTACATAAAGTAGCAGGCAATAGTCACTTTTTCACCTTTCCACAGACCACTTCTGTTACACACATACAATGCTGAAGAGCTTATAAACTTTCCTACAAAAGCAAGAAATGGTGACACTACCAATATGGTTTCTGAATGAAATGGAGTTATAGTTCACTGTAAGCAAACATGATGGGAATGGGCAGTGCCATCTTCTTTACCCTGTCTGCTCCAAGGGTGCATGTACTAGGTAACATTTGATGACACCATCAAAAAATGATTCTGGGGCTGCAGTCCGATAAACAGATGTCCACATGGTGTAATGTTAACCCAAAGGCACAAACTCCGCATCGGAGGGGCATGATATAGGATACGAGAGGCTGAAGGCTGATGAAAGGTGCGATTGGACTTGGCTCCGTCTGACAGAGGTTACATCATGCAACTAAATAGGTTGGGTTGGGTTGGGTTGGGTTGGGTTAGGTTAGGTTAGGTTAGGTTAGGTTAGGTTAGGTTAGTTATCTTATTTGTTATTCATTAAGTCAGGCTATAATGATGACATCATTGGGCCCAAAATACCTTCACCTTGGGAATTGCCCTTTTTTGGCTTTGTTACTGCAGAATTGCAGCAGAAGTCAAATAGACAAATGGTGCAGCGGTCAGCAACAAATGGGGAGACAATATTATTTGGTAATTTTTCACTTTCTTTATCTTTGAATAATGCCATGCAGCACTTGATTCACAAGAATGTCTTAAAACCATCTGTTGTGCAATTTTTAATGCCACTCTTGCTGTTTTTCACCACTTGGTGAAAATGTGACATATGCCCAAGTAGTCTAACTATTATGGCAAAAAATCAGGATGATATCTGGCCCACAAATTCTACACTATTTGGGGCAAGTTTGCTGAGAAGATTTCAGCTCCAAGAGTACGGAGCACTGAAAGAGAAAAATGGGTGATCACGGATGAAGATGAAGATGATTGGGATGAAAATGCTCGTGAATCATGCACAGAATTTTGGCCTAACAAAAACAAACTTAAGTCATGATAATCACATGCAAGCGGATGTGCAAGACACTGAAAATAATAAACTAATGCTTCAAAGATTATGGCGCCAAAACCACACCGGTGAATTTATAGATTCGCATGAGCATAGTCTAACAAAACATCGTATCACGCGATTAAAAAAAGTAAAAGTGAGCTCACCACGAACCGCAGAAGTTTTCTTCTAAAGAAAAAAAGGCCAACTACGAATTATTACAACTAAAGCCACACGGCGACGCCTCGCGCGTGAGAATTGCAAGAGAATGGCGGCGCGCCACGCATGCCGCAAGCCGTTGGAAAAAGTTAAGGATCATCTAATAATGGAATTGCAAATGGAAGTTACTAAAAGACTGCTAATTTATGAAAACAGATGCTCCTTTGTTTCGAGCCTGAAGTTTGACCTTGGCGAAATTTTCAAGATCATTCACAGGAAATGCATGGACGCGCAATTTGATGGTAGACTGGCACATCTTTGTTTGACTGTGACGAATGAGATGTCATCGAAGGGCGGTAAATCACAAACCTAATTTGGCCTTGGCCTTTGAAGGCCACATTTGACTTGAGGAAACGCCACCATTCGATAGAATGCATAAAACTGCACCTGTGCATTTTATATCAGCACCAGTAAATGTAACACAATTGAAGAGGATGAGTGTTTTTTAAGCATTAAATTGCATTTCCGAGATTGCTTTCCCAAAGCCCGACCGAAGCATCGTCCGTCTTTTCTTGTCTTGCTTTTTGCACGTTTGTAGTGTAGAGGCTACGACACGCGTCATTTGATCCAATGTTGAGCCCGTTGAACATTTGTTGTTTGGCTCGAGGGCTCGTTGCTACCGACAATCTGAAACTCAGCCGAGATGGCGAGGTCCGGAACTCATACTCTCGTCTCTTTATATTTCATCACTCGCTGTCTTTGATGTACAGGATAATGAGGCAACGGTGCCGTGAGCGGCTCCGTCCAGACCAGACCACGCGCACAACGGAGCGTCGTCTCGGAGCGCCGCCGCTAGGGGGAAGTGTGAACCGCGGCCTGTGCCGGCAGCCATGAGGCGACAAGGATTGTGTCCCGGCGTTGCGGTCACCAGGCGGTGTCTGTGTTTGTAACCCGCCCATCAGGGCAGTTCGCATCGTGGCTTCTGTGGGGTGGGTCCTTCGGGTATTGGGCTAAAGAAGGTAACGGCATTTAGAGGGTTAGGACTTTCCCAATATCGCGTGTAGAGTTTTGATGTGTTACACTGTATAAAATTTGTTTTCGTACGGATTAATTCAATGTAACTGTTGTCCGGTTGTTCATATAATTTGGGGAATTAGCTGTGAGAGTTGCCCCTCCTTCATGCGATCTACCGAGGCTACTCTGCGGTGAACGCTTATCAGCCGACCGGATTGCTCGTGACAGTTGGCAGGCGGTGCAGTAGCAGTAGCCTTGTGTCTGTTTAGAGAAGACCTCGCCCAGTGGACCGAGGCATGAACGGGAAGCTGGGATGTCTGGCGTCGCCGACTGGTGCGAAGCGCTGGTCCGTGTGAGTGTTAAAACGCGTCTACATTGATTTTCTAGATTCTTTTTCGCTCATACGCAAGCCGCAAATGACAGGGAACGCAAATATACTACTGCGCGAAGTAATCATCTCTTGTTTCGTTTTACTTTTCCTCTGATTCCATCGCTTTCTTCTCTTACAGGTACTAGGATTTCGAGTGATTTCTCTCAAGCACCGAAGCCACCGAACCGTGGATCTGATGCGCGGCTAAGAGTGGACGCGATCCATTCACGATACGCTTCGAAACACTGCACGCGAAACAGACCTTGCAGGAATCACGGGCGGATCTGGGGGAGGCATCCAAGGCCATTGCCCCTTTGGTTGGAAGGGGGAACATGTATTTAGTCAAGGGGCGCAGCCAGGATTTTCGTTAGGAGAGAGGGGTGGCGGACCTCACTGTGAACTGAAACCATGCCAAAACCGCCTGCCGGGAAGACGATGTGCTATGGTTTTCACAAAAATGTAGGCCTTGAGGGGAGGGTTCCCCGGTTCCGCCTTGGCTGCGCCTGTGATTTTGTCCCCCTTTTCGAATGGGAAAGTGTATTTTTTTTTATTTTCGAAGTATTTTAAAGTATAAGTACGTGTCATTATTTGGAAAGTGGTGAAAACCGACGAATTCCGGGAAGATATTAACATTAAGCGGTAGGTAAGGTTCCATGGACGGAGGTTTGGCACCCCTCAGGGGACATATCCAGCGGCTGTGTTTGGGGGGAGGCCCAACGAGAGTTTCCTGGGTCTGGATGGTAGGCCAGCGGAGTCGTTGATCGGGGAGAGGCAAGGTGGAAGACGCTGGCTATGGTTGGATTCGGAGTTCCAGCAACTTCGAACTCTGGTTGAATAGAAATACCCATGTCTCGGGGGGGGCAAATGACCACTTGGTCCCCATAATCACGGTCCGGGGGGTGGCATGGCCGTGATGGCCCTCTGGTTCCGCCAGTGGCACTCCCGAACAGTTAGGACATGATCTGGATCCATACTTTGACAGGAATGCTTCCTTTTCCCGGTTTTGTTTCTTTCGCTCTATTTTTCGTGCATTTTGCCGGAGTGCCGTGGAGTGGGTAACGTTGCCACAGCGACGTTCGGTCCGAATGACATGCTGGACGCCATTGCTTTGCCGGATTTTGACTGATCGATGATTAGGCCCGGTGAACAATTGTCTGCAGTTGGCTTAGGGAAGCCCGTTCTGGTCCGATTTTGACCAGAATTGATCTTCGTTGCATTTTTTCTTTGGTCGGACCTAGGCCAGTGGCATCGGAAGCGGGGGGTGGGGGAGCGGGAGCAAAGTGTCCCACCCCTAACTAGCGAAATTTGACATTAACCCTATGGCGTTGTATGGAAAGAAATGTCTCGAAATGTCGCTGGTTCCCCCCCCCCCTACCGGAACACGTTTCGTCGTCACCGACCTCCAGAAAGCGAGTTCAGCCGCCGGACAGCCCGATGTAGAGACGCTCTGGTTTCGTGACTGAAACCAAATGAACTGTGTGCGAACAAGGCTGGTTGATATCGCCCGGGTGTAGCACCCCTATTTGGGCCCATTTTGCTCGGGCAGTCACTTAAGGCATCCTGTGGTTCTCTGTTTAAAATCGAGTGAACTGTTCATGGCCCAACTAGATGATGTGGCCTAAATCCGGCAGCCGATCTCAGGTGACCATATCTAGGCGTCGATGTATGATCCTTTTACCAAATCCAAGCTCGGTTTTCGACTAAAGACCGCAACGCAATTTCGCTGACTCACGTGACCTTAGGAAGCTGACATAATCTGATAGCTGTTTGCTGGGCATTGCAAAAGGCACCAGGGTAGCTATCATATCAAACCAAAGCGAACTGTGTGTAAATCGTGTTATGACTCAAGTAGTGGTATCCGATGCAAGTTAATTCCGTTGAACCTTTACTGGATTTTCCATTTGGGTAAATGGATGCCACAATGGAGTCATCTTACCTCAGCTGAGCAGCAAGAAGACTTTGCAACAAGCACGCACAAAGTCAGTGATATGAAATCAGTGACAGACGGCACCGTACTGGGTGGTCCTGATAAGTATGATGGTGGATTTCGCCAAGGCCAGTAAAAAAAAACGTCGTCACGCGCCGCTCATCTAACAAGTAATCAAGGTTTCAATACAAACGAAATATGCGTGGGTCAATTTATTTTGCCATGTTCAAGATGAATCCACGAAAAAAAAATCAGGGACTATTCCTCAAAACTGATTTCGCGCTCGTCTAACATTTTCGTGAGATACTGGGCCGGCTTCAGCTCAGTAATTTGGTCCGCGCCGATTCTGCCTCAACTGTGACCGACATCCTCAGTTACCGGCACAGGCCCGCAGCACCCGTCACGATTTCGGGCACCGCTGTATCGCCTGCAGGTTGCCGGCCTCTGTACATCCTTCACTTTCTCACGCGGTCTGGTATGATGCACCGCTTCTGTACACATTCTGTGAGCTACACGAAATGGTATGACGTGTACCCGTACGTCATTGGTGCTTGCATAAATTTGCACTGCTAAAATCATATATCGATGGATACTACCAGCCCAGCCGAACAATTACCACGGGTTTAGCAGCTCATAGGGTACGTAGCATATAGTAGCTCGTAGGCTCGGCGGCCCCACCAACTTTGGTGAACATCAACATAAGCCCCATTAGCCTTGCTTGAAACGAGATGACCTCCTCAAAGTCGCTCGATGGCTCAGGGAACTTAAAATGCGCTCACACACCAATGGCGAGCACCTTGCTGTGGCTGCGGAACGTTTTGAGAGTTACGGAAGCAAAGGCTATCTTAAATCGTGCCTTTTCATGCTTACACCGTCAGGCTTTGAGTTACATCTGTCAAATTGTGACGCGGGGAGGGACTGTACTCCTTGCCGTTGATGAGACCGACATACTGGCAGCAGGGGCGGCGGAAGCTATTTCGGGAAGGGGGGGGGACAAACCGTTCGCGGATCCAGCCACCCCATTCGACGAAACCTAAAGTACCCATAAAGTCCGATTTTTCCTCGGACTTGGGCCACTTTCTTTTGGGTTCAGACCAGACATGACAAGAAATAAACGTGAAGAAATTACGGTGGTGATGATCAACGAATCAATGAATCCCCATTGTTTTCCCGGCGCGGCATTTTTGGTTCGTAATGAGGCCTTAATTTACCATAATTTAGATGCACGCTGACATATGCGTTTCTTTGATAGAGATGGTTTGGTCTGGCTTGCCAAAGGCGCGAAACGTGCTGCCTAAACAACAATGTTAACCGCGTTTCTTTGCCCATTTTCTTGTCATTTGCGCCAACATTTCATCTGGTTTAGTCTGCTGGAAGGACTGGGACTGAAATCTGAAACCAAATGTCTCAAATGCCTGTACCGGGCTCGCATAAATGTAGGGCACAGCGCAAATACTTTGACAAAAAACAAGACTTCATCTTGAACACCAGTAAAGACGGTTCAAGTCACTTACGTAGCTCGGATTTTCTTTCGGGTGGGGGAGGGGTTGACAAGAGAGTCGGCGGCCAACACTGAGGGTCCTTAAAAACTACGAGAGCCTCCATGGCTAGAACAGTAGGGGTAATATATTTGATGCGGGGTAAGTGGAACCTGTTTTTCAGTGCCATTAAGAACGATTGTGCCCGAGAGTAGTAAAACATATGGAGATTCCATGTCTCCTGAAATCTTTTTCTGGTCCGTGCCGCGCGAGGTTTCGAACCGTCTCTGTTTTATTCCACTGGTGCATCCCGCATCTGAAAGACTCTTGCAGACAACAGAAGCGAATTACACATTCGTCGCTATTCAAATTTGCGTTTTACGGCGCTACGACCAAATCTGATCATGCTGTCCAGAGATTTGCCCACGACCATATACCCTGCCCCTGGGCCTAACCCACAGGTAGGTATGCTTCAATAGCAGACAGCAACTGTCATCGATTGGTTAATGTGAATAATTATGTCAGTGTAGAAATTGCCCATAAATAACAACCAGGACAAAATTTATTTGTGCTAAGTTTACCACATTCCGACGATGCATCGGTCTGATCCGGGTTTTTCACAAGGCAAAGGAAATATATCGGACATCTCGAAAATAATGCCGTCTTATTTCATACATGTTCTGAAGCCGGGACGCGCCACGTCCAAGCCTGTTTTGTGGTGCGAAGTGACGGCAGAGCTGCTGACTCACCGAGCCGTGGTGATAACTAATGGAGTTGCAGGACACGGTGGCGGCGCAGCGTACCGGCATTACGGTGACATTCATAGCATGGTTGTTGCGTTCCACGGCAAGTAGCTGGGGAGTGCGGCAGGCGTATTATTACCTTGTTCCAGCTTCGAGGACTTGTCGCGTGGCTTCAACTGCAGCCAGACACAAGTGCCCTCCTCTCATGGAAAAATTTCCGTTTCGCGCATTCCATATCTACACTGGCCTACAGAAACGTTTAAAATAGATTATAATGAATTTGTGTTATTGGTTGATAATTTGGTTGGTTGAGAATTGGGAATGTCTGAAATTGAGATAAGACCCCTAGGACCCATGGCTAGGGCTACGTCAATAAACTCTCTTACCCGTCACGCCGACACCATCCCATGGTAGGAGGACCTTTCCTGGCTGGCTGGCGGCTCCTTTGCAGAGGAGCATCCTTTCCGGTCCTTACATATGTCTTTTGGTAGGCATGTACATGCCGGGGGCTCAGTTACCTTTCCCGGTCAGGGGCACGGGGGCCCTTTGCGGAGGAATGAGTCTGCCTCTCCCGGTCAGGGGAGCCTCTTTAGGCAAATGTCAGGGGCCCCTTCGTATGCCTCAGAAATTTAGGGGGTCCTGGAACCTCTAGGACCTCCCTGGTACAGTCACTTACGAAACCACCTTATTCTGTTGTTGCTCCGGTCTAAAGTCTGTCTTTCGGTCTTTGTCTTACTTAATCTTTAAAGACAAGTACAGAATTGACCAAGGAACTTAGTGACGCAGCGGCATAAGCAGTGAATGTTGGAAACCGCGTAACGCCATAACCAGCTTCTGTTTCAAGACTTAGCTGTCAAAAACTTGTACGTGGCACGTAGCCACTTTCTTTCGGGGCAAAAAGACATGTTCACCCCCATCACGTATTAGTCATACAACGTCAACATTTATGTAAACTGGATTAAGTTGACTGTTTACCGATTATCTTCCAAGGTTGTTATGTCCCATACTCCGCGTGACTACACCAGTAACTCTCGACATGAACGTTTGCGAAGAAACCTGGTGGAAGAACGACTCTGGTAAAGTCGTGTTTCATTAAAATCCGTAAAAACACAAACAAACCATATCTGTAGAGCACGACCGCTGTTGGTATGGCCTTACTTTGGTGTCACGGTAGACATGTCTCAAAATAACTTCTCAAAATGCGACAAAAATTGCTGATATTCAGTAGGCTTGCGCTACAAGCATTATTTCTGAAGCTAGCACATCGTTAAAACACCAAGATTGTTTTAACACTAAAAGCAAAAAAAAGTCAAAACAAAGAAACGGAACTTCAATATGCCAGTTGTGGTTTAGAGTGGACGTAGCCCCGGAATCCAGAAATAAAGTACACTTGAATGAGTGTTATTTCTCAAACAATGCGCGCATTTAGCTTCTTAACGGTCCACATATGTTATCCTGTACAGCATGACCCATAATCATTTTGGCTATTGACATTGACATTCTTGATGTGTTTGATGACCAAACACCATGTTCGTCCAAAAATCACATTTCACCGTTGATGACAGTTTCAGAAAAAGACGGGTAGGGACTCAGCCAGGATTCCTTCAGGGGGAGGGGGGGGCTCAGTGTGAACTGAAATCATACGAAAACCACCTGCTGGGAAGACGTGCAATGGTTTTCGCCAAAAATCCTGGCCTAGGCCCCCCCCCCCCCTTTGCCTCGCCGGTGGGTCGGGTGTCGAAGGGGAAGGTACTTTTGTGCCCCTTTTTAGTTTCAGAAACGGAGACGAGCTAGGGACATGAAACTTTAAGGATAGAGTATGGTCATAGAGAGCTAAATTGTGAGTAATTTTAATGACCCTAGGTGAATATCTTCAGGGTCAAATGAGGTCGGAAAGGGCAACTTTGTACAGTTTCTCGGCCTATAGGCCCTTCCGAACGGCTCTTCGGAGGAAACGGGAAAAGAGCTTGTCAGTGCTTCAAAACGTGGAATACGACAAAATCTATTCATCTGACGTCTTGAGTCATTATGTCGGGTCGAGGTCGTGTCAGGTGCTCGACCCATGACGTCGCTTTTTAATCTTTTCGCGTCAGATTTCGAGCAACACGTGATGCTGGTGTAGCTTGAATGTAAATCAGGGCGTTAAAAGCATCATTTGACGTACTTTCAGTGAAAATAGCTAACAATGATACATTAGGTGTCTTTCATCGTACACTAACCTCGTCAAAGTCAAATGAAGTGAAGAGAGGTTGTTGACGTTGGATGAAGTTTTTGATTCGAAGTACGTTCTATGTCAACCATTTGCATTTAAAGTCATTTCGTTATAATGAACCCAGTTACATGATTTGATTGCTGTAGCACGTTTACATACCAGAATTACCTATTTAAACGTATTAATGTGCGCAAACGCGATTTTATTGGGTTCCTTAAATACATATTTCATACAAAGAGATATGTTGCACAGCAGATCTGGATCAGACCATAAGCTGGTTGATCTTGACCTTTGATGACCTTGATCTTTACTGACCCTGGCTTTACTCTTGGTACATTCATCATCCTCAGTTGTCCCAGACTGATGTCGGCTGACAATGTTGAAACGGTAATCTTATGTAGAACGCTTGTCCTCTCGCAGTTTCCATCTGTCTGAGACAACCGTTAGTTTCCTTGTGTTTGTGTGGCTTCAGATGCTTCAAACTCCAAAAATTTCCTGCGGGTTTTCGATTTCTTTGCGTCATCAGATAGGGCTGTTTGTCATTCAGTCAGTCAGTCAGTTGGACAGTCAGTCCAAGCTTTCAAGCGTCTAGTGGCTGCACGCGCCGGCCAATCGCGACACAAGTGGCACCATCGGGTGCGCTGACTCAGCGGACAGTTTAGGCGTGACTCGAGTCGGACCTCTGCAAAATTCAGTTAATCATGTTTGCTTTTCAAACGACGGGTACTGCTGACTCAAGACTTGGCGAAACAAGCGCCCCACGTTTGGGTGCGCGCTTTTGTGGTCGGCACCCACGTGCAATCCACGTGGCGATCCACATGCACGTGTTTCGATTTGGACTCGGAGGTCTCCGAGTGCCGGAAACAGTGACCTAGGCGGCTGAAATTTGGTAGGTAGTCAGACCAGCACTAGGGCTATCTGACGGTACCCCATATGATGGGGAGAGGGCAACGGGTCACGTGCAGCGCGCGCGCCTCTTTAATGCCTCTGTGCTTCTTATGGGTCAATGGCCGGAACGCATACGGTACATATTTTATGTTGTGTTTATGGCTTGTTTGTTGCGGCATAGTTTGTTGCGATGATGGCTTGGAAAGGCAGCTGGGCAACCAGTTTGATGGATTCAGGCCAAAACGGGGGCGCAGTTTGCATGAGAAGCGTGTGTTGCCTAAGCGATTAACACCCCTCCTTCATTGCCGCAAAACTACTACCGCTGGAATGGTGAAAATTGGCGGACAGGAGCATGCGATACGTGACAGTCGATATATGTGGCTGTTTTGCATGCCAATAGCTTCAGGCTGGTGTGTGCGAGTCGCACGTGATGAGGTGCACTCCTTAGCCATTTAGGCCTTTGGTTTGGGACCCGTTGACGCTGGAGGCATCAAGGTTTGTGGTGATCTGCAAAGTCACAAACGCCATCCAGGACACGCAAGATTTAAGGGCATCAGTGGCAAGATGTCATCCATGTGAGCATGCTATTTCTTTCATCTGCTATCCTCCATATGTGGGGACTTTTTATACCTATCTTAGTGCCCTTTATCAATATAAAGGTACCGAGGGGGTGCACTGGTCTGCGTGCCATACATAGCTTCGCTGTTGACCCCAAACCAACCGTGTAACGCGTCGGTTTGCCTCCAGTTCGTTCAGTGTTCGTTGAACAACTTAGCTTGACCTAGAGGGTAAGTTAAGCATAGGTCTGAACTAGTGTTCATAATCGAGGAGCTGAAACCGTGCTTTGCACGCTTTTGGCGAGTGAGATTTCATACATGGTCGCTCGAAAACGAAAGTTCAGATCAAGGTGTTTGTGTTTCAGCGTGTGCGTGTATGTGTTCATGCTTCCGAGCGTCTAGTGCCCGAACGCGCCAGCCGATCGCGACACAAGTGGCATCATCGGGTGCGCCGACTCGGCGGACAAATTGTAATGCAGGTTTCGAAGCGATTTGTGGCGTGTGGCGCGTGCCACGTGGCGCGAGCCGGACCTCTGCGGAATTCAACCATGGTTGCAGGTCAAACGGAGGGTGCTGTTGACTCAAGCCTTGGGGACGAGATGGGCCCTACTTGCGAGTAAGTGCTTTTGTGGTCGGCACCACCACGTGGCGATCATAAACTGCATGTTTTGATCTGGACTCGAGGACCTCCGAGTGCCTTCATTAAAGACCTAGGCGGCTGGAATTTGTTGGTAGACAGACCGGCACCAGGGCTATCGAACGGTACCTCATGGGATGAGGACCGGCACCAATCGTCAACGAGTCACATGCAGCGCGAGTGCGCCTCTTTTACGCCCCTGTGTTTCATAATGGGCCAACTGCCGGGACGCAAATGGCTCAGTTTGGTGCGGAAGCTGACTTGGAAAGGCAAACGGGCAGCTGGACGATCAATTTCGATGGATTCAGACCGGAACGGAGGTGTAGCTTGTACGTGAAACGCAAGGTGTCCAAGAGTAGCAACCCACCTCCATTGCCGCAAAACTACTACCGCTGCGATGCTGAAAATTGGCGGACAGGAGGATGTCGTAAATGTCATTCGATTTACGTGCCTGTTTCGCACACCAAAAGAATTAGCCTGGTGCGTGCAGGACGCACTTGCTGGGTTGCTCCCGTTTGCTACTCAGGCAGAGACTCCGCCACGTCAATTTGAATGGATGGGTGTAGCAAAGGTGGCCCCAGAAGCCCATCTAGCAAACTGCAAAAGTACAGAATCTCGGCTTAAACTTACCGCGTTTGTATTGTTACGGGCACCAGGTCGTTTTTTTTTACAGTACTGCGTTAATAACCTGCGCTTAAATACTTCAACAAAGGAGCAGTGTAACTTCCGTTTCGCTTCAAAATTATACATGCGTGCGAGGGTAGAAACTTAATAATATATATATATATATATATATATATATATATATATATATATATCAAGTTATATACATGTACATAATTAAACATTTATATACATCAAGTTATATATGTATATATTTATATATGTTATATACATACATTATATATATTATATTGTATGTATATTGTAATATATAATATATGTATATATATATATATATATATATATATATCGCACATATATATATATATATCGGGTTATATACATGTACATAATTAAATATTTATATATATAAAGGTTATATATATATATACAATATGGAGTGACTTTGCCCCAGGCGTCAAACTAGATGGCACTGGAGGATCCTTTCCTCCGTGCCGTGTAACGCCATGACACGGCCGGCCCATGCCTAGCTTTCGGTCTCGAGCCAAATACAGATGCCCGTTCTGGGTCTCGAACACAGTTCCCGCCACGCACCGGATCTTGTCCGGCTTCTCGTCCATCAGACCACGGCGGCGCTTGACCCAATTCGACACCAAAGGATAACTGGAATCGGAGGTTACAACGACGGAAATTAAGGATTCGACGAGTTTGCTAATGTCATGCATGTATTCGTTCTGCGTGGTCTGTTCAACGGAAACGATAGGACATCGCGCAGTTCCATTTCATCACAAAATGCCAAGAACTTTCTCCACATCTTCAACGTCCGCTCCAAACTACTGACCCTCTCCACCATTGTCCCAACGAGATGTCACCCAAATCTGTCATAGTCTGAGCTTGGGGGAGGGTCAGAGTCTGAGCTTGGGAGGAAAACGATGATTTTCAACTGATTATTCGCTAAGCATTGTCATACTGGGTTAGTGTTAAATTTCTTGAATTGTTGAGAGACCGGATCACTGAAGCCTGTATTATACGAGCTGGCTTTACCGCTGTTGACGGACCCCTGGATGAAGCCGTAGACTTCGAGCTCATAGATCGGCCGCTTGCTCTGACTGCGGTCGTATTTGCTGCCACCGAAAACAATAACTCTCCCGACACGTTCCTGTGCCTGGCACAAAATCTGGCCACAGACGAAGATGCTCCTATCCGTGTACAGCATGGGACCGTCGCCGTGCTTGGGGTACGATAACGCCGGTTCACTCAAAATTTGTTCGGGGCACAAAAGGATAGGCTCAGTTTTTCGTCCCAGCGGACCCAGAGTCGAAAACGACGGGATGACCTTTCGGGACCACGGAAAGAAGCCGTGAAGTCTCTTTGCCCCCTTCACAGAGCTGGGAACCTGGAGGGCTTTGATACACTGGACGCGGTCTGGAGATATGGAAATATCATTCGGCGTGATCTCGTGGCCAAGAGAATTCAGTCGGGTTACACCAATGCTGCACTGACTGGGAGACAGCTTCAGACCGGAAGATTTCAGCCTGTCAAGAACCGTGATTAGGAGTTTGTACTGGTCGTCGAGATTAGCGTTAGTCAGCAGCACATCATCAGCGTACACACGCATCCCCGGAATGTCACTGAGTACCTTGTGCATGACCACCATGTAGAAAGTAGGATGACTGCATGCATCGCATCGGCATGCGGCGCGGATAGTATGTTTTGCGAAGCGTATGGAATGCACATATTTCGCTCGACTCTCTGGACAGGCGAAAATGTCAGAAGGCATGCTTGATGTCAAGGGAGCTCTCCACTTGCCAACCGTACAATGAATACAAAAAAAAATAATAACCAATGTTCGGGGAACAAAACTCTTCGAAAGTAGACACTTGTTAATGGCACGCTCATCCTGAACAGTGCGATATTCTGTGGAACCCCTGGAAGTGGAATACTCCCGTTCCGTAACGTCATGGACGCCGACAACCTCACAAAAGCAAAACGCCACCTGACGGTGGCGCTACCAACAACTGAGAAAGCCACCACTCGCTAGCCAGCTTACGTACAACCTAGGTGCGTTGGTAGCTGGTAGCTTAAATGCATATCCAAACCTAGTAATGTCTTACCTGACCTTCTAACTCACCTGTCTTGTTCTACACTGTCCTGGTCTGTCCTAAACTGAACTGTCCGACATTTCCTACTACACCTATTCCTGTCCCTAAGTTTAAGTTTTCCGACAGCTAAGCGTTCGTTTTGGGCAATGACGAGGGTTTGGCCGCTGAGACGAGTTTACTGTAATTCAGTGCCAGATTGGTTGTACCATCGCTGATTACGGTGTCATTGCCACGGGTAATAACCTTGAATGGTGACGTGGTGCCAACTCGCAGATTACTCGGAAGCCTACCTCTTGGCTCCGTCAATGCCTTCCTGTTCCATCTTTAGCAAACTATATAAAAATTAGAACTCAGTTTGCATAGTTTCCAACGTCTTAATTTATCAATATTCCATGACATACAAAATGCTAGTGCGTTCTGATTAAAGACATCTCTTATATCCATCCTGATTCTGTAGCCGTCGCATAAGCATTAATATACAGGTGCCTTTGCATCATCCTGCCTCAGTTTGTCAAAGCATTTGCATCAGCAAAGTTTGAAAAGCACCATTTTTGAATGCCATTATAACTGCCATTCACTGCCAAATTCAACAGCAGGAAAAAACAGCCCCAAGTAAACTAAAAAAAAAACAACGCCTTTTTCTTGCGATATCCGGCGATTGCAGCATAGGTTTTTCGGGTACAAATATTGGCCCCACATCCGGCAGTTATTGGGGGTATAATCCTCCCAGTCAGATGGTTGGAGGGATGCGTTCCCCCGTCACCCCCCCCCCCTCCCACTTCTGTGGCGGGGCCGATGCACTCAGGCCTTTGGTTTGGGAACCTTTGATGCCGGAAGTACGAAATTTTGTGGTGGGCTACAAAGTCAAAAAGGCCATGGGAGGAGAAGCATGATTTAGGATATCAGTGGCAAAATGCTGAAAGTAAAGATACCTTGGCAAAATGCCATCCAAGTGAACGTGCAGTTTGGTGGATTTGGGATCCTCTGTTGGCGGGAAATTTCGCGATTCATTTCTACTTGCGTGACGGAGACAGCAGGTGTCGTTTCATAACGGTAATACTGGCACTAAGCGAGTGCGCAGGTCTGCGTGCGATACAAAGCTTCGATTTTAACCCCAAACAAACCGTGCAACGCGTTGGTTTGCCTCTGGCTCAAAAGCAAAGGATCTAAGAGCGGATGCTTTGCAGGCTCTTAACGGATGAGATTTCATGCATGGCAGTCGCTCCAGAACATAAGTTCAGATAAAGGTGTTTTCGTGTGTGTGTGTCAAAGCTTTGGGGTTTCTACCGTCCGAGTGTGCCTGCCGACCGTGACACAAGTAACACCATCGGGTGCGCCGTGGTGTATGCACGGCGTATGACGGTGTATGACAAATTGTGGTGTATGCAGGAGTGTCGATTTGTATTCTTTCGAGGAGGTCCTGGCCCACCCAATGCTGATTTAGGCCCTTCAGTTTTTTTAGGCGCCTCCAATTTCAATTGGGCCCCCCAAATTTTTTTGCCAGTTATAAAGAGAACTGGTAAAAAAAAACGAAAGCAACGGCCGCAGTAGATAAAAGATGAGCAGAAGGTACAGAATAAGGCATAAAGTGATTTATCTATCTTCCATATATATATATATATATATATATATATATATATATATATATATATATATACAATATAACTATATCATGGGACGTACGCAATTTTTTACTCGAAAAATAGTGGCAAAAAGCTCGAATATTTTCATTGATCAAAATAACGTGGGCTAAATCTGTTGAGAAACCCACATTGGGGGGGAGGATGGGTTGTCAGGCCCACGGCTCGGTCCATCCAATCATTTACAGAGAATGACACTCCTGGGTGTATGCTTCTAAGTGGTTCGTAGGGTGTGGCACGTGCCACATGATGAGAGCCGGACCTCTGCAGCATTCAGTTAATCACGGGTAAAGGTCAAGCGGCGGGTGCTATTGATTCAAGACTTGGTGACAACATGGGTATTTGGCAACTTGCGGGTGTGTGCTTTTGTGGTCGGCGCCTACATGCGATCCACGTGACGATCCACAAGCACATGTTTCACTATGAACTCGGGGTCACCGAGTGCCGGGGACAGTGACCTAGGAGGCTGGAATTTGGTCGGTAGAGCTAGTGCTATCGAACGGTATCTCATATGATGGGCAGGCTGCAACAGGTCACGTGCAGCTCGCGTTCACCACTTTTACACACCTGTGTCTATCAAGGGACATAAACGGAGCAGCTTGGTGCGATGATGGCTTGGAAAGGCGGACGTTCAGATGGGCGGTTAATTTGATGGGTTCAGGCTGAAACGGGGGTGCAGTTTGCACGTGAAGCACGTGGTGCCTAAGCCATTGACGCATCTCCTTCATTGCCGCAAAACTACTACCGCTGGGGCGGTGATGAACGCTGCGATGGTGACAATAGGATTCCACAGATTTGAACCGAAACGGGGATGCGGCTTGCATATGAAGCGCGAGGTGCCCAAGATTAACACCCCGCTTTCATTGACGCAAAACTACTACGGCGAGGGTGCTGGAAATTGGCGGGCAGGAGCACGTGATACGTGGCCGTCGACATATGTGGCTGTTTTGTATGCCAGTAGCTTGAGCTTGGTGTGAGCGGGACGCACGTGCTGGGGCGTGCCCTTTTACCACTCAGGTCTTTGGTTTGGTAACCGTTGACGCTGAAGGCACCCAATTTTGTGTTGAACTGCAAAGACAAAAGTGTTATCCATGGCAAGCAAGACGTAGGGCATCGGTGGCAAGATGCCACCCATGTAAGCGTGCAACTTGCTGGACTTGGGCTCCTCCGTTTTCGGGAAGGCGCACGATTCATTTCTATTTGCATGGCGCAAAACTGCTACCGTTGGGATGTTGAAAAAGGAGCACGTGACATGTGGCAATCGATAAGTGTGGCTGTTTTGCATGGGAATTGGTTCAGTCCGGTGGGTGCGGGATGCACGTGCTGAGGTGTACCCAGAGGCGTAGCCAGGATTCCTTGGAATCGGGGGAGGGGGCAAATCAGGTCAAGGGTTCCTCGTAAGCAATGGGGGTCGCCAGGGGCAGGGGCGAGTCCAAGATTTCGCCAAGTTGCGGGGGGGGGGTAAGATAGAGGCGAATGGTTAGCGCAGCCCCATCTCCATTTTTTTACTCTTCAGATATGAAAGAAACGTTGATCCGCGCGGACCCATGGGAAATATCTGAGGTGATTTTGCATCTTTAAATATGTAAAATAACGAAAAAACGCGAGCGCGTCAACTTATCTGAGAAACTTCTGCGTTTTGGTCTCCTACAATGTAACCGAAATATGGCGAAAACGGCAAGATTTTAGGCTGCTCCGTCCCTTCCCTGCATTTGAAATGTCGTACCTGTATCTGGTCCAGGAGCTTGTCTTCCTCACGCACCCCTCCCCCCTCAAAGTTTCTGGGGACCTTTTTGTCAGTTTAGGTCCGGTCCCCTCTTGCAGCTACAGGGGCACGTTTGATGGTCACAGGCCGTCTGCCGTGCTAAAACCTTTTAGTGGTCCTCCTACAGTTTCACGTGTTCTTTGGGACGTCTCAGACGCTCCTTTGGCAGTTTCAGGGGCACTTCGGACAATGAAGGTTTAGGGACCCCTGTTACCCTGCAGGGGGAGGCATTGCCTGTTTGTAGAGGGCCCCTATCCGTCTTAAAAGGGCCCCTCTTGACCTCTGGAGGCAGGGGCAGGGTCCTTCTTCCAGGGTCAGGGTCCTTTCCGAAAGAAGGTCTCTCCAGAGGCTGACAGGGGCCCTTTATGAGTCGACAGCGGGCCCTCCGTAGCAAACAGTGAACTCCCCTACAAGCTAGCAGGGGCCCGTAAACGCTCATTCAGGCCTCTCTTCATAGCACTCAAAGCCCTCTTGTATATTCAGGATACGTTTTTGTGGTTCATAAGCCTTCCTTTAACCCTATTCCCGGAGGGCTAGACGGTATGGCCGATTCCCGGCAGGGGGGGGGGGCGGATTCGGCCCCCCCCTGAGATCTCGAGAACTACTTATCCGATTTCATCGCAACAAACGGCAATCGATTTGCCGTCACGTGAACTACATTTTTATAAAAAGAAATTTTCAAAATTTTGAAATTTGTGGATACAGGGGGGCAAAAATGTCAAAATGGGGGGTACTTTTTGACTTCTTATAACTCCGTTGTTTATGGACCGATTTCGATGAAACTGGCATCAATCGAGAGATTATGGATAGGGCTTTTACCATGGGTATGCAAATTTGAAATTTTGAGAAAATTCATGGGCGTTCACAGGGTTTCAAAAATAGGGGGATTAGTTTTCCAATAACAGAATCAACAAAAGAGGCCAAAACACTTTTTTAGCTTCTGCTAGTCATGTTATGCTAAAGAAGTACAAATCACATTACAATGTTTGTATAATGTTAGCATAGGCGGTGCCAAGGACATAAAAAAGGGGGAACTGTCATGGTCACACGTTTCTCAGATCAACTTGTGACCTTTGACCTTAAATGACCTCCAGTGATCTTGGGGTCACCTGGAATGATGTCGTGTGCATTCAATATTATCTGTAAACGTTTTTAATCGATTAAATTCACTCTATTCCAAAAAATTCATTTTTTGGCTTTTGCGATATAGGGTACGTGCACTGACATTTTAGGTCATAGCTCCGTGACCTGACCTGATATCACGCTGAAACTTGGTACACAAGTAGAGGGCATCTTTCTACGTCATATATATTCCGGGTTTGGCATTTGAAAAAACGGCACCGAAATTATTGCGAAAAAACAAATGTTGACTTTTGACCTTGACCTGACCTTGTAAAGTGACCTCAGATAAACAAAATTACATATGCACATTGCCCAACTATTTAGCTATATATTCATATAAAGTTTTAAGTTCTATCTTAAAAACTCTGTTTTTGGCAGACATTTTCCTTTTACCCTCAACATGGCCAAAAATGACCTGAGGTGCCTCCCAAAAACGTTGCCTGGCTCCGCCCCTGAGCAAAATAGAATTTCGAAATTTTGTCACGGCGCGTAGAAGGAATAGCTAGGAAAAGTCACCAAGTTTCGTGAAGCTGCGTCAAAAAGCCTGGAATTGGCAAGCAAAAAACCCGAGGGGGGGCGGATTCCGCCCCCCCTGCCGGGAATAGGGTTAACGTTTAACATATTCCTTTTTTTGCTTTGTCTGTTTCGGACAACGTAAGGAGCCCTGTGGGCGCCTCACACTTTGCAAAGAACTGGGGTCTTCAGCCCCAGGGGGCCAGCTCGGCCGCCAGGGGGCTCCGCTTAGCCTCCACGGGGGAGGAGGCATAACCCCTTTGGTCCCCCTTCGCTACGTCACTGGGGGTAACCCTTTGCCGTTCAGGTCTTTGATTTGGTACCTTTGGTGCTGGTCGCGCCAAATTTTGCGGTGGACTACAAAGTAGCAAACGCCATCCAGAATAAGCAGGATTTAGGGCATCAGTGGCAAGATACCACCCTTGTGATTGTGAGCGTGCATCTTCTTGGACTTAGTATGCTCCATTTGCGTGACGGTGTTTCTGCCTGCATGATCCAGATTTCTATCTACCTGACGATAAGTATCGTTTCATAGGAGTAATGCTGGTACTAAGCGGTTGAACAGGTCTGCGTGCGATACAGAGCTTACAGGTACAGAGAATTTGGCCCCAAACCAATCGTGTAACGCATTGCTTTGCCTCTAGTTAGATATACTCCACGTACTTCGGATTCAGAAGGGCGTTCATTGGTTGTTAAGACTGCAACAGCTGGAAGGACCTTTTTCTCCTCGTTGTCTACGTTTATCTCCATGCACCTGGTCGCGAGTTATCATGTTATGAGTTCACCATTTGAGAACTGATAACATGGGGTGTGTTACGAAAATAAAATTTGGTGGTGATGTCACTCAGGAAATCGTGGAGCTCTCCTCAGGGATAAGATAGTAATGGCGCAGATAATGACTTTTTGAAAGATTTGCTTGCTCTTAATGCATAATTAGAGATCAGTTGGGATGAATGTTATTATGTATTTTTGGTATCAGAGAAATGCTGTTAGATGTGCTTTGCTCTGACAAAAAGGGAGAGCGGTGGATAAGAAAACTGTGATGGGACATGCTGTGCCGTGTTTCATGAATATTGTTGAAAACAGAAGCGATGTAATGGGTGACTTAATGCTTTATCTTTCCACTTTAATCCTGTCATCTCATAGACCTGGAGTATACCTGCAATTTTCTTTCGACAACAGCTCTAACACCTCGGCATTGGTTGAGTTTGTTTGTGTGTCTGTGTGTGCCGACTACTTGCTGTCGGAGGGTGTCGCCCTACGTCGCGATGTCCATGGCGGCCCCAACTGCAGTAGTAGTGCTTGATAGGGGCAATAATACAACATGCACCGTTAATCTGCATGGTAGGTACCATTTAATTGCTTATAACGGTCGCAGTAGCGTCAGGGAAAGTTGTTTCTTTTGGAAATAGTTTTGTAATTTCTGCGTATCTTTTGTCGCCGATGGGATTGGCTGCCTCATGTGAGGCTCGGTGGGCGGGTTTTTTATACATGACAAACTGCCTTGGGAAAAAATATGTTAGGGTGGGATCCCTTTGTTCATGAATGCTACTTCATTTTCTTGCCCCAGGTGTGCGCTTTTTAAAATAAACATCCTGCTGCACAGCATATGCTAATCTTATTGAGGCTGGATTATGGAATGGTACATGCAAAGACTGGCAAATACCAAATGATGGAAATGCTGTAACATGAAACCCAGTTCCATCATTTTCAGTTAATTCTGTTAACTTCCAAACATGTCATTTGATAAGGTAAACACAAATTATGTGTTGCATATTTATTAAACCATGTCTAGAGCCGTTCATAACCTAGTAGCCCCTGTATTATTCTGTAAGGTTATATTACTCAGATGGTTATAGATGTTCTTTGTGTAGTGTGTATGAATAAAAGGGGCCATTTTATATTGTAAGGAACCCAAGTCCCAGGGGTTTTTGTAACACAAGGTGTCTTCCATCACTCATGCATGTTAAAGCAAAACTTTAACAAGTACTTTGTTTGGTTTTGTACACCCTGATTCCTGATAGTTTTTTAGGAATAGTGCATATCTCATGGCAGATGATGTAATTCAGGACACATACCCCCTTCCCATCCATTACTCTACCTAGTTCTAAGGCCTGCTATGTTAAAGTTATTGTTGTTAAACTTTTCTTGTGTTCGATTAAATCAACATTGATTTTTATGTGAAGGTGTATTCATTTTGTTGGTGCTTGTAAACTCTGTATGTGTAAGTCAGGTATTTCACATGTACAGCACCAAACAACATTTGACCTCTGACCCAGTTTTATGAAATACTTTGATCATGCAATTTGTAAATCTTTTTGGTGATATGTGTAGATCTAGTTCTGTTGTTTCTCCAAGTTTGAGCTTTGTTATTGCTTCTTGTAATTGATTGTTGTCTTTTCCACATGACTTAGCAAATATTCTTTCTTGCTAAACTGGATTGGTTTAGGAGCAGTTTTATATCCTTGTTCTTAATAGTAGAATCTGGGTTTAGTAGAACTGTCAAAGTTGGCCATATGGTCAAAAAGACTGTCCATCAGATGTTGTGGATGATATTCCTTTATTACTGTGAGCAGCATAGTATTTTTATTTTTTGGTAATGCAAGTCTTGTATTTGCAGGTGCCACAGTTGTATCATGGCGTGTCAACAACCAAGAACAGTTGTTTGTCAGGTATGTTGCATAGCCTTTGCATTTGCACCCCATGGGTAATTACTCAATAATCTCTTACTTTTTTGTTAAGTTTCAGGTTGTTTCATACATGTTGACATGTACCTTGCATCTGACGATGCATATGATTGTTATTGTAGTACTATCTGCAATCATATCTTGTATGTCTAGAATTCAGGCATAAATTTTCAGGAATCATGCAAGCTCTGTACCAGCATCTGTAGATGGTTCAGGCTTCAGCTGTGTGTTAATCCATTTTATCATCAAACTGTCTAGGTTATCATAGTTCACTGGACCTTGTTTCTTTTCAGCAAACAAGCATTGTTTGATGGAAAGAAGGCGATCCGTGGGGGCATTCCTATCGTTTTTCGTGAGTAACTTTTATTGTGTTTGCTTGAATGAAAGTCCACTGGAGATAAGGTATGGTTCATCTTCATTAGTATTGTTATAGACCATCCATAGTGCCAACAGAAAGTAGCTTTGGCAAATGTCCCTTTGCTGTGCATTTAGTTTGAAGATCATCCTGTCTAAAACCATTGATTGTGAGACATTTTTTCATTGCCCACGTCTGCCCCTGGCGATTGGGGTAGGAGAGGTCGGTGGATGGCTGCGACCCCGACTGACCGGCGGCCGTTCCCCTCAGCGCACTTTGGCCCGTGGTCGCTGGGGCCGCAGCACGGGTTCGCGCGCACCAGCCGCTGGCACCTTGAGAAGGCGCCCGAGCGGCTGCCCTCGGGCGACATTGAAGCCATCTTCGTGCTGATGGACAGCGAGTACACGCACCAGTTCTGGAAGTACTCGTGAGTGCGGCGCCGGTTCGGCCGGGCGCGGTCGGCCGGCCGGGCGGGACGCCCCGGCGCCGGTGGCCGCACGCGCGGCGGCCGGGGTCGCGGTCCGTCGGTTTGTGCGCGTCATGGCGCCTCTGTCCCGTCGCGTGACGTTGACCTGTTTCCTGCCGACACGCGACCTTCCGCGGGCATCTGTGGTACTTCTGTGTGCCGGGGATTTACGGAGTAACTGTTTCGAAGTCCACCGGTTTTTACGGGTGTCTGACGTTTTTTCCGGCGCGTGACGCACCCCTCAAGGTTGCCGTTGTTTGAAATAGGCGCATGCGCGTGTTTCCTTGGCACTGATGCCATCTGGCGCCGTTCTCCGTCTGATCTTTTTGTTCCCCATGGATTTGGCCAGTTTAGTGTCTGGTGTGTTGAGGTTGAACGCGGCGTGTCTGACGACGCACCTTCAGCGACACGGGCTGACCGTACCGACCGCCTTGTGCCGCCAGGTTCCGCCTGACGTACCGCCTGATCCTGCGCGAGAAAGAACTGCACTTTAATATTGGCGTCTACAACCCGCTGGGCTCGCAGGACACGTTCAGCTTCACGCTGCTGCTGCACACCTACTTCAAGTGTCCGGATGTCAGGAAATGCCAGATCACTGGCATGCACGGCTGCACCTTCATCGATAAGGTAATCCGCTGGTCATGTTGGTCAGTGTCATCTGTCATGGCGCTGTATATTAAAACAGCCAATGCTGTTTTGGAGCGTAATGTAGACATCAGTACCTAATGATTAAACATATGCCCTGCATGTATGTGGGAGACGTCATTGCAGTGACTTCTCCGATGCCCATTGTAATGAGTGAGTGGTCTATGGTGTACCATTACCATACCCTTGGTTTGCCATGACGTACACATGAAAAATGCGTATGGTTTTTGCACGTAATAAAAGAAGTTTTTTGCTGCAGAAACAACAGCAGTATATGGGGTTGGAATTATATCAGAACGGATTTTGTTTTATTCCCCGCAAAATTCATTTTTTCTGTTAATAATTGTTCTGGTATGAAATGTTGTGCATTAAAACGTTTTGCACTGCTTTTCCTTGTGTGCCATTTGTGGCCGCAAAAGTCGCGTATGCTCGTTTTCATTAAGAGGCCCAGAGTATTTGTGGTGTCCTTACGCCACTCGACGGCAGGTGGGATGCAGGCGTTGAGTGCTGGGAGCTCTGGATCGTCATCCGTTATTGTGGCAGAGTCCATTGTACGGGTTAGGCACGTGCCGTGGCGCACGCCAGCTCCCGAGCCTGTTTCCGCCGGTGCCGCGTTACGCTGTGTTGGTCCGGCTGTGGGTCGCCGCAGCCGGTGGTGCGCCGGACGACGACGCCGGACGACGGCTACCCGTCCCCGTCCGGCGTTCGCCGAAAACAGGAACACTGCCGGTCTTATCGCCTGTGCCGGGATGTCGCGCCGTGCAGGCTCTGACCGCCGCCGTTGCACATACCGAGATGGGTTTCCGGTTGCGCGTTGCGTTGACGTAAAAATCTGGGGGAAAATGAGGTTGGGGTTCGTGCGACAAGCGCTTCTGTATGTTCTTACCAAGGGCTGACATGGTTCGCCAGTCTGTTGATTTCTTCACGGACAGATGGGCTTTGATTGTATTTTGACCGAGATTAATCCGCACCCTTGTCCGTTTGTCGCGTTGTTGATGTAGCACCGGGGACGGCATCACGACATATCTAGAACTTCTAGACCAACATTTTCCGCAACAGCCTGTTTTGTCATACGCAAGTCGGGTGTCCTGATTTGCAGTCTTCCCAAGTCCGTTCGATTGACACCCTCAGGCCGCCATCTTCCTGATCAGCTGCTGTTCGCTGTGTACGTAATTGACTTGGATTAGGCTTTGGGGTGTAGACCCACAACTCAGTTGTTTGGTCATTTGGACCACACGGAAATGGTACCAATTAAATGAAAGTACCTTTTCGTGATGAAAGGTTTCTCTTTTTCCATGGGTTGTCGAAAGGTTTTCACAAACTTCTTTTCACACAAAACTTTCGTCGGTAAACATATGGAATCTTCCCGAGGGTAAATTTTGTAGGTACACGTAGTGGCAACTTCTTCCAGACAACAGAAAGGTCGTAAAAAAGTTTGCCATACGCTTGTTTCCACGACGTCTGTGGTGGATATTATGCGTCGTTTACAACATATCAGAAAGGCCACTCGATGCTCACACGCCTTGCTTAACCCTATTGCCCTGTCCGTAACGTTAGGACGCACACCTTATGGGAGGAAGTTTATTGCCACCCCTCGATATTTCGAGAACTCCCCGGTCCGATTTGATGGCAAGAAATGACAATCGATTCGCTGTAACGTAAACTACGTTTTCATAGGAGTTCTGAAAATCTTGTAAGGGGTGGATATGGCTGGGAGGGGTAAAAAGTCAGAAAGGGGATTACTTCTATTTGCCATAGCTGCGATGCCTTTAGACCGATTTTGATATTGATATCTTTTTAGGGAAAAATAAAGTTGTGAAAATTTGGCAGCACGTAAATAGAATAGAAAACAAGGTTTCTTGAAGTTACTTCAGAAACCTTGAAAATTGTGAGCAAAAAACTGGAGGGGGCTGCTCAAGCTCCCCCCTCCATACGGGAATAGGGTTTATGGTGGCTGTGCCATTGTCGACGCGGGGCACACAGCGTTGTAAATCCACACATTTTTTTCTACGTGTTTTGCTCTGTTGGTTGGGCTTGTGGGGTACTGCCGTCTTCATATGGCGTCAGCCGTCAGAGATCACAGCACAGGTTTGTGCCTGAATGGAATCGAGGGTCGAATCAACAGTTAATCGATATGGGGAACTTAGCACGCTTGTCATGAGTTCAAATCTGAATCGATTCAGTTGAAACCCGCAGTGAATCACAATCAGAACTGAATCGCATTATTGTCCGAAGAATCGGCCGTGAATCAGTTCACTAAAAAGCTCACTAAGCACAACGACAGTGAAACAAGTTACATCTTCCACATTTTTGCGTGATTTGCATTTTAGTATTCAGTATGTATATATATATATATATATATATATATATATATATATATATATATAACGTCCATATGGTTCTGAACCGAATCAGAACTGAAGTGATTCAGCTATGACTCTAGACCCAAATTGAATCGATTCACCGGAAAAAAATGCACTGAATTTCAATTGGAATCAATTACCGCTCTAGAAATCCAAAAGTGAATCGATTCACGTCATGTGAATCAACCACAAGTTTGTGCGTGCATTCGAGTCATCTCGTTTGGTGTATCAGCTTGGTGCACTTTTCATCTGAAAATGTTGTGGTGCAGTTCTAGCCAGTGAACCAGTAGTTCTGGCAGTGAGAAAACCAGCCAATGCGAAATTGTGCTGTCTAAGTAAATGGCACCTGGCACGGTCGTGACTCCTGCATCATTCCATTGGGTGTAAGATACCTACGTTTCTGTTACGACTTATGAACTTCAGCGAAAACGCTGAGGAAATTGCGAATCGCCTGTTCGGTTGGCCGTGGTTTTCTTTTCACCCAGCCCGCAGCACCTTGGTGTTGTGATGTACTGATCGGCGTGTGGCCCGGGACCGCCACCGGTCGCTGGAGCGCCTGTGACGCGGCGCCGCTGTCGGACAGACCCGGGACGGTGCCGTCTACCAGGAGGGCCGGGACGTGGTCATGATCAACGAGTGGACCGACCGCATCTACCAGAACACGCCCCAGGAGCATATCATCACCAACGTCGTCTCCGGACGCAAGATGAGGATACAAAAGTTCAACCTGCCGGATACTGGTTCGTACTTTTATGGCACGAATACGTGGCGTTGAAGTGGGCATAATAAGAAATGGCAACTTAACATTAACGTTAACAATAATCACAATCATATTGCTGCTTATGATTATTTTCGTTCACCCTCTTGTGGAAGTATCAGAGAAATTACACAGTCCATAGCGTCGTATCAAAAGTAGTCTGGTTTCAGAAACGTCCGTTGACTGCCATTTTTCGGCAGATATATCCCGTGACGTGTGTTGTCTGTCCCTGACCGTGCCATGCAGACGCGTGAAAAGGGCGTGTCGTTTAACTGCTCGGATCCGTCTTGGGGCTGAAGAACGGGGGGGGGATATGCACTGCAACAGTGGCCGTTTAAGATGTCTAAAGATTAGATGAAGGTATGTTGTTTAACGTATTGAGGAGAATAGTATGGTGTATTTGCTCGATTTTTTTCTACTTACGCCACGTGTGAAAAGATTCCCAATGTTAGTCGTATGTCATGTTTGCCACACTGAAAACTATCAAGCTGCCTTCCTCCCCCATTGCATTGGCCTCCATAAAGATTTGGATTAAATCCATCCCTTTGGCCCATCGTTGTCAGCTTGACGTGTGACTGTTTCGACTGTGGCAGTGGTCTGGAACCCGTGGGAGCACAAGGCTAAGGAGATCGCCGACTTCGGCGACGAGGAGTTCCCGAACATGATCTGCGTGGAGGCCGGCAACGTCTCCACGGGCATCATCCTGCCGCCGAACACGGTCTTCGAGGCCTCCCAGATCCTGCAAGTGATGTAGGAGCCCACGATCCGGCGCACGATAATAATGGTCAGCTCAGGAACTGTTGAACTCTGATTCTTTACCGCTAGGGTAGTGTTTGTGCGTGCTCGCCTGTTGTGGGGCGGCGCGCCGGGACGCGGGGCTCCTCGCCACACCGAACCCCGCGGCCCGGCCCGCCGTTCGCCGGCGGCGCTAGGCGTAGGTCATCTTGTTAGTTACTGACCGAATGCGAGCTACGTTTTGCAATCTTCCTCTGTTAACCGTATGCTTGGTCGCCTTCGGTGAGCGGTTTCCAGTTCTCCCGAAGGCGTCCGTCGGCGGGCGGACGCTTTCGTTTCGCGCGCGCTGTCCGCGGCCGACCGCGGCGGCCTCTTCCGTTGGTTTGCGTTCTGCGAGGGCGGCGGTCGTCATCGGATGACGCGAGGCGGGTGGTCGGAAGCCCGGCGCGCCAGCCGGTCCGTAAAGTGGCGCCGCGCGCGCCGAGGCCTCGCGGCGCCAGCGCCCGTTGTGATAACGCGGAGCCTAGCGTCCGCATCGACCTGGCTGGCGGCCGGGCGCCGCCGCCCGCCGCGCCGGCCGGCGGGCGCCGCGCCGCCGCTTCTGAAGCGGCGCCGCCGCCGCCGTGTGTGAGACACCGCGCCAGAGAGCACGACAGACTCCCGACTCCATAGCGGCCCGGCCGGGCGGCGCGGCCGGCCAGCGCCGGCGGCGTCCGGCCGGCCTGCGCCGCTCCCGCCGCCGCCGCCGTGTTTTAGATGCATTTACCCGGCCGCCGGCCGCGGCGGATTTCAACAATCTCAGGGCAGTGACAGTTCCAGAGACGGGAGCGCTCCGGCGACGCCGGCTGCACCGGCCCGGAGGCGGCCTCCCATTCCAAATTGATCAGGTCTGACGCGGCGAGTGGCGTCCCGGTTCGGTAAAAGGCAGGTGCGGCACGCCGGAGCCGTGCGGTTTTAGGGTCTTTGTTGAGTTCAGAGTCGGTTTCGTGCTTGGTTTACATTCACCGCTGGCATGGCGAGGGCGTGGTGGATCTAGTGCGACTGCTCCACTGCGGACTGGGATCAGGGCGATGGCAGTCCAGTTCGACCCGAACGGGGTGCAGATGTAGTGAGCAGGATGAATTAGGACCTGAATTAAGACATCCGAACCTACCGGACCGGTGTGGACATCATCGCTTGGCTGCGGCTTTGTCTTTAATCATTACTTTCATGTGCTCTGCGACCCTTGACAATGAATGTGCGAGCAGGCTGTCTGGTGATTTTTATGGTTCTTTTGTGGACTGATTTACACGTGGAAATTTGCGGAGGGGTGGGAGGAAGGATGGAACGGTTGTTAGAATGGGTATAACCCCGGAATATCGTGCATGTTATAGAATTGTATTTTTTCTTTCGAAACTTCAATGAACTAATAAACGAATGGGCTACATTGTGTTTGACGACGTCTGATACGATGGACGAGATTTTCGCTCCCATGCAATGACCACCTGAGATGATCTCAGGTCCTTATTTGTTAAGCACGCTGTTTTCGAAGTATTGGAGTGGACGGTGGCATGCGAAAGAACGGAAGCACCGAAGCACTGTAGTTCTTTACTACATGAAAAAAGAAAACTGGCATTCAGGAGCGCTGCGTAAAAAAAATATATCCGCCGGGATTCGCCAGTGGAGCTTCAACAGCTAGCGGTAAACAAAGTGGAACCAGCGGCATCGTGCGCTGGAATCTGGTACGCACAATGACGCCTGTTTGCGCGATGGCTAAGCATCTGACGTGTGCTGTTGCGATTGGAATTAGTGTTACCCATTCTACTTTGACGAAATCTAAAAGCGTTGTGATTTACGCAGTGCTCAAAATAGAATCGGCGGGCCGTGGTTGATGTGAGAAGAATGACAAGAAAGTTGAGTACTGTCTTCAGGGATTAAGCCACGCCGACATGTCCAGTCCAGTACAGGTGCTGCATAATGGAGTGCGATGAGCTTATACGTGTGCTCACGCAGAGGAGAACCGGTGGGCACGGAAGAGCTACAGTAGAGTAGTGAAAGGAGGGGACAAAAACAGGAGTAGTTTTTCGTGCAGAACAATAGGGTTAAGAGTAAATTCACCTGCATTTGGTGAGTTTACCCCTGTTGCTGATCGTTTACTGATTGTTCTCAGTGAGGCCAGTGAGTTGACCATTGACAACACATTTGATAACGCGAGCCTCACGGGTTAGGGCATGTGATATATCCGGTAAAACCACGCAGATACCGAAGTGTGGAAAAAATCCACAAAGGTAAAAACGGAAAGTATGATAGGAAACAATAATAGAAGACTCGCGCGTGCATGTGTTTTGCTTTGCATGGGCAATGGCTTATTTTAAAATAGCTGCTTCTGTTTGTTTTTAAGGGAATTTGGCCACCTTAAACCTCTGGTGGACCAATCCAATGTGTTGGGCATTGCATGTGCTGCCAAAAAGGCAAGAAGGGTGATGCGCAAATTGTGCATCCCATTAATACTCGTGTTAATTGGTAAATTCGAAGACATGGTTTTTTAGGCTTAAGACTCGCTTAAACTACAACTTCATTGGCCTGCCGGAACGACTCCCTTTTTAAATTTGTTTGCCCGCCTGCAGCGAATATGAAGGAGATATGACATATGTGGCGCTTTGGGCAAATATAATCACCAATATTGGGTCAAGTTATGCAATCAAGAACCGGCCAAGGCTCTGAATCCCCACGACAAACTCACGCTTTATCGTAGTCTGCGAAACCAGATGACTTGCCAGAAAAACCAGTAGGATGACGAAAACCGGATTTGCACGATAATTTGAAAGGTAAGTCAAATAATTTTATGTCATCATTTGGCTTTTGTCCTGGAGCTTTACTGCATGTTGAGCTATGTTTAGCCGACTGGGAGTAATGCAGTTTTGAAGGATATTTTGTTCATTTTGGTTGTCAAATAACTGCCGCTTTTTGTTATATTGGGGTAATTATGAAATGCTGTTGTAGAATGTGTTTGGGCCATGCTCATGCATTTTGCACATACATTTTTGTCTTGCTGTGAATGAACTGAATCATAGAAGAAACATAGAGCCATAAACGTTGATTTCAGTCAGCATTTGGTAGGAGAAAATAATCTGTTCACTTTTGGTATGTTGTTTTGTTGTATAAAGAACTTGTTTGTTGCTGTTCACAATGGTATGTCTCAAGTGCAGAGTTGAAAGTAAGAATCTGATCATTAGCTCATTTGGAGAGTGCTGATGTCCCTGTGCCAGCAAGATAGACCTGGCACTTCAGACAAGCCAAGTGAGGGTGATATCATGCTTGCTACCACAGTGTTGTATTGCCTGACTTGCTGATTTTCTGCCACAAAATCAGCAGACACCAGGAATTTCACAGGCAGGTGCCAGACTCCTGCAGTGAGCCATGTTTAGTACATGTGGTCCTAGACATCAATCTGTCACATCATTTAAATAAAATGAATATGAAGCAAAACACTGAACTTATTTGGTCCTAGGCCCAGACTGACTTGTGCCCTAAGTCAGTGTCAGACCCATTTGGTACTGAACCATGGAACCATTCATAGGTTAAGGGCAGGTCATTGAGCTCAGAAGAGGTGGTGCTCTCGTAAAGCTGTTGATTGTCTGTCAACCTGGCTTTCTAAGGACATGCCATTTTCTTACACCTTCATTTATCACCCTGAGATGGATTGGAAACATACAGATGTAAACATATAACAGAATCATTGCTAGCAGACAAAAACATAGAACCTTTCACTTAAAAAACATGTGCTGGTCTGGTCTTGACCATTCACATTGATCTCCGTACTGTCTCTGAGGGTCTGCCCTGGTGGCCGCAGTAATAGCATTTTCATGTCATCTGTGATCCTGGAACTTTCTTTGGATTTCTGCTGTGCCAGAACTGTACTGAAGTGTCTTATTCTTGAATGTCATCTGTTCCAGAACCAACATGGATTTTGATGAAGTAGATACTGGTCTGTTCTTAGGTAAGCTGTGTTTTTTTCAGTCTCTTATGCCAAAGCAACCAGTGGCACTGGAATAGTTCTTTAGCATGATAGTTCAAAATCTGAAAATATGTTTTGCAATGACTCCCACCCACAAACAAAGCCAGGGAGGGGTGGTTATTGCCATTGCCCCCTGTCACTGGAAAATAGGGAAAGAAGTCTTTTGGGTCCTTCTTTCAGATGGAAGTGTCTTTTTTGCTCCCAAAACATTTTTGAAATACATGTGAATTCTCAGAACTGGTGAAATGATGTGGCTGAAGTACAGGGAACAGTCAACATTTGGGGGTAAGTGAGGTTACATAAATGAAGATCTGGCTCCCTCACAGCACTTGTTTGGATTTGTCCTTGCTTTTGTTTCTGATTTATCTTAGTATCTTATCCCACACCAGTTGTGACTGCCCAGTCATTTCCAGGTCTTACGTGATGGAGTTTCAGAACAAAAGAAGCATGTAGCTTGGTCTTTTGGCTACACACTGACATCAGATTTGATCCATTTAGATCCCACAGTGACCTTACATATGGCTAAAAAGGAAGGCATGCTAGTGGGTTCTGATGTCCCTTGGATCCTGTAACCAAAAGCACTTCTAAAGGACCCAGAGCAATATCTGATAATGAATTGGAAGTAAAACTAATGTTCCTGCACATATCAGTACTTCTCATTACTTCTGATTATAAATTCCCACATGCAGGGTGGCTTAGTGGTCTCAATTCACAATTTTTGGCTCAGATGGCCTTGATCGAAATGAAGACCGAAGCGCCGAGGTCACTGACGCTGTGGCTATACGATACAGAATACTGAACGGACTTGTGCTTGATTTCACTTCGTGGGAATCAGTTCCGAATCCAGCTCGTGGCTTGCTGAATCGATTATGATTTTGACTCAGCACAGTTTTCCAAAACTGAATCAATCCCAGTTTTGACTCAGAATGAAATGAGTCGATTCTGGAATCGATTCCACTAAGCTCCATTGGATTGGATTATGCCACTGGAATCGATTCTGATTGTGATTTCGCAGACAACCGTGGGATTCAGCTGCGGCTGTGATTCCTGCATTTATCAGTGGAATCAGTTCCGGCTCTGACTGGCACGGAATCGACTCCTGAATCGTTTACGATTTTGATGGAATTGATCACAAGTCCAATATTGAGTTTGAGTGAGTGCCATAAAACATGCAAACAATTGCTATGCGATGCCGATCGCTGCCATTTCGTGAGCTCTCCATGACATGTCCTCGAGATGGAGATCAGAGGTTGAAGTACCAACCTTAGATTTTGAGAGAATATGTAAAAAGATTCCAAACTCAGTTAGGTAAAAAATTTTAAGAGTAATCGATTTAGCATTTTTAAGGCAACTTCATGTATAGCAGCTCAACGATTCTGGCAATAATGTCAGAACATGGGCGCCAGACGATAATAAAGTCTGTGCACACGGAATCATTATCATTATCAATAATTATCCATATCATTATCAAACCAGCCCCAGCAACTGATGATTTCAGCACAGCTTATCATCTTTCATGTTACTTAGCTCCAAGAACCTATTCCTGTTAACATTGTAGAACCTATTGATGTGGTTGTTCTGTCGCACTTTTTAGGAAGCAGAAGAGCCGTGGCCGAGTTTGCCGCCTCCCATAGCAGCGCGGCAATCTCTGTTGTTACCGTGGAGAGTGAAGACCTCACGGAGGTACCGCAGACAGTGGCTCGACGCATGTTTGTCCAAGGTAGGAAACTTTGTATGCGGTATGACAGGTAATAGTGTGTACACTTCCTTTGCTATCACAACCTGGGGAAACGATCTTTATCAGATGCTCATTGCATCTCGTTTGACGCATAAGTAGGTTACAACATACAGTGCTTACATTGGAAACCAGCTCGTCTTTGGCTTGAAAGAATGGACATGGACATGCGTCCGGCATGGACGCATGTCGGAAAAGTTATGTGATGAATGCAAATGTGAAATAGCGGGACCACCACAACTCTGTAACGCGAATAATACAGTCAACTAATGCCACTTGGGCTTGGTCAGGCAAAGTTGCGTTAAGCCTAAAAAGTTGAATTTGAAGGTAAATTCATTGTCTGCTGTAAAATACTGGTGGTTCTTTCAGCTTTCTGGTTCATATACAGAGTCGGTATTTTGTTGCATAGTGTGTTGTATTTTTGTGTTCTTTCTGGTGCGGAATTGAATACGCTTCAGCTAAATTCTTGTGCCTTCATCGTGAAGTGTGCACTAACGAATACCGATTGCCTGTGATTTTGATTTCTGTTCCCATGCTTTTTTCATTGTCATTATTGAAGGCTTTGATTTTGTCCTTTTTTAGTGGACGACATCAGGACGGCTGATCTGCTCTCCCACTTCGATGACATCAATGCCTTCATCAAGGATGGACTACTGGGAGGCTTGGTCTTCGTGCATTGGTGAGTTCTTCGTCTCGGCAAGCCGATATTTTGCAGCAACAGTGTGAACGTGTCACGTTATCCGAGTAATTTTAACGAAGCACTACATCGGGCTATGAATCGACGCTTGTGCGACATAAAGTAGATGCTGCAGTGGCAATATTTGATTGGTTGGAACCAGACGCTGACCATTCATTAATGGGCAGGTCTGCATCCTTACTAGACAACCTGCTTGAATTCAGGATTATATGAAAAATATTATTGTCCTGTTGATTGCCGGTATGTGTCCGTTATGTATCTCACATCAAGCGTGGTGTGCAATTATGGTTGAAAAACAGATCAGTTGGCCGTCAAACTCAGTCGTTTTCTGTAACGGGCCGACGTTTTTGGCTGTAAGACGATCCAGGCGCGCGTGTAACTCAGTCTGTCTCTGTACCGGGCTGGTGTTTCTGGTTGTAAGCCGTATCAGAAACTGGTCTAACTCTGTCCCTGTACTTGGCTGTGTTTCTGGTTGTAAGACGTATCAGACGCTGGTCTAGCTCTGTCCCTGTACTGGGTTGGTGTGCCTGGTTGTAAGACGTATCAGAAGCTGGTCTAACTCTTTCCCGTCGCCGGGCCTGGAACAGTCGACACGGTGTCTCTCGCAGCGCCACCGTCTGCGCGGCCTATCTGATGAGGACTCACTGCATCGGTGCGCAGGAGGCCTTGGCGAGGTCAGTGCCGACGCCGCTGGCCTCATTGTAGAGGTGCGGTCAATCTCCTGCGTGGGTGGGCCCTGCACTTCGATGCCCGTTCTCTCATCTGCTGGACCAGTAGGGTCGGTAGAACTTAATGATGCCTGTTTACAATGAATTAAGTCATGCTTTTGTTAGTGAGATAGCTCGTAAGGGGCTTTTGTCATCAGGATTTGTCACGGTCTCGAAATGTGCGATGACAAAACGCACCGTCCAAGAGCCGTACGCATCTTTCGAGCGGAAGAGATTGCCCAGAGCCCATTCGCACGACTGCAAGGAAGCATGACTTTCGCTCGGGGCTGTCCGGTTTGTTGTCCGAGATTCTCCGTAAGTAGCCGGGGCGTGGTGCGGGTCGTCTTCCGTCGATTTCGCCCGCCTGTCGTTGATGTGGCAGTCTCGGTCCAGGACTTGCGTCACCTGCCGTCAGCGTTAGCAGTGTGGTCTCGGGACCTCGGGCGGGGCCGGGGCTGACGGGTGCCGGCGCGCGTCCTGGCCGGCAGGATCCGCCGCTGTCGGATGTGCGTGGCGCCGAACGTCGGCTTCCGGCGCCAGCTGGAGCTGTACAGCCGCCTGGGCTGCCACACCTCGCTGCAGCAGCGCGAGTTCCGGCGGTACCGGCTGCGGGGCGCGGCGCGCGCCGTCGCTGCAGGTGGGGCGCCGGGGGGCCGGGCCGCCGGCCGGCGCCGCCGCCGGCTGCCGCAGCCCGGCTGCTGGGCGTGGTGTTGGCGGTTGGCGCGGAGGCGCCGCCGCTGCGAGCCGCCGCCGGCTGCCGCGACCCGGCCGCTGGGCCTGGTGTTAACGACTCGCGCGGAGGCGCCGCCGCCGCGGGCCCGTCGGCGGCCTGGTGTGGGTAGTCGCCGTATGATTTGGTCATTGCGTGCGGACCATGACGGGTGCTGGTGATCTTTTCGCTTCTTGTAGCAGCACTTTAACAGGAAGGAAATCGATGTTCACCTTTTTTCTTGGTGAAATGGATTTAGGTCGTACTATGCATGTTTGCCGCTGGCTTCAGGTCCGTATGCTGGCAGGGTGCAAGTATCTCTGTCCACGGGTTCTAATGTTACATTGCGTATGCTCCTTCTTTCTCAGAATGGATGGGCTCAGTCAGTGTTTGTTCGTCCTCGTGCCCGACAATTTCAGGTGTCTGTGACTTTGTCGGCAGACCGGTCCAGTTTGCCGATGGTGGCGGCGCCGCTGATCCTGCCTGATCCCGGCCTGTCCGGCTCGAGCGCCATCTACAGATGTCGCCAGTGTCGGAGGGTCCTGTTCTCGGATGAGGCTGTGGTGAGCGCCGGCCGTGAGGAGGTGGGTGTGGTGTTGGCTTAGCCTGCCGTGCTTGTCCATGGCTGAGGCTGATTGTGTCCTTCGTGAGATACGGGATCGGATCGGAGATACGGAATCGCATTGACCTGTGTAATCACCGAAATCGGTGGCCCTATTGGTGGTACAGTGCTGTTCTTCCCGTGATGGCAGAATGGTTTTGAATGGCTTGGTCGACTTAGATTCTCGATTTCGGTTTTTCAGTCTTCATTATGCATCATTTTTCTCGATAGTTGGTCCACGGGTCAGCAGGCAACTGACCAGTTGAGAATCGTGCCAAATATAACTACACAATAGTGTGATATGCGTGATGGCGCGTTAAACTTACGCCACAAAATCAGCCGTTACCTGAATTTGCACAGTCGACCGTGAAGACCAGCGTCACAAGAGCTGTGTGTTATTTGCTTTTGCTCCCGTTGTCGTTGCTTGTGCTCCCATTCTCCCAGCAAATTATTTGAATTTATGTTATTAGAAATACAAACTGAATGTATAGAAAAATCCAAATAGGAAGACGTTTGAATGGGCTCATTCTGACGAATCAGGGGGACCTTGCGTGAATCTACGGGTGTTATTGCATAGATTCGTGGAAAACCTCGTAGTTCCGTGGTTGCGGTTTCATAGGATCGCATTTGAACGCCATCGTTAGTCGTAAATGGCACTTGCAAAAGGTCATGAAGTACGTTCTTACCGGCAAACCGGGGAGACACAGCTTGCATTATGTGATGCTTTTTACATGCATTTTAAGACTTTTCGTCTATTCCAGGAGTCCTCCTCCGCTTCAGATGGCAGCTATCGCTTGCTACCGCTTCCGTGGATGTCTGCAGTGGTGGAGGAGCCCAAGGGTAAACTGAACTGCTTCAAGTGCTCCGCCAAGCTGGGCTCGTTCTCGTGGTTGTCAGGTAAAGCGCATGTTCGGTTACCATCACCCCGGGGCTGTCACTGTTTTAGTGCTGGTTTACGGCGAATTTATTAGATGAAACTCACTTTTGCCTAACACTGAGTAGTTTGCCATCGCCTGCTGCGTGATTGCTTACTTAAAAAGGGAGGGTTAGAAATCGGTTCGGAGAAATCTGCCAGAACGTTGTAATTTCAAAGCTGTCCTTCGCAGTAGCGGGAACTCCTGCACAGCCAGAAGGGGGAGGCAAAAAGACATTTTAGGTCATTTCTTTCCAGCAAGCCGCTCCCATGGGGTCAGTATTAAATCGAACAATGGGGATATCTGTCCGCCCCCCCCCCCCCCCGCTTGCCATGCCCGTGCTTCTTTGCACCATCAAGTTTATTATACAGGTTTTTATCATGTTTTACCATGTTCGCTACTTTTCCCCATAAGGCCGATGTGCAGCAGCTAGTCTGTCTTGTCCGCGTAGTTAGAGATTGGAAACGTAAGACGGCAAGAGGAGCCCCATGTCGGAAACGCCAGTGACGTTAAAGAGACATTTTAATATCCGGAAGGCAGTTATGTGTGGGTGTCGGAGCACGGTATTTCGCTTACGGAAAATGGTTCAGATTGATCATCCGCCAAGAGCTTTTCGTTAAGGTCGTCTTCGCTTGTCAGATTTTGAAGACGAACCAGGGTGTAGTGCTGCGGCCGTGGTTGGAACAATAGCGCCATGCTCTGTTTCAGATTCGAAGCTGGCGACGGACGAGGAGTTTGAGCCGTCGTTCCTGATCACGCGCTCGAGGGTGGACCGATGCCTGTCATCAGGGCCGGGGGCGGCCCCGGAGTGACGTTGGTGGCGCGGAGAGACGCTTGTGGCGCGGAGAGACGCTGCTCTCGGCCCGGCCTGGTGCTGCGCTGCCGCGTGTGCGCGCGGTTTGTGCCTGGTATCCCGAGTCGCCGCCTGGGAGTATTGTTTTATGCCGCGCCCTGCTCATCCATCGTATTGCCGGACGTCGGGACGCGACCGCTGCTGAAGAAAATGTCGACTTTGTGCGGCTCTGAATCACCAAGTCACCGCAGGACCATGGTCTCATCTAGGCAGGCTTCCATGTGGTCGATTCTGAACGTGTGTAGTGATTTCACGCTTTCGTCGTGCATCAAAATCGATCCACTTGAAGACCGTCGTGAATCAGAATTAGAATGGAATCACAGACCTGCAGCCATTCAATCATCATTGATTCATAACTGAATTGATTCAGAACTTTAAAACGGCTGTGAATTGGAGTCGACATTGGTTCCTGGCCCAGTCAATCAGGCGTTGCATCGCTTCACTTGAGGCGAATTAAGCAGAAGCCTGCATCTAGGTCTAAATCGGCATTCCGTGAGGTACAACGGGCGTTTTGTCTGATGTTTGAACTTGTCTCAGTGTATGTCACAACCCGGTTTATAAGGCATTTTTTCTTGTCATCACGAAATGTTGAAATGAAATAATTGTGACAGTTGTGTACTATAATTGTGTTTCATTCATTAGCGCGGATTGTGCCTCGGAATTAATCAGGAAAAACACCAGGAGACGGATTGTGTTGTTCATTTTTGCTGCTGCAGGGTGGACGTCGAACAGTGTGTGTCTGGCCTCGCTTTCTTCATCATCGTTGGTATGGGCATCTGTTTGTAGCTGACCATTGCACTTGCCTGTTCTTGTTTGCCTATCGTCAAACAGCGGAACGTAAGGGCGTGATGAGGAAGTTACCGAGGCGGGGTCAGTTCGATAAGTGCTTTTGCCGGTTGTCTGTGCTATTGAACGCCATCCGCGACCAGCCGTGTTCTCGGAATTGGTTTTGGTGAAGTGGTTTCCTAAGCTAAAAACGTATTTGTGTGGCAAGCCAGGATAGGCCCATTGTGAGAGCTCATTTGACTGACTTCGAGGTGGTTTTTATCTTAAATTCGATCCGAATTGCTGCTGGGGTGATCTGATCAAGGAATCGAAGCCCATAATACTCAGCGTAGCTTGTTGCACAGACTCCGAGTCCCACACCCGACCGAGTAATTCCAGGTAACCACTGATTTTATGGCGAAAGTCTGACATGCTGCCAGGGTTGCGACACAGGTGGACATCAAGGATAAACAAGGTGTGACAAGGGTGGTAGTCAGCTTGACCCTCTGGACAGTTGCGCGACTGGAACCCTTTTTTGCAAGGACGGCGAGAGCACCGTTCTGTCCACTGAGCTAGCGGTCATGGTAGCTCAGTGGTACCCTTGAACAGACGCCTAATAAAAAAGCATGCCTGATCAGGTCATTTCAATTCGACCCGGCGTCGTTGGGATTTCAGTTTATCTCGGATGTTTTTTTAACGGCATAACTCACTGTTATTATTCACGGTTGACTCTCAGCCGTTATTACCCGTCAGCAACACTGCGTTGCTCAAATAACGGAGAAACCAGTGACGACGCGCAGTGACAGTGAAAACTTAGCTGGGAGTCCATACTAAGCATGAGATTCCAGCAGGAACGGTGGAACCTCTGGAAATGAGGGAGGGGCGGAGGGGGGAGCAAACGCGGTTTTAACCTCGTTCCTTTCCATGCAACGCCATAGGATTCATGTTAAATGTTACCCAAAGCTGGGGACTCCTGCCACCCCCGTTCCAACGCCTCTGGATTCCAGACGTACCATGGAGTCCATAGAACGGATTATCGTATTCCATTTTCTGAACCAGGGAATAAGGGTAGCGTCGTATTCAGACTGGGCAGGACCAATGGCGCAGTATGTCGCACTTACCGTTGATGGCTGCCGGGGCGTCTTCGGCTCTCGCCAGTCAAACGGAAGCGTGACCCGACCTATCTTCGCCACACAAAGCACATGAAGCGCGTTAGTGATCCAGTGCAGGAGGCACGGAGCGGGAAACATCCGCTCGGATCGCGACCACCGAGACTCGAGAAATCAATAAAGACAACTGGGTGCTTTTGTCCGATGTAATATCGACCGTCGGAATGCCTGTCACTGCGCAATCAACCCAGAGACCTCGCTCAAGCAAACCCCGTATTTCCACTGCTCTCCGCGCCCGGCCAAAAGGCTGACGCTTCGGCCAGCCGGCGGCTCGGGCCAGCCACACGTCACAGGCCGGTGGCGGTGTCGGCGCGTAGCCGGGCGCGACGGCGTGTGTCGTCATGCCCGTCCGTTCCGTTCCCTTGCAACACGGCGTGACTTTACTCGTTTGTATGTTATGTCTCAACGTACAAACCGAACTGAAGAACTGTTGCGGGGTCGCTGCATGAACACCAGACTAGTTTCTCAACCGGGAACCCACGAAAATGATTTAGCTGTGCTTCCTGGAATCCGCGAGCCAGCCGGTGCCGGTGTGATCGACCCAGTTAAACAAAAATGGGCATTGAAGCCCGACTAGTTCTAATCCTTCGCGGTACACTGAATTGATTTCGGCGCCCAGTCGGCCGCGTTTTTCCTATTGCGTCGGCGGGTAATCTGCTGCCGACTCATTACCGGTGCGCCCGTCTGAAGTCGGCCAAATGAGGCAGGTGATTGTGTTTGTTGGTAGGCGAGTCCGCCGCCAACGGCTGCGGCCTGGGCAAGGCGATGATAACGGCTTTCAGCCGGTCGCAGGACGTCTGGACGAGCGGCAGTACTTCGTCAGGTAGTGGCACTGCTGAAACCGCTGAACGGTGGCATTTCCCGCGTCAACACGTTCCTCGCGTAAACAGATCTTTTTCTTCAAAACAGGCCTTTTACCGCCACGCCACCGCGTGCGCCTTTCAACTCCCGGTCGACGCTCCTGCTACCCTCGGCGGCACCGTGGAGCGGAAACTAGCCAAGGACTCATGGAGCCGCCATACCAGGTATCATCGCTGCCGAAGGCCCACAGCTGCATTGCTGCACGATATTCTTGGTGCCTTCTTTCTTTCTTCACGTCATCGGCGGTCGCCGGCGCGTCCAAGGATCTCGGGGGGGGGGGGTGTCGGGGCATGGGGAGGCCCGGCCGGCCGGCGGGGGCCACCGTTCCCGGGTAGCTGCCGCGCGGCGCGCCGGCCCGTTCCCGACCGTCGCCGGTCTGTCCCGGCAGGCTGTCCGGCCAAACGGCCCGCCGCAGTCACTGACGGCGACCCATCTCTTCAGCCGACGAGGTCGCGTCGGCTCCGTCGCCTAGGCGGAGAACGAGTCATTCATTCACTAGACCTCATCGAGCGGGTCTAAAGTCGCGGTTCCGTTCCACGCCACTGCCCCATGCTTCGAAGCACGCAAACGCCGAAAACATCCATTGCAAAGGAGCATGTTTCTATGTACGTTTGTACAAAACGTGGACACATTTATTGGGGCACGTACAATACGGTACATAATGAGTATACACCATACAAAACAGGGGGCCAGAGCCGAGAACGTAACAGCTCCCGAAAGCCCGGCGTGCCCCAGAAATCACAATTTGAACGAAATCCCCACGCCTCGGAAACTCGGCCCCTGGCGGAGCGATTATGCCGATGCGTTTATGCTAGAGCTGCGTTCGGCCTCCGGCGCCGGCCGCGCCTGCGCGCGACCTCCGAAACATAATATCCATGCGTGAGAACATTGCAAACATCCAGTCGGCCGATGTGAGGAAATGAACGGGCTCGTCACTGAAGTATCGTCAATGCAAATGAACACGGCCGGGCGCCGGTGGCGGCCGTTGGCGGTGATGAGGGCGGCTCTCCGCCGCGCCGGCCGTGGTCCTGACTGGCGCCGCCGCCGTCCTGCACACCGCAGCGCTGCCGCCGGCGGGCCGGCCGCCGGGCACGCGCGGTGGGCGCCGAGATTCTGCGGCGGCCGGCGGGGCGCGCGCGGCCCGCGGCCGGCGCCCCGGACGCGCGCCGTAATATCATAGTGGAGACGACCACGCGCTCACGCTCCCCGGCGGGTCGCTCACTCACGCCGGCTCTGAAACACAGCAGGCCGACGGGTGAGCGACGGCGCGCGGGCGGCTCCGCCGGCAGGCAGGCGGCCGCCGGCGCTCGGACCACACCGCGGCCGGCCCGGGACCAGACCAGACCGCCGGCGGTGCTCCTCCCGGACCGGACCTCCCCAGGAGCCGCACCGCCGCCCAGGCCGCCCCAATACCGCGCCCGCACCAAACAATGGGCGCGTCTGAAAAATTTCCACTGTGTGATCTGGAAATTGAAAGGGAGACAATAGCGCACAAAAGACAATTGTTCTCCGTTCGCGAAACGACGGAAAGAGAAATGGGTTGTGTGCCGGCCGGCCGGGCCGAGCCGGGAGGAGGCGGCGGGCCGGCTGCGCCGCCGGCGCCGGCCGGGGCGGCGTGGCCGGCCGTGGGCGCCGCCATCACGGCGCGCTAAATTTACGGGTGGCCCCCTGCGGCGCGGCGCGCCCCCCGCCGCGCCCGGCCGGCCGCCCGGATAATGAACGTTTACCTGGGACAACTGTAGCGGGCCGGGCGGCCGGCTGTTTTGTTCGCCGCCGCTCTGCGCGAGACTCGTGACGGACAGGGCCGGGCTGGTCTGACCGCGCGACCCGCGGCCCGCAACGCAGCCCTAACGACACACGCCGAACGAGACGAGCTGCTCGGCGCTCACCCAGCGGAAACTGAAACAACACCCTCGCCCTCCGGCACATCTTTCACCGCCGCAACGTGGCCGATTTGTCCCAGCCGTCGCCATCGCGGGCACCGGAACACAAAACGCTGCCACGTCCGGCGCGACGATCGGAGCGGCGTCGTCCGGTGGCGGTCGCGGCGCGGCCGGACGTCGCCGCGCGGCCGGCGCGCCGGTGCGGCCGATGATGAATGGCCGGCCGGCGCGGTGATTAACGAGGTGGCTGCCGGCCGCGTTCACACGTCGGCCGCCGCCGCCACCGCGGATCAGCGCCACGTGACGCCGGCCGTCACCGCGTCACGGCGGACGGCCGGCAAAAAGGCGACGGCCGCGCCCGGGACGGCGCTCGATAGCCGCCGGCACCTGAGGCCCCGGGCGCCGACCGGCCGCCGAAAGTCGATATAGGCCGACTGGGTGAAACCGCAGGCGATGGAATGGAAGACCGAAAAAGCGCAAAAGAGTGAGAGAGCGAGAGAAAAAAAAAAAACATGAATGCGCGCGAGCGAGAGAGAGAGAGAGAGAGAGAGAGAGAGAGAGAGAGAGAGAGAGAGAGAGAGAGAGAGAGAGAGAGAGAGAGAGAGAGAGAGAGAGAGAGAGAGAGAGAGAGAGAGAGAGAGAGAGAGAGAGAGAGAGAGAGAGCCCGGCCGTCTCTGATTGCCGTCAGAGGCGGTCGGGTCGGCCGGCAGTACGCTGATGGGGCTCTTTAAATGCATCATGGGATCGGGCCCGGACACGGTCGCTGGACGCCGGATTCGGTTTCAGACGGGCCCGATCCGGCCGGCGGCCAGTCGGCATACCTAATGGCGGCCGCGGTGGCCCCAGAGGTCGGCGGCGACCGCCGGCCTCGCCGTCCCGCCGCCCGCCTCGTGCGACCGGTCCATTCCACCGCTCCACGTCGCAGAGCCGGATCGGGCCATACGTTCCGCCGCAAACAAGATACGGCGAGGTGAGGGTCGGCGTGAAGTGTGTTTGCGGGCCGCCCCTTGATTGGGTCAGGGATACCATCGCCCGGCAGATCAGTCGATGGCCTTACTGATCGCCCCTCGACGCCGTTCAGCACGTTAATGACCGCATCGCCTCACAACACCGCCGCCCGCGTGACGCATAGCTCACGAGACGGCCGCGCGATGATCTACTGCGGCGGCGAGGACTGCCGCCCTGCTCGCCATCCATCAGCCGCCACGGAGCGGGCGGCCGGCGCGGGCGCGCGGAGGCCCGGCGTCCGGGCGGCCCGGCCGGCCGCCGCCGTAACTCGCCGCCGCCGGGAGACGCCCACGACGCGTCACGCCGCGCGGCCCGCCGCTCTCGGCCGGGCGCGCGACGACTCCTAATGCGGCCCGGCCGGGCCGGCGCGCCAGCTATATCACTCACCTCAAACAGCAAACGCCCTCGTTAGTATCCCATTCCCGGTTGCGAGTCGGAATAGCTGCCCTGGAAATGGTGGGACGAGCGTCAACACGTGCCGGCGACAGAGGGGACGATGCCATTGCAAACGAGACGAGAGCGCCGCAGACGGCGTTCCGTTTAAGACGACATAGGCTTGCTCTGCAATTTCCTCGTTCGGACAGATCAGAAAAGCAGCCTCTTAGGTACAGCTTAGTGATCGCACACCTTCATATCACTGAACACATGCCATTTAAAAGCTTTTGGTAAAAGTAACGTGACATCAAACGCTGCAAACAGTGCGCTGACAATGTATGGTAAATGAGCCATTGCAACGCTGAAACTGAGTCGATGGCTAAGCAACCCACCAGCTTCTAACTGAAGCTACTGGAAAGTGATACGCTACCATTCTCTGGGCAGATCGGCTCTAAAACGCTCAGCACATGATGCCCAAGAAACTCCGGCCAACGCGGGTCTACATGTCCTACAAAAAAAGAACGTGACCGAGAGGACTCTGAGTCTATCGATGACGCTCAGTCGGCAGCAACCCCTTCACGACCCGCGGCAGCCGACACCGCCGGGCCTCACCTGGCTCTGGCTGTTGTACTGGGTGCCGTTCATGGACATGTTGTAGCCCATGTCGGCAGGGGGTGGCGACATCATGGGGCCGGGCGTGCCGCCGCCGACGCTGTAGGGGGACGAGCCTGCCGGACGGCGACGGGGTCAGCGGTGGCCGAAAGTCAGGCACGAGGGCACGGCGCCGCTTCGCGGGGACGACGACGGACGGCGCGCGGACACAACACAACAGGACATCAACCACACTGACACCGCCCGGCAACGGCAGAGCAAACGGAAAAGCGGCAATCGGAAAGAAACAATGCGAAATCCGCCGGTCGCCTTAAGCGGGGAGACGGCAGACAGTGGGAGGACAATGATGACGAGTCTGCACCGCGATACGAACGCCACACCCGCCAAACGAGCGGTAACAAATGGCTAGAGGCCACGACATTTGAAAACCTCCCTTCCTGGGTAACATGTCACCATCCTAAAGACTGCGGGACGGGAGGGAGGGTCACCGTGGGTCGGTGCACGCCCGTCCCTTATGCACCACAGTTCGTTACTTGAATGAAGTACAAGACAAGTTCGGCATCTTTGGCTCCACTACTCCGCCTGGACGGGGTACACCGGTCAGAGTACGAGCACGTGCGGAAGACGGATCACCTAGGGACAAGGAACGGCGGGGGGTCGGGGTAGTGACGTCGGACGGACGACAAACGCGCCGCATCTCAGCATTCATCCCCGTCCGGCGTCAGTCTGGATCCCCCCTCCTCAGATCGCAGCTCGGGCCGGGCACAACACCGCTGGAACCCGGCCGCCTCTCATTTCGACGGTGCCGCCGCTGACGGCCGACGGCGCGCCGTCCAAAACACCTCCCCGGCCGAGTGATGAGGGCCGCCGGCTCGGCGGTGGCTGGCGCGGTAATGGCCGGGGCGGCCGGCCGGCGGCCGTCGCCCCCGGCTGCCGCCACATCGGCTCCTAATTGGCCCGACAATAAGCAGACGCCGCACGCAGACAAATTACATCGGCCGGCCAATAGCGCCCGATGTCATTACGCGCCGGACCGCAATACCGCGCCGCCGACGGGCCGCCGGCCCCGCAGGCGCGCGGTCAGCGTCACGCGCCTGACCGCGGCAGAGTCTGCGGCGACGGAAGACAGTCGGGTGACGATCCCAGACGACCCACCGCGGCCGGGCACGGCGCTGCGCCGCCCGTGCAATCGCCGACCCCGGCGAGCGCAGACCAAACGTCGCCGTTTCCCGATTCTGCACGCTGACTACCAGCCTCTGACGGCGCCGGGCGCCGGCAAGAAGCCCTCCGGCCAGTGGGCTCCAATGCTGACTTTCCCACGCGCAAAATCCCGGACCCGGCGGGTCACTCACCGACCCGGCCTGGAACTTCTGCCTCCCCCCCGCCCGTCCGACGTTGCCGCATCGCTCAGCCGCCGACGTCGACAGCCTCCTCCCCGCTGCCGTCCAGTCGGCCGGATCCCATCAGCAGCCGGCACCGGCCACAATATCAATGACGTCATAAATTGCCGCTCGGAGTAATTAAAGGCGGCGTCTTGACGCGGCGGCGGCCCGGCAGCGGCTGCGCTCGGCCGTAACTCGCGCCGGCCGCCGCCGCCGCTATCTCCGCCGCCCGGCTGGCGCGCCGGCCGCCTGCGGGCAGGAGTCGGCCGTCCAGCCGCCGGGACCGCGGGACCGGGTGGCCGCGGGACCACGGAACCCGGGACCGCGGGACCGGAGGACCCGGGACCGGGAGACCGCACTCCGTGAACGGATCCGACAGCAGAAGCGTTTGGTCCGATTGTGAAAAACGTCCCGCAGCGCCGGATTGGCCTGACTGTGTTATCAGAGCGGCCACGGCGAGGGTACACGCGTCGTCTTCCTCGCCCTCATTCCGGAGAACGTCATACGTGTGAGTGATGGATCCACGTGGCTTTCTTACGGGAACAATTGATGCAATTTTGTGACGGCTTAACTGAACAAAGGCCGAAAATCCAGCACACACAGGAGCACACATCCAGAACAGAGGAGCGATAATGGATTGGGGTTACTACAGATTTGACTCATAACAACCCACGGAGACATCCTAACAAACCAATCGGGTCACCAAGGGTGTCAGCAGGTAGTCGGGTTTTGACAAGGGAAAAAATGATAAACACCTTGTTGGGAGATGGCGGGGGGGGGGGGCGAGGTCACGGGGAAAACGACACAAAGGAACGAATTCACGCAGCACATTCGCGATCGGGATAAGATACGATCGGAGAAGGACTTTTCATCCTAAACGACTGCAGGTTTTAAGCTGACGGAAAAATGTACCGAGCTCAGTGCATGAATATTATGAACTACGAACAGTGGCGGCGGAAGTGGGGGGGGGGAGGCGGGGGCTAAGTGCTCCCCATCCAAAGACATGGGGACAAATATATCTTTTTGCCCCCGCTAAAATGGCCGCGTGCCACGTACAAGTTTCTGGCGGCCGAGTCTTACAATACGAGTTGTTTATTGCGTTATCTGGTTCCAAATTTGCATTGCTTACACCGCTGTGCCACTAAGTTCCTTGATCAATTCTATACACGTCTGTGAAAATGACTGTCGTTTTCGTTTAAGATCATGCAAATGAAGGCGCATAAAAACTTTACATTTCGCGTTTTGCGTGCTTTCTCCAATCGCGATCCAAACCAGGTCATTTTGTTTACTGCTGAAAATGAAACTGTTTGATGCTGCTGGGCCTGAGGCACCCTCCTATTTCGGGATTTCAAAAACGTTATAAAAACGGCGTCTAGACAGATACGGACAGAGACAGATCAAGTCAGGCAAAGACAGAGACAACCTCTGAACCAGAACAGAATCAGAACAAGATGGTGTCGTTAGTGGCTGGAAGTGCCCGTATGCCTCCCTGTGCACAAACACTTCGACCAGCAGCGTAGTCAGGGAGGTCCCAGGCGTCTCAGAACCTCCTAATTTTTTGTGGCACACGAAGGGTCCCCTGGCATCCGCCTAACGGGGCTCCCCTGGCCGGGAAAGGCAAGCACATACCTCCGCAAAGGGTCCCCAGTCCCCAGGCAAAGACCCCTCCGGCGGGTAGCGGTGTGCCTCCTGACCGGGAAAGGTACGTGGGCCCCACGGTATGTATGTACGTACCAAAAGGCATATGCGAGGGCCAGAATGGATGCTCCTCTGCAAAGGAGACGCCAGACAGAAAAGATCCTCCTGCCATAAGATGGTGTCGGCGTGGTTGGGAAGGGAGCCCAAAGACGTAAAACCTAAGCCGAGGGCCCCAGGGCTCTTATCATCCCAACTTCAGATATTCTAAATCCTCAGCTAACCAAATTCTCAGCCAATCACACAAATGCACAAAAATGTTTTGAACATGCATTCTTGATAGGTGTAGATATGGATACGCGCAAGGCGAGTTTTTGATGACGATTTGATAGTGTCTGGCTGCAGTCGCAACCACAAGACAAGTCCTTCGAAGCTTGAACAGGGTAACAGTACGCCTACCGCACTCTCTAGCTACTTGCCGTGGAATGATACAGCTACGCCATAAATGTCACCGTAATGTCGGGAAGCTGCAGCGCCAATGTATCCTGAAATTCCACTAGTCATCACCACGGCGCGGGGAGTCAACAGCTCTGCCGGCACTTCGCAACACAAACCGGGCTTGGGCGGGGTACGTCACGGGATGAGAATAATATATATGAAAAAAGACGGCATTATTTTCGACATGTCCAATATATTTTTTTTGCCCTGCGAAAAACCCGGATCAAACCGGTGCATCGTCCAGATGTGGTAAACTGAGGATAAAGGAATTTTGCCCTGGTTATTGTTTATGGGCAATTTCTACACTGATATAATTATTCACATTCACGAATCGATGATAGATGTTATGTACTACTGACGCATACCTACCTGTGGGTCAGACCCAGGGAGACGGTATATGGTTCTGGGAAAATCCTTGGACAACACAATTAAATTTGGTCGTAGCGCCGTAAAACAAAAGTAACCTGAACAACGCTGAGCGTATTATTTACCCCTGCAATTTTCAGTGGTCTGAACCCAAAACAAAGTGAACCAAATCCAAGGAGAAACCTGAATTTTAGGGGTATCTAAGGTTCTGCCGCATGGGGTACGTCTGGACGGACGTACCCCATTGTCCCAAAATGTCATGTCCAGGCTGGATCCGCGAACGATTTGCCCCCCATCCCGAAATAGCTTCAGCTGCCCCCGACTACGAATACTTTCAAAGAATATTTAGCGTCGTTAGCTAGCCGCTTACAAATGCATAACAGAGGTGTGAATCATAGACGTTACATAAGATATCGCCACCGCATCGACAAGCAAAGCAAGGCGGGCAACTCGCTCATGGCTCAAGTTAACCCGAACGTCCCGAGACAATGAATGCCTACATTTCTGATTCAAAACACAACAAAAACGATGGCTGTACTGATTTAAGAAATAAAACTACATCAAACTAAACGAACTGATGTCTTCGCCAAGGATGGCTACGTTGGAAATAGCACAAGGAATACTTGTTGCTTCTCGGCCTGTGTGTTTACGCATGGATTGTTTAATCTTCCTACTGCGAGATCATATTAACTGCCGGAGCGGCAAAACGTATCCCCGATCACACGAGGGATGCTGCCGTGAGTAACAAGACGCCCACAGCCACGCTGACCACGAGGTACTCAAGGCCAGCACCGTCCAAAATCTTACCTGGGCAAAGGGAAAGTTTCTGTCTTCCCGCTATCTGCTTTGGAGGGGGGAGGAGTCAGGCCAGACACCTTATTCTGCATCGCGGTACTCGGAAACCAGAGCGCGCAGCGCCCTCAAACTTTCGGAAACCCTTGGTACATGAAATGTACGCGTTTCCTCGAAAATGTCGTCATGTCCAGGTCGTCCAAGGCATGCCAACATGAAATTATACAGACGGCGATGTTTTTGGAATTCCCGTTTTTTCGAACTTGCTTGATCTTTGTCGACAAATGAACTGGCCGTAACAGATGGCTGATATTATGCAGTGTGCGCTGTGCCATGAGCGGTCAACAAAGAGCAGTCATGACCTCAAACAAGTTCATCACAGATGAAATTTATATAGCTGGGAAAGTTTTTCAGACATCTTTAGTGTGAATTCAGGTCGTAAAACCAGCTGTGACAGCTACCTCAAAGAGGACGAATTAAAGGCAAGTGGATGAGTTTGATGATATTTACGGGGTTTTATGACCTCTGGTACCGCATGAGCTAGGGTGTTCATAATACCCATGACAAACGTGTACTGACATTCTATACATCTTTGATAGATTTCGGTCTTTTGAAGCCTGTAATTTCCACTTTGTACGCAAAAACGCCACGCCCCAAATCAATCGACTTTGGCCTTTGACGTGACCTGTGAGCCAACATACCATCTGGCGGTCCCGAAATGTGGCATACCCGTATCGCACCATCGAGGGGAATGGAGAACCCTTGCTATCACCCGATTAGATCCCTTGGTTGTGGACTTGTGTGGACTGTGAGTGGAGGCGTCTTACGCCACGCCTGTCACCTTTACAATGGCATCAGCCAAACGCGGACTTCGTCTCAGCCAGTACGTCAGCTGAGACGGTGAGGCAGTCTTTACTTTTCGGAATGCATTAGTGTTCATATACGGGGTAGCAGCTCACAACGCCGGTAGAGCGGCAGCACTACCAACTTCGCAAGGTATTAAGATAAGTATTTTTTGGCTAAACGGAACCAAATGACATAAAAACATCGCAGTCTAGCCATCTTCGGAAAAAAAGAAAAGAAAAACCCCTACACAGCACGATTCGTGGTTTTGTCCGACCACCCTGTTGTAGAAATAATAATCAGCGGTACATGATCTCTGGCCACGAGCGCAATTAAAAAACATCGTTTCCCATCCGCATAAGTACGTCACCAAAGTGGGTCTTAATGGACTGATTATCCGTCCCAGAGACTGGCTGTAAATTTTGGTTACGCGGTGATAAAAAACTTCATGTCGTCTTCAAGAACGGGCTGAACAGCTGTTCAGCCGGGGCCGGAGACCACTTATAACGGGGTGGCTCTCCAATAATTCTAAGGCCTGATCCGAGCCGAATGCTCTTGATCGATGAGCCAGAGCTGAGGCTTCACATGCTATCGCACTTTCGTTAATGCCTCGGGAACGAATGCCATAACCCTATGCAGTATCGAACCCGAGACAGCAGGAAAGGCGGTAATTATACTGCGTGCAGCCGGGCTTCGACGTGGCGGCTCTGTTTTGACAGCATTGACCAAGCTCGATGATGACAGCCAATCGCATTAAGAGCAGCCAGCAGTTTGGCGCAGCATGCGAAGGACGTAACCGAGACGCAGACGGGGGAATCAGGTTCAAATGCACACTCGCTACGAGAGAAGGCTCGAGTCATCAGCTACAACACACGAGCCACTGGGATGAAGAGGACTCGGCAAGCTGAACAATGATGTAAGGAGGTCCAAAGGTCTCGTTTGGCTGGAAACATACCCATGCGTCGTGGCGACAATTGACAAGCGCCCAAAAGATCGCCGCAGAACCCCACCGCAGGGGTGTCATGAGAGACCGGATGCGGCTCCGCTCCGTACAGGGTCACCCCGGCAGGACGGCGGCCCGCTGCCCCCCAGAGTGGACGGAGGGCCGGTCGGGCGGCGTCACCGGTGCACCCTGCACGACCGGCGCCTCCCCGGCGGCGGCCGGCCCCGCCCCCCGGCGGCGGGCCGGCCGGCGGGCCATGTGCAGGCCGCTGCACGGGCTGACTCCGCCCCCGTCCGGCCCTCGGCAGCCATGCTGGCCGGGCCCGGCCCGCCGCCGCACGCGACCGGCTGGACACGCCACGGCCGCGGCCCCCGCCGGCCGGCCCGGCGCACCTGTGGGGCGCCCGCACACGGTCCCCGCGGAAGGCGCCCGGCCGGGAGCAGGCGGGCCAGGGAGCGCCGCCGGACGCAGCCGCCGCCCGCTGGAGACGTGGCAGGACGCGCACGCCACGGGCTCGGGACGCAGACGGAGGTGCCCGCAGCCGGCCGAGGGACGTGGCAGGACGCGCACGCCACGGGCTCGGGACGCAGACGGAGGTGCCCGCAGCCGGCCGAGGGACGTGGCAGGACGCGCACGCCACGGGCTCGGGACGCAGACGGAGGTGCCCGCAGCCGCCCGAGGGACGTGGCAGGACCTACCTGACGCCGGTCGAGGGGCGTGGACGGACGTGCCCGCGGCGGATTCCGCCGCCGTAGGTCGCGACACCGCCTCGCCGGACGTACCTGAGTTTGCCGCCTTCTTCGCCGCGTACAAGTTGGCTTCCTCCTGCGCTTTGGTGATGTTCTTCTTATATCTGATCCTTTTGTTGCCAAACCAATTCGACACCTGACAAAATACGAAAACCACTTAACTAACCTGCCGCTTTCTTTGCTGCGTATAGGTTGGCTTCCTCTTGAGCCTTGCCGATGTTCTTCTTATATCTTATCCTTTTGTTCCCGAACCAATTGCATACCTGACAAAGTTCAATGTCGCTTAAACACATGCGTCCGGCGTGGGACACACAGGGGGCCGCCTATTCTCCAGGATGCCCGTCGGTGGGCCTTTACGTCCGCCGCGACCTCTCTCCGTAGCGGTCGTTTTCAGCTCGCGCCGGTCCATTCGCCGACGGCCCCAATCGAACATTTCGGAGCTCTGACGACAAAAGTGGCCAGTCGCCGGGCCGCCGAGCCGCTCCGGCCGGCTGCGGGGCAACAAACGGCGGCGGCTCGGCCGGCGGCGGCGCTCGCATTTCCAGCCATTTCGCCAGATCGGGCCCGACCGAAACAAAGCCGCCCATCAGTCCGCCGATAAAGCACACATCCCTGGACAAATGCGACCCCGGCGGCCCGGCGGCCCGGCCGGCCGGCCGCCAGCGCCGCCGCCGCCGCCGCGTCGGCAGCTGGCAGTCGGCCGGCCGGATGCATCGGCGGTACGCCGCTAATCGGGTCGGTGCCCACTCTCGCGTGGGACAGATTCCAGCCATTATCTAAAATTGGCCCGGCCACTCTGTCGGCTAATGGACATTATTATTCGTTAACCAGCCAGAAATCGAATTTTCCGGCGGCCGAGTTGGACTAGTTGCTTCATCAGGCAATTGTTCAACTTGCGGCGGTCATTTCGAAAATCGCTCGCCGGTCGGCCGGCTGGCCAGCCCAGCCGTGTCGTGCGTCTCACGAGAGTGACTCGACCGAGCAGCGCCGCCGGTCTCGATCGAGCTGCGCCGCACGTCTCGGTCGGGATTCGGTCGGGCAGCCCATCGGTCTCGGGAATCCTTCGAGTGGATCGCCGGTCTCGGGAGAGACTGGATCGAGCAGGCCGCCAGTGTCGAGACTCGTCAGTATTTTCAGCGGCTGGCCTGGCAGAGCTTCCCCGTGACACGGACCGAGTCGCGTCGGCAAGCCTCCGAAGGCCGGCTCGACCGACTGTGCCTCGACACTCGTACCCACAGGTCCAGGTTGACTCGGCGGGCCAGGACAAACGCCTGGCTCCGGCCGATCGCCTGGCCTGGTCAGTCATCTCGGAACAGCGACGCCGCCCCGTCTCACAGCGTCACTCGGCCGGCCAGCTGTCCGAGTCGTGCTGTTTGACTCGGCACGACGACACGCCCACACTCACTGCCTCGTCCGAGCCCAGCGGCCTCGTCCAAATCTCACGGCCTCGACAGTCTCGAGAACTCGTCCGAGCCTCGGGGCCTCGTCCGAATCTCGCGGTTTCGCTGGTTTCGAGGCCTCGTTCGAGTCTCGAAGCCCCGTCCGAGTTTCCAGGCCTCATCACGGATATCGCGGCCCGACTCGACACGATGACTCGCCGCGGACGCGCGGCCCGATCGACAAGGAGTCGTCGAGCTTCTCGAGTTTCAGAGAGGGTCGGCCCTGCTCTACAGTACGGCCCACCCCGGACTCGCGGCCGCCTGACCGGGGCCCGGCGCCGGCCGGCCGCCGCGCGCCGAATCCATTAGGTCCGGCGGCCGGGTATGCATCAGCCGGCCGCCGCGCCGGTTACCGACGAGAAGCATTAGTGAGATTACGGCGGATCTGTTCCCGGCTGACGAGCCACTGAACTATTAACGGCGACGATCGCCGAGCCCGGCCGGCGCCGGCCGGCCGCCGACGCCCCACTGACGCCGGCCGGCCGCTGACGTCCGACTGACGCCGGCCGGCCGCTGACGTCTGACTGACGCCGGCCGGCCGCTGACGCCCCACTGACGCCGGCCGGCCGCCGACGTCCGACTGACGCCGGCCGGCCACTGACGTCCGACTGACGCCGGCCGGCCGCCGACGCCCCACTGACGCCGGCCGACCACTGACGTCCGACTGACGCCGGACAGCCGCTGACATCTAACTGCGGCTGACGTCTGACTAAGGCTGACGCCTGACCAAGGCCGCCCAACCACTGACATCCGACTGACGCCGCTCGGCCAATGACGTGACTGATGCCAGCTCGCCGCTGATGCTCGACTGATGCCGAACGGCTCGTGACGTCCGAATGACGTCAGCCGGCTGGCTGATGGCGTCGGACTGACGCCGGCCCGCCGGTCCAGACCGCCGTCATGTTCGCCATTGAACGGAAGCCGTCCAGCCTGGGTTTTGACTCGTGGATCGGGCAATTCGGTGGGCTTAGCCCATGTGTAGTGTGCACCGCAGCATCACAGCTTGTAAATGTGACCTGGTACTGGCACGTCTCCCGTCGCCGCCATTTGACAGGCGAGTGGGGAAGTCACACCTTTGGATTTTGAGTACATGCAATGAACTCCTTTGGTCTTGGTGACGCCGAAAAGGTAGGGGCCGCCTGACGGCTCCAACTCATATGACCTGGGTAGAGAGTGGGTCACCGTCATGTACCGAAACTGGTCAGCGGATTTACCGTTTAGTACCAGCCAACTCTGGACAGTTATATTTAGTAAATGGTGCCCATGATCACCGCAAAAGCCCGGGAAAACCTTCAGGCACCGGAACGCCGTGGCGATGACACAGCGTTTCAGGACTGCCATCAGCTACGGGCCACTGACAGCTCGAAACACGCCGAGTGGTTAACGGCCATGTTGCGAGACCCCAAAATCATAATTCCGCGTAGTCTCCGCCACACTCGGCTTCAAACTCTGACCACGTTTGTTCTGACCGCGACCAAACTATCGCGACCCGCTCACTAATCGGCCATACAGTACGTAAGTAAACATTTCTTTTACCTATAAACATCTCGCAACGTGAAACCATGTCAAAACCTCGATGCATGCGGCATAAACAACACAAAAAACAAACGTAAAAAGCGCAACATGTTTTCCGCTCCGTGCGAGTATCAATTACACACGGGCACCGGCGGCGACAAGCACAGTTCGTGATCGGCCAGGAGGCGCCCCGGTTCGCTGGCGTTTCGCGCCGGGCAGGAGGCCCGCCGCCGGTCGGCGCGCCGCGAGGCGGGCCTCCCGGCGGCGCGGGCCGGGCGGCCAGCGCCGGGCGCCGCGGGCGGGGGCCATACCTGGGACACAGTGATATTACACTTTCTGGCCAGCTCCTCTTTGACCTCCTCCGTGGGGTAGGGGTTGCTCAGGTTGGCGTAGAAATACTCATTTAGCACTTCGGTAGCAGTTTTTGTAAAGTTTCGCCTCTTTCGCCTGCAAACAAACAAACAAACTTAGCGCCGGGAGAAAAGAAGAGAGCGGGCGCGGAGCCGGTGGCTGGGGCTCGGGGTGGGGTCAGGTCGGGGTGGCCGGAGGCGGGGATCAGGACGGGCAAGCGAAACGCGGCCGGAGGCGGCGCCGCCCGAGCAGAGCCCCGACCCCACCGGAGGTCAAGGCTGCGCCGGCGGCCAGTGGTCCGTGCCCGGCGGCCGATCCACTACCTGACTGACGGTTATGCCACACTTTTTGGCCAGCTGCTCCTTCACCTCCTCTGTTGGGTACGGATTGGCCAGGTGGCTGTAGAAGTACTCGCTCAGGATTTCTGTGGACTGCTTGGTGAAGTTGCGCCGCCGCCGCCTGAAAGAGGAAGACCACAGCGCCCTCTCAGGTGCGGTCAGGTCAGCTCGGGACGGCGATGACCCCGCCGCTTCTAACACACCTGCGACACGGTTATGCTGCACCGCTTCGCCAACTCCTCTTTGGTCTCGTCCGACGGGTACGGATTGGCCAAATGCGAGTAGAAATACTCGTTGAGGATCTCGGCTGCCTGGTTACTAAAGTTCTTCCGCTTTCGCCTGAAGGCGCGAGAACAAGGAGGTGTAAACGTGCAAGCGATGCATAGGCGACGAGCAGCTACGGCTAAAATAACGGTCAGAGCTGAGGGACGGTCCGAACTGAAAGGTGTCCACTGCAGTGGAAGGACTGCAGTCCAGTTGGGAGGATTTCCATCCAGTCGGGAGACTCGTGCGGATGATGTAAAAGGAAGATAGCACAATGACTGGCAGATTTGTGTGACTGAGGGTCCCATGATAGAGTGAACAGATTGAGCGTGAGGGACCAAATGAGGAAATCTGGGAATATGTGCGACGGATCAGGAGTAAACATGATAATGGCGTCAAAGGCGATTCGGAAGCACGCGGTCCAGAGAGGCATTTGAGTCGCGTGGACTTTTCAGCTGACAAACAGCAAGGAGGGTTCGGGAAACTGACCAATAAAATAATCCGAAAATGACATTCTGACAAACGGGAATGCAAACAATGCAGGCGCACATACATCCAGTCCATATGCTGCAGTGAGCGCACCATCTAGAGCATGGTTTGGAGACAGAGAGCGATGAACATGCAGGCGAGACTTGCGTGCAAATCCTACCCAACCGAACAACAAATCCACACCACAGCGGCCGCGACCGGACGAGGCTGGATCACGCGCACCGGCGCCGCGAATTCGCAAACTACGCCGCTCCTGACACGGCACCAGACGACTCTGCACACGAGTCTCCCGGCCGCTCCGGGCCGGTGGCGGTACCAAAACCCGCCGGCGGCACGGCGACCGCGCCAGCACTCAGCGTCTGCCGTCACCTGGACCGGCCGGGAACACCGCAGGCCGGCCGGCACGCCGACCCGGCCGGTCTCGCCTGAGGGGACCCGGTCTCGGCCGCCACGCGGCGAGCGACTCCGGAGCCTGAGACCGAGACAGCTCCGGCCGGTCCCGCCTCCGACCCCGGTCTCAGCTGTCGCCCGCCCGGCGGACGGCTTCGGCACCGGAGAGTGACAACGCCCCGGCCGGTCTCGCCTCCTGAAGGAGTCTCGGCAGCCGCTGCCGGGCAGGCGCGACCGTCCCGTCTGGCAGAGGCCGTTCAGGAGCTGAACGCGCATCAGGCCGCACCGGGCCGACCCGCCACTGCGCCGCAGGCGGCGGAAACGGTGGACGGAAACGGTGAGTTCGAGCGACTCAAGGATGTCGGGCCGAGAAAACACGACTCCTCCTTGAAGCTGAACTACAGCGACTACTTAAATGCGTGACTTCACAATGCTTTTTTCTAGGTGGGTCGCCACGGGGATTCCTTGTAAGCCGTTCTGCAACTCGTGAAAACAATCCCCGTGGCGACCCACCTAGAAAAAAGCATTGTAAAGTCATACTGAAAATCCACGACCAAACCCTGCCATACAGTACTGACAGCTCACTAAAAAAATGTGTGCGATGGTGGGCCAATTCGCAATGCCTCAAAGGAGATACAGAGGGAAAGGAAATCGCCATTATCTCGAAAAGACTGGAAGAATCCTCCCATTATCAGAAGAATATAAAAGAGTTGATGTAAGCTGATTTACGCTGTCAGGAACTGCGCCGCGCTGACGTGTACCTGATTTCCACACTATGAAAATGCGACGCTCATTTTGTCGGAAAAATCTGCTCGGATCGCCGAAGAAATGAAAGCCACCACTTAGCTTCCGACGGGGAGCATAAGCCAGGGATCCGTTCTGTTTTTGCTTTCCATTCCATTACGTTGATCTTTATTCTTTTTCCATCTGCAGCCGGCATAAACGTAAACAAAACGTCCGGGAGTATCACAAGAGACGAGAGCGGCGCAGAGAATGGGCGGCTCAATTCGGGAGGAAATGCATTATGAGCGGGCCCCATCCGGCCTCCCCGGTCGGCCGGCTCGGCTGCCGTCATCGCTCACGGGGCCGCCGCCACGGCCGCCGCCGGCCGCCGCTCGACGCCCGGCCCGCGGCGCTCGGCGGGCCCCGGCCGCGCTGCTGTGACGACTCGGTCTCGCCATCGAACGGACTCTCCGTACCCTTAGACAGAAGCGCAGGTCTTAGTGAACTCCCAGGCTTTACTCATTATGAAAAATTTGGCATAGCCCTGGTTAACCAAGGCAGCTTTGTTTCAAATATCGTAAACAATGCACGTCAAGCACTCAAAAGGTTCTGCCCGGTTAATTTTGAAGAGACCTCAAGACTGCTGAGTCACACGCATCGTTTATTATAGGTACCACAAACATATCTGAACATAAAGAAGGTTGTGCCATGCTTCATTTTTCTGAACTCCTCTTGAGATTTTCATGCACGATATCAAGAGCTTTTTTCAGACAAAAAATAAACTTTATCATTACTGTCCACTGATAAGATGAAAATAACATTGCGCGTCTCCGAATGACGCAGCTACATCGACCCGGCGCACAGGCAGCCTTTCGTCGACGTCGCGTCGCCAGAGGACAACACCTTCCCGGAAGCGATGACTCCGCGCTGTATTTCGCCCCGGCCCGTCCCAGGGGCACACTAGCGACAACTGCCCCCAGCTGACTTCACGTCTGCGAGCCAGCGTCCCTATCGCCGCTCCAACAGCACTCGAATGCCGCACAGGTGGCGCCCTCTTCGCTCCGTCTTCCGGGCAGACTTCGCTCTTACGAGCTGGCACCACCGATGAAGCCAAGGGGAGGCGGGCCGGCCCCCCTTAAGCACGCAATTTTTGTGAAAACCATTGAAAACCGTCTTCCCAGCAGGCGGTTCTCCTATGATTTCAGTTCGCACTAAGCTCCAGCCCCTCCTCCCTTAAGACAAACCTGGCTGCGCCCCTAGCTGGCACCCCTGCGGACTCCCAACAAAAGCGCTGCTGGGTCACAAAGCAGACGTAGACTTCCTCTATCTGAATGAACTCCTTAGAACTGACATGCCCACAGGACTTCGCAGCTGTAACCCCGCGCCACGCAGGTGACGCTACAGACCACCGACGGCCCGATCCCACGAGCCGGTGTCGTCCCGGCCACCTCCGGCCCGCAGACCGCAAACGGCCCGCCGACCGGCCCAATTAGCATTTGTCTAATCGCTTCTCCAAATTCGATAATTACACCATCGGACGGATTGCCGAACACAAAGCGCGTCGTTACGGTCCGGCCGGGCCTCATTAGAGCGTGTTCCGACGGCCGGCCGCCGAAACTGCGGCCACGCACGCGGCACGCACCGCGCCGCCGCGGCCGCGCGGGTGACGACCGCCGTCGCCGTGACGGCCCGCCATCTGACCGCCGCCGGCGGCGTCCAGCGGCCGCCGTCCGGACGCGACCGTAGCCCGGCGTTATGCGGTCGCTCGGCCGGCAGTTCGACGGCGCAGCTAACTGGCCGGCCGGCGTGATGACGGTAATTACGGCCGGCGGCCGCGGTGGGGACTGGTGTCCGAGACAAAAGCTGCCAGAGGTCTCCGGCACAGGGAGGGCGGAGATCTCTTCCCAGGCATGTCGGACGGAGCTGCCCTCCGGCGCGGACCGGCACATCGTCGGGCGAGATCGAACAGCGAGGCCGTGGAGAAACCAGCCGCCTGCAGAGGAACGCCGCGAAACACAACAGCAGACAGGCGGACGACGTGTCAGTGGCCGCTCCCGGCCAGCTGAACAGTCCGAGCCTGAACTGGGTGGACCTGGGCTCGGTGGCCCCGGCCGTCGTCATCCGACAGTGCCACTCGCGCGGGACGCAGAAGGGGTGCCAGCGTGGCGCGATAACGGAGGACCAGCGATCCTCGCGCCGCTCCGCCCCACGTGGCGGCGCTGGCAGCCTCCGCTGACCGCCGCCAGCTGTGCCGCGCGGCCCGTGCAGCAGCCGGCACGGCCGGCACGAGCCGCCCTGCCCCGGCCCGCCACGGCCGGCTCGGCGCGTCAGGCGCTCCCGACGGCTCGGACGCGCGTGGACGGCCGCGCCATCGCGAAACGCCGCAACGGCGCGTCGCATCCGTGCATCCGTCAGCGGCGGTCTCCGTCGCCCGACAGCACGTGGGATCAGGACGAGGCACGAACCAGCCTAACCGACGAACACACCGCCTCGCCGCCCTCACGCACGCCCTCACGCCCTCACGCAACGTCCGACGTTTGACAGCTGCCGGTAATGAGTTGGATCATCTGATCACGAACGGACACGCTACGCTTCGACGACGAACACATTTCCCTGATGCAGACGGCAGACAGACGGCAGAACCTGGACAAACTCTTCCTCTTCCAACACGGGTTCTGAGCGAGATCTGGCCGATCCGCGTCGGCCGCCTAGACGACTGTCCAGGCGACGCCTGAGGCCTGCTACACATGCTGCAGATTCGCAGCCGAGCGAGAGGACGCCGGGCGTCGGCCGGCCCCGTTCTCAGGGCGCGCGCAAACAGGACCATTACCCGCCGGCGGCCGGCGCGCCGCCAGCCGGCCGGCCGACGCGCCGTCTGCCACGCCGGTCCGCCTGTTTACTCAGCGGCCGGCGGCGCCGGCGGCTGTTTGTTTGACGTGCGGCCGCGGCCGGCCGACGGCCGCGTGCAGGCGGCGTTCGACACGCGCAGCCGGCAGCGGCGGCGGCGCGTCCGGCAATATTGGAAACGGAGCCGGTATTGGCCGCCGTCGCCGGCTCGTGACAAGCATTCCGCGCCGTCCGCCGCGGCCAGGGAGTCGCCTCCCGGGCGGCCGGGCGGCGGCGGCGGCGCCGGGCCCGCCCGACACCTCGTCAGGCCGGCCGACGATCGGTCCGGAGCAGCTCATCGCGTCGACAAATCCCGGCCGACTGCGGGCCGGACCGGCGCTGGTAACGGGCCATCAACCGGGCCGTTTCACCGGCGAGCGCGATTGATGCGGCCGATTTCCTGCACCGGTCGGCCGGTCGGCCGGCCGGACGGCCGCCGCGCCGGTCCTGGGTGACCGGAGCGGGCCCTCGCTAGCCGCCCGACCCCCGAGCCGGCCCGGTCCGGTCCGGGCCGAGACCAGACCAGACCAGACCAGACCAGACCAGACGAGACGAGCCGGGCTGTGTCGACCTGCACCGAGCCGAACCTGGCCACATTCCCGTCATCGAACGAGGCTCGTCTGCATAACGTCCGCGCCGAGCGGGTCGTTTTCCGCGCCGTCAGCAGCGAAGTCTCGCCGGCGCCCGGCCGGCCGGCGTGCGCGCCCGCCTGGTCCGCGTCGCGCACTGCACCGCCTCTACGGCCTGCGCCGCCGCTGGCGGCGGCGGCGGCGACCGATCCGGCCGGGCGGCCGGCCTCCGGCCGTTTACGGCCCGACTGATGCGGCCGGATTGGGCCGTTACGAGGGCGCCGAGTGGCCGTACGATGGAGACGTTACTCGGTCCGGTTAGCGAGTCGTAAACGGCCATGACGGCCGCGCCGACGGCGGCGGAGGGCGGGGCCGGCCGGCTCCCGCGCCCGCCGCCGCCGGGCGGGGAGCGAGACTGGGGCGCGGCCGACAGGGCGACACAGGAGAGCACACAAGGCACGGAGGACAGTCTGCTGCGGTACACCAGGTGGGTCAGCATGACCGAGGTTCCACATGGTGAACGATGTAGGCTGATGGCAGAAGAACACAGCAATCAAATCGTCTACAGGGAATTCCCAAGGCTAGCAAGTCTAAGAGATGCAAAGTAGGCCGGCGGAGAAAACCGGGACAAAAAAGAAACCGGGACAGAGATGCATCGGTACACAAAAACTGTCTGCAACAAACGGTAAAAAATGCGAACAGGCAGGTCATCGTAACGCCCACAGCCCGCCCAGACAAGGCCACAACGGGACACAGCGCAGCGGCCAAACTGTGGCCGCAAAAGCGGCGGCGGCGCCGCAACAGCCGACCGTGACATTCGCCAACACGCCGATGCGTCGACATTCGCCAGCACGAAGCGGCGACGGCGAAAGGGAGCAGCTCCATTCAGCGACAGCCGGCCGGGCCGCCGTCGGCCGACGGCCGCGCAAGCCAGGCACACACGGGCACGCGCACAGACCAGGCGCGCGGCGGCGGCGCGGCCGCGTTCCTGGCCGCTGGGAGGGGTCGGGAGCGGGCAGGATTCGGCGGACACGCAGGCAAGCCCCAGCCAACTGATAGCGCACCTCGCACAGAACCGGCAGCCGACAGCTGTCACCGGCGGCCGGCCGCAAAAACCGGGCGCCGGACGCGCGGACGAGCCGCGCGGCGCGCCGGCATGTGAGCAGACCGAACGCAGCGCGCGGTCCGACACGGTCCCCGCCGTCGGCGGCGGCCGGCGGCGGCTCACCTGGCGTCCAGGAACCGCGACCGTAGGATCATCACCGCCTCGCAGGTCGACTGCTTGAGCTGCACCTGGATGCTGGAGAACTTCTTGTGGATGATCTGCACCATCCGCTCGATCTCCTTGGGCGTGATGGGACGCGTCCGCGACTGCTCCCGCAGCAGGTTCATCACGTGCGTCGTGAACTCGTTGCACGCCTGCCGGGGCGGGCGGGCGGGGTCAGGGCTCGGTCCAGAGGTCAGACTGTGCACGCTCGAGATGGCGGAACTCACGAGCATGCATTGCAAGGCTGTCCGCTGCGTTTGTGCTGCGCACGCCCGAACCCTTCCACGACCTTCGCGTGTTCTACGCGCCAGGATACGTGAGCTACGACTATCTTGTAATCTGCTGTCCCTACCTGTTAAACAAACGATCGAATGAAATAAACATGATATGGTGCGAACTGTACAGAACGATTCCTGTGTACGGTTCCAAAACCGTGACATCAAACACGACAGCAGACATCGAACAGTGGCTCCTATCGCATTCTGGAGCCTCGCTGTGCGAGCACACGCGACAACGAGAAATTCATAAAACGGGGAAACAGGGCAACAGGTGTTCCGTGCGTCTTGTAATAACATCAGCGTCCAGGCCAGGAATGACAGATTAAATTGAAAATCTCAACTGGGTGCAGTTGTATCAACCCCTGCGTACCACGTACTCGTTCAGGCAAGCTCCTACTCCTTCCTCCCCCAATCCACCGTTGTGGTACGCCTCATCCCATGAACTTAAATCAAGCAAGACGTAAATTTTCTCACCACCCGCCCTCAATAAACCCTTAACCGGCGAGTCCTCGCCGACCCGTTACACTCGCCCTGTTCCGTGCTCCAGACCGGATATACCTGCACCCTCCCTCGCGCCGGCCGCCGCCGGCCCGTGTATTGACCAAAGCAGGCGCAGCAGCCGCCATCGATCTAACAAACGCCGATGGATCGCGCCTCCCTTTTCGAGCGGGCCGGCAGCGGGCGCCGCGCGCTCGCCGACGGCGGCGGCGTCGGGTCCCACGGGTCCCTCCCGCCGACGGCGCGCGGCCCGGTGCCGGCACCTGACCGAGGACGGTGGCGCCGGGTCCCGTGGGTCCCTCCCGCCGGCGGCGCGCGGCCCGGTGCCGGCACCTGACCGTGGACGGCGGCGCCGGGTCCCGTGGGTCCCTCCCGCCGGCGGCGCGCGGCCCGGTACCGGCACCTGACCGCGGACGGCGTCGCCGGCAGCCGGCGGCGCACCTGCCGAGGACGGCGGCCCAGACAGCGCGGCCGCCGCCGCGGCCGTCCAGGGAGCACCTGGTCGCCGGAAACAGCGCGCTCCGTTCGGTCGGCGGTCCGGACACGTGTCGGGCCTCACCGGACGCCGCCAGCGAGCTCATTACTTGTCCGGCCCAATGATAATTATCCGGTTAGCGCCGGACCGGCCGGCCGACGGGCCGGGGCGGCGGAAGACCGCGGCGTTCGGCAGCTGGAGCGGGCAATTCGTCCCGTCCGGCTGGCCCGTCCGGCGCGTCAGCACGTGGTAATTACGCCCGATAGCGCCGGCACGACGTCCAACGAGGGCGGCCATCCGTCGCCCCTGACAGGCGCCACTCAATCAGTCAAGTAACGACGGGCCGGGATTTCGCCGTTTACTGTCCTGTTTCACCAAACGACCAAGACGGACGAGGCGCCGCCACGATGGATGTGCTCCTCTCAGAGACGCGTAACGGCCGCCGCGGCTCGGACCAATGGCACCTCCGTTTCGAAACGCCCGCCACGGGACAACTGTCACGGAAAATACTTGGATCGAGATTACAACGCAACCAAGCGCTACCGTACACCGTGTCGCGTGAGGAGCCCGACACCAACGCGACCCGCGGCCGCGAGTCGCCAGCAGGCCAGAGCAGCCGACCCGGCCGGCCAGGACGTTCCCCGTTCGTGAGCGGGTGGCGGCGGCACGCGGCTCAGCCGGATTTCGTCCGGCCCCGCGGCTACGCCGCTGATGAAACCCGTAAATCGTCACCGTCGCCGGCGGCGGCGACGCGCCTCGCTCGCACGTCGGCGGCGTTTTTGACTGCGGTCTCTCGGCGTCTGCCGTCGCTCACAGGATCGTCGGCTCGCCGGCGGCAGCACGCGCCCACGTCGGCAGGTGGCCCGTTCCCAGACGAAGGGTCGGCGGCCGCGGCCGCCATCCCAGAGGCCATCCTGTCTCCCCCCTGCAGCCCCCCCCCCGGCCGAGCCGCCCGGCATCGGCCGACAATATCCTCCGCGACGATTAAAGCACATAAATTCCGACAGCATGACAGCTGAGAAAATGGAAACTGAACTGTGAGACAAAGCCCGAGCAAAAAGGATTATTGGGTTCAGATAAAGGGCGCAGATGATAACGCGCAGGATTAAGTATCGACTTGCGGCCGCAGCGATCCGCAACTTCGCAAGCTTCGCGATGTCTGGCTTCTGTTATACACACACGGCCAACCAACACAAAGCGGTCGTCCTCATCCTACGGCGACTTAGCTAGAAATCCGACCGCATAACTACCAAAAAACCCTGACGGTACTACTGACACTGGTTCCAGAAGCAGTGTAGCTGAGCTGCCGCGACGTGGCTCCCGACGTCCACTGTTTGTTGGCACGGCGTCACATCAATCACCGGACCCGCTATCGAAGCCTCGCTCGGACGGCAGCCCGCCGAGAAGCCGGCGCCTGAAAGACCGCCGGCGACGGAGGCCGCGGCCTGTCGGAGGACGTTCGGGGCACGCCGCCGAGGCGTCGACGGGCGTCCGCACCCGCAGCCGGGCCGGCGCCGCTGCGGACAATGGCGACCGCCGAACCGGCGACCAGCGGCCTAGCCGGGCGGCAGGAGCGGAGCCGCCATCTTTCGACAACGGAGGCGATCCTCGGACTGTTTCGGCCGTGCCGAGCACGGCCAGACTGAAGAGACGGCAGAAGCAGCATGATGAGCATGGTCGCGATTTGGACATCCTCAAACCTGATGATGTAAACATACTAAGACAAACAGCGCAAATAGCAGTCCCATGCTAGTTCCACTCGCAAAACTACTAACGCAGCGGCCTGAGGCGACAGAAAAACAAACTGGTTTCGACCACAGCCACCTCGAGGCATGCCTCGGCACCGGCTTAGCCAGGTCACGATTTCACAGCGAGCTTCACTTGGACAGCTATCCTGGCCACGACTGGCGGCTGGACGGCGACCGGGGGCTCACGGCCACCAATCATGATGCTGTCGGGCGCCGGACGGGCGTCGCTCACGTGAGCAGCCGCAGCGGCGGACAGTCGAGCGCGTCTCCAGGATCGGCGGGCTCAGGACGCCGGGTAATCCGATTGCCGAGATGCCGCGGCACTACCAGGCACCGCAGACGGCTGCCGCCGCGACCGCCACCGCCGAACTATTGTCATGTGACGCGTGCAAAAAACCGGAGACCTTGATTTACGACACGTGGGTTTGACGTCGAAACCGTTTCATGTCTTGCGGGCTACGACCAAAAATAGCTTAAGATGATTACTGGCGGCACTCTAAGAAGGAGGACTGCGCATGGGTAGCGGCCTTCTGAGTGGATAAGAAAGAAAAAATAGTTTACTTTCACTTTCCTTGACGATTCAAAAAGAGGGCCATTCCCTCTCCCAAACGACAGTTTCCCATCCGCACACTGACAAAGTCCCGTCGTAGGTGCCTTCACATCTATGCCGTATAGCACGCGGCGTGACCACAGAAACCGCTCGGAACACTAAGCTGCGTGGTGCACGACTCTGCACGTTTTCTGTGAGAAACACGTGGGTCGCCGGTTGCACCAAGTCTCAGGTGGGTGAGACCCTGACGTATTATTCGACAGCTACTGCGGGCTGTTAATCTATCCCCTCTACAGCAGCGCTGACAAATCACCGCTGACCCAACCCCGTCTCTTGCCACCACCCGAGGCCATTTGACATGGCAAGCCTCATGTTCTCCTGACCGCACCGCCCCGGCCCGAACGAAGACGGACGCTCCTGAAAAGACGACCGGGTCTCCTGGACCGGACCATCGTGGACCGAGCGGCGGCGACGGCGGCGGACCGATGCCGGCAGCGCGCCGCGATCGAAGCGGCAGCGTCACGTGCCGTCGGAGACCGAGTCGCCGGCAGGCCGTCGCTAGGCGTCACTGAACAGAACGTCAGCTGAACAGGCGGCGGATATTCATAACACGGCCGCCAGGACAGCGCAGACACCGCCGCAGCCGAGAGCACCGCCAGCGCCCGGACGACGCGTGGACGACCGCTTTCGTCTCGTCACACAAAAAGCAGAGAGCCGAGATGCAGCACAGGTGAAGGTACTGTGAACGGTCATAAAAAACGAATTGACATACCGCTGATGTGCGGAGACAGAGAGGGAACTTCGAGTATTAATCAAACCGAACACCGCAAGGACAACGAGACGCATATCCGGCTACAGCTTCGTCCAAGCCACGCTGTGCCATCCGCACGCAATCAACATTTCTCGAGCCTTGCGGCCACGTGCTCTCAAGGGCGACACGAACGTGAGCTATTCGTTCTCACGCAACACAAGCGATGCGACTTGATAAATTATGCAGCCGACATGACGACCTCACGCGAGATCGGAACGCTCGTAAGAATGCCTCGACCAGTCCTGGACATCATGGTCCCGCGCAAGATGTTTCATTCAAAACAGCACGTGTCCCCGGCCGGCTTAGTTTCGGGCTGTGAACCGATGAACGCTTCGTTCGCGATCCAGATCCATGACTCGACTTCTCTTCGCTGTTTTTTTTTGCACTGCATTTTCCTACCGCCCATAATTTTAGTTAAGCCGAAACTCAACTGGTGCATGACAAGGCGACAACCTTCGCTCGTGGAAAGAAAACCTTAATAAACCTCGGACCTTTCTGCTCTGCATTTGATCCAGTGAATTCTGGTAGCAAGACGCCCCATGAAATGAAACCACGCGTGCCACGAGAACGCCTCCACTCCCGAAGCACCGTCGAAACCTCACGATTCCTCGGTCCACCGCCCTCTCCGCCGGCCGCGCGGCTTGGACGGAGTTCGGGGAGCGCAGCACCGGCGGGCGGAGGACGCCGCGCGCCGCCCGCCGCCGGCCGTCGTAAAACGCCCGCGACAACGGCCGGCCGTCGAGAGGGGGCGCGTCGCCGACGACTCTCAGGCGACCGTCCGTCGACCAACTTTTACTATCAGTCTATTAATACGAGAGGCCGTCCGCTTGCTATTGCAATCAATGCACGGCCCGTAAAGGAGCATCAGCCGCTGTTACTTGCGGTCCGTCGGCGTTAAGTGATCGTTGAGGCAATGTATGGGAAAAGTGGCCGAGATGGAGGATGAAGATTACGCCCATAGATGTCCGTAGGCGCGGCGTATGGGGTGCAACAGATGACGTACCGGCGCTTTCCAGCGCCGGCGAGCCAGCTGGTACCACCCGAGATCGGGCTATCATATGGTTCCGGCGACGGCTCCGCGTCGCTTCAGCCCGGCCGAATCGGCTTAACAATGCAAAGGGGATTAACTGGCGACAGGAAGCCGCAAATTAGGCCTACCGACCCAAAGCGGCGTGCAAAAGCAGCCGAACTCCACGATGACAACACCCGGTCCACAAACTATGAGGAATAATCACAATACCACGCAGCATCTGTCACGAGCATCAACCAGCAGCTCAAGTCTGACTCCGAAAAGGGCTGCATCATTCCGCGCTGCGCACGCCGAAACAGGTACAAGGGATGAGGCGCGGACACCCTCCCGGTGCTCTGCGCTGCCTCAATCCGAAGCAAGCATACCGCAGCAATGAGCCCAGCCCAGGCCCCGTATAGTTTGGGTTAATTCCAGTCTCTGCCAGGCCACGTTTTCCGGCAGTTCAAAGTGGAACTGACGGGTCCGCGCTGGATAGGCGGTCATCGTTCATATCCTCCCATTCATGTTAAGGGATCTATATTTTTTATGGTAATATTTTGCCATTCATGGCAAAATTACAAACTGAAATCTGCCTTCACATCACTGCTTAGTATTTCCTGGGTTGCCATGTCTACGATGTCGTGGACACCTTCAACTGTCAGACTCAAACTGTGCAGTTTTTTTTTCTTTTAACAGTCGCCTAAGCAATGGAACTATGCAATGTCCATCTCCAGCCGCACGTGACCTCTCCACAGCTTTTCATCTCATCTGGTGCGTAATGTCAGCCTCCGGTCGACACCAGCAACAGCGCAGGACCATCCCCGCTCCGCGTCCCCAGACCTGGCCGATGCGCCCTGGGCCCGATCGGAGGCCCGCGCTTACCTGCTCGTATTTCTCCAGCTCCTGGTGGTAGATCTGCCGGATCTGGGCCAGCTTGGCCCGGTAGTCGGAGTGCTCGATGGTGCCCTCCTGGGAGGCGCCGCCGGCCGCCACGGCCGCGCTGGCGTTGGTGGCCGCCTGCGCGCCGCCGCCCTTCTCGGGGCCGGCCACGCCCTCGGCGATCAACATGTTGTCTAGCCGCATCAGCTGCGGGTCTGGCGGCTCCTCCTCCTGCGTGTTCCGCAGGTTTATCACTGCAACAGGCAGAGGCAACACAGTCAGGCAAGTCCCTTCCGGGTTTATGAGGCTTTGCTGAAGAAACGAGGTGTGATCAGCATGCACGTCAGTAACTATCTTACCGACGTTTGGCGCCCAAGACTGCACGAGTAAGCATACGGACGCAGTCACCTAGCAGCAATCTGATGTATGGACGCAAATTGCGCAGGCAGAGAAAAACGAGGTGTCGCTATTAAGGGTCACCACAACACCACTGTTTAGTGGTGGATTTATGGCACAACCACATTTCGAACTGCTGGACAAGACACTATATTCGATGCAGGAGCCTCCAAGGAGGTCATTCACTCCCAAGACAAAGCCACGACAGTTCAATTTCATTTCCACCCACGCGTGCACGAAGACAATCGAGCCGGCAGTCGTCCGGACTCGCACCGAGCACTCGGCGCCGCGGCGTTCGCGGCGCGCCGGCGGCGGACGGCGGGCCGGCTTCCGGCAGCGATCGCTCCCCGCGGCGCCGTTATCCGACCGCCGCCGGCCCGTCCGCTCCGAATTAAACGCTGGCGATAATGGGCGGCGGCCGCCGCACACCGCGGCCGGAGCTGGGAACGTAAGGCAGCGGCGCTCCGGACCAGTGACGTCACCAGGACCGCCGGCGTCCGGTCGCCGGGCCGCTCGTGCTTAGGCGGCGATCTTGCGTGTGCCGCATGTCGCTGAGGAGGGCCGCGTTTCGCAAAAGTCAAGAGCAGCGTACAGGCTTGCTCGGGGTCCACGCAGCAGCGCGCCGTGCGTTCCCAGCCGGGGAAGAGTTCACCGGCCAAGTAATTCCGACGTCGGCAAGTCTCTGGCCATCCACCAGTCTGGCCGTCCACGATCCAGTTTCCCCGCCGCGTAACTCGCACAAGTTGCCGGCGGCGGCGCTCGGCTGACAGTTCGGCGCCGGACCGCGCGCCACGGCCGGCCCTGACCCGCCGGCGGAAAGGGCGCGCTCCGGCCGGCCGCGCGCCCGCCGCCGCCGCCGCCGCCCCCGCCGCCCGTGGCGGCCTTTGTAGCCGGCGTCGCTCGGCCGACGGCCGCGGCCGTGACAAATCGTCGCGACGGCCGGGCGGCGCCGCGACGACTCGCCCGGCGCCGATTACCGGCCGATCGACGGCCAGGTGGGGCCGGCCCGGGCCTGATCGGCGGTGGCACGAAGCGACCCGCCGACGCCCGACCGCCGCCGGTCCCGCTGCCCGGCTCCCCGGCCCCGCCGGCCCGGCGAAACGCCTGACGCGCGCGACCCGGCGGTTCACGCGCCCCCTGACGGCCCGACTGGGCCGGCTGACAATGTGCAGGGTCGGTCACAAACCCATCGCTGAATGGATCCGATGCTGAAGAAAGCGTGAGGGCTCTTGCCGAAGGCAGGCTGATACGAGAACAGAATAAAACAGCGAGATGATGGCGGCGTGACGTCTGACAGATGACGGATGTGCTTCATCACAGATATTTTTATGATGATCTGTTCGGCCGCAGCATGACAAACACATTTCGATTCAACGATTTGTGCCACGTATACCTAACCTACAAACCGAAACCGCAAACAGCCATTGTCGATTCCGTTATTCCTTAACGATAACGGTATGCTTCGATTTTCCATCCTTCGATACCACGTTTTTTTACACTTGAAAACAAAACAGGCATCCCAAACACAATGAAACTCGACTGTAACGGCTCGGGTGAGAAAAACGGCCGGCAACGGCCATTTGCTTCCGACTACATAACAAACAGCTTCGCGGCATGTGAAGAAAGATACACGATGAAGCAAATGTGGGGAAGAAGAACAGGACTTGGCCCTAACTTTTGAAACCTATTCTGCCCCGGGTACATTCACGTTTCTCCTCTCGATTCGAGGAAGGAGGCGGCAACGACAACCACCGCAGACGCTTCACGCTCTCAACGATAAGTTACTGCCGCCGTTACCCGGATAGAAGCGATGCGAAAACATCGCATTCGGTGATTTCGGCCATGAACTCGACGGAGTCACGCGAGCTCGTCTGATTTGATTTCGGCATCATGAGCCCGTACATACACGGCCTCAAAGGCAGCTAATGCCCAGATCCCTGGTTGAGGAAGGACAATCTCGCCAGCTCGCAATCATCGTAAAGCCGGCGTTACGAGGCCTAACCGGCCAGCGCCCGGGCCTGCCCACTGCGCTACTCCCGGTCGCGTACCGCCGCCTCTGCCCATTCCGGGGCAGTAACGGGCAGCCGCGAAATGGGACGGCACGACGTCGGCCGGCCGCGCCCGGCCCGGTCACCATCGCAGATGCAAACCGCTCAGTTTATGGTCGATAAATCACGGCCGGCCGCTCCATACATTAGCGATCGGGCCGGCCGGCCCGGCAGCGCGGGCGGACCGCTGAGTTACGGGCGTAGTGGCGTCACGGCCCGCGGACGGTATGAACGCCGCCGGCCGGCCGTGCACGAGGCCCGACCCGTCGGCCCGGCCGGGCTCGGCGTGCACCGTCAAGTCGGCACGCCGAAAAACGGGAAAATGAGTGGTTCAGAGGCTGCGCCCATCCCGCACGAGGTCGGCACCCAGACGTGAATGCAATTTTGGCGCTCAAGTCCACATACGAGGTTACGAAGGGGATCCAAACCAATTACAAAGAGAGGCCCAGAGACCTGGATCGCCATACACCAGGTCAGCATCCAAAGGTGACCGCAGTGCCACCGCTTCGTGGTATGAGATCCGGCTCAGCAAGACGGGGTGACCTGATCCACCTCAGCCGTCGCCGTCGCCGCCTGTTTGGACACGACCGCGCACCGTCGGCAGTGGCCCGGTCTATTCGGACAGGACTCGTCCGCACGTCACGCGGCCGGCCCGGCAATGTTGGAACGATGCCGGGCGATCTCGATACAGTCACGTGGCCGATACTCATCACATCGAGGGGCCGCCAGAGTGAATTAGTCGTATCCGTATCGGGCCGGCCTGGGGACAGTGATTAAAAATCTGACTGACCGCGGACGGGCTGGAGAGTTTCCCCACGGCCAATCAGCGCATATGGTCCAATGTGCCAACCGCACGACAAAGCCACGGCAGGCGACACGACAACACAGCGACGCCAGTGAAGGGCGACACGGGACGAGCACTTCCCTGCACAGCTTTGGCGCCGTATGCGGGAGACAGGCAGAGGGATCTCACAAAACATCATTTGTGCCAAAATCCTATCCAATGTCGATTTGTACCACATTTAACGTCTTTAGTTTTGGCGCAATACAAAAGAATAACGTCAGAGTTCTGTAATAAGGAAAGGAACAGCAGGTTTCCGTCATAAAAACATGGTCAGGAAGCCACGCAGTTTTCCTTAGCTCTTCCACGCACGACGTTCCGCTATAAAAACTCGCCGGGTTAGCTTACACCGTGTGCGTCACACACGCAGACATCCTGGACTCCCGGTAGCTTGGCGACGAACCGATAAGCCACTGACACGCCAAACACGGATCTTAAGGTACAGATTCCCCAGTCAAGAACCCATGATGCCTTTTCACCACGTTCATGGCCTTTCCGGCACCAATCCTCGGCGCAACGAAAGGGCAAAGGGGACGGCGCCATTCCGCTGCAATTCCCCCCCCCCCCCACTGACGGCCTCATGTCGCCTCCGGCGCCGACCGCACGGCGCAAAGTTAACCCGCGTCCAACTCGGCTAAATTACGAACTTATCTCGGGTAACACGGCTGAAAGATGTTAGCAGTAAACTAGCGCCACTTGCGCGAGTTGGCACATAGCTTACATAAGCCGCCGACAATCCCCACGCCTGGCAGATTTATACGGGCATAGTCGCATCTTATGCACACCCATGCCATCCTCATCGCATACACGGCCCGTCCGCCGGGTGGTAAACCTGCAGCGCAACACCGGCCGGTGACAGTGCATAATTTGAGGGTCGCCTTCCGAGCGTTCGGCGATCCGCAGACGGTCGGCCTCCGCAGAGGGCGAGAGAGGTCCAGGTGTCCCGAAGAAGGACGGACCGGTCACCGTGAGCCGCCCTCGCGCCAGACGGACCGGACGTCGGGCCGCGGACCGGCTGACGGACGGACGGACCGGACCGTGACGCCTCCGGGTCCGCGGCGCCCGGCACCGACGGCAGGCGGCCACGGTATCCGGCTGTCAGCGGGGCAGGCGTCACCGCATCCGTGACGGCCGCGCGGCGCGGGCCTGACCCCCTCCCTCCCGCTGCCTCGGCTGCAGCGCTGACCGCCGGCCCGGACGCGGCCGGAAATGCCGCGCGGCTCCCAGTCTGTCGTCCGATCAGGGCTCACGTCGCCCGGCCGGCCGACAGGCCACTGATCGAATCCGCCGACCTCGCGCCGGCCGCCAGGAGCGCCGCGACGAGCGCGACGAGTTCCCGATCGGCCAGGCACGGCTGGCACTCTGCGCCGCACCAGGCCCGCCGGCCAGCCGGCGCCGCTCGCCGAACGGCCTTCCCAAGTCACGAACGCGGCCGTGACGTCGCCTCGAACTTCGTCCGGCATCGCCTCGGTTCCAGGTACGCGGCCGCCCTTTCCGCGGAGCAGTCGTGCGCGACGGGCTCATCGTCCACGCCGTACCGGTAACCGGCCCAAACACGGGGCACGGCAGGCGACCCGCCCGTCGCCGCCGGCGGCGACTCGGGCACTCCCGGACGGCCACTCCGCGCCATCGGCCGGCATGCACTCCGCCAGAATCTGCACGTCACATAACTCAGCATTTATGAACATTGATTATGTTTAAAAACCGGTCCGCGCGCCAAGCGGCGCGGCCGGCCGCGGCCGTCCCCGGCAAATAAAAGCATAATTGTTGAGAGGGCGGCCGGCCGCGGCCCAGTTCAAAGGTGGGGAAATTCCGGGCGGCCACCCTCACGTGTCCGGTCCGCCGGTCGTGAACACCGCGGACGCCGCGGACGAGTTCGTGAGCGGCGCTTGATATCGCGACCGGCAGCTGGCAGAAACGCCCCCGGCAACAGTAAGCTTGGCCACAAAACAGGCCGCTGCCTGTATGGAAGATTCGCTTGTCATTCCAACAAATAAAACGTGGGAACATTTTACTTCGGACTAACTGGCAGACTTGCTTGACTTCACGAACGAAATATGATATTCCAACAGTTTGATGACGCAGTTCCCCAACCTGACCAACGAAACATTATAAATCTATCGGGGCCATCCGCACGGCAAAGTCGAGATTTATAACAGTAAAACAACCATGATTACAGACTGGGGTATCATGTCTGCCTGGCCGTGATACCATCCCATCATTTCGCCCTCCTGCCTCTTAAGATAATAACTCAAACAAATCATTAAAAACGCAGCGCCATGCAACCTCATCAAGAGGAACAGCAGCCGAAAATTATGGTAAACCGTCTGCAAGAAGTCGACTTCAGTCCTTCTACAAACAGAATCCCCTTCATCAGCGGACGCGCTTTGGTACCAAGAAGCTCACGGAGAAAGTAATCCCCCAGCCTCAAAGCTGGCAGCAATGACATCATGTCCTGTCCACATGCGCAACGGTGGAAAACGTCATTAAACGTCACAACCAAACAAGAGGACGCCGAGACGAAGGACCCGAATGACGCGGCAGGCGCAGCGATACCGAATGAAGTGTTTCGTCTCATCTATGTTGAATTTCCATACAAGCCCCTGCTTCCGGAACTTTCCTCGGGTGCAGATTGAAATCATTTCGTCGCTTATACCCAATGCAAACTGCATCAATTTGCTCTGCAATTTGCAAAGTTGCGCCGCCAAATGTGAAATACGATCCGTCTGCAATGCGGCAATCCATCACATCAAGCTCACAAATGTAACCCGACAGCGAACACCTGCACAGTGCCCCATTGTAGCCAGTTCCATTCTTTTCACTCTAAACCGTAACTGAACATGCCGCCAACACGACGAAGCGTGCTACCGAACATATGTACGCGACAGCGACAAGTGCCGTCCTCCAGCTTTCGCGAAAAATAAGAATCGTGAGGCCGCGGGCCGGCGCGGCGCTGCTGGCGGCCTCCAGCCCGCACGGAAGCGAGCGGTTGGTGCGTCGCGCCGAGTCGCCGCCGCCACCGCCGCCGCCGCCGCCGTCGAGACGCCGAGCCGGAGCCGGACGAGGACGGGGCGTTTTTCTGCGGCCGCCGTCAGCGCGCGGCCCATTCTGCCGCCAATCACCGGGCTTTTTCGGCCGCTCGGATTAAGCGGAAATTCAGTGGACACGATTAATTCCGGACATAATCCGGCCGTCGGCGGGCCGCGATATATGGCCGGTGCTGCGGCCGCGTCAGCCGGCCCGGTGCGTCTTCATCGGGACCGTCTGGCCCGGCGTAGGGGCGGCCGCCGCGGACCCGCGCGCCGATCGAGCGGGAACTCGGCCTGGTCGCGGCCCACTGCAGGCTGCAGGTCACCGCGTCAAGTCGTGGGAATGGTCGCGATTTATGGGCGGCCAGCTCCATCATTATGCTCGCCCTTGATTGCCGCCATTCATATTGAAATCCGCGCGCACCTCTTTGTGAGCGGGCTTTTAATGCAAAAAGACAGCTCCGAGAAGAAGCGAGGGTCGGCCCGGCACGGCGGTCTCCATCACGCCGTGACAGATTTATGCCTCGTAAATGAGGAGGCGCTGTTGCGGGACGGGTTTCGCCGGCACCGTCGCCGATGGCTGGCGCCTTCCTGCAACGGCTTCGGGCCAGCCTCCATAAATTGGCGGCCACGTACGAGCGCCGGCGGCGGCGTCGACGACCAAACAACGCCTCGCCGCGGCCGCCGCGAGACTTCGCAGCGCTCGGCCGCGGACGGTCCTCCACCGACGCGGAGTCCGACATCGCGCCAGCGTTCCGGGCCGACCGCGTAAACAGACGCCTCCGCGCGGCTAAATACTCCCCCTTGAAAGGCTTCTCGTGTTTATCACCAAATCAGCCAGCTAAAATAAATTTGATCAAGGAAAAGAAAAAACAGTGGGCCAATCCACCTCGGAACTCCGCGGCAGCGGAGGAAAACACGTTTGAACGGCAGCCGGAGGCGGCGGGCCGCGATCCCCCGAGGGTCGCGGCTTCATTTCACGATTTACGGCCGCGCGCCGATGTATCGCCGACCGCGGCGGATCTCCTTTTTGCCCGGTCGCCATGGCAACGGGACCGATTGGGTCGCCGGCTAATGGCGAATGCAGGGCCGGGGGTTTGCGAGACCATTCGTCAGGATCAGGCCATGGACGGCCTCGGCGCAGAGAAAACAACAGACGCGCTTTATCGCTGCCGGCCGGCCGATCGGCGGCCGACCTCGGCGCTGACGTCACCGGTCACGTGACGCCCGGCGCCGGGCCGGGTCGCGGCCGGGCTCGGCCCGCGGCCGTATCGGCCCGCCCAGCTTTATGGCGCATCTGGAATTGGCCTGCCAGCTTTGAATGATTTAGCCGACGGCAGAGACGCCAGTCCGGTCGATCCAGTGCGCGGCCACAATATCTCGCGACCGCCCGACGCCGGCGGCGCCGGCCAGCCAGCCAGGCCGCCGGTCGCCGGTCGCCGCCGCCAGGGCGCCGGGGCAAACGGTCGGGTCACAGTTCACGTCCAGGCGCGCCGAGCCATGGGCAGCGAAGTCGGCCAGGACATGCTCTGTCCACGGTCGGAGCGGCCCTCCGTGGAGCACACGCGCCGAACGTGGCAGTGGCGGCGAAGACGCCGGCCAAAGACCCGATGGAAGTGCGGTCGCGCCCGTGACGCCGTCACTGTGCTTGAGCCATCGCTGCAGCCATTACGTACCGGGGCTAAACGTGGGAAGCCTGCATCCTGGACCGCGCTGCCTGACGCCCGTTGGGGGCAATCACGGACCGGAAGGTGGCGGCCTGACGGCTGCAATTGCCCGTAATGGTGTAGCGGGCATGTTCCCTGTGTTATTGTTTCTGGCGTGCTGCCTTCAGGTATTTGCAGAATGTTTGCAGTAATGATTTCAAAACATTAGTTTAGGGTAGTTTGCACGTGATAATCATAACTTACACCCAGCTATGAGGTCCCGCAATACCTTACCTATGCCTCAGTCTCGGTTACTGCCAATATCAGTCTTCCGGCGACGAGTCTAAACCTGCAGGAAATTGCCTTGCAGTTCTGGCGACTCATTCCCCACGGCTCTGATCGGCTGGCACATCCGCCACGCCGCAGGGAGGCCTTCCACCTCCGGCCGTCACCGCGGCGCTCCTCGGGCGCGATCTGCCGAGGACAGAAGTCCGCGCGCGGCCGCCCGCCAGCCTCGTAAAACCGCCCGAATTAGCACTCGAGCGCGGCGCTCACAACAGCCGCGTCTTCGGCCCAGCCGGCGGCGGCCGCCGGCGCCTTCCTCAACTCGGCGACGGCCGCCCGAGCGGCGCCGTTCATAAAGTCAGCCGGCCGAGAGGGACCGGCAGTTTTACAGGCTCGTTAGGGAACCAAGCACCCGTGTTGACGTCTCGCCGCCGAAGACTTGCGACGTCCGCAGCAACAGCCTGCCACGGCGTTTACGGCGCCGACAGCTGGCAAACAATCAGCTGATCGGGCGCCGATACCGGGCCGGCTGGCGGCACCTGGTCGGACCAATCCCCTCGCCCCCCCCCCGGTCACGTCCATCCCGAGAGGACGAGGCGGGGGGGGATCAGGATCATGGGTCCAAACGGTCGGTCGTCGGCGGCCGGGTGGCAGCGTCCACGTGCCGGTCCGCGGGCGCCGCGCGCGGCCCGCCGACCGCCCGCCGGTCGGCCATCCGTCACCGGGCTGATTGACAGCTGTCGTTAATCCGTCGGTCCCGCCCCCACCGGTGGCCGCAGCCAATCGGAGGGCGCGCCTGCCGACCCGGCCGGCCCGGGCCGCGCCATGTTGAGTCGGACCAGGTGGGGACCGGCGGCCGGCACGTGCGGACCGCGCTCGGGTCACGACGTCGGGAAACGGCGACACCACGCGGAAATGGCCATGAGATGTGAACAGGATGAAACGCAGAATGGGCCACGTGTGTTCCCTGTCGTCCTAGTCAAAGTCGACTGGGGGAAGCCAAGTTAGCTGGGTAACTTTCCCACACGGTCGAGTCACCCCCCCCTGACACTGCCCCAAACGAAGTTATTCGCGCGCGAAACTTTACCGCTAACGAGCTGGCTAGCTGGAATAAGCTAAATCACGAGGAAGGGCCAGCCAGAAGCGGCCAACGATCGTCTTTTTGGGCGTTCGGACTATCGCATCTAAATGCTAAAAACGGGCACACAATATTTCGAACTCCAATTAAACCGAGTATATGACCATGTCTGGAGATTTCCTCAAATTATTTGGAAATCCACACAGGATTTTAGGCCATTTGTTCCCATGTGTTGTCATAGGCCTAATGTTAAAATCCCTGAATAATGGGTGGGGGGTCCGGATTCCCCCATCTCCCCGCGGGATCGCCAGCCATGTATTTGACAACCCAACAAGGCTAAGTTTCCGCAGTCTTCACTGCAGCAAAAGGCAGACGTCAGATGTCTAAGCATACCGTATGCTCCACCAAAGGCACTTCGTCTATCCGCATCCAAGCCCGAAATGAGTCATAACTTCGAACAGGCTTTACGACTCTTCTGTCGTAAATATCTTTCCACAACAGACGCCGCTGAGCTTTTTCATGCCTCCATTATCTACTAAAGTCGTACAGTGTAGCAGCTTCTCGAGACAGTGGTCGGTTCAGGGGCTCTATGCTCTACTCGGGTAACGGGGGCACACCAGGAGTCTTGCAATCTCGTCAGTAGTTCTGAACACCTGCGCTTCTTATAGGGTGGATAGCCGCTTCAGGTTTCCCACATTTACTAACGTGTATTTGAAGCTGGCAATAAGTACATCAGAAGTGTTTTTTTTCATTTGTTTTAAAGCCTACTTCAGTCCAAACACCTTCGAAGTTCCATAACCATGGTTTGTGGTCTAAACATCAAAGGATGCAATAAACGAACCCATACAAAGGAACAAACGGAAAATAAAACACAGTGACCTAAAACGGGTACATGTCAACCGCTTAAATGTTAACTCCGTAAGGAACATGCACATTTCAAATCCTTTTTTTTAAGAAGTTTGGCCTAGACAAATATCTATCACCTCGAAAACAGAGATGAATGCTTTCAAGCAATATGATGACAATATTATCATATAAGCAATCTAGTGGTGTCAAGACAAATGAAAACGCAGAAAAGATGTTTCCTTAAACGCTTTACCAATACCTTCAGGCAAATCAATATACGTATGAAACTGAAAATAATGTACATGAAATGAGGCCGCACACAATAGAAAACACCACTTTTCCGCGAATTTCCATAATTTGGAATGCCGCACAACTTCCCTCCTTGATAATGTGTCAGCTCCAGCAGCTGATAACGCAGCTCGTAACAAGACCCACAAATACAACTCAGAACACCTCATATATCTGGCTGGTTTATGCTAAGCTACCGTGTCCACCAATGCGCAGGCTCCGACGACGCGACAACAGGGACGGAAGGCGGCCGACGACGTCCCGACTCGCCAGCGGCTCCACAGCCGGCCCGGAGGCCACGCGGAGGCGACACTGAGACCCACGCCGAGCGGCACACGAACGGAGAGCAGGGCGCACCCCAGACAGGACGGCCGACGGGCGCGACAGCACGCTCTGATGTCCCGGGGCGTGCTACTATTGTAGCCACGTGCGAACAGAATTTGGCACCGAATTTCAACGTGATTGATACGTTTCTCTGGAACACAAATGACACGTTCTTCATCAGCAGCTGCTGTCAGTTAGCTGTCACACCTACTATCGCAGACCGTAGTTACCGCTAAGATGACAGAGTACGGAATTAGAAAGCGTACCTAGGGCTGCCACTGGTACCAAAGGCAATCCGTTCCTCGCCATACGATGGGGTAATCACCCATTTCACAACACCTCCAAAGAGACGTACAACACTAATGTCGCAAAGAATATCGCAAGCCAATGTGAAGGAAATTAAAACTGACGAAGAATCCATCAAGATCGTTGCACTCAGGGATTTTCATATCTCTAATCACATTCTCATCAAGTAGCAACCTCTGGTTTATTCCAACCTGACCAATGGTGGTTCAACACCCTTAACAGCGGCAAGTATGAATACCAGAAAATAATGCTACGAAAAAATGGCGCAAAAAATAAATGCGCACTCAAAATGAAGCACGATACACGAACCCATCGCCCGCTCGGTGGTAAAACATTCTTCTGCCGATTGCGCTACTTTTCCATAATCATCTCAGCAAAAATGGACATGCTTTACAAGCGGCTGACAACGAAAAAACGTGAAACAGGATTTAGCTGTCAGCAGCCAGCTGAGCAACGCCCAGTCGCGATGTCACGATAACCACGGTGCAGCTGCGGCCGCCCACGGCGTCCGTGTTCGTGGTCACGGCTGGCATCAGCCGTCCGTCCGCAGCCGGCCCGGCGCCCGGTGTCGAAGACTGAGCCCGTCCACCGGCAGGGACGCGGCCGGCGAGCGGCCGGTCCAAGCCGCCGAGCCGCCCCGAGGCGCTCAGAACGATCCCCAGCCGACCGCGCTGCCGGCGGAGACGGAACGCCAGCTCCAGCCGCAGCCCCGACTTCCGCCGGACGCCGATGCACGTCAGCGGGCTTCAAACTTCACGCATAATTCAAACCCGAGCTCCCGCAGCTCTGCGCCGCTCCCAAGCGTCCGTTTAGGCGTCAGCGACGAGCTTTTAATTTCGAATGCATCACGAATATTAACTCACAGCGGCGGCCGCGGTCCGCCGACACGGTGCCGTCCGTCCGGCCGCTGCCGCTGCCGGCGCGTCGTCCGCGGCGTCCGGCCGACGCCGGCCCGGCCGGCCGCCAGCCCGGCGCGGCCACGTGGCGCGGCCTCGTCGGCGGCGCCGTCCGGGTGTCGCTGGCCGGCGGCGATAATGTGACGTGTGACGGCCGCCGGCGACACCGCACGGCGCCGACACGGCTGCCGACGGCCGGCCGCCGCCGCCTGACGAGCCGGACAGGGCGGCCGCGGTGACGCCGCGTGCCACCGCCTCGCCGGCGGCGCGCGGATCTCACGTGACCGGCGCCGAGGACGGGGCGGTCCGCACACGACCGCGGCCGCATCTGATCCGTGACACAACCTGTGCGATTGTTCAGTCACCCACCGCCTGATAAGATCGGCGCGCCACGACCGCGATCGTTTGTCCAGATGGCATCACACAAACTGGTCCGGCTGGCGAGCGACACGGCGGCCTGTCGAGCGGACAAACAGTCTGAGCCTGTCGCCACAGGACGACCACGGTGGCCTGTCCTGCGGTTCCCACTTGGCCGGGGACAAATTGGTCGGTTTGTTCCACGGGCGGCGGGCATACCAATTCGCCCTGCGGCCGGGACTCCAGCTGTTCAGTCGCACCACGGTTTCTACATCGGGGAAGGTTTCTGCAAGTCGTCGGCACACAGGAATTCGGGCTTCATGCTCTCTACACAGGGGTCGCATGGCATCTGGCCGATACAAAGAGGTCGGACTATCTGCTGGCCGATACACAGAGATCAAGCTGCCTGCTGGAGTACACACATGGGTACTCCTAAAGGATACAGAGCATTCCGACGGACTTCCGCAAGGTACGCATGGTTAGATAACCTGGCGAATCCACAGGGGTCAGACTGTCTGCTGGCCGGCACAGAGGGAACCGGGCGGCCTCCCGGCCCGTGTGCAGCGGTCAGACGGCCTGCTGGCCGATATACAGAGGGGTCAGAGCCATACAGGCCCGCCGACCGTCGCCTCCGGCAGGCAGCTGCCGTCGGACGTCAGACGGCGGATTCCGGCGGCGGCCGGGCGGCGGGGGCGGCGGCCGCCGCCGGGACAGCCGCGGACAAAGGGGCGGCCGCATACCGGCCGTCTTATCGCGGCCATCGGCCATTTGCATACGCGGCCGTCACGGGCCGCCGCCGCCGCCCCGGGCCTCTGCAGGCGGCCGGCCGAGCCGTCAGCGCCGCTGCACGAGCGACGCGCCGAGTCCACCGGCCGCCCGCCTTCGCCGGACTCCACGAGACCGTCCAGCTCCGTTCCGGCCGAGTCCGCCCGACGCCGTCCGGCGGCCGACGGCTCGTCGCAGTCGCGGCAGAGTCCTCCCGGGGGCCGGCCGGCGGCGCAGCTGGCGCCCGGCCCCATCTGGCGCCGGCGGGCGGCGACTGGCGCTAGCGCCGGCGGCCGCCGCCGTCAGCTCGCCGGCACCTGGCGGCGCGGTCGCTAACGAAGCGGCCAGCTCGCTCTCGCGAGCGGGGCAGAGGGAGGGGATCCGCCGGAGACGCGCGCCTACCGGCACCCTCGTGCTGCCAAGCAAAACAGCGCGGTGCAATATCTCCGGAGCTGATGGTGACCCAGAGTTAAGTGTCTTTGGCACCCATGGCTGGTCAGCAGGCATGGGTGGAGCTTTTGAGGCGTCTTCTGTGAGCCTCCTCTATGAGCCATCTGTTTGGGAAAATTTGGATACTTGACGGCCATGTATGAGTTCGCTGCTACGTACTGGCTATGATCGCCAAAATTTCGTCCCAGTCCCACCAATAAGTCTCCCACATATATCAAAAAGTTGCATCGCCAAAGTTAACGACACGCCAATGCCAAGAGACATAGCAAATCGCTATCTCAATTAACAGAAGTTTAGCGACAAATGGTAGCAGATAGCTTTCCGCTGCTACCCAAGGATGGAAACCAGTTGTTTTGGTCTTGAGGGAGTCCACAAAAATTGTGGTCCAAAAGCATTTTGCCAGCAGTTCGGCTCTTGCACCTTCTAAAAAAAGACCTACAGCATACGTATGTCGACAAGTTTCCAAGCAAATGAATCGGTCTCCATCTAGCAAGAAGCAGTCGTGATTTCTTCACCGTCTTGGACCACAAACGTCTACTTACACCCGCATTTTTTTCCTTTGTAAAGTTCACAAAGTTTTGTGCTAAAAAAGTAAAATTTGTGCTCCAGACACCAAAAAAAATAAATAAAATAAAACACTGGTACTGCCCGAAATGTCCCGGAAATGCGGCAGAGTTTTCCTTCCGCGGCCACGCGCCTGTCGTGTTTTGAGAAAGCTATCGATGCCACTTATCCATTGGTTCCGGTTATAAGGCACCGGTTGCAAGCCTATCGAAGCATAACGAATGACAAAACACAAAAGATGCAAAAAAGCCAAGGCATGAGTCATGCCGCCTAACCATTTCGCCGACAATAGCTCTTCATCACCTGAAAAGCGGAAGCACGTGGGAAATCCATTTATCACATGCAATCGGCCGGAATACCATACGACAGCGTCGTAAAACCCCACCCACCGGCGGCAGCGACCAATCATTCGTCAGCAGCCATGCCCGCCCCGCGGGTGAAGGGTGAAAACGACGCGCGTGCCCTTGCCGACCTCCAGCCTAATGGCCCGAATTAACTCACACCCGTAACACAGCGTCCGCCCGAGGGTAGGTCGCAGCGTGTCCCGCAGCGTCGGAAGCGGCCGCGCGCCGGCGGCGGCCGCCGAACCCGGTCCTGCGCAGACCCCTGGCGCGGCCGCGCCGTCCTGCACACGGCCCTGGCAGCTCCACGCCGGCCGCCCCAGTCCTGGAATGCCGCTACATTAAACGTTTGCCCGCCCGGGGCCGCGCCGGCCGGACCGGGAGGGCGGCATCGCCGTCGCCGCGCGGCCGGGGATGCCGGGCGGCGGCTCCTCGGCGAGTCGAAAGGCGGCGTTCCGGTCGGCCGGGCGCGGACAATGCGCCGGACGGCCGCCGTGGACTATGCCGCCGTCGCCGCCGCCGCCGCCGGGCCGGCTGACGCGGCGTCCGACTCCGGCCGGCCCGACACGCTCCCCGGCCGCCGGCGCCCGGCCTAACGGGGTCGCCGACGGTCGCCGACCGGCCGAGCGCGGCTGATTGGCGCCAATCGAGGCGGCGGGCGGCGGGGCGAGGCCTGATTCGTCCCGACAGCCGGCGCCCACCGGAACATGATCCCATTTGTAGCGACCATTGTCGGACGACGGCCCGTCAGGGAGCTACACGCGCGTTCCCAGGCGCAGGTACGGCTAACAAACGACGGACCAGCACCTTCGCCTTACCCCGTCCCACACTGGGCTCATTACCATTCCCTCGCCGTGCAACGATCCTCCGTTCCGTCATCCCGGCGACGGCGTCGGCGACTTTAACAAAAGCCGGCGCCGCACCCGGGCGAGGCAAACATTGTCGTCCGCCGCGCCATCGCTCGTCTCAAACGGCTCCGGCCCGACTCCGGGGTCGCGCGGCATTGTCGCGTCAAAAAACGGCCTCGTAGACGGCTTGTAGGCTGTCTCTTCTTCTGACGGGAGAGTAAGTGAGGAGCGAGGATTCATTGCAGAACTATCTATTCACCTCTCCGGCGCTGGTGCTCGTTTGTGCCGCGATGTTCCCACGTCGGAAGTCTGCTACAGCAAAGACTTGGCAACGTGATTGTGTTTACACTGCATTTGTTTCATGCCTGACGGTCTGCTACACTGCAGCTCATCACTAAGTGGGTTGGCATATCCCTGCAATTTGTTTACAAGCCACTTGTCTTTCCAATGCCCCATGGGACATTCCGTAAGTCACACATGCGGATGATCTGCTTGTCGAATACAGCGACCTCAACAGATCCAGCGACACGTTATGGGACTGAAGCCGCAAACTACGTCAAAGATCACTTTCAACCCATTCCCAATGCACGTGGGACCCCGCTTTTCCCGTGACCGTGGTTGCCGCCATTCCCGCTTCCGCTTCCCGAGTCCGAAGCGCCCCACTCGACAACGCCGAGCTCCAAGAGCTTCTGCCGGGACCGACCGGCTTTCCCGCACTGGGACGGGGGGGGGGGGCAGTGCGGGGGTCACACCGGGCGCCACGCCGCGGGGCGCTCGGCCGGGCGCGGCCGTCCGGTGGGCCCAATGGCGCGGACGGGCCGGCCGGCCGCTGCCGCATTACACGTGCCATTGCGGGCCGCTCGGACGGCGCTGGGACGGCGCTCTCCGGCGGCGATCAGCGCAGGCCGACCGGCCGCGGCCCAGAGGGACGCGGCCGCCGCCGCCGACGCCCGGGACGGGCCGCCGCTTTTTGCGGCCATTACCCGAATTATGGGAACGGTCGTGGCTATTATTACAGGGTCCGGCAAAAAATCCCAGACAAAAAGGCCAGGTAGGCGCGCGGGACGGGCCGGCCCGGCCGGCCGGCCGCGCGGCAGACCGCGTGGTGTCAGGAGGCGCGATTTATGGCCCTCTGGGCAGGCGTCCCAGCCGGGGAAGGCGTCAGTAACGGGGCACGGCCGCCAGGCGAACACCACCCAGAACGGACGTGGCTCGCTCGGAACGGAGTACATCGCTCCACAGTAGGCGACCGAACCAGGAAACCACGGCGGCCAACGTGGTGACCCGCACCCAGGACCGTCCGTCCACACCGGGACAGGCAGCAGCCAGCCGGATCCCACAGAGCGAAACAGCTCCCTGAACTGCTGCCCCCGTGACGCCTCCGTGACGCCTCCAGACCGCCCGCAGTCCGCCGTCGCCCGCCCGGCAACGGTTCGCCATCAGCGAAGAGGTTCCCGCGTCACCCCGCTGCGCCCGGCAGGCCTTCGCGGCCCGATGCAGATGGTGTTTATCTTACGGCACTTACGGCGACGGGGCGGCAGCCGCTTTCCACCGGCCGACACGGCTCGCTCTCGCCTCGCGGCGTCCGTCCTCCCCTCGATCGCTCCTAAAGTTCCCGTCGACGCCGACGGCTTATGACGTCACGCGCCGCTTTGAGCACCGACGCGACCGGTGAAACAACTCCATTTTACGAGCGATTCGCTCGTTTTTACGGCTTGGTAATGATTCGAATGGGACGTAAACCCAAGAAAACAGAAAACAGCGTAGCGAGATGAGCGACTGGGAGCTTTTACGAGCCACTGCGGCGAATCTGGCGCGGCTGACGAGCCATCAGCCGGCACAAGCGGCGCACGGGGTCTCATCGGGGCCGTAAAGCGGCGACGACGCGTCCAGCCGTCACCGGCCGTCGGCGCACCTGCCGGCCCCGCCGGCGGCGACGGAGCGGTGCGGCGCCGGACAGGTCAGCGGGACCGCCTGCCGGGACCGGTCCGATACACAGACCGGCCCGACAGCCGCCCGGCGTCGCGCCGACGGCCAAACTTGTCACGCGCCGGCGGATTAATGCCGGCAGGCCCGGCCCGACGACTGGCAGGCGGGCGGGGGGCAGGGGGGTCGTCGGTCGGTGGACTCGACGACTGCGCTCGATGCCGCGCCGACGACGGCCGGCGGTCCGGCGAACGACGGCCGGCGCGCGACGCGTCCAGCGGCGATTACCCGGCAGTAAAACCGGGCTACCCGGACCTCGCGACATGGCTGTGAATTCCGTCCGACGAACGGCGGGCGATTTTCGCGGAATGCGATCAATAAGGCCGCCGCCGTGACGTCCGGGCCGAGTCCGTGAACCGCGCCGCCTCCTTCCTCGCCGGCATGACACCGAAAATAATCGTGACAAATCAGAGCGCTTCAACAGACAATGCATAATGCATCCTACATGCAGGCCAACCAAGCCCGGGAGACGTACTGGCTTGTTTCTCGCAGATTTATCCGGCGTGGATTTATCGGCCTCTTTAGTGTATCAGCGTAAGGCCCAAGGCCGACTGCCGGATGTCGTCATTGCGACATTAATCACGGGCCGGGTACCGGCCCCACGAGCTGTCCGGCTCACCGGCAATAGATCAGAAACAGCGCCGGCCGGAACCAGCGGACGACAAACGAACGTCGGCGTCCACGACGGGCCGGCAAACGCCGAGAAGCCGCGCCTGTCGGTGGCTCTCCACGAGGCAGCGAAGGCCCGGGCACGGTAACGCCCAGTAACGCGGCAGTCCGGACGCCGTTCTTTGAACGTGCAGGCCCAGGGCGTGAGTACGAGAGGACGGCAGCGATCGCCAACTGGAATGCAACGCTTCTGCCAGCCAAAGCCTTGTGTTTCGGCTCTCTAACTGTACCGGGGAGCTGAAACAGCTTCCTGGTAACTTAGATTCGACCGCTCGGAAGCATCTTCTTAAAGGCCACGACTTGCGGCTCAAACGTGTGCAGGCCCAAACCGCCTGCTTCCAGGTACACCGTCTTATCATAACGCTCCACCTAGATCACCAGTCCATTCAAACCGAGGTCCACCAAACGTTCCGCCGCTCTCGGCCCCGGCTCTGCGCTGGAAGCTCGAGCGGCCGGCGCCGTGCGGAGCGGCTCGGAGGCCCGTCTGGCCGGCGGGGCACGGCTCCGCGTACCGCCGCCTCCGCCGGCCATTTGCCCGGCGGCCGCCGCCGGCGACGGTCGTCTCCTCATTAATCGGCCGGCCGCCGCCGCCGTGGAAACGCTGACGGCGTGCGCCCGCCGCCGGCCGGCCGTCGCTAACGACGCGGCCGGGCCGGGGACGCGCCGGCGGCGGCCGCGCGGCCAGCAGGAGCACATGGCGCCGCCGGGGCGGCCGGCCCGGCGGTCGACGCGCCTCCCGGCCTGAGTAAACAGCAGCAGCCGGCCGCGGCGCCGGCCGGCGCGCTCGGCCCGTCGGCGGCGCCTCCATCTGGCGCCGATGGACGCGCGCCAGCCGCCCCCATGCCGCTGGCCAGAGCCAAAGCCGCGCCGACGCACCGTCCATTTATCAGCGCCGCCAGTCGGAGCCTCCAGATGCGAAATCGATAGGTCGCCATAGTTTACGCGACATTTATCATTGACGGCTTTAAGCGGCGCGCCTAATTACCCGTGCTGGCACCCGGCGGCGGCTGAAGTGGCGGACGGCTGCCGTCTCTTCCGACGTCGGCGCTGTCGCGGGCTCGCAGACTCGGACGCCGGGCGAGGCGGCGCGGCGGCGGTCGGCCGACTTTCCGAACGCACCAGGTGGCCGTCCGGCCGCCCGGCTCGCTCGCTCGCTCTCGGCCGGCACCGCCGTCTCGAGCCCCGACCGGCCGCCGCGGCCGGCCCGGCGGCGCTCCATTTCAATCCGCCGGCCCGGATCTTTTCACTTTCTGGCCCTTTCCTGTCCGTCCTAATCCGGACGAGAACGTAAATCTTCCCGGTCGTTATGCAAATGAGCTTAATCTGGACGTGATTATTTCGGAGTCGGGGCGGCGGCGTGCAGGACGTATCGGCGCGGCGGCGTGGCGGCCCGGCGGTCCGAGGAGGGCACCTCGGCGGGCGGCCGGTCGCTGCAGTGCCCGGCCGTCATTAGACCGCCGTCCGACGCAGGATGCAGCCGGAAATGAACCGATCCTCGCCGCTAATTACCACGTGAGCCATTAGGCCGGCCGGCGGCGCGTCCGCCGGCAGCGCGGGATCAGCGCAGGCGGTTGCGGACCGGCTCCTCGCCGGTCGCGCCAGAAGCGCCTCGAGGTCGGCGGCGGACCGCGACCGGGCGCCGCGCGGCGCCGTCGATCGCGTCCTCCTCCACTCCCACGCTTTTCCTTTGGCACGGTCGACGCCTCTGTTGTTCCGGCCGCGCGCGCCGAAGACTCGAGCCCGAACAAAGTGGTCACGTGACCGCCGGTTCTCAGCGCCGTGACGGCATCGGGCCGCGTTATCGGCGCCGCTCGATAACCCGTGACGTCACCGTCACCAGGTAGTCACGGCCGCCGGACGGCCGCCGGCCGGCTCACCTGCGGACGCGGCGGGCAAAGGTCAGGCGCGACGCCGGCGGCGGCGCGCCCCCGGCCGCACTCGGCCAGTTCGCGCCGCCATCAGCGCGCCGCCAGACCGCCTCCTACACGGCTCTCGGCCCGATGATCGCCGCGCACGAACGTGCGTCGGCGCGCCGCCGGCCGCGCGCTGCACCGCGCGATCCGCGCGCCTGTTTTCAATTACCGTTTATTTTAGTTTACGACGTCGGCAGCGCAAGCGGCGCCCGTCACGCCACGCGCCGCGCCGCGGGCCCGCGCCGGGTCCCGCCGGGCCCGCGGGGCCCCGAAACGGACGGGCGGCGGCGAGCGCGCCGCCGTATCTCAGGCCAACAGATCACTGGCTTAGTTTCCATCGACGTGCGGGACATGTTTATGGCCGGCGCCGGGCGGACGCGCCGAATGGGCCCGCGGCGGCCTCCTCACGGTGAGCGCGCCGCCACAGAGGCCGGCCGGCGGCCATTGTCCCGCCGCCGCCGGCCGGCCGAGCAGTCGCAGGCGGCCGGGAGTCGGCCGCCGGCGCCGATCGGCCGCCGCCTCTCTTTCATGATGGGCCCGCATTAGCACGGCCGGCCACATAAACTACGGCCCGGCCGGCGTTCGGTTAGTTACCGTGAGTTATACGGGCCGCGCACGCAGCGCGCTGATAAACGGCCAATCGCCGAACGAGCCGCGGACCGCGGGCGGCGCACCTGAGAGGCGCTCCGGCTCCCGCGGGACGGCCGCCGGGCACGGCCGAGCACGGCCGCGGCGCGCGCTAATGAGGCGCCGACCCCGTGTCGGCCGTGTTCGCCGGCGACGTGCCGCCCGCCTGGCGGTCGCCGCGGCCGGGCGGCGTGGCGTCGGCCGGGGTCAGGCGGCGGTCAGGCCGGCGGTCAGTCCGGCAGACACGCCACGCCAGCCGACGTTGATTGACGGTTCCGCGACCAAAGTCACAATGTATCATATTCTGGTGGAAAACTGGCCTAAAAATGAAGTAACATTTCCATCCATGGATTTTCGCCCCCTGAATACCATTCCACATGGCAGGCGACGTCAGCCTCCATACAGCAAATTCAGCGCCAATGATAATGGGAAGAAATGACAGAACAAACATACCTGTTTTAACTAATGTCCTAAAACAATTCATAACGCCAAATGTACACTACAGCATTCGGATCAAACCAATTTTTGGACAATGCTCACGACATCAAGGGCGACCGTTTCACACTCCACAGCCAGCAGTCCACCTGGCCCAGAAATCCACACCGTTCGCACCTAGTCGCACTATTCACGGCGTCGGCGAAACACGCTCTTCCAGCCTCATACGCCGGGCACTTCGACGACCTACGTACTTCACGTCCCTCCGAGGGCCTGCGCCCCTGCAGCCACATCCGGCGGCGGCGGCGGCTGGACCAGCGCGCGGCCCCCCGGAGCCGGCTGGCGATGGCCCCGGGTCACGTGAGAGCCGGGCCGCGGTCGCCGGCCGGCCGCCGCTTTAATTCACCACGGCCGGGCATTAGCGGCCGCGCTCAGCCTTGATACAGGCCATCATCAAGGCTGGCCGGCGGCCGGCCGGCAGGGGGCGGCGGCCAACAGCCGGCCGTCACGCCGCCGCCGCCGCCGCCGCCGGCCGCATCGTGCTGCAGCATAATGAATGGCGAATTGACGGATGGCGCATGAGTTCTTGAGAAAACAGGCGGCGCTAGCCGGAACACGGCCGACCGGGCAGCTGGTGGCGGTCGTGCTGTCTAGCGGTGTCTGGCCAATGCCATTTGTGAATTGCATGCGGCCGGCAGTTTGCGGCCGGACGGCGCCGTAATGGCGGAGCCGGTCCGCCGCTCGACCGCCGCCGGAGCGCGGCGCCGGCCGGCCGCCCGCCTGACCCGCGCCCGGGTCGGCCGGCCGCGGCGCCGTCCCACGCCCGCGGCGCGGCCGGACCGGCCTGTTGCGGCGGCCGGACTCGCGGCGGCCGTCTGCGCCCGTCCGACGGCGGGCCGGCGGTGGGACGCCGTGTGACGGGCGTCACGGCCGGCGGCGCCCGGCCGCGCGCGCTCGACTGGAACCGAGCCGGCTCCGGCGGGCGCAGCGCCGGGCTGGGCGCCGGCCGAGCCGGTCCGCACGGCGGCAGGTGAGCCGACAAAGGCAGGCCTCTGGCCGCCGGGGCAGGGCGAAACGTCCGGCGGGGCGCCACCGGTGACGGCACCTCGCCACCAGGCGATACAGCCCCGGCGACATCACCCCTCGAAACGCGACCGCTGCACAGACCGGCATCACTGCAGTTACCGCAAAGCCGTCGGTGCCATGATCGGCTAAGCCGGAAGCTGACAACGCCGCGTCGGCGGCCGCCACACCACCATCATGACGGCCGCCACAGTCCGTCCCGCAGAGCCGGCAACCGGCCGCCGCCGTTGACAGGGCAGAGCGGGCCGGCCGCGCGGGCCGCGACAGTCCCTGCTGCCGGTCGGCGGCCGCAGAAAGCCGGTAACAGGCGGGCCGCGCGCTGTCGGTGCCGCCACCGCCGCCGTTGCTACACGTGTCGGGCCAGTGTCGGCGGGCCGGCCGCCGCCAGCTGGGAGCGGGCGGCGGCGCCTCGCGCCCGGCCGGTTCACCGACCGGCCGCACGGCGGCCCGCCCGCCGGCGGCGGCCGCTGGCGGATACGGGCCGGGTCGCCGTGAGCCGCCGTCCGCCCTGCGATGGCCGCCAGCCGCGCCGAGTCGGCCGTCGGGCGGTCCATTCACTCCCCGTCCCGCGCTGCAGCCGACGCCGACCCGGTCGCCGCGGCGGAGCGCCGACTCCTCGCCTCCCCAGAGAACCGGGGAGTTCAGCTGGCGCGACAGCGCTGCTCTCCTTCGCTCAGCCCGCCGCCGAACGGCGACGCGGCGCGGCGTGCCTTCCCGCGGGACCTGGCGGGCCGGCGCCGCAGATCGAACGCCCGATAACGGCTTTACGACTCAATAAAGTAAAAAATGTGATAGGCCCAATGTCATGGCTCCCATTGTGGCCGCATTAAAATGCGAGGCGCGCCCCAAAAGCGGCCAAAAAAAGGCCAGTAAAAGGATGATGTGAGCGAGCTGTGTGTCGGCCGCCCGACCACGGGAACGGGGCACAGGAAGGAGGGAGGGGGGGACAGCCGCAGCTGGTTCTACCGCCCAATACGGCCGGTCAATAGGCGGCGGCCGGCCGCATTGGCCAATCAATGGCAACACAACAAACCGGCCCTCTTCATGGCGCTTCATTAATTCACGACCGTTTTCCGCACGGGAGTCGCCCGCCGGCGTAACGCGGCCACTTGGCGACGGCCGTAAAGGCTTTACGGCGACGGCCGCCGCGACGAGCGAGGCGCACGCCAGCGCGGCAGCGCGCGGCGCGGCATCGATCCCGCGCGGGCCGCGACCGCGGGCGCCGCGTCACGCTGCCGCCGGCCCCGGCCGTCTGGGCGGCATCTTCGTGCGCCGTCGGCCGCCGCCGGAGGGGAGCGGCGCGGGCGGCGTGCTCCCCCGGGCCGCGCGCCGCCAGAAAACGCTTCAGCCATCGATCTTTCAATCTCCGGGCGGCGGTGGCCGGCGACGCGGCGGGGCGGTGACGTCAGCGGCGGGCCGCCATTACGGCCGGGCAGCCGGCCGGGCGCCGCCGGCGCGCCGATCGCCGCTAATGCATGCAAATTGTATGCCGCATGATGGAGCGATAGGAGCTTTCTGATTACGCCGGCCGGCCGGCTGGCGATCGGACGAAGAGTTATCCCCGGGCCGCGAGGACAGAGTCCTCTTGGGCGGGAGGACAGAGTCCTCGGGCCGGAGGCGCAGCTGGAGGACCAGAGCCGTTCTCTGTACTTATGGGTCTGGACCAACGGGGCTCGAGGAATTTACAACGGAGGATCACATCTACTGTGCAGACCCTGAGGACGAAACGTACTTATTACAGACGAGGGGACCACAAAGATCCGTACTGCGCATGCGCCCGGCGCAGAAGTCAAGAAAAAGGTGCGTGTGGGGAGAGGGCACACATAGACCCATTTTTGATCGGCCAGGGTATTTTGGATGATTCCGTCATCGGCCAATCCACCATAATCGTGTCACGTGCCCAGCTGTCTACTATTCCTTTCTCCGCTTTACGCCGAAGCCGTTTCCAGAAAGGACTGCCGTGCCGACCCGTTCTTCGGTTAATTATCGGAAACCACATCGCCGATTAAACTTTTACATTTTTCATCATTACACACGTTTTGGGATTGATTTGACACATCTGATAACGTCCAGCGAGGTCAATTATCATACATTATCTGAATATCTGACAACTTCTCTAGGCGCAGTAGCTTGCGACAGTATAACACTGGATTCATCCATGTTAATAATTTAAGATTAATTGAAGTGTTTTTCTCCTGTTACTTCGCGCTGATAGCCGCAGCCAGAAGCAAGGCTCGTCATTAGGCTGCGGAATCGGTGCAAACGGTGACCGATTTCAAGCTGCAGTGCCCAAAAAGAAGTCGCAAATGAACACTTTTAATCAAAAAGTAATGCTAAGAACCAGATTATAGCCAATGTTCACGATATTTGATGACAGATATGGATGCAAGACGATCTGTCTACCGGTCTTCCGCATCAGATCCGAACTTTCTTTAGATTATTTCCCATTATAAAAAAGGCCAGAGGCACATTCAATGCTAGTTCTTCAATGACTCTTGAAAATATCACACTCTCAGCTTGCACGTAGACATCCTAAAAGTTCGATTACTGTGCTCAATGGGTTTGTGCGCCCGGCTTTGCGTTCAGGCCCCAGCCAGCAACGCTCCGGCGCCAGCATGTTATCCGTTCCTCAACAACAGTCCACAGTCCTTCACGTCACGGCACGACAGCGGTCTTCGGCCTTTCACTTGTAGCAATAACGCGGACGACGGCGCGCCGCCCGTCGGCGCTAACGTATCGGCGTCGACGCGTCGACCGTGCGCGGCGCGTGCCGCCGCCGGCGGCGGCGGTCCGGTCGGTCAGTCTGCCGGACGGTCGTTTGTCTTGGCACAGTGACCGGCCCCGCTGGCGCCCTGCCGCGACAACAATGGACGCCGTCGACGGGCCGCCGACCGAGCGGCGCGGACCGGTCACCGCTGACCGGACCCCTCATCGGGCAGCGCGACCTGCGGCCGACGGACCTGGAGCGTCGCCTCGGAACGCTGACCCGGGCACTGTGGACGCTGAACCGCCGGCTGCTGCACCCGAGAGGCGACCCCACACTGATGAACGGCGCACTGCGACCCTGAAGGGTCACCTCAGGCCGGCGGGTCCCGGTGGCCCCGGACATCTGAACTCGGGAGAGCGATCTTAGGCCAACACAATCCCGCTGACCAGTAATGGCCTCAGGCTTCCGAGCGCGGGAGGGCGGATCAGTCCTGCCGGGACACTTTGGTGGTCTCATACCTCTGACAGCGCGTGCAGACCTCAGGGGAGCCTTCAGGTCCCCATACTCAGCAGGGGGATATCAGGCCTTACAACGACCACCTGATTCCAGCAGGCTGGTCGCGGCCAGGTAACGGGCCCGCTGTGCTCGCGGGTCATGTTTCGAATCGGACGCGTTACGCCGGAGGCAGTGGCTCGAAGATGGTCGGGTGTTCCGACTGCTGGTGTTGATTTTGGAGGACGGCCCGCTGGCGGCCGGTGACACCCGGCATCGGGACGTCACAGCGCACACCGCCGGCGCCACAGCAGAGCACCGCCACGCAACGGCGAGCACCCAGCGCTGCCACGGCCGGCCCACTGGATCCGGCACCACCACAGCGAAGAGTTCTGTCCCACAGCGGGGCGAGATTTCACGGCTCAGAGACCCACTTCCTGCTGCACACAAGCTGACGCACTTCGGCTGGCACAAAACGCATTTAGTGATTCACCGCGGAGCTCTAGTCGCGCCTTCTCGCAAAAGACATTCTTATTTCAATGCAATGATTATAATAGGCGGCTCACTCCGCGAACCATTTACCATCCATACGACCCGCATAACTCAGCTGACACGAACAACTTACGAACAACCCCTAGCAAACAAAAACCTCAATCCGAGAACATTCAGTGTGTAGATTTAGGCCCACGACAGCCGTCCAAGCATGCTCAAACTCTTCACGTTTGACGGCCAAACAAGTAAACGTAACCCAAAGGCGGCAAACAAACCGTCACACTACAACAGCGGCGACTCGACACCATCAAACTGGTGACGTTTCCAGTGGCGTCGAGCCACCGCCGAGAAGCGCTAACGAAATCGTGGGTCGTCGCCGAAGGTTGACGGCTGACTTGGCCGATCGTCGGCCCCGTCGAGTCGGCGCGCGGACCGGCACGCGGAGGCCGACGTCGCCTGGCCGGCCCGGCCGACGTCTGACGTCAGTTGGGCGTCGCAGGACGTCCGAGGGCGATACGGATGACGCTCCGCGCCGTAACGAGCCTGGGAGGTCGGAGGCCTCCGACGCGGCGACGGTCGCCATGTCACAAGTTACGGCCATCCCAAGCACACGTCGACCATGAGGACCTTGTCGACCTCCCTGGTTTCCTCGGGTGCTGATGCGCCCTTCCGGGCACTCCCGCTGCTCGGATGACCGCGTCCAGACCAGGCCGTGCCGGACCAGGCCCGACCTGGCCAGCTCAGATCAGGTCAGGCCAGACCAAGCAAGGTCAGATCGGGCCTGGTTCGGACAGGCGACGCGCACCGAGGCGGGCGTCGGGCGCGCGCTGGCGCTGCTGACGAGGCCGACGGTTCGCGCCAACCGTGACACTGGCGCGCCGCGGCCGGCCGCCGCCCCGGCGGCCGCCCTGTATATTTAGTGGCGCGCCTGTTTATTTATAGCGCCGCTCATCTCCGCCGTGAAGCAGTCAGTCGCAGAAACAAAGACAGACGGCGCCGGCCGCGCGCGGCCGGGACTGCCCCGGCCACGCGTTCCGCTGGCCGTGCCGTGCCGAAACGGGGCTGGCCGTGACCGCCCGCCAACCCGCGCGCAGCGCCGTAGTCATAGGTGGATACCGCGCCCAACAGGCGCTCTCTTGAAGCCTCCGCCAACGACAAACGCAACCCAGAGAAACACAAGACTGCTCGGAAGCGCACGACTCGAACTGTCCCACAGTTTGAATGATGATGAGATGCAAGACATCGCCAGGTGACAGCTTCATATGCTACTGAAGGAGGCTTCCTCGTATGTTGGACCCGTGATAAATTCTTACGCGAATCCGCGTTGCATGAAACTAGAACGGTTACAAGTAAGATCTTGAAGCCTCAGCGACTAGATATGCAATGGATCCATGCACTAACCGATGAAAAACATTTTCCCATAACAGATATGGGTAAAGATGGGAATGGAAACATGAGGCGTAGCAACAGTGGTACAAATTGGAGAGTACGAACTCGACAAAGTTACACTTAAATGACGTCCGTTTAAATTAAACAGATTATTGGAAGATGTTTCAAAGAAATGGCATGACCCAAAATATGGGTTAATTTCAAGGATAATAACGCAAATGTCATTTGCAATGTGAAAGCCAATCTAAGCCAACGATATGCAACAGAGCACAACGGATCGAGAATAACAATTATGCGCTGTTTCTAAATCTTTTCATTTCAAATAAACTTTCCAAACTTCGCCATTATCGCAGAGGGCCAGCTTCCAAATCCGAACACAAAACTGGAAGACTTCTGCGAGCTCGCTTTCACTTTCAGAAGCTCGCTCAAAGCAGGACAATCAGCTTCTTTGGGCTGATTAACCTTTCTGGATTGCCCCTCCAGTCACTATCATTACCTCACTCATAATACCAGGAGGCGGAACAGAGACGGGTACGTGAGTATTCCCCCAGGAGGGTTCCCAACACCTGAGGAGAATTCTTGTTGACGCAAAAACCAAGGCGCAGACATAACTAGCCTGACCACCGTAAACTCTTCGCACCTTTTTGCCGCCTTTCGGCACCATCGAGTATCCGTTCAAGTTCGAGCACCACCCGTTTTTCTGGTATGCCGAAGCGGACAGATCGTTTCTGATGGACCTTATAAACCCCGCGTCACACGTAATTTTACCGCACGATGATACATGTGGAACAATCAACAGACAAGATGAGGTATCTGGTCATGTATCCGAAGCATCAAGACTAGCACATAAGGGCAAACACAAAACGCTTTCTGTAATCACTTTACCACGCCGTGAAAAGGGTCGCGGCCCAATTGAACCCTGACGACCTAAACGAACACGTAGGTGAAATATTTACGCGATGCTTACACTGGAAGGTGGTATTCACAAAATGCCAACCGTACAAAGACCAGTATTCTTCTGATCTGTACTAAAAAAAAAGACATCAAGAACAACGCACTGTGTAAAAACTGATTTCGAATAACAGCATACGCGGTGAGATTCTGCTTCTGGTTACCATATATGTCCCATGTTTCCCATCCCTACTGTGCCGGGAACACCACATGTCAAGTTCTGTCCAATAAGGCATGCAGAAAAGCCACGAAATTGCTTTAGAAGGCAGTGCATTGACTTATGGTTTTCGAGATTGTGAGAACTAAACTGTAACAACTTTAAAGACCGGCAATGCATTTATATGCCCACCACGAGCATGACAGATGCACCAAGAAAATTATTACGTGACAATTAGTGGTTAGGGCGATATTTATCATGACAACTGTGCAATCAAAATGGATACTGACGGTGATGGCGATGAGCTGTTTTCACTTCTGAGCATCGACGCCGGGAAGACCGGACTGATGCACGAAACAAAAAAGAGGACTACCAGAACAGACCGGAAAAACAATCCATTCGGAGCATTTTTGCAAATTTTGGAGTATACTGCTTTGCTGCAAAACGCGCATGCATCGCGGCAAAGAAGCAAGACAAAAGAGCTGGTCGCACAAAGGAGTTTGAAGCAGGCATTCGACACATGGGCTGGGAAAAACTTACCTGTTTTCTCTTTTATCTCCATGAGTACGGAGAAGAGGGCGTTTTTCATTCGGTGACAGTTCAACGTGTGCTTCCTGGAAAATTCGGTACTGAAATTAAAGAAATGGCATTAGAAAAAGCAGATCATAGAATAAACAACACGTACTCACAGTCGCAGTCCACGGCAGCTACAAACAACAAAGATGAACATGTGCGTGAAATAGTACTTCTGCGACACGTAGGGGCGAATGGAACTGTGGCGTGAATTGGGCCAAGACCGGATTTTGGAAGCGGGCGTCGTTCTGATTCACACATACTATTTTTATCTTGGAGTTAAGACTCAGAAAAACACCATCTGACGGCAAATTAAAAAAATGAAGTCATATGCAGGATGAAGAAGTAGAGGAACGCGAACGAAATAATGCACGATATGCTTCAGAGCACGGGTGACTTGGGCGCAGACAGGCTTGCGACGCAGTAGCGGTGAGACCAACATCTACCACCAATGTTTTAAGAAACCTGGTCAAGACATAAATGGAGACGGAGTAGAAATTCCCGTAGGTAAAGTGAAGAGAAAAACTGTCACGACGAATAAAATCCTGAAACTTATGCTTTTTTGCACTTGACCAGACAACATGTGACGTCAGAATCTCTGGAACCAGCAGTGTGCATTTTAATGCAATATACAAAAAACCTTATGTCTGAGTTAAATTTTAGGCAACAAACCACGAAGGGAAATATAAATGAATGACACATTTGGAATCCGTGCGCTAAAACTTGTAGTTTGGTTATTTCCAAACAAATCTAATTTTTCACATCAGAAGTCCACTGCTTGGCTATAGACCAATATCAAAAAAGGCAGTGGCGAACATAAAGTGTAAATACACATAACATTTAAATATACATAACGTAAACATAACAAGTTTATGCATTTCCTTGACCCAAGGCCTTTTCCTTAGACATTCGATACAGAAACGTTGTTTTCAACACTTCAAAATGGTTAGGTTGTGAATAATTATATCCAAATGCCAACTTTCGGAAAAAAGCAATGCACCACACGAGTTAGAAAGATATGCACCACACGGGTTAGAAAGATTTGTGCTTCAAAATGATTACGGCTTTAAAGAACTTTACCATCCTGAAGATGGCATTCATTGGCCTTAACTCCATTTTTGTGGTGCGAATTTCTTTCAAAATTCACACACAGAACCAATTCGGCCCTCCCCCCTGATACCTGTCAATACCCAGGATCAATTTCGACAAACCAGGGAGCCCCAAGAAGTCTACGATATAAACTAACTTTCCATATACGTGCAAGTATCAAAAACGTCAGTGGTGACTCCAGAAGGGAGGAAAAGGCCCATTTTCGTACTGTAGTATTTGGTGTTCCAGGTGACTATTTCGATTTTGACATTCACTTTTATGCATTTAGTTGGCCTTAAGGCATGCTGAAAAAGTGCTTGCAACAGCGACAGGTTCAGGATCATGAACAAAGAGGTGACGGGAGGGGGAGGCACATTGATCTATACATGCTTAAGTATTTTTTTCAGTCGGCTTTGACCGACTCACTGGTCTTACTTCTATAGCCCTATGTGAGACGGTGGTTACAATCAGCTGAAAACATCCATGCGGCTACAGGACACAACATATAGTCTACTGGAAGTAACAATGGTGTTGCTGTTTCCAAAAGATTGTTGCCATCGTCTCACATAGGGATATCGGAGTAAGGCAAATGAGTCAGTCAACCACTGTTCTTTTCTCACTTTTCCCTCGTATTTTTTTCCGACTCCCCCCTCGCGAACGAATTTTTAAGTACCTGCCTATATGCGTGTTGCATAAGTATCATCACTGCGTTTAAACTAATGAGATAAAAACTGGCACACTTGGATCACGACTAACACTTTCTAGTTTCTATATCTGGCTCCAACTCTCAACCTTATTTTTTGTTTTTTCCAAAAAAAATTCTTTTACATGAGTGCTATGGCAATTAAAAACCTTTCCGTCTTGGACCAAGCACTTCGCGGCAAACAAAACCCGCTTACACATGGAGTTACACTATCCCTAATATGTCTTCCGCATCCGATCCTGACAGTCTCGAGCATTGCACAGACGATATGAATGTTCAAATACTCTAAATATATATTAAAAATACAGTACTGCGAAAATGGCGTAAGGCATCGATAATTAGACAAGTTAGCAAAAATTCACAGCGATAGCACGAACGGTCTGGATTCGGCGATGAACAAAAGTACTACAGAGTCGAATCGACCACCGCAAGAAGATGGGGTTATAACGAGTAAGATGATTAAAACTGCTTTCATATCCTTAACTTCTCCGTCAAAGATCTGTTAAAGATAAAGTTAAAGATAAACAACTCACATCTTTAACTTCTCCGTTAAAGACAACCCCAACACCAATATCACGTGTTGGTGTATCGCCCTGGGCAAAAATATAAGTATACGTGACGCCACTTATGTACGTCCGCGAACCATCAAGACCTCACACGCTGGTATTTCACTTATCAGATTTAGGATTTCTTACACACATTTCACTCCAAAGTAAAGGTACTTTCACGTGATCGATGAGAAAAAGACAACCAACATCTCGCAACGAGACAACCCCAGAAACGCGGGGAAGGGAGCTGCAACAGCAAATTTCGGGACCATTCCTTCCATACATACAACACCTCACACACAATGATGATTGTTCGCAGAGCTCAATAGGGCCCATCCCCTTCCCTGGTCACCACCCACTCCTTCCTGTGCCCCTGCCAGCGTCACATATGAGCATCCAAGCGCCGTCATTCCGGCGAGATCGGTGACGACGGGCACCAACGCCAGAACCGAGCGGCCAGTGGCAGAGAATGGCACTCAAACACCGCCAACGACACTCATTTTCTCGACAGGAGGATCAAACATTTACCAAAGCGGTGGCGAGCAGTTACATGGGATGGTCAGGTCCATATCTGCATCTGTTTTGTAGGTCACGGTCATATATACCACCGCCCAGATCACTTCGTGGTGCATCATTTCATCTTTACTGAAGTGTTTGAGCGCGGATGATTATCACGTTCAAATAACAAAAAAAATTCCTAACATACGTCCTGATGCAGTAGATCTCTCACACTAGTCAATTTAGTTTTTACACGAGTAGGATGACACACGCCTAAACGTCTGCAGCAACCCAAAGCTTAAAAAATGTATTCGCGTTTTACCCATTTCTTTACTGAAAATCTTCCCAATTCCTAAAACATAAAACTTTCCATCATTTATCTCACAACGTCGAACGCTTTTACCTTCCTATATTGGAGATGGAATAGTGCCTCGCATTTCGAATCGATTCCTATCCGACTGGGGAAGAGAAACATTAAGAAGACTGAAGTGCAATAACTGCGACGGCAGTGCCAACGGCACAACTTGCACAATATGTGGCATTCACAAAAGAAAAGCTCAGTACGATCCTACTTGGACTCATTTCGCAAGGAAGAAAATCCTCGACGGTCAATCTGAAGCGACTGGGGTCTTCAGACAACCGCTCACTCTATCAGTCCAGTAAAACTGGCTCCATATGTCAGAACTGCTGATACGAACACAGGCCTTTAAATCAACAACAGCTATCAGCAATTTGTTTCCTTGAACAGGCAAGCAGTTAATTCTGCTTCATGATGAAGCAGTCCATACCTGACTCCCTGACGGCCTCTGAATCAGACTACGAACAGAACTTGCTACCACAATGAATTAAAGTGATACAGACCACGATGGTACTTCAGCCCATTATTCAAACCCTTGCACCAGTATCATTATCACCACTCATTTATTTTCCTTTCGTTCACGGAAAGAACATCTTTCACCTATAGCTGCTGCCTGGTGCAAAAGCAACGCTGAATTTTTGGTGCGCATCTTCGCTTTAGAAAAAGTAAAGTGGACGCTCAAGGACAGGCATGTGACTTATAAAATGGAATCGGGGTGCTCGTTCATACATCATCTTAGGACCTACAAATCATTGGGGGTGCCCGCCACATATGGTCCCATGTCATATTCACCAATCAAGGCATGGTGCCCAATCAATACTGGGAGTGCTGAAACGACCAAAGAACAAAAGAAAACTGCAACCATGTTCCAGGACACCTGAGCAGCTTTAGCACCCCTTTGTCGCTAGGTGCACCAACAGACTCATGGGCCGTTTCCTACAATTTTGAGCGTTATCCGCAAAGCGTCGCAAGAAAAGCTATCGCCACAAAATACGCCAGTTCCTCACTTTCTGCCACGTTCCCAAGTGCGTCTCGCCTGCTGGCAGCAACTGTGACCATAGGACATTACGTGGTTTTGGCCAGGTATGAACAACATACTTTTTTACCAATCCTTAGTAGGCAAAAATGACTCAAAATGGCAAAATGGACCAACTTCACTAGAATGGGCGATGAAAGTACCAGTGGACGCATATTTTCTGAGGTTTTCATAATTTCAGTGTCATCCCATGCCGATCACATGATGACCGCGACAATGAAACTACCCGTAAAATTTATGGAAACCAACAGAGGTTAACTAGGATTAACTGCGCAACCGCAAACTATTGCAAATAGTTAAAACATTCACCTATTCCTCGTATCCACATTCCCCCTGAAAAAGCATTACACCTACGCGACACCCCCCCCCCCCCGCTCTACTGGGCTCAGTCCCGGGGTGGGCCCCACACGTGAGGGGTCCTGCGAGACACGCGACCCGCGAGGGGCCAGGGGTCGGCGGGGCGGCTGGGTCGGCCCGCGCGCCGCGCCGCGGCCGGCCGGTCGGCGGAGTCGGAACTCCCGGCCGCCGCCGGCCCGGCCCGGCCGACACCGCTCTGGCCGCGTCGGCGACCGGAGTCTCGGCCACCACTCCGCCAGCCGGGACTGGGGACCGCTGAACGTCAGAGAGACGGGACGGCCGGCGGGCCGGCAGACCCCCGCGGCTGACTATGGGGGTCTCGGGACCGGCACTGCGGGTCGGCGGGGCGGCCCCACGCGGCCAACGGACGGCCGTGTCGGAGGGCTGAACTGGCAGCGATGCCGTCGGCGCTAAAATGTATTCGCGGTTCAGGGGAGAGAGGGCCGTCAAAGGTGTAATAAAATGACATGGTTTGCTCGGGAAGCTCCGACGGAAAAGCCTTCCCCATTTCGAACAACTTCCTCCCACTGCCTCCCACTGCATCTATCTTCCCAGTGGTCCGTGCAGTTTGAAATCACGAGAACTTTCCATGGTTCCGACTTTGAAAATCACGAAAACCCTTAAATATATACCTACGAGGATTTCTGAGGTTACCTCCAGGAATTTCACGCATAGGCAGGTGAACAAATTTATATGCGTCTGACAATTTCCCTCATACACAAAAACCTTCCCTGCGGCTTACTGGCATCACACAAGCAAACCCTGGGCTTATTACTGACCTGGCCTGAGCTTCGTCTAAGCTCTGTTCAGTGATGGTCATGATCTGCTGCAGGATCTCGTTGATATCCTGCTTTCTGGGTTCACCTTCTGTGTTGTTTTGTCCATTTGGGTCCACTTGGGGCTGCATCCCATAGCCCATGCCATACTGCTGACTCTCCATAACTTCAGCACTCACACAAGCCCACACCACAGTATCACTATCACAGCCTCACGGTACTCTCACGTGCTTCTCGATGGCGAAACGTAAGTCACAGATGAAAATAATAACTCATTCAAATACAAGACGTCAATGGTATGATGACCATAAAATCCTCCGTCTAGCACTCATTTACGGCCCCCGAGCCGCGTTCGCCAACCAATGGCGTTCTTTGTTTAGTCGTCATTCTCGGCCAACGGCCCTGAGGAGAGCTCGTCGAACAAGCGACGCGCGCGCCACCTAGGCTGCGCATTCCACTTGCAAAGTGTATCATAGAGTTCTCAATATTTTTTAAAGACTTCTTGGTAACTTTTCAACATATGTATGCCTAGCATAAGTTTTCTCTGGAAACCAATAATTTCTTTGCTCGATTTTCCAGGTATTGATACAATGGAGGCGACAAAAAAGGAAAATACCCACTTTTGGGCATAATGAACCCAAAAATGGACTAAAAACTTTTAATTCATGCGCTCAAATTTCTCGGTATAGATGAAACTCAACCTAAACCACCAAGACATGCAGCGTGGATGCCACAAATGTTTTTCGGCCTGCCCACAAGGCTACTTACAGAAGTGTGGAAAGCTCGAATTATTTACAATTTTTCTTTGAAAGTTAAGCATTTGTTTTTCAGGCGCAATGTCCTTAAGATGTTTCATATTCAAATTAATTCTTTGAGGTATTATTATCGGCTAACCAATATTGTCCTGTAAAGGAATCGCTGAAGCGTATACTTCTGTGCTCTGGAAGTTGCCTAAAACTCTAAACAACTACCATTATTGCCGCTGGGCGGAGCAATCGTGCAATAAATCAATTGCCTCCTCCTCCCCAGGAAGCCCAGCCCTCAGACCGGGTGGCATGACAGCTGGAAGCTGTTTGCTTCAATTTCTTTTTGTTCTTCGGGTATGTTATGGGTCAAACTCAGTGGAGCTGCAGTGACGGCACCAGCGTTTGTGTGTGGGGTCCAACAAGCTGTTTTTATGTTGACAAGCGAAGGTTTGGGTTTATTTCTCGCAGATCGGCATCTACATAATTCACGCAGCAATTCATCCGACAAGCAAGAGACCTCGTGAAAACGTTCCAAAAAGAGACAAGATTACGGGCGGCGTACTTCTGAGAGAACAACAAAGCACACTGGAGAAAATGACGTGGGATTCTGACACGCATGTGCCTCAGGAGAACAGCGTACGCATATACATCGAACGTTAAATGTCGGGGCACGGATACTTTTCGACGGGGCCCAGACACTCCCAAACCCGAAACCTACGCATCTGGACAATGGTCTGTACGCGCCGTTTTTATATTTCATGATCTTTGAAAGTTAAACAGGTCAGAACGCACCAATTTGCCAGATTTACACCCGATGAATCTAAACCAAGCAGCGATGCCAGTCGCCATGGAGCCCGCCAAGATCTCATATTTGTGTCACTTGCCGAACAAGCAAACGTTGTAATCCACACAAATCACTGACTGAATTTACACGAATTTGGCTGGCACAACATCCTTCACTTTCCCGATCAAACATCAAAGTAGACTTGGTCGCTTCTGCAAATCACAATCAACGTAAGGTCTGTCTTGCTTATACATTCCCCATGAACATGACGGCAATAACTAAAACTGGTTTGAGTCAAAGAGAACCGTATGTGCAACAATGCATACCACACAGATGTCTTGCACTGCAATAACGCATTCCATCATTGGCATTGCCGAAAACAGAAACGGCGCTGGATCGAAGACTCTACGGAGAGAAAACACGACTTACGAACCACGTACTTTTCGAAGATGTAAGCAGCATGATTATGCACGTGGACGGATTCAAGAAGGCGTGGGAACCAGGTCCGTCTTGGAAAATACAACGGACCCACCATGGGTGCGATAAATCGGTGTGGAACAAATCATTTTCTCCACATTTTTGCGGCTCCAATACAGGACGTCCTTAAAAGCATTTGCAACCGGCTAAATAATGAGACCTGACTAAACGCATGATATCGTAAAACCATGCGATAAAAACGTCATTCCAAATCTTACCCACTGTACATCGGATGAACTGATGTCTGGCAGCTTACACAATCGTTTTTAGGGACTCGAAAATAATGGCATAAAACTGACCTCCAAATGGTTCGGACCTCATTGGATTCAAAGGCTTCCTTTAGCCTGCAGGCCATTCGCATGAGGTCTCTTGTATGTAGTGCATTAATCATTGCACGAGCGCTTAGATGTCTATTTGTTTTAACCAGACATGCCATGGTTAATGATAAACGGAGAACAAAGCTGAAAACCGAATGTCCTCGGTGTGGTGCAAGTTGTACAAAGAAGATCCAGCAGAGAAGTAATACACTCATACAATTTTCGGCCATGAGTAACGTTCAGGTGTTTAGAAAAAGCAAGACAAAGGAGAACTGATTCGAGCCATGACCGATTCCGGGGAAAAATTCATATTTTTATTATTTCACATTTGTTCTTGCCCACGACTGCTGGCATAAGCAGCACGACTGCCCGGGCTTACCTGGTCAAGATAAAGCAAGCAATTCACCAAACCTATGGCTAGTAGCATTTCTCGGAAGGAACATAAACATCTACCTCCTAAATCACAAAAATAGAATTTCCGCCTAGTCACGCACAATACATTCTCCAGCTTCCCATACCGAATTTTGTGAAGGCGACATCCCGCAAACAGCGACCACAAAACGTATTTCTCTTAGTTAAAATACGACGCTTAGTTCAAAAAAGACGACGCTTGCTGTCGTCCGGGACCGCAATGATAATTATATATTTTTTGTCGCATTTAGATCGTTAACCAGCACAAATCATAAGCCAAGGAACGTTTCAAACAGTGTATGGAGGAAGGCAGGGGCCAGGTGGCAGAGCACTTCCACCCAATAGGCTATCTTGCAACTTCATCCATCTATATGTAAACGGACTTCAGATGTCCGTAATGTTTGTGTCACCATAGCATATAGCGCACGGTAGTGCTGAGTAATTAGGCTTCTGCATCGCAAATCTGGATCGCTGTCAAACCACCCGTTGCTCGCCAAAAATTAAAAGGCATTTAAGTAGGTTGGGACTCATTTATAAAAAATCATCCTGGTTTGAATCTCACCTGCTATGCATTGGGGGCAAATGCTACTTATTTATTTAAAGTTGAAATTTTCAAGCCATAAAGTACTTGCGATACTATTTTTTTCGTGTCACTTTAGACACACATGAAATTTATGGCAACAATAAATTCATGAATTATATCGATTCGAAAATATAACTATGGGTGAATGCTATTCGACATTTATTATGCACTCCTGTGGATTCTGTTACATAAATTTGGTCCCCATGCGTAGGTGAGATGGCTTTAAAGGAACAGGCCCGATGGTACACAGATTTGCGGCTTGGACCTTGAACTCACCCACCAAGTCAGTCCTGACAACACTTCGACACTGCCATCTTCTTTACCAGTGTATTATCCATCCTGGCAAGTTGCCAGCTGACGGAGACCAAACAGCTGCGCCTGGCTGGGAACGGAACCTTGCTTGGGTGCTACTCCAGGATACGAGATGGGCACTGTAGCCACTACTGTTGGCGTCAAACCATGCGTGCCTTAATTATTACTGATGTCTACAAGAATAGTAATTGTCATCTAAACCCAACAATGACGACTTCACGTTGGCGAAACACTGCATGTCGCCATTTTGGCTTACGGTCTGACTCCTGGAAAAGGTTCGCTCAAAATCGGAGAGTATATAAGAATGTTTCCGTTAGACGTTCAGTGCCACAAAAATCATGATGACTCAACACCACGGAAGAGGCAAAGAGACATGACTGCATCCATTCAGCGCTTGGCTGTAACCACTAGTGAAGATGGACTGACCGCGTGGCAGGTCATTCCAGCCGGTGCTGCCGAACAGGGAGGGTGCCACGTTATAACGTGCAGACAACAACGGTACAGAAGCCACTTGACAGGGAGCCAGGCAACGGCAGTGCTGCTAAGGGACAAACAAATATTGTGAAAATGTGGTTAAGGATCTAGGATCGTGGACAGTCAGAATGATATGAAAGTAAATACAGGCTTCACCGTGCAAGTGCTCGGGGGTAATAATGCTGCATGTCTGCCTCAACAGCGGGCGAGGAACAGGAACAGAGTCGAGCACTACTCAGCCCCGTCCGGATGCGTGTCTTTTAACCTGACTGTCGGTGCCATCCGATTTAATGTACTTGAGCTGAATTTCCCTCAGGCATGTCGTTATTCAAATGCGATGACACAAGTGATCACGAAGTATTCACAACCCGAGCATTTAGATATACGCAAGCTGACAAAAATGCGTATAAACAGTAAAAAGCAGAGCAGTGTTTTGTTAAGCACAAAGAAAGCTGTGAGTAGTCATAGCCAAAGCCAGGTCATGAATGTGCGCTATACCGTCCCAGACATCAACACTCAACAGCACTCGCCTCTTAAGCTGCTGCTTCTACTAAAAAGCGACCTTTCGGTTTTTGTTGTGTTTTTAGCAGTCAGGTGGTATGATGAACTTGGTTTGGCATGCAATGTCTCTTGACCACTTTATCGTTATGTACAAAACTGTTCTGATTCTTATTCCTTCATTCGCAGCAAAGATTCCTCAAAATCGTGTGCAAAGATCATGAAGCATTGCTGGACCCTCCACGTCCAAAAGTTGGGGGGGTCTATGGCACGAATGCTGGAAAACACTCCGGACCACGAACTCTTGTGACACACACGTTGGGACTCGCTCTTTTTGACATGCACTTGTCCCAATATTTACAGGTTCCCACCTACTGTCGCACTACACCCACTGGCGGATCCAGCCACCGGTTTCAGGCAGGGCAAACCGGCATGAGTCTGGGCCAATTGCGGGAGGGGTAGGAACAAAAGTCAAAATTAGGTGACGTTATCCCGTGTTTCCTGTATGTCCACATCCTCAGTTATCGTCTTACATTCGTCTCCCCTACAGCTTACTTTGCGTACAAAAATATTGCAAGACATCACTTTTTGTACCGTTTGAAGGGACATTTCCAGTTCGGCTCCACCGGATCCGTCCGGAGCTATACCATGTGCTTTTATTAACCCTTACCCGGGCAGGGGAGTAGATCCAACGCCCCCATGTGTTTTTCGGGGATATTTTCTGTCTCCTAAATGGCCGACCGGATTTCTCTCGCTCTCTTTTTTCAGCACTCTCTTCGGCACCAATTTTGCAACTTTTGATAAACGTAAGAATTCGATGTCGTGCCAGGTCACGGAATTATAGTGTCACAAAGAGGAGCACCCCCGACCATTTTGCGGTGATGTCGCAGATTCTCGCAGCTTAACGCGACATGATGACCCTAAGTAGATGGTAACGGTGGTTTCGGGCGCATTATGATTGAAATGACCTACTGGCGTAAGTGTCTGACCTTTCCATGGTCATGTGAGGTCACTGACCTAATTTGACCTTGGGCGACCTCAGATGTCCTTTTAAAACTTAGGAAGACTCCAGAATATTCTGAGGCGTTGATTTCAAATTCAGCATCCATTTTGCACCATATCCACTCATTCATGGATGTTCTTGGCCGTGGACTCTAGATTACATGCCGTGGAAGCCGGTTATGGGGTTTGATCTGACCTGACCTGCGTCAATGACCAGATGTAACGATGAAGGGCACCATTCAGTTTGCAAGGCTTTAAGGAGTCCTCTGCTTGTTGTGCAGTCTCTTCAACTGTGTAGTGATTTACTCCATGACCGTCTAAACGAAAAGTTTCGCGATCTTCGTCCCTTTCAGGAAACTGGCCAGGCCTGGGAGGTCACCGGTTAACCTAAACCCTTAAAACCGGATACCGTTGGCTTCCGCTCATGACGAGCAACACGCTCGTTTTTTTTTTGTTCCCGAGTTCTGATTCAATTAGGGACCAAACGCCGGGGGTTCGAACCGACCCCCCCCCTCCGCAACCCACCCTCGTGCAGTTGAATGTGAGAAAACGACGCGCCCAGACGAGAGTTAAGATATTTCCGTAATCAGGTGTTTGAAAAAAAAAACTATTAAAAAAAGACCTACTCAGCAGCCAAAAGACACGACCTGCTGCCAGGAACTGCAGAAATTTTCGCGCCGGAGCCTCTTACTCTGCATGCGGCATTTGGGACAGAAATATAATGACTGTAGGCAGAGGTCCCTTGTAAAAGCTGCGTCTGCTCGCAGTGCAGAAGAGTGCAATGATGGCTTCAGCCACTAACTTTGGATAGTTTGAACGTGAGCCATGTGGAATTACACTGAAAGAAGTTACCTTCCCCTCTCCAAAACAAAAGTCCGGCCAAGCCAACCTTTAGCACGCTCCTACTTCCATACTTGCCTCCATCCTCCACTACTTGCACAAATGGCACCCGTGCACGCGTTCGCATACCAAATGCTGACACGGAATACGACTGTTTAATTATGGCAGCTGTGTCATCGTGACGAAACCTCTGGACACCTGGCAGACAGCGCATTCCAAGTGCGATCTGTTGTCTCCGTAAGCCGGTCGAGTCAGCGCTCAGGGACGCGAAGGCATCTCCTGGCCCTGCAACGAGAACTGGCCTTGATATTCGTCCCGCAGGAATCTTTAAGGCAGCACAGCAAGCCGTTATGCCAGTTCTACGAAAGAATATATGACCCCAGCCATTCATAAAATTGTTCTCATTTGACCCTGGGGCAGAAGCCTCCCTCAATGCATCATCTTTAAGTACTCCCTTGCACACGAAATCGCATCCGCTCAGCTTAATCCGCATGTCTCTTGCGCATCTACATAGCGGGCAACGACCTCCGGGATTTTATCAGACAGAATCCTCATGCAAATGCCGTGTCCAGCGACTTCTCGGACACCAGCGTTTTATTTCTGATTTTGCGTCATGAAAACCACGTGCCGGATGCTGTCGGCCATTTTTTAGACTGCCTGCACCAACTGTGGAGTCAAGGCATGCCCAGACCACGGCCCACAAACAACAGCATTGGGCTGACTGTTAACGACGAACCCTACCTGGAGTTGCAGACTGAAGCATATCAAGGGCAGCGGAGCTTGGATGCACAGAAGACGAATACAGTACAGACTAATGTGTGGTCCTGTATGTTTCACGAACCGGATCACAGGGCCAGACCTAACTGGCCCCAAGCAGCATGCTTCTTCTAAGGTGTTCAGTCCGACAAAAAAGCTTAACTTTAGCATTCGAGGTAAACCCAACATTTTCACGTTCGTCTTGCACACTTATAAGTTGCTGGCAATGATCTCTAAAGAAAACACACACGTTCGGTCTATTTCGCGTCATGTTTCAAAGTTAAAAATGCCCATGAAATCATAGGATTCGTCGCGGTTTGCGGCGCCATTCGTGACATTACATTTTATTAGCTGGTCCGGTCCCTTTGTTGGAAAATCGTCTTGTGGTATGCTGCTGCCTGTCTCCGCTATTTTGTTCTGTTAAAATTTGCGACACGTAACCGGACCGAAATATAACGCAAAATCAACTCTGTGGGCATGTTTGGTTGCAGGATTTGGACCTCCTTTCTAATGGGTGCAACTATGATGTATAAGGGATGCATGCGCAAACTTAATACTTACCGTAAACAAGAAATCGCCATTACAGCCAAGGTGTTATATGTTGTATTAAAATGCCATCTGCATACCAATGAGTCCATGAATCCAGAGAAGCACCCTGTACCCTTTCCTCAACAGCACAACCATACAATTATTTGGCTAATCCCAACCGGTCTCGGCCTCCCGTAAGAGGTCGGCTGGATCTGCACCCGACAAGTGGCAACCTCTGAACTAGCAATACAGAGGCCCACTGATGCTGTGCGGTTACGTTATCAACGCAGTCATATTGGAACGTTTCCCAAGCTGCGGCGCGAATTTCATTCTGAGGTGGTTCATTTTCCTGGAGAGGCGGTGCAGCAGGGATGTGGGAGAGGGCAGAGGGGGCAAGGGTATGTTTTTGCCCCCCCCCCAAACTGTGAAGCCCTTTTACCCAAACAGAAAGTTTTGTAGTTACACAGGTGTCAAAATTCAGATCAACGAGGCCCGCATAACCGAGCCAGGTGGTCCTTAATCGGTTTCATTTTCCGTTTGGGTTTGTCTGTGTTTTTGTTTGTCTGTTTGTGCTGTCATTAATCGAGTTCATCATTCAATCGAGTCTCTTTTCTGCATCAAGAAGCCCTTTTCCTGGACCAGGAGGCCCCCTTCATGAATAAGGTAGCCCTGCTCGGGATCAACAGGTCCCGTTTTGAGTTAAAGGGATCCCTTTGCTGGCCCGGGAGGCTCCCTTTATGAATCAGGAGGCTCTTGTTCTCGATCAGGAAGCACCCTTGTACATAGAGATGCCCATGTTCTAGAGCAGGAGGCCTTTTTATCTATCAGGAGACCCTGTCCCTGATCAGGAGGCCTGTTTTGGGATAAGGAGGCCCACTGCTGGATTGGAGCCCCCTTCTTAAATCAGGAGGCCCCTGTTCTGGATTAGGAGGTCCCCTCTCTGTATTACGAGGCCCCTGTTCTGGAACACGAGGCCCTATTTTACGATGAGGAGCCCGTTTGCTGGATTGGAAAGCCCCTATATGAACCAGGAGGCCCCCCCCCGCGAGGAGGCCCCATTTTATGCAAGAGCCCCCATCCCGAAAAATCCCTGGAAAACTCCTGATCCTTTATGAATCGGGAGACCCCCGTTCTGGCCTAGGTGTCCTCCTTTGTACCAGGAGGCCCCCTTTTTGAAACATGAGGCCTTATTTTGGGATAAGGTGCCTCCGCTAGGTCGGGAAGACCCTTGTATAAATCAGGAGCCCCATGCGAAGAGGCCCCATTTTGTCTAGAAGGCCCCCTGGAAAATCCTGCCCCCCATCCAACTCAAAATCCGTGGCGTCGCCCCTGCTTCCATGCAGCGCCATAGATCCAATTATAAATCATAAAAGCAATGGAATGGGTCCTCGCAGCTTTTACCAGTTCCTGTCGTCCATGCATCAAAGCAGAGTGCGCATGATAACGCCGGTTCGCGCGGGTGTCAATTCATGTGTCCAGCAGGTGGACTGGAGCTTTACGGTACAGGATGAGTTACACCGCAACGGCATGGGAGCACCCGAGCGATGTTCTCGCTGTTCTTTTTCGTGATTTTCCGGAGTAATATCTGAGGCCGGAAGGATCTTTCACTCAGGTGACTTCATGCTCCTTTTATCGCACGCCATTCTTTCCCAGGTCTTGGATCCGGGACTGGCCTTACACAAAAACCCTCAAAGCTCAGAGAAGCCTTCGCATAGCTAAACGCCTCACTGTGCGGCGATTTGCGTACCATACTCATATGAAATTAGAGGGTTGTTTCGTCTTGGGGTGTTGTAGCGGATAGCGCCACGCGTCATTTAATCGCGACGTTGAGCCTTTGTTATTCGCCACTAGGGTTCGTCGTTACAGGTGGCCTGCATCTCGACAGAGGAGTGGTGCGGTCCGAATCTTGTTCATCTCGTTTCTTCATATTTCCTTTCGCTCTGAATGGCTGATTCTTTGCCAATCAGGCTCAAATTATGGAGAGCAGAACTGCACTACTGCGCGAAATCCTCCGTTTCCATTGATTTTGCTCTTAACTAGGCACTAGGATTTCGAGTGGTCTATGTGAGACATCGAAACTGCTTGGCATTTTTTTAGTCCGTCTTCTCATCACCTTTAACCCCGACACCACTCCTCAAAACCCCTTCTTTCCGCACAACTTACGTCCGCTCAAACCTCTTTCCTTCATCCCACAGTCCCGAAATGATCAGAACAGGTCGAAGGAGATCTAACAACCAAACCAAACCAAACCGGCATTTTGTTTACTTCCCCCGATCGCTAGCAATAACCGTTGCGACTTGAAGCGCTTGGGTCGTCGGACCTACCTTGGGTTGCTGGACTTACTAAACTGGGTGGTCGGTTACGGCGGTACTACACAGTGCCGATGTCCTCGATACCAAGGTACTGATATACGCCGTCATCTCGGCCAGACGGAGCCCACACAGAGGGACGAAAATATGTAGAGGCCTTGCCAGTAGTCTTCTCCATTACGTCACTCCTTTGTCTCTCTCGGCTCAGTGTCAACGTTCCGTTGCACTGCCGGAGGTCTATGCGACTGTCAAGCTGCTTCGATGTAATCACTGGCGTGAACAAGGGCGAAGCGATATTCCCCCTTGAGGTTGACCCTAAGACCGCAAGGGGCATGGATGGTCAGGGGCCATGGGACGACCATGAGCCTGAAACAGTCGGGGGAAATGTGATGGCAAGGGCCATGAAGAAGTCAAGCGCCCTGAGACAGTCAGAGACTGCCAGGGGAACCATGGGGTGATTAGGGGACCTGGGATAGTCAGGACACATAGAACAGAAATGAGCCTGAAACAATCAGGGGTCATGGGGTGGTCAGGGACCATGAGAACGTCAATGTTCCTGAGACAGCCAGACGTCCTGACACAGCCAGGGGCCGTGGCGCAGTCATGGACCTGAGAACCAAAGGCCTCGGGATATCCGGGGATCATGAGTCCGCCAAGGCCCCTGAGGCAATCAAGGGCCTGAGGAAGTCCGGGGCCTATAACAGTCAGGGGCCTGAGACAGGCCCTTGACTGTTGAGATAGTCAGGGGCCTTGGGACAGTCAGACGACATGAAACGCTTATGAACTGAAACAGCCAGGGGCCATGGGATGGTCAGGGCTTCTGAGACAGTCAGGAGCTCCGAGGGAGTCAGGGGCCGAGGAGCAGTCATAGGCTGAGACAGCGAAAGGCCCTGGGATGGTCGGGGCCAAGAAAGGTCACTGGCCCTGGTCGGTCAGGGGCCTGGGGATGGTCAGGGCTCGGGGTCAGGGGTTTGTAACGGTTAAGGGCCCTGAGATGGTCAGAGGTCCTGAAACAGCCGAGGGCCGTGCGATGGCCGGGGGCCATAAAATGATGAGGCACCCTAGTACGTTCAAGGACGTTTGAACGGTCAGGGGTTCTGGGACGGTCGGGTGCCTTGAGACTGTCATGAGCATAAACTAGTCAGGGACGCTCGGACGGTCAAGGATTCTGGAACGATCGGGACGTAAGACGTCCATGAACTCTGCGACGGTCAGAAGGCCTGAGAACGTCAGACGCTGTGAAACAGCCAGGGACCTGGAACGGTTAAAGACCTGAGGCGAGCAAGCAAGACCCGTGACAATCAAAGGTTCGTGGATGGGCAAGGGCCCTGGAAAAATCGTAGACCCTGAGACGGTTAGCGCGGTCCTGGGGCGCTTATGGGAACTTGGGATGGTCAGGGTCTACCGCCACCTTCGAAAGCAGCTGGATTGCTCCGTCGAAGGCTGCATGATCTGTCCCTTGCAGTTCCGCCACAGCGTGACTTGGCGCTGCATCACCAAGCGTTACCAACTACACGGCAGGTGAAACACCAGTGACGTTATAATGACAACCTGCGCAGAACAACAAAAATCTGCACGTGACTACCTTGTTGTACGGCCTTGAAAGAGGACATGGTCATCCGAGAACGACGCAAACACAACAGCATGATGGCTCACGGTTCGTAACGCAAGTCGCGGACGAATAAGCATTAAGAACAAACACACTGACTAAGTTTCCAACACATGCTCATAAAACTCATCTGTACCAATACAGATTCATTTCGTTTCACTGAAGGTTAACTGTTACATCAGCCTCCTCGATCACAGGAAAAGATTATTACTGCGCCGTCATTTTCAATATAGCACATGTTTTCGCCGTCACCCATGCACATCAGACTTCCACCCATGAGCCTACTTCGACGTAAATGATCATGCACAGTTTCCAAGCCTTACGGAATACCGGTCACTGCTTCCAGATTCCACCGGACCATTCCCTCAAATCGTAGCTCCAAAAACCTCCAGAAATCCTGTCTGACCAGCGAAAACCTCTGGGAATCTATGACCATCCTGTATTTTTGCTGTAAGACATCCCACGCTCCAGTCCTGTGGCACCAATCGCCATGAAACCTTCACTTATTGACGGGCCAGGTGTATTTTAATAGTTGTTACGGTACGGCACTTGGTAACCTGAGGTCAAGTTCTTAACACGCGCACTTAAAGGGGGTCTTTTTGTGCCCCCATCTGTTTTTCTTGAATATCTAGAGAACGGATAGGAGCTGGTTGCTGCTACTTTGTGACGTTTACGGCAATTAAATAAATCGCCGAATGACGCAAAAAATCGGAAATCGGCCGGGAACTTTTGAAGTTTCAAGCATTTCAAGTCAGTCAAACATAACGAAAACGACGGCTGTCGCTGACAAATGGCAACTTTGTGAAAGAACTAGAGCTCTGCTTAAGACTACCGTTTGAACACAATCAGACGATGTCATCCGGGCATAAGTGATGGATGCACCAAGACCACAGCAAGGATCAGTATGGGCCAAGGTCATGAAAGGTCAAGGTCAAATAGCTTATGGTTTGATTCACATTTGCTTTGCAACATGTCAGTCTGTATGAAATGTGCATTCGAAGGCCCTTATAAAAATACCTGTGCGCGCACTGATACGCTTACATATACCAAGGTAAGTGAAAGTCAAGGTCATTTAAGGTCAAGGTCAAATATCTTGTGATCTGGCCCAGATTTGTTCTGCGACATGTCGACTTGTCTGGAATATGCATTCAAAGACCTTAACAAAAACACGTTTCCGCACATGGATACGCATACATATATACCAGTCATTTTAGGTCAAGGCCATCAAAGGTCAAAGGCAACTGTTTTGTGACCTGGTGTAGATTTGGTTTGCAGTATGTCGATTTGTATGAAATATGCATTCAAGGACCCTAATAAAAACATGTTTGGCACATTCATATTCACATGTATATACATATCTACACATACCTATATACATAAATATAAACGATGGAAGCCACCAAATGTACCGATGTTGGCTACCTTCAGTGAAAATACGCCAAAAGATACGTATAACGCCCATATTTATACTCAAGCTATCACGTGTTACTCGAAATCTGACCTGCAAAAGATGAAAAAAACGACGCCACAGGTCAATCACCTAGCATGATCTCGACCAAAAATCCTTGGTCAAGACGCCAAATGAAAGAAAATTGTTGTATTCCACGTTTTAACAGCCAAACAAACACCCTTTCCCGTTTCGTTCGAAAAGTTGTACGGAATGGCCTCTACGGGCCGAGAAAGTGTCCAAAGTTGGCCTTTTTCACCCCATTTGACCTTGAAGATATTGACCTAGGATCGTGAAAATTCTACACAATGTAAATCGTTACAACCTCATCCTGTCCCTAAAATTTCATGTGTCTAGCTCTTTCCGTTGCCGAGATCGGAGGGGGCACTTTCAGACCACCCTTCCAGTGTGCGTTAGCGCGAAACCCCCTTCCACTGCGAGGGTTAAGCTCTACACACAGCGCAAACCCACATTCTGCTCTGCCAGCAATCCCACATGCTTAGAACTGAAAACATACACTCAGCTTTGGACTTCGAACAACAGCTACGAAATTTCGCACTTAGACAAATCGCGCAGGGGGGGCTTTTAGCTTGCATGACACTCAATCATCTGGACTTTTATATCACACCACACGGCTTGCACTGAGACATGACGAAACCATACTCTCTGATAATAAAAGGATTCTCACCATAATCCAATTTGGTCGCTCTGTCGCCGCTCGTCCGTGCTATCTTGCCAAACCGTCCGCGCCGTTGATTTCGCGCCTGCACTTTCTGCTATTAGAACTTTCAAGAACTTTTCATTTGTCTGAAAATTGTATTTCATGCATCCCCAAGGGCAAATATGTTGATTTGTGATGAGTCTTTTCACTTAATAATCATGATTATCAGTCTGCTTTGTTCGCACCGCAAGGGTGCTTAAAAGCGTTTATTTTTCGCAATGTAGTCTGAAGAGCATAGGAAACTTTCGAAAAATGAGGCAAATCACCAATCCCTCTGTCCGAACTTCCGTTAAATTAGCGACGTATCGGTATTTGAATTCGGCGCCGAGTTCCAATTTCGTTTAAAATAGGTTAATAGGTCTACAACAACTGCTGGTTATGAATATGCAGTCCGTGCTGCTCTTTTCTGTCCGTGTTTCAAATGCTTTGACTTCAGGAGGTCAAAAACGAAGTGAAACAGTACCATAGCCACCTACAGACTATCAGAAAAAAAAGGTACTATGTGAAGGCAAGGCGCATATTCCAGCTTGGGCCGTCCAAAAATCACATTCCAAGGCCACAATTCAAGGTCACACTCAGGGTCAAAATACAAAGTCTTTCTGCTCCTGTATGGAAATGATGAGCATAAAAAGGGTGTCATCTAAAAGCCAGTTAGCCCTTCCATCCTGGGCAATCTGGGATTACAAAAATGCATGGGTCAAGGTCACTTTTCAACGTTACATTCAAGGTCAAAGGACACGGTACCGTAGTACTGCCGCTGTATGGGACTAACGCGCTTAAAAAGCGTCATCTGAAAGCCAGCTACTCATTCCAGCCTGGACTCACAAAATGCGTTAATCAATGTCAAACTTCAAGGTTCAAAGGTACCGCCGTTTTGCCTCTATGTGGGATTGATGTGTTTCAAAAAGGCCCTCATCTGAGGGACCAGGTATCCATTCTAGCCTGAGCTGAGAAAACGTGTGGATCAGGGTCAAATTTCAAGGGCAAAGTCAAGGTCAAAGGACGGGGCACCGCCGTACTCCTGCTGTATGAGACTGACGTGCACAAAAAGGGTATGATCTGAAAGCCAGGTATTCATTCCAGTCTGAGCTCATAAAAACGAGTGAATCAAGATCAAACTTCGTGGTCATATCCAAGGTCAAATGGCGGGGTACCACCGTACTACTGCTTTATGGGACTGACGTGCGTGAAAAGGGTGTCATCTGAAAGCCAGGTATCCATTCCAGCCTAGGTTCACACAAATGCTTGATTCAAGGTCAAATTCAAGATCATATTCAACGTCAAAGGACGTCGACCTTGATTCACGCGGTTTTGTGAGCCGAAGGTGGAATGAATATCTGGTTTTCAGATGACACCCTTTTTATTCACATCAGTCCCATACAGGGACAGTACAGCGCTACCCTTCCCTTTGACTTTAAATGTGACTTTGAAGTTTGGCTTTGATCCACCATTTTTTTTAACCCAATCTGAAATGGAGAGTTGGCTTTCAGATGGCACTCTCCCATGAACATCAGTCCCATACAGCGGCAGTACAGCGGCATCCTGTCCTTTGACCTTAAATGAGGCCTTGAAGTTTGACCTTGGTCCACGGGTTTATGTAAGTGCAGGGTGGAATGAATACCCAGTTTTCGGATGACACCCATTTTGTTCACATCAGTCCCATACGGCGGCGGTGCGGCGGTGCGGCGGTACTCCGTTCTTTGACCTTGTATGTGACCTTGAAGTGTGACCTAAATCCACGCATTTTTGTGAGCCCAGGCTGGAATGGGTAGCTGGCTTTTAGATGACACCATTTTTATGCACATCAGTCCCATACAACGGCAGTACGGCGGTACCGCATTCTTTGACCTTGAATGTGACCTTGAATTTTGAACTTGGAATGAGTTTTTGGACGACTCAAGCTGGAATGTATGTTTCGCCTTCACATGGTTCCTTATTTTTTGCTTGTAGTCTTTAGGGTAGCTGAGGTTCTGCTTGACTTCGTTTTTGACCTCTTGAGGCCAAAAACAAACAGGTCATTTGAGACAGAGCAAAACGGACCGTATATTGATAACCAGCGGGTGTTGTTTGATTTTTGAGCCTACCCTGAACGAATTCGGAACTCGACACTGAATTAGTATACGAATACATCGCTAACTTGTCGGACGTTTTCTCCAACCTAAACATGGGCATCCGCAGAACTTCATATCTGAGGGAAAACAGGCTACAGTGCCTCAGGTTAGCACACATTTACGAATACCCCTGAAAGCAGAACCAAAGTAGAACAGATAAATTAATATTCCCATACAGTTTATGAAAAATTCAGCACCTGCCTGTCTCGTTTGTAAATAATTAGATTTGCACCTATCGCATATTTAACTTGTGTGAATTTCAACTACTGCGGTCCAAGATAAACGTGGACTGATTTGGTTCAAACAGACGAGTATTAAGTCGTGTCGTGTTTTTGATTTTTCACGGCTGCCTTCTAATTTTGTTGAAAAAGAAAAAAAAAAAAAAATTTCCCTCCCAAAAAAACTTTTTTTAAAAACCCACCCCCAAAAAAAAAAAAAAAAAAAAAAAAAAAAAAAAAAATAAAAAAAAAAAAAAAAAAAAAAAAAAAAAAAAAAAAAAAAAAAAAAAAAATCCCCCAAAAAAACAAAAAACGGCGCCCCAAGCAAACCCCCCCCCCACCCCCCCCCAACAAAGGAAAAAAGGGGGGAAAAAAAAATTTAAAAAAAAAAAAAAAAAAAAAAAAAAAAAAAAAAAAAATAAAGCCAGTTTCGTGACCGGTATCAGTTTCTTCCAAACAGTCGCAAAGTGCGACCTAGGCGACCTGGTTGGCTGCTGTAATGACCGCAGCTGTAGATGGAACTACTTTCCGCAGTTCCGGGTCGCAGAGCTGTGAGCCTTGTCATGGAGCAAAAACCGCATGAAAGAATCACGAGACACTGGGTGTTGCTGACATCCATATCGCAATGACTGGGAGGGTGCGGAAAACGACGCCTAAAAGCATACTCATAATTAATTGGCATAAGTCAAGTTCCCTCAAAACATTAACCCGGCACATTTGGTCTGGTGCCGCTCGCAGTATCGGGCACGGGCTGCTGGCTCATTCTGCTCCTTTCACATCACTTTTCCACGCCTTCGCGTCCACACGCTCGACGACGCGACAACAAAACCGGGCATTCTTACGCGCTGTATTTACTGAGAATGACCGTCGGGAAAGCTTTACAAAATATGAAAGCAGAAGTGGTGGCGACACCTAACTCGCGGCGGCGCGACGCCCGCGCACTCTACCGCACGTGCAGCGGAGACGGAGGGGGCGACCGGCCCGCGCAGACCAGTATCACAGGTGTGAAGGTGAACGGCTGGCCGTCTCTGGCCGGGCCAACCCAGGCGGGGAAACAAACGGGCTCGCCGGCGGCCCCAGTACCTTTGTACCAAACACATGATTATCGGTCTAAACCAACGGCGCCTCCCTGCGGGAGTCTATCGGCACACTATGTACACACTGGCTTCGACGACGCACTACATGTTTTAAGCGAACACCGAGGATCAAAAGATTTTCACAAAACACGAGAGCAAAAATAGCCGTACATGTCATCGGCACACGGCCCGGCGGGCGGCCGCCACGGCGGGGCGAACCTGCCCCGGCCGCCGGCGGCGCGCGCCGGCCACAGAGCGATACAGGGGGACGGCGCGCGCGGCGCCGGCCCGCCGGCCGGGCTGGCCCGCACGGCGGGCGTCCCGGCGGCGGCGGCGGCGGCGGCCCTAGTTCACGGACCAGTAGCCGTAGCTGGGCTTTCCGGCCGGCTTGCCGGGCTGGGCGGCGCGCGACGGCCCGCCCAGCGCCGACTCCTGGTTGGCGGCGTGCACCAGCGGAGACTGCGCCAGCGCCGCCAGCGGCTGCAGGAACAGGTGCTGCCCGTACGCGCCGCTCTGGCCCTGGCCGGCCAGCGGGAACGGCGGCGGCGTGCCCGTGTGGAACGCCTTGTTGTCGAACTTGCCGCCGAGCGGCGCCTTGCCGTAGCCGGCGGCCAGCTCGGCGGCCGGGCCGGCGCCGGCCTTGTGCGGCGCCGCGCCGCCGAACCCTGCCGGCTTGTAGTCGGCGCCGCCGGCCGAGCCGAGCGCGTCGTAGCCGGCGCCGAACGCCGAGCCGCCGCCGCCGCCGTAGCCGGCCGTCAGCTTCTGGAACTGGCCGCCGCCTGACGAGGCCGGCGCCGCCGACGCCGGCGGCATCGGCGTGTAGATGCCGTACTGCGGCACCAGCGGGAAGTACGTGTAGTTGGGCGGGATCGCCGCCGGGTTGAAGAACTGCTGCTGCTGTTGTTGCTGCTGCTGCTGCTGCTGTGGCTGCTGGTGGTGCTGCTGGTGCTGGTGCTGTTGCTGCTGCTGATGCGACTGGAAGTACGGCGAGCCAACGTTGGTTTTCAGGCAAATGTTCCGATTCTATATAGCGGTGCGCACCGAATCGAGCAGGTAATACGGTAATCCAACCGTCACTTCGCGGGTGAATTGCAAAGCTACAAAGCTGCAAGCCTAAGGCCAATGCTGGTTAATACCCACAAAGCTGACTCAGTGCACAAGCATATGAAGAAAAACTAGAAAGTTGGAAAAACTATAAAAAAAGCACTGAAAAATTATAAAGCGTTCTTCCCATCTAATACAGAGCGAAAAGAAACTAATGCGCATTCTTCCACCTCGACAGTTCATAGCGGAAGCCAAGTAATCACATGTAGGTAATTAACATTCAAAAAGGGTACCTTCTTGAAATCAAGCTTGAAAATATCAAGAAGGGCAACTTTCAAGCCAGGCAAAAACATGCTGGAACAGGGGCGACATCTCAATTGGCGCAACATGAAATGGCAACTGATAAATTTCAACGTGAAAGGCAACGTCAGATGCCAGTACCTAAACAATCCGACCTGACATCTTCACAGGCACTGGGACCGGACATCACGCGAACCATTCAATGTCGAACTCAACAGACACTCGCTGTAGGCCGTTTAGCAAAAAGCAAGCAATAAAAATACAACAAATGCACAATGCCGACATTCCCCCCAACCTGTCACGAAAAAAATCTTGAAACATCATCTCCAACTCTTCTGAAACACCACCGAACCACCATGATCCGACAGCGCAAGAGATGGGGCGCTTCAAAAGGACCGGGCCGGATCGAACTGGCACACCTCCCAGCCAAAAAAAGCCAGACGGGCTGCCGCAGCTCGGACTCGGCACGCACCTTGAGCTGCTGGCTGAGCGCCGACTGGACCGGAGACGAGCTGTCGTGGCGGCCGAACTTGGCGTCGGCCAGCGAGTAAGCGCCGCTGGAGCCCAGCGACGAGGAGACCTCCCCCCGGCCCTGTCCCGGCCGTCGGCTGCGCAACGGACGGCGAGGGTCACACCCGGGACAACGCCGCGACACTGTGCCGCAGGACAGTCAGACAGGGAGCGTCACACGAGGGCAATACCGGCAGACTGCTGCGCAACGGACGGCGAGGGTCACACCCGGGACAACGCCACCCGGGACAACGCCGCGACACTGTGCCGCAGGACACAGTCAGACAGGGAGTGTCACACGAGGGCAATACCGGCAGACTGCTGCGCAACGGACGGCGAGGGTCACACCCGGGACAACGCCGCGACACTGTGCCGCAGGACACAGTCAGACAGGGAGCGTCACACGAGGGCAACACCGGCAGACTGCTGCGCAACAAACAGGGAATGTCGCACAGACGACGCGACGAGGAGGCCTCTCCCAGACGTATCCGGCCGTCTGCTGCAGAACGGACAGGGATGGTCACATAAGCACCGGCGAAAACACCGGCGGACCGCTGTACAACGGACGTGTGTGGACAACAATGGCAGGAAGTTGCATGGAAGATGAGGAGTGCCGCACTGAGGACAACACCGGCAAACTCTGGTGCAGGACACAGCCAGGCGAGTGCCCAGAATGACGACACCACCGACAGACTCTGCGGCAGGACAAAGCCAGACTGGGTCACGATAAACACAACACCGTCTGACCGTGTTACAGGACACAGTCAGACGAGCAGCATCACACAGCTGAGGACAAGGACATGACTGTAATGGACGACAGGGAACGTAAAAAGAGACGCTGAAGAGCACAATTCGGCGGCGCTATCTGGCAGCCCTGACCGAGCGCTGAAGCCTCACCATATGAGGCAGCCGCTGCTGCAAGGCGTGCAGCTCCTCGTAGTTGTAGATAGGCTGCATGCCCGGGTAGAAGGCCGGCACGCCGGCCGTCTGGCCCACGAAATACTGCATCGGCACCCCGGGCGGCACGGCCGGTACGCTGCCTGGCCGCGCTGGAACGGCACCGCAGGTCACACGCCGTCCCGGACGCAGGGCACGCACCGTCCCAGCGCTGCGTGAGCGGCGGCGGTCTGTCCACCGTCACGGGTGGTAACGGAACATTGCAGAGTCAACGCGGTCTATTCCTTCGTTACGGCCGGATTAAATCGTCCATGGTCGGATTAACATATGCATAGCAATAGCCTGCATAACAAAACAGTTGAAAGGCAAGACAATGAATTATCGCAAGCATGATACTCCAAAAAAACTGCTTAAAATTTTGCACAACGAAGGGCATTACATCACAAATCATACGAAAGTGGCAAAAATTGCAAAAAAAAAAACAAACAGGCGGCGGCAAGCGTAAGCGAGTCGTCCCCTTCTTCCAGACGCATCGGCGCCATCGTCCACGCTAGACTCGGGCAGACGTTAATGGGCCGGCTGGGGTGGGGTGGCTGGGGGGGGAGCGGAGGGGAGGGTCCCGCAGCACGATCCCGTCGACCGTCCGCGGGCCGCCGCGCCGTAGTACGTACTAGTCGCCGCGTGCGAGGAGCGTCCACCGGCAGAGGAGCCGCCCAGGCCGGCCGGGACGCTCGCCGGCGTGGAGACGGCCGACGTCAGCGACGATCCACCGCCGCTGCCGCCGCCGACGCCGCTCGACGACGGGTCGTACTGTCGACACGACGGGAGGCGTTCAAACGACGAGAAGACGCCGCGGTGACGGAGAACGTCAGACTCACGAGCCACGAATACGACTGCACGCGAAATGAACATCAACAAAAATGCCAATGACTTCAAGAATGAGAGGGAACTCGGTGGCCTATGCGGACACAAACCAAACCGAAGCCGACAGACGTGTACATGGCGCGCCGCCGGAGCCGTCCGAGGTCCGCAGAGCTCGGAGCGGCCCGTCCGCGCGGCGCACCTGGCTGGTCTTGGCGGCGCCGCCGAGCCGCTCGGGCAGCAGGCCGCCGTTGCTGTAGCCCGCGTGGCCGGAGAGGGCGCCGGCCGCCGGGTAGCCGCCACTGCCACCGCCGCTGCCGCCGCCGCCGCCGCCGCTGCCGCCGCCGCCGGCGCCGTCCTGCTGACCGAAGCCGGCGGGCGCCTGCCGCCGCCGCCGCCGCCGAGCTTTGGCTGAACCCGGCCGGCGCCGAGAAGCCGGCCGGCGCGGCGCTGGCGGCCGGTGCCAGCTGCGAGAACGAGCCGGCCGCCGACTCCGTGCCCGCGTACAGGCCCGGAGCGCCGCCCGACGGCGCCGACGCCGAACCGCCACCGCCGCCGTCTCCGCCGCCGCCAGAGTACGTGGACGAGGTCTCCAGCGCGCTCTGCCAGCAGACGGACCGACGGCAGTCAGGCGCCGACTGGGCGGCGGACGTCATAACGCGATGCAAGCGAGGATTTCGACATGCAGTGGAAGACTTGCGAGGTGACATGGTCTCAGACCCCAACGGCGCGGTGACAAGGAACAAGATGTACCGGGCGAACGGGTTACACAGCATTACATGACAACGGAATCTGTTATCACGGGCACTGACATGCAAATCAGACCAACCGGGCAAAAGCGACATAACACACAACAGATCAGCTCGACATCGGCCGCGGCGCAGCCCAAGTGGCAAATGCGGCCTCTGCGTATCCTCGAACGCTACCTTGACGGGTTGCGCGGCCGACACGAGCTGTCCCAGCGCCGGGCTGCGTGAGCCCGACGGGAACTTGGCGGCGTCGCCGGTCGGCGCCTGGAACGGGCCGGCGTCGGCGGCCGCGCCGAAGTCCAGGCCACCGAACTTGACGTCCAGAGACGAGACCGGGTCGTCCGGCATCTCCACGGCCAGCTCCGGGATCTGGGGGTGGCGCGGCGCCGTCACGACCCGACCGCGGCGATCGTGGCGTGTGCGAGACCGGACCGCGGCGGTCGTGGCGCGCGAAGGGAGGGCGCCTGCTCGGAGCGGGGATGGGACAGACAAGCTCTAGCCGCTGTCAGTTTTGAGGGCGAAAGAACACTACAACGGACGCGAGTCAGGGCCCCAATTTGGAAAGCACCGAGTAAGGAGAGGCCGGAGTTAGTGTTGTAAAATGTGGCCTTGCATATGAACGGGATGTGATGGTCAATCGTTAGCCTGTTTCCCACTCAAATGTACACAGCAGATGGAGCATTAAGTCGTTTACCAATACGATTTTGGAATATTTAGAAAGGAATGCAACAACCATCCTTCTTACGACAATGTTCTCTTTTCGAAGAGGACCGCAATCGGTAAAGCAAAAGAACTGCCTCATGAAAGAACTACCACAACTATACAAAGATAATTGCTCCAGGGTGCACAATGCGTTACAATACAAAGCACATTGGCATGAGCAACGCCTTCCGCACACGCAACGATGACCACTTCCCTATTCAAGCACACCTTCCTGAAGCCTCAAAAAAAGTTAAAACGCCAGACGAGTCTCGGCAATCGCGCGCAGCACAGCGGCTCGCGCCGTCGCTCACCTTGGCCGGCGGGGGCGGCCGCGACTTCTGGCCCCGACTGCTCCGCCCAGGCATCGCCTGCGACATCGACGTGCTCGGCGCGGCCGCCGACGCCGCCGCCGACGACGACGGGAAGGCGCCCGTCAGCGCGGCCGACGAGCCGAAACTCGACGAGTACATCAGGCCTGCGAGAAAGGAGCGGCGGCTGGCGACAGGCGATCACAGGACGGCGCCGGAACGCCCCACGACACCGAACGCGGTGGTCAGGCAGCGGAAACTTACGGCGCGACGAGTGGCGACGAACGTCACTGGCAACGCCCACACGGTCTATTCAAACCACGAAATCAACGGGCTTCCACTGCGCTACCCGACGCGACAGCTTCTGCAGCCATGAACATCACGTTGCATTGCGACCGGATGTTGTCCTCAGATATGAGGTGCCCCCGGATATATGCCGTATCCCTGGACAAGGCAGCTGACAACCAAACTTCAGCGGGAACAAAACAACGCACCTCCGAAACCTCGACACAGAATGCAGCTAGGAAATGCAGGCCTCATTCCCACAGACTCCCCGTAAAACCGCCGATGCGGGCCGGCCATTTCCACGAAGGACACCGCACGAGGTCGTGGTGCGCCTCTGACGGCAGTCGCGATCAATCTGCAGCACAGAGGGCGCAGCTTACCTGGCGGGTTCGTGTAGCCTGACGGGAAGGAGGGGGCGGCAGACTGCAGCGGCGGCTGTGACGCGTAGCTGGACGCGCTCTCCGCCGGCTGTGCCGAGTAGCCGGCCGAGACGGCGGACGGCTGCGGCGCGCCCGCCGCCTGCTGAGACCCGTAGCCCGGCCCGGCGGCCGGAGGCGGCGGCGCGAAGGCCGACTCGCCGGCCGACTGCTGCGAGGAGTAGCCGGAGCTGGGCGCAGACTGCTGCGGTGAGAACCCGGTCGCGGCCGCCGCCGGCTCGGCCGGGAACGACGCCGGCACGCCGCCCGACTGCTGCGCCGAGAACGTCGCGGCGGCGTTGGACGGCTCCGGCGCGCTCGCTGCCGAGACGGCCTGCTGCTGCGCCGCGAACTCTGAGGCTGCGGCCGGCTGCTGGCCGGGGTACTCGGGCGCTGTGGCCGGCTGCTGCGCCGTGAAGCTGGCCGCGCCGGCCGGTCGCTGCTGGGCGGCGGCGGCCGGCTGTTCGGCCTGCAGCGGCGCCACGGCGGCCGCCGGCTGCAGGGAGCGCGTGATGGCGCTACTGTAGCTTAGCGGGCCGGCCGGCGGCGCCGCCGCCGCCAGCTGCGAGTACGAGGGGGCGCCGCTGCCGGCGGCCGACGCGTCGCTGGGCTCGACCAGCGCGCCCAGCTCGAGGCTGGGCCCCAGCGCGGCGGCCGGCGCCGCGTCGGGCGGCGCCGGCGCGCTGGCCGTGAACACCTTGGTGTCGGAGAGCGAGCCCGCCCACTCGCCGTTGTCCCAGTCGTCGGCGGCCGGGAACGAGGTGCCCCAGTCGTCGGTGGCAGCCGCGCCGGCCGCGCCGCTCCACGCGTCCGAGCCGCCGCCGCGAGAGCGCGGGGGACCGCCGCGCGAGCCGCGGCCGCCGCGCCGGCCGCCGCGACCGCCCCGCACGGCGCCGCCCCGGCCCTCCCGGAAGGAGGCGTTCTTTTCGTTCTCCCAGCTCTCCCGGCTCTTCCCTGAGAGCGAAGACACACGGGTCAGGTAATTCACTGCAAGGACGCCACAGCTGGCAACACAGCAGCCATTGTTTACACCAAAAACCGCGTGCATCAGAGGGCACTGTTTGCGTGCATCAAGCAAATCGTTCGCTTTCGACGTTTCATGTCGAAAGCAAACGATTCTGAGCTATGAAGCTGACGAGGTGTTGTACCTCTTTAAGTCTACAGAAATGTCATCATTGCCAAGCTGCCTTTTTAATGCACCATTAAGAGTTTTCCGGGAAACAGGCAGAAACAGAGGAAATTTCCGCACTGTTCCTCGCTGTCATCAGCCATTTTATGCGCACCTATCACTGTTCGAAAGAGCGCGATCCTCGAAATATTAGTAGTTTACCAACGATACACCATCAGATTATTTTAGTGAAGCTTCTGGGTATCAAAACATCAACAAAACAGCGTAAAACGCAAGGTCAAGTAGAATAAATCGCCCCGATGTGGCCAAGACGTCGCTTTGGCTGAGCGAACTGTCATCAGCGCTCAATGAAAGACCTGACGTTTCCTCTCCAAGAAGGAATTTTCCTCGACAGCATGCTTATCGTAAATCTTAGGTGCCACCTCCCAGGTCCCACTTCTAATCTTCTCCCTAGTCATACTTTACTTGGTAACTGTCGCCCCAGGACCGCTCACTCAATGCCCTCCCTGGCGCCCCACTCATCCCTTTGCTGATAGAGCCGGTCGGCCTACTTCAAGACCATCCCGATCCAGTTCGCGCCATACCATCAGGCTTTCTGTCGATGTCATGAGTGATCTGACAACGTGACACTGTGGACCTGAGCTCGTGCTAGGTACAGCTTGTTGTATGGACTCCCATCCCTAAACCCGACCGCCCAATTTCAGGTAACGCCTGGTTTTGTGGCGGAAGTTTAGCGTGCCGTCAAGGGTGTGACACGACCGTAAGGTAGTCCGCTTGACCTCATGTTGGCCAGCTGCCAACTGACCGGCGGCCAAATATCGAGCGCCCAGGCCACTCGAACCCGTCTTACCGGGAAGAGGGACAGGCGCTGAACTAACAGAGCTGCCGATCACGGTAGGCTTGCGTTTGACTCATGTCACGCGAATCGATTTGTTATCTCATTGATTCCCAGAACCGCGAACTGACTCTGATTCAAACTCACATGTTTCTTAAACTGAGGCGACTTCGTTCTGGTACAACTCATAAAAGAAGTAGATCCAACTTCTTAAATTTAAATATTCAGCTCATCAGTCAGTTTAGTAGCGAAATATGACTAATATGAGATATTTGTAAGTACAACAGAAAATATGCGGGTTTTTCTCATGAATATCGGGGATGCATTTGAATGCGCTTAAATATGGGGATGCACATGCACTTGAATATCAAATTGTAATTGTGCTTTGCATTTTTGAAGGAACTGATTTACCAGCGATTATTTGAACCAACAAACGATTCCGTTCCAATTCTGATTCACCGTGGTTTTCCATGAAGACGATTCTGATTCACTACAATTCCCTGATTAATTAAGTACAAGCTTGCTTCTCACCTCTACATCCTAGAAGCCGCCGATCACACATCTGTTAATCCTCGACCGCACGCGGGGTCATACCAGCTCCCCTCCCGCGTACTGTCGGGACGCGGTCAAATGACAAGTAATGGCGAGGGTTCGCTGGACCCCAGAGAGCCGAGATCGCACTCCACGCCATCCCACCCCCGACCCCCGGACGACACTCGCGAAATGTTTGTCACCCGCACCCCGCCGCACCACCCCACCGGCACCGGTCACCGGTCACCCGGTCCGCTGACCAGCTCCCGGGCCCGGGCCGTGACGCGTCTCCTTCCGCCGGCGGCGGTGACTCACAGCTGCGGTCGGCGGCGCCGCCGCGCCGCAGCCGGGGCGGCTGGCCGCCGGCCGGCCGCTGCTCCCGGCCGCCGGCCTCCTCCGGCCGCGCCTCCTCCCGCGCGGCCGGCCTCGGCTCCGGCGCCGACGGCTTCGGCGGCTTCTTCCTCTTGGTCTGCTCCACCCACTCGCCCTGCGCGCGGAACGGACGTGAACCTCGCCGCCGAGACGGCACGTCGCGGCAGCCGACGACGTTGGAAAACACACCACGTGGACTCAATATCCGCCGGAACTGGTACGTCGCTCGGTGCATAGATGCCTTGTCAAAATAACCGCCTGGCTCGTCACCTGATGAAACAGCGCAGCGCGCCGTTTGTCGTGAAAAAAACTGTGCAAAACGTAGACAAAAACGGCGGTACAATTCTGCACCAAATGGCATCATACAAACCACTATACCGTAAATGGTCTGATACAAACCCTCACCTGGCCTGAGCATCAAACCTGTGATAAGACAAACAAGCTTCTATCCCGTGAAAACATTGGCACTGAGTACCCCGTGCCGACAAAAAGGGACCCCCTTTACCTGATCGTCGCCTTCCAGAAGCATGTTGATCGCTCTGTTTGGGTCGTTGTCGCAGTCGTACAGTGCTATTACTGCTTCATCTTTCGTTTTACCAGTAAGCTGTACAACTTGCGTGATTTTGTCTTCGAAAACCTTCTCTTCCTTCTGAAAGCAAATACAACGGGGTAAAACGTCGAAACGGATGAGTCTGTGGACAAAACATCACATCACGTCGTCATCATTTAGCAGCCGTCATCTAACATCAAACCTTGACACCATCAGGTGTACTGCGAATGCATGACGTCGCATTTTTCTCTCCCTGAAACCAAAGTTTTTTTTATTTACTTTCAGCTTAACTTTCTGCAGACGGAAGGGGATCGCCACTGCTTCCGGGTTTCCAGCATCTTAAGAGTTGGCAAGGCACGGGCCCATCACTGCTGTGAACATCTGGGAACAGGCTCAGCTAAGCCGTCTGACGTCGGCCCCGTCCGCCCTGAGGCGGGCACGCGGCGCCGGCTCACCTGTTTGGCGCTGGCGAACGGTTTGGACCGGTCGCCGGCGGCGCTGCCGTTGTGTTTCGCCTCCCTGGCGCGCTCGGCCCGGGGCCGGCCGCTCCGGCCGGACGCCTGGCCGCCGGAATTCATGCCGTCTGACGCTCGAGACGCTGCGCACGGTGTTCCGTCTGCTGGAGGGGGGAAGGCGGTACGGCCGTCAGGGGGGGGGGCCGGCGTCGCGGCCCCGCCGTCGGAACACCGCCGACGCACGGACAAACGGCGGAGCGATCGACAGAGGTGCAGGGCTGCGTACGGACCACGCTCTGTAGCCAGCTTGGTGAGGCAGACAGTGGTGACAAATGAGCTCAAATGTAGGAAAAGAGATCCCAAGAACGTAGGACCTCTTTTTGGTGAAAAAATCTGAGGAAATGCAATTCAGATACATCATTATGTGGGTTACACCACAATATTTCTCAATGACTTTGATTCCCAAAGCCATTTCATGATGCAGCCTGTTATGCTAGTAGTCAAAGAAGGCAGCACTCAGCCACCTGCCATTTCATGGAATTCGAACTTTCTAGAAACAGCCAGAAACCAGCCGAATTAAATATAACTGACAGCTCCAAGTTTTGCTTCCAAGGAAAGCTGCTGAACTTCTGCTGTAAATGTACCCTACATAACTGAAGTACCAGTCAAACAAGACCAAATTGTATATTCCCTTCATAACAATCATAACTAAAAGACTTATCTAAAAGAATACATCTGAAGTGCCCTAAAGTGAAATATAGCTGCTGCAATGTTTTTTTTTATCACTGGATCATGAAAAGTAAAGGATGACATTCATTTCCAAACAAAAATGCTGGCAAAATAGCAGCATGAAATAGAATGGAAAATGTAGGATGTGAGTGAAAAAACTATGGCTGTTTAGTAAAAGGTTGATGTTGCTTTGGCCTGAATAAAAAAAAGCATCAAATGCCCCTGGGAATATGATTGGAATGTATGCAACATTTCCTTCTACAGAAACTGGGCAAAAGAGGACAAAAACAAACCAAAAGCTTTGACTAATTCAACATTTGATTTCCAACAATCACAAACTGCACACCCAGCAGATATCTTATTGCTAAGGGCATGACATCAATGTTCTTGAATTTTTTAGATAAGGCTTCCAGTAAGCCATGCCATGAAAAATGGCCAAGTCTATCCTAGTGGTGACAAGTTTGTAATGGTCAAAAACCAAGTGTTACCATAAATACTGATAAAATACCCAGTACATATATATCCTATCCAGTTACACTCAGGGTTACACCCTATTCTGAGAGATACACAGTCTGTGTAGGCTCTGGAGCTGACAGACAGAGCTCAAATGCCCCATACACATGCACTATATTGGGTGTGAATTTGATTGTGTCAATAAATCCTCAAGTTTACACCAGGAAGTGATCTATACATGCCATCTAACACATTTAATCCAATAACATTTTCGTTTTTTTGTAAAATCTGTTAGATGAGCTGAGAAAAAAATGGGATAGGCTTAAATGTATAATTCTCCCATGTGTCTTTGTTTACAAGGATTTCGAACTGAAATCTGAACAATGGAGTTCTGGAACCCTCCTCCTTTTAGAAGACCTCATTTTTGTTACTTTCCATTTCTTTAAAATAATTTTTTGAAGTTTTTATACCTTGAAATATCAATCCCTAAATTCAGTCACCACCCTTGAAAGAGACTGGTAGTCACATGTGTTGAAAAACATTCCTGGAACTGTAGTTAAAAAAGCAAAGTGCATCATCTTGAAATAATGAACATTAAACTTTCCCTTTACCTTACAGGGCCATTGGGGATTTTTTTGCACTTTATTCAGTGATTTGGGAAATTTTGCACTTTATTCTGTAATGTAGTTTAGAAGAACTAAGGGATTTGTTTGAGCCATATGCTGACATGATCATAAGATAACTTTCTAAAATCTCTAACAGAATCAAATCACTGCCCACACTCCCCCACCAGTTAAGATTTGGCCCCAGAGGTCATCATGGTTGCCATGGAGACACACATGAATCTTTGCAGCATACTGCAACATTTCCATGGAAGTAGGATAAAACTGGGTGGAATGACCAGAAATGTGGAATTTACCATTTTTAATCATATTCTACTCACAACAAATGCTTTCATATTAATATCAACCCAATATGAGCATCCCTCTACATGGCACAAGAATATGCAAAATACACCATTTTGATTGAAATCTGAGTTAGGTAAAATCAGTCAAATGATACTGTAGGTTTTGTTTATCATTTTCAATCATGTTCTTCTTATCACAGGTGTTTTCATTGCAATATCAACCCAATTCAATCATTCTTCAATGCAATAGAAAATACGTTGAATACCTGATTTTCATTACCTAATGAACAGTATAAAATTGGTTATATGATATGCAATGTGCAGTTCATCATTTTCAGTCCTGCCCTACACATAAATGTCTCATTTCAAAAATGAAACCTATCCAATAACTCCTTCACACATTATGGGATGTTTGTGAAATACTCCCCTTTGATAGGTTGAGAGAACAAAAATGGAGATTTACTGATGAGTTTTTAGGAAAATATTTTTTTCTGTCTGATTTCAACATATTTTGTCCTAAGCAATCAAAAACAGGCATACACTACATGTTTACATGTGTTTCCCAACCAAAACACTTGAACACAGTGTAACATAATACTGCTATGTCTTGCAATGTTGCACATGTATAAATGGTTGTGATCAAAAGACCTATCTGAAACCAAACAAGGGTTAAAGTTCACAAAAGGGTGCAGGCAGGCAAGTAGCCAAGGGGAGGACTATGGGGGCCATGGTCACCTTGAGCCAAGTGGTCTTCACTAGATATCAAGCAATTTTGAAGGAATACAGAATATTGATCATTATATGCCACAGAAGCAAATATGTTTTTTCTGTGCATTAAATATCAGGAAAATGACAAAACTGTTGTTTTTTTCTACAGATTTTGTCACATGCTAGTGGCATATGACAAAATTTGACATCTGCCCCCTTCCCCAGAAAATCCTGGCTACATGCCTAGGTGCAGGCATGACCTTTACTCACAAGGGCTTGAAAGTTTCTATGAATGGAAATGGAGGTACTGCAAGAGCAGAGCATGACCATAGCAACAAATGATTTGAAAATGCCACTTTTCTTATGAAGTGTGGGTGTTCAACACCAATTACACATAAAAATAATTTAAAAGAACTATGCAGCATTTTATCTTCAATCCAAAACCCACAGGTTTTTCAATTTTTTTGCATAGCTTTGCTCGATTATCATGCTTTTGGGGCATTTTACTTTTGTAAATCATCTTTGATGAATGTGACCTAGATGACATTAACTGCCTTTACAGGAAAGTTCTGGATAATGAACATCTTTAGGTATCACAGTATTAATGGATGTCCAACAAAACATTTGTACAAAGTGCACATCCACATTTCATACCTGTTTACATATAGCCTGTTAAGAATGACAAGGTGTTCTCCCCAACTTACCTGAAATTTTGCTATTAATATTGCTATTAATATTGCATGAATCAATGCTATTAATATTGCATGAAAATAACCACATGTAATTACCACCTTCCTGTCTTTTCAGCAGGCTACAACTACATCATTTTTAATAAATAATGCTTGTGGAAAAGTTCTGCACCCTCTTCACATAGTAACTCTTTTATGCAGTAATACTGTGCTGATTTTAGGAGTATTTGGCATGCAACAGCATACCTATTATATTCCCAGCAGAGAAACTGTGCACACCTGCAAAAAATTAAAAATGAATGCATAATAGCTTATGCCTTCTATAAAAATATTAATGTTTCCAAAACAAATATTTCCAAAAACTAATATTTAGTATTGTGACAATGGCCCAAAAACTTATAAAACAATGCCGCATCTTATCCTATAGCTTTGGTGACAACCTTACAGTGGAGCTTGACCATATTCAGCCATCTTTCAATGATGGATAAATAAAACTATGAAAAATAGCATTAAAAATATCAATATTCAAGTATTCAAGTTAACAGTAGAAACCAATGAGCATACAATGCATATGCATGTTATCCAAAAATGCCTTAAGCTGGTCAAATCCACCATGCACCCCTACCACACAGCTCAGTGGTGCATTTCCCATTAAAAACATGTGTGATCTAAACAAAGGAACACTCTGCACTCTTAATCCACCAGAAAATCATTTAAATAATAGCACGTAGAGACAAAAGATGCGGACCGGAAATAGTCTATCAGCAACACCCGCAAGATTTCGCAGATTCGTGGCTATGCTCTGGCATAATAGTACGGTCGTCAAGAAAGCCTTCAAAGAATGACTCTGATGAGCAATACGCGAGAAATATACGCTGACTTCACATAATAAGCCACCACACGCACCCACCCGAACACCGAATCTTATTAGTTTGACAAAAGTGCGACGCGCCGCGCACGCCGGATTCCGCCTTCCGCTTCTTCACCGCTTTTGCCGCATTTCGTAATCCTCGCCCTCGATTTCCACCGCATTCTACCGGTATTAGCGCTGAAACTCGCTTACTTCCTCCGAAGTTTACCTCTGCTGAAACCCAGGATACCTTTATTTACAAGGTACGCCGGCTGAAACCTACCTCTGCAACTCAAGTGAAGCATATGCATTTTCGTTCGAAAAGCCTTACCGTTTCATGGAGCTAGGGAGGTGCCCTCCGATAGAAGATTTTGCGGAAGGGACATCGAGGCATTTAAACGCCTTTTGTAGACAACGCCTGTATGCTGTTGCAACAAGGCTTTGCAAAATGGTGCTTGCTAGAAGAGCCGGGGAATCAGAAAACGTTTTCGAAACGTTAGCTAACTCAACGGTAAGAGCAGTGAAACCTCTGCGGAGATGGGGGGAAGCAGACGTAATTTTTCCACGGTTCTTTCCAGGCAAAGCCTTAGGATAACTGTCAAATGTTGCCCAAAGTTGAGGGGGGGGGGGCAGTCCTCCCCCTGTGCCCCGGTTCCGACGCCTTCGCTCCCCGGCTCTTCTAAGAGCCACAAGCCACATTATATGGCATTCAAGCCGACAACCACGGAGGAGATAACCAAGACTGCCTCACACCATCATCTAGCGGGCTCTTCAAGAACTCTGTGTTTCGCAGAGTTGCGAGGACGCGTCCAGCTGCCACATATATCCTCTCGGCGACGCCCATTCGTGCATTTACAATAATTCAGCTGCATGGATCATCCACCTATAGCCACCTTGAGCACGGCTTAACCATCGGGTGGATATTGTATTGTTTCATCTGTTACGCAAAATATTTATGCTGCATCATTTTTTTTCGAACATGTATTGCATATTTCTACACAAATGTGAGTACAGGTCTCTGCAAAAGAAAAAAAGACAAGCAATCTGTTGCCTTCGCTTGGTCGTTGTGGCGTCTGCATGGACCATTTAGCACTGTCAAGAAAAACTTGGTTAAATTGAACGAGAGACTTGTAGTGCATGAAGATGAGGAAATTCAATGATTGCGAAAACAGGTACTCTGAGCAAGGGAACAAACAACGAACAGCTTTGTACCGTGATGCCTCCAAAATGGTCTGGACAGTTTCTAGCCAGACTAATAAATCCATTTTTCCTTCCTAGTGCCACATGCGGCTTTTTTATTCTTCCATTATTTGAACATTAAGATATTTCGGCATTGAAGCCACGCTGGAGTTTGACTGACGTTCAAAAAATAAGATTATACACCATGAATAAATTCAGCGTACCCAAGTGATCTTCGGCAGTCGGCAACTGCTGCCATCTGCTTTTGGACGATTGCGCCACCTTGAGGAAAAAGATATAATCAAATGTGCTGGAGTTCACCTGAAACAGTTCGGTTACCGCCAGCCCGAAAAAAAATCATCTGCTAGGCATTAACAGACGCATCGGAAGGAGGCGGCACTTTTGTGCCCCAACCTGTTTTGCTTGAAAATCTCGAGAACAGATCGGAGATAGCCGTTGCTACTTTGCGACACTTGTGACAATTCAATAAGTCGTCGATTGACGCAATGAAATAAAAAATCGGTCAGGAGTTTTCGAAGTTTCAAGCATTCTTAATCAATCATGACGAAAATAACGGTTGTCGCAAACAAATGAGAACTTTGCGAAAGGACGGGCGTTCCACGTCAGATCACTGCTTAAACACTGTCAGCCGACATCATTCGGGGATAAAAGGGGATGATACCAAAAACAAAGCCAGAGTTAGTCAAGGTGAGAGGCATCATAGGTCAAGGTCAACCAGCCTGTGATCTGATTTAGATTTGCTTTGCAACATGCCAATTTGCATGAAATGTATATTCGAAGAGCCTAATAATGCACGTAACATGTTTGTAACGGTAATAAATATAGGTATATAATATATAATGAACATGTACGTGTACATATGTTTAGTTTTACTGCAATTGAGTCATGTAATTGGGTTCATTGTAACGAAATAACGTAAACGTAAACAGTTGACATAGAACTTTCTTTGGGCTAAAAACTCCACCCAGTCAGTGACTTCGCTTCTCTTCATTTGACCTCGCGGAGGTCAGTGAACGCTGAAAGTGACCAGATGTACCGATGTTGGCAATCTTCACTGAAAGCAAACTACATGATGCGTTTACCGTCCTTTAGATTCAAGCTATACCAGTATCCCGTGTTGCACGAAATCCGATCTGCAAGCAGCGATGTCAATTTGTATTTTTCCGAGGGGCCCTGACCCACCCAGTGCTGAATTGGGCCCCTGGAATGTTGATGTGGGCCCCTCCAATATTTTCTGCCAGTTTTAAAGGGAACTGGGCAAAAATAACGAAAGAGACGGCCACAGTAGATGAAATATAGGCAGGAAGTATAGAATAAGGCATAAAGCGATGTATCTTTCTATCTTCCTGTCTTTTGTACATGTATATATATACATACACACGTATATATACCTATATACATGGGATATATACAATTTTATTTGGAAAATAGTAACAAAAGCTCAAAAATTTCCGTTGACCAAAATAAAGTGGCCTAAATCTGTTGAGAAGCCCATATTTGAGGGGAGGTTAGGTTGTAGGGCCGACGGCTCGGCCCACCCAATCATTTACAGAAACTGACGCCCCTGTCTGCAGGGATAATAAAATGTCGTCATATATCAATGACCTGACACGACCTCGACCCGAACGCTTTACCTGCGACTTTAAACGAATAGAAATTGTCGTGTTCCGCGTTTTAACGTTCTAATACGGGCACTTTTCCCATCTCGTCCAAACAGCCGTCAGGAAGGAAAAGTACACGCAAAAAAGCGTCCAAAGTTGACCTTTTCGATCCCATTTCGCCTTGACGATACTGACCTAGGGTCATGAAAATTGCACACAAAGTAACTCGTAAAGGCCCTACCATAGCATTACAGTTCCGTGCCTATAGCTCTTTCCGTTTCCGAGATCGGAGGTGAGGGCACAATAATGTCCTTTCCCCTTCGCCGTGCGTGTTAGCGCGAAAACCCCTGCCACTGCGCGTGTTAATTTTCATACGTAGTGCCGATTTTGTTTCGACGGACTGCGCAATCGTCTTAACGCTGTTTTCAAGATCATCTTTGGTTCCCGGTGTTAAATAAAATTACTCCAGTCATACACGAAAATCAGATCATTCAAGGCGCCATCTGACGACATCTTGATGTTTGCATGCAAATGCTGCGAAAAAAACCCAGCAAGTATGACAGTAAGTATGACAGTGAAGACGTTGATAGGATGGTGAATCCAGTCGCATTCCGCAATTGTTCCTCGCATTTCAACGCACTTTTTGCGAGTTTTTCTCGAACGTTTCGACTCTCATGCACCGCGTGAACGTTCCACATCCTGGAAATCGGCACGGCGACCAAACGTCTGCAGCGCACCTGGTGCTCCGCAGGGACACCGGCCGCCCGTCAGAGCATCGAGCGGGGCAGTCCGGCGCGGCGGCGCGGCGCGGCCGGGCACCGCCCGCCTCCTCCGCACTCGCGCCCGGCGCTAATGCGTCATCGCCGGCGGCCACCATGTCTCGCGGCCCGCTGAGTGTAACACGCCGCTGACTGCCCCCGGCACGCGCTCATCAGCATGCGCGGCGCGGCGGCGTCGGCGGCCGGGCCGGCCGGCCGCCCGGGCCGCGGCCGCCGGGCGCGGCCGGCCGTCGAAGGTTCGTCGGCGGCGCCCGCGGCCGCGACGGAACCCGGTGCGCTGACCGCCGCAGCAGGGTTATTACCAGCCGCACGGCGTGCATCGGACGCCCGCGCCCGTGCCGCGGCACCGGCCAGCCGCTGGAGCTCCGAGGTCAGCGCAGCGCCAGCAAGGAGCCGTAATGAATGGCCCCTGACCGAGGCGCTAATGAAGCACTGCAGCTCATGATGCACCACTAGCAGCCACATGTCCTCGCTTTAGTTATTCGAGCTAAGGGTTATGGATCATCATTCGGCTCGCATGAATCATAAGCGTCCGTCTGCGGCTATTTTGCACTTGTAATGACCGCAAAAGAGAGAGCAGGAATAAAAGATGTACGGGTCAAAATTAGTGGGTTCGTATAATGCGTAGCGCAAAGCCCATGAAGTCCAAATGAACTTATTCATCTGTAAAATACATGGAATTCGTTGCAGGCCATGGCATCCCCAGGCCTGCATACCCTTGGGCGGGTCATCAACAGGCGACGAACTACCACCTTTGATTGTTGACCTGTACAGAAAAGCTTTAACCGGTGTCAGAAGTAGTATTTAAAGTTCGTTTGCGACATGCAAGAGGCTATCAGCGGAAATAAGTGTATCGTTTTGCAGAAGTAATTGCGGTGATGCGGGTGCCACCGAACGGCCTAACTACTTCGAAATGCCACTTTCCTTTCCATATTATATATATATATATATATATATATATATATGTATATATGTATATAATCCGAAACAGCATTGGGGAAAAGCGTTGAGAGAATTTTCCCGACGTTTCTCTTTCTCTCTTTCTCTCTCTCTCTCTCTCTCTCTCTCTCTCTCTCTCTCTCTCTCTCTCTCTCTCTCTCTCTCTCTCTCTCTCTCTCTATATATATATATATATATATTTATGCGTATGTGTATGTATCATAATCATTTCAATTTTGTACCAATTCAGACAGTTTCTGTTCTGTCCAACTTCACTGATGTGCTCAGATTTTCGTTGAATTCGCTTGGGCCCAACGTAATAATGCACAACGACATCCCGTTGCGGAGAAGCCACAGATGACGCTCGAAACGTAGACAGAATTAAGAATCGACGTCTTTAATCGTCTGCAAGAGACGGCCGGGCGTGGCCTCTCCAATTCGGCGCATGGGGCGGGCCTCATCTGCATCAGTTTCTTCCGGTGAAGGCTGTAGGCGGCGGGCGGTGCAACGTCCACTGGGTGGAGGGACAGGTCCCTGCCGCACAAGCGGAAATGACCAGCGCGGCCGCATGCTGTTCGGTGCCACTCATAGATGCAGCTAAGGGGGGGTACCATTACTCTCCCCATTGTGGTGGAAAAAAATGTTTTTCGTTATTAAAGAAACGATACTGCCGTCAAATGGTCAAAACTGGGTCTGCCTCCCCGTTTTCACAAAATCCTGGGCTCGCCATCGACCGCGCCAAACATCTTGCATGCTCTTGCCAAGAGATTAAACAAATCTGCACGCAGTCGTGCTTGATTTCGGGGTGGATGCGCTGAATGATTATCTGCTTTCGAGATCAGACACGTTCATCGCTTTCGCTGCTGTCGACTAACCACGTCCCTATAACAAGCTTCTCAAGGCTTCGAGGGGCTCATTTATCCCTTTTGAGTGCGGAGATATGCAGCTCCGCTGCCGATTGCTAAGCGTTTCTCGCGCCCGGGCCGGCGGCCGGGGGTGGTGCGAGCTTGTCCGCTTATCGTGTCAATCCTTCTGCGTCAGGCGGCCGGCGGGGCGCTGGCGGCGCCGGTCCCACGCGCTACGGCCGCATCGGCGCCCCGCTCACGTCGCGCTGCTCTGTAATCATTTGTCTCCTCCTCTCGGCGCCGGCCGCGGCCTCGATACCATCGGGCAGGTGTGCAACGCCGCCGCCCGGATTGGACAATCCGAATCAGATTAGCGGCGCGAAGAGGCCTGAGTCATTTGGCTTTGTGGAGCGTGCCGTTGCGCGCGAGTCTCCTCCGCCGGGCGGCGCCGGCGCCGGCAATTATGGCCGCTGCCGCCGGGGCCGCCGCGGCCGGCCGGACCCGAGAGACGGCGCTGTCGCATTAATCACGGCGCCGATTTCGGCTAATTGAGCCGTCCGCGCGGGCCGCGCTCCGCAGAGGTGCAACTGGGGCGGACGGGCGGACGGGCGCGGCCGGCACTGGCCGCCTCCCGAGCGGTGGTTCTGCTAACGACGTTCTGTGAAAACCAAGCTGACGGCCAGGCTCGGTCTGGGGAGAGAACCGAGCAGAAGTTTGTATCGTGCCAGCTGTCTCGCATGTATAGGAAAGGTAACGGAAGGCAACAGCTCGTTGAGAACTGTTAGATGGCATTCAAGTTCCCCTTGCCTGCAAGAGACCGTTGATATCGTTACATTAAAATTCCAGATCAGCGTAGTTGTATGACAGTCTGTCTCCAAGTCTCCAAGTCTGAGTCGGCGAGAACTTTCGCCTGCTATTTTGTACCAAATCTGTCTCGTATCACCCTGGGCTTCTGAAAGCGCAATGTGGAGGGTCCTTCCGGTCATTTACTATACAATGAATTGCAGCACAGAATCTCACATTTCTAACATCGTGCTCTTGCCGACCTCATCCAGTGCAACTCAGCTTTGGTTCTGTTAAAGTTCAACGCTGCATATTTTATGAGCACTGACAGTAGAACCAGGGGTGTCGATCTGTATTCTTTTGAGAGGGTCTCCCCCCCCCTAAATGTTGATTTGGGTTCCTCCAATGTTGATTTGGCCCCGCCTCCAATATTTTCTGCCAGTTTTGATAGGAAATGAGCAATACTAACGAAAAAAACGACTGGAATAGATAACAGATAGGCAGAATGCATAGAATGAAGCATGAAGTGATGCATCTATCTTCTTTCTTTTATCTGTCTATCTATACATATCTATATCTATATACATATCTATATATACATATATAGATATATATCTAAAGAGATGACGATTTCTGTAAATGATCGGGGAGAATCCATGTTTCACTTCAGGGGCGTTGATTTCTCTAGATAACTCGGAGACCGAGCCGAGGGGCCGACAACCTAACCTCTCCTCAAATGTGGATTTCTGGACGGATTTAGCCCACTTTATTTTGGCCAATGGAAATTTATCAGTTTTTTATTACTATTTATCAAATTAAAAATTGCAGTTTTCCCCATGTATACAGAGATATATATAAATGGGAGATAACTAGATACATAGATATATCGCTTTAGACTTTATTCTTTACTTTCTGCCAGTCTTTTATCTATTCCAGCCGTTCTTTTCGTACATATATAACTATTCCAAACTGGTTACAAAATTGGATACATATCATATCCCTGTGCACCTATATATATATATATATATATATATACCCCTATGCACCTATATATATATATAGGGAATTTTTATTTGATTTTTATATGTAGGCAATGTATACAATTTTTATTTGATAAATAGTAACAAAAACTTTTAAGTCCCCGTTAATCAAAATGAAGTGGGCTAAGTCCGTTGAGAAATCCACATTTGGGGTAAGGTGAGGATTGTCAGGCCCTTGGCTTGGCCCCCCAATTATTTACAGAAATCGACATCCCTGATCAGAACCGCTGAGCAATGAAAACGAACCACCAACTTGCTTCCGTGTTTCTCTTCGGACAAACGAACGGACGTGGATATTTACACCTTGCTCTGTTCTCCTCCAACGAGTTTTGAGATCCTCACCTCAGTGCACTTAACTGTGTTATGGATGGGCTAAATGATAATTCTTTTTTCTTGTCCATCCCCAGTTTCCCTGGTTCCAGTCTGCCCAAAGCTTAACCATAGACAAGTTTAGCCAGCAACCAGACGAGTCTCGTGAACGATTCCTTTTTTTGTGCACAGTGCATCCACATCTTGACTGCACAAAGTCTGGCATGAATTCATGCCTGAAATTTTCAACCCACTGCCTGCTGTGGCTTGATACCCTCCGACTCGGAAGAAAGGCAACGTGACTAACAGCGTGTCCGACGCTGAGCAGAGCTCTTCTGCCGGCCCAAGTGGCGCCGAATGGTTGGCATAATTAACGGACAACTTTACGTTACGAAATTATGGGATTAACGTTTCGCAAACAAGGACGGTCCGGTCAGATGCTAGAGAGGAACACAAACTGCTTGAAACTTAAATGTTTGCTCTCAGCAAAGACCGGCACTAAAAGATAAGTCTCCTGCAAAAACGTAACTCGATGCTGATTAGAAAAACTTTTGTGCAGGGCAGATTAAGATTGTCCGCACAATGCTGAGCATAAAGGACAAAGTGCGCTAGGGGCTCAGAACGAATGATGGCCAGTGAAGTAAATGATTTTGTAAATTGTGTGGGTGGCAGAGGCACTGAAGTGCTTCACCGAGGACCAAACAATCTGGAACGCTTCCCTATAACATTTCATGCCTATGACCGAGTCTTCTGGTTTTCCCTTCTTCAACTCTTCCAAAGATCTCACACGTCTGATCAAAGTACAGACTGAATCACTGAAACTGTGTTGCTAAGATATTACCCTATATATGTAAGCATGTATCCATCAGCACCGTTTTGCAAGCACGAAATCTGAACGGGCTCGTATTGCGTCGTTTTGTGACAAACGACCGTTTTCACAGTTGCTTTGTCGAGCAAGTCCGATACAGTTCAGCCACGTCAGGAACGTCCTTGTTTTTGTTACCATCAGCCGCCGATCGAGACAAAGCCGCCCAAAAGCAGGCTAAAAAACCAACACGTACACAGAATGCATGCGCGTCGGATTTTATCGTTCCGCTGACCTTGCTCTTTTAAATTCATCCCGGCCTCCAAATACAGGTGTCAGAGAGGTATCGATAGGGGTATTTGATAAGCGGCCAGCGGCGGCGGGGGAGGGCCAACTGTCACCGGAACAGAGGGATGGGCTCGCCATCCGGGCAGCCGTTTTTGTGAGGCGGAGAGGGTGCAGGCGATGGCCCGACTGGCCTTGACTGGGAGGGACCAGTCCACGGGAATGGTCTTTCAAAGGCCCTGAATGCCGCTGAAGACGTAGCGGCATCGCGGTCTTCTGGCCTAAAAGGGTGGGTCGGTGCCGTCATTCTCCGGTTGAGAGGCTCGGTGACCACCACTCTGACGCGTTCCCACCGCCTCGCCAGACAGTGGACGTCCGGGAGGGCTGAACCGGCGTCCTGCGGTCGGAAAGCATCTCGACGACGGTTCGAGACGCAACTGAGTATTTTTCCGCATCAGTGCATGGGTTCTGCGGTCGTGGAGAATCAGTGATCCAAAGACTACGCGTCTGTAATCTGTCGGAAAGTTGAAGTATGTCCACAGCGCGACGCAGGTGAAAAAACAGAAATATTATACTTTGCAAAGGGCGTTTTTTTAAAGTCATTTTCACCCAGGAATAGTCGCCGATTCCAACGTTTTCTTCGTAGAAATTCTTTGCATGCAAAGAATTTACAAATTATTATTTAGATATGACTATTCCACTTGTTTGGTGAGGCCTTCTGGGGACCAACAAAAAGGGAATAATTTTGTGCCTGGCAGATTTGTGCTTGATTTCACTTCGGTGGAATCTATTCCGAATCCGACTCATGGTTTGCTGAATCGATTCTGATTCTGACTCAACGTGGCTTTCCAAAACTGAGTCGATTCCGATTTCGACTTAAAGTGAAGTGAATCGATTCCGTAAAGCATCCCACTAGCACATCTCTTGGATTAGATTAAGCCATTGGAATCGATTCCGATTCTGCTTCCGGAGACAACCTTGTGATTCTACTCCGGCTCCGATTCCGGCACTTGTCAGCGGCATTGATTTTGATTCTGAGTCCGACCGGAACTGAACTGATTCCGTGATCGATTCTGATTTCGATGGAATCGAGCACAAGCCTGGTGCCTGGTGTTCGTCCGAAAAACTGCGTTCAAAAATACCACTCATTAATATCAACCATGCCATACATGCTCCTGTTTCAGTAACATTTTTGGAGACCTTTGTGTGAACCTTTCTTTGCTATCAGTCGTCGTTTTTCTCGTTTGCACGGCATAACTTGGCATGGTATGTGAGCCATTGTTCAAAACATTTCGCAGGTTCTAAACAATGTCCAAAGACCGGTTTGCCAACTACTTTCAGGGTAAAGAAAACGTCGGCAATTTTTTCATGGCGAGTCAGTGATCAGCTGGCGCTAGCGATTTCTGGTCACCGCTTAGTCCTGAACGATAAGCAAGCATAGTTTAACTTGCCTTTCTGCTCTGCCTTTTTGCATCCATCGCCCCGCCACCCGGGTTATCTAGCGTTACAGTTTTCGGTTCTGATCAGCGACGGTCCGGACAGAGTGAGACGCCGAGGCCGACGCGGTGGACCCTTTTCTGCGCCGTCCGTTCAGCGCCGGTAAGCTCCTTTATCTCGGATTAAGACGCGCGCGTTTTTACGGCGGCGAGAAAAAAGCGCGCGACGAGGAGTCGCTGTTTATCGGCGTCGCGGCGGTTTTTGTCGGCGCGCAGATGTCGCTCGCCGCGTCGCGCGGCGTCGCGTCGCGAGGGCCCCGCCGCCGCTGGTGGCCGCATGGACGGCGCGGAAAACGCGAACACTGCCGGCCGAGCTTCCGGACCACGGATCCTACCGGCAGCTGGGATCCGGAGATGGAATCTCAGCCGGTCGAGAATTCTACTGTCTATGTGGCTTTTTTTGCGGACACGCCTCAGCATGCTGAGACAGCTCCGAGTGCTAAGACAGTGCAACGAGCTGTAGGTCTCTCGTCTGATCTGCCTGGAGCCGAAAACTGCTGCCCGGTGGCCATGGGCATCGATTTTTACTGTCTTGCGGCAGCCAATGCCCCCCCCCCCCATTAATGCAAATCTTGGCTCCTCCAAAGATAACTGTGGCTATCCAATGTTTCCTAGTAGGGAAATGCGGTTTGTTTTTTTTAATAAATGATAACAAAGGAATCAAATAAAACCAATCTAAAGTCGCCGCGAGTCAAAATACAGATGTTGGAAAGTCTGCGCTTTGGGAGGCGGTTATGTCGCTGGACCCCTGGATTGGCTCTTGTAATCTACACAAAGCGACACGCCTGCTCGCGGCCCTCTGGACGTCCCCGGGGCCGGCGACTCAGTCCGAGCGGCACCAGTCCGAGTCAGCCCGCTGCCATGCTCGAACGCCCCTCCCCGCCGCCGCCTGGTGCCGTGCATCGCCTCCGAGTCGTGCCCACTCGTCCCGGGAGTCAGGCGCTGGAGAGCAGGAACGGGTTCGGCGCTGGACCATGCCCGGAGACTTGCGCAGCGCCAGCGGCAGGTGTCACGGGCAACGACATCCTCACTTGAAAGGGAGGCTAAACGATGTCGATATTATCTCGATTGAGGGAGGATGTTTGATTGATAACTGTTCAAGCCAAGAACCGAAAAGCTATTCACATCATGTCTGATACATAAAGTACCTGAGTATTTGTTGACAGAGGTAGTGATACCATACCGAGCTTTTCGGCCATTGCCCGCCCTGGAAAGTGAATCGTGACCCCCAATCAATCCCACCTTTCCGATAAATCATGACAACGTTCAAGCACTGGCGGGTGAATGACGGTGCCCTTTATTTTGACGACGGCAAATATACGTGGCAAAGGAGTAATGGTGGTTGGCCTAATGTCTGGTACCAAGGTCCTGGGGCTTACGAATTACGCGGCATGACGCATTGCTTTTGCATTTGGAGCATCCTGCAAACCAACCGTTTAATCCAAAACCTGTTCCAATGGCCGAGCACAGACCTTTTCAGGAGCAGGGGCTGCAGGGTGGAAACTTTGCTGTGAAAAATGACTCTCCTGACTGCTGTGCGTCACTGGACCCGCGATAAAAGGTGGAAGTAATGAAGGTGCGCGTGCCGGTCTGTAGTTAGTCTCCACGCACTGTGTTGTCAAGCTCAGTGCTGGAAGCGCCTAGCGAAATTGCTTTTATTTATACCGATAGGGTTTTGGTGCTTTTTGTAGTATTCATTACGTGTTCTCTGCGATATCCGAAAACCTTTTATACGTTGGGGCAAACGGCTGAACCACCGGACCATCTGCAACACATACGCAATGCTTAAAGACGTATGAACAAAGGGGGTCGTCCCCCCTTGGAAATATAGCATTAGTCCTACGGGAAGACGTCACTGCCCCCCAAAGGTGTCGATTTTTCTGCATTATTGGGGGGGGGCGATCAAGGGCCCGACAACCTACCTCCCCCAAAATATGTGCTTGTCAACGGATTTAGCATACTTTATTTTGATCAACGGGAATTTTTAAGTTCTTTTTTGTTACTACTTATCGAATAAAAAACTGTGTTTATCCCTAGGTGTACACACACACACACACATATATATATATATATATATATATATATATATATATATACATCTATATGTATATATATACATAGAAGATAGAAAGATAGGTTCATCACTTTAGACTTCATTCTTTACTTTCTGTCTATCTCTTATCTATTGCGACTATTCCTTTTTTTATTACTCATTTCCCTTTAAAACTGGCGTCAAATACTGGAGAGGCCCAAAACCAACACTGGGTGGGCCCAAATCAACATTGGGTGGGCCAGGGTCCTCTCAAAAGAAAACAAATCGATAACCCTGTTGCCCCCCACCTCCAAACTTTTCTGATGCTAATGCGTTCCTGCGCCTGGCAATCACGACCAGGTGTATTCAGCACACAGCAATCTGGCTTAGTAACAAAATCTTCTTTCTTTCGGCGTCTCACTCGCAGCATTCACGATCGGACGAGGGCTTTTTGGGTTACATTATCGTGAACGTGTTTATCATGAGTCTGAATGTAGCTATTACCACGAACGTTTTTGTCATGACCTCTCACATGGTGACTACGCCTATACATGGATTTGGAAGCAGCTGGAAAGGAAAAACGTCTCGCTTGCGCAGCTTTCTGGCAGTCGTGAAACACGACTCTGCAGAGCATTGCAGATGGTCAAGCCGCTCCTCGGGCTTACCTCACACCCAATTTGAATTTTACTTCAGCTTGGCCGTTATTGAAAAGTTAATTACCGGGCTTTGCTATGAACGGTATGTCGCCTTGCTGGACGTGTGGCGACCGATGTCGACAGCGTTTCGAAATCTCCAGATTTTAAAGCTCACTGCAAAACATTGTTTGGCACATTTATTTTGGTCTGTTCTGCCTCTCAAAACGACATTTTATCAGTCTATGGACTTCTAGCGTGAATTTGGCAACTCCACAGTGTGAAAGATGCACTAATTTCAAGTACACTGATGTTTTCGCAGGTCGTCTTCGATATTTTATTTCATCTTGAAATATAGCCTCGAAAACAACGTCTCAGGGAAATTCAAAAGAGACGTCCAATGTTGGCAGGTTGACGGGTAGACGAAGGAGACCAAACAAAAAAGCGCACGTTATGCTTCCTAATAGTTTTGTTCAGGAATGGCGACCGATCCAGCTCTGAATACGGTGTCAATGGTTCAAAATTGGCCCACCCTGTAGCGACAATTCTATGGACATAAACGAAAATAAAAATGCTTCCGACATGAGTGAAGGCATGGCTTTGCAGCCATTTCAATGAGGTTCCCGCAGGGACAACTAGTGACATAGCTGTAAAAATCGGTTTGCGCTGTAACAACAGTACGATGGACCAACACCAGCAGCTTGCAAAACCTGGCCAACAAATGTGTTGACCAGGTTGACCGAGGTGTGGTCAAAATTTACCTGGAGGAAGCGGATAGCAACGTGGAGGAGATAACAACAACGGGTCTCGCGTTATTTTGCGCATTCGCTACCGACATGTGACGCCGAAATTTTTTGAAACCAATAGTATCCTTTTTAACGCGATCACTTATTGCTATATTTGAGTTTAATCTTATGCGCTTAAATGAATCTACAAAAGAATGGCGCATTTGGAATCAACAAGCAGGGCATTTCTGACGTCGTTATTTTAATGTAAATGTAAATGCGCCAGAGATCCATTTCTGTATTTCGCACCTGAGGGACTGTGCGGTTGAAACCTGGCATGCTCCCACGGTATCCTTCGCTACCATTCCTGCACCGTTACAAAACCGCCGAAAACGTAAAATGGAAGCAGAAACTTTGGTCGTCTGGTTAATTCTATATACCCCAAGAAACACGTGCAAGTTAGCGTGTCGTGACTAAATGATTAAAATCTCCAATAAACGTAGCTATCTGCCGGTGAGAAAAATGCACCTTAATGCCAAACATCTTCGGAATTTTTGTCCTCCAGAAAGCTTTATGGTCGGGTCCGAACGGGCCGGGTGTTAAATTCGATTTTCCTGCTTTTGAAAATAGGATTCATTCGCCCTACAACCGCCCTTCATCGTAACCCATATCATCAGCCCTCTCTTGAGTGACGAGGATGTGAACCGATTACATTGCTCCTGGCTCTGAAACATCATATAATACTGCAACGGGACCGAACTGAACCAGACGGGACTGAACTAAACTGCCGAAACGTTCTGTGTCAGGCTCATTGTCTGCATTGAAGCCAAGTTGCGACCAGCTGAATAGGATATACTCTCAAGTAGTTAGGTCTGAACTGCTAGGAGTAATGAGTTCGAGATCACTGTGTTCATACAGGTTCTTTAATTAATTAACCTGTTCATGCCGTTATCCATGAACACCGCAACCGGCTTTTATGAAAACACTGGGAATGGCAAGTGATACTGTTTAGCCACAGGGATGTACTGAACTGTACACATAATGAAGGCCTTCCTCCCAAAATATCTCCATTGATCAGCACATTGCAATAAATGTTGCTAGCAGTCCGAAAACAGTTATTGCAGACTATTGCAAGAAGAAGTATTTTTGCACTTTGAAACGTAAGATAGCAGGAAACATAAGGGAGGGAAAGGCACTAGCAGATACCAGAAAAACTGTCTCTGCGACATAATGGCAAAACAAAATCGTAATAAGAATGTCAAAAACAATTTGTAACAGTAGTGTGTTTCTATTACACATTAAAAACGTACACGGTCCCCTGCGACAACCTTGCAACTTCCATGGCTTCATTTCGACATTTTTTTTCTTCATCGCATGCCGTCTCCACATTTACTTCAGATTCCTTGCACCACCTCTTCGATCCTGTGACCATGTTGCCACGCTGGCGTTTGTGTACGCGACGATGGGCAGTTGAGCGCCGCCGACGCCGCCCGCGCCCAGTCGCCACCATGCATTCGGCGCTGCTGGTTCTGTTGGTCTCGGTGCTGGCCCTGTCGCTTCGGCTCTCCGCCAGGTACCCTCGAGTACTTCGCCGAGCGCCTGGCCGACGGCTCCGTGCAGCTGCCGCCGCGGTCGTACCGGCTGAACGACATCCAGACGCTGAACCGGACCCTGCCGGCCGAGCTGGTGCTCAGCTCCGAGACGGGCCTGCTGGAGGCCACCTGCCGGCACCTGTGTCTGCACCGGCCCGACTGTCTGGGCGCCGGTTACCGGGCGCGGGACGGCGCATGTCTGCTGGCGGCGCGGCGGCCGCTGCCCGGCCGGCTGGAGGCCGCCGACGAGCCGTGGCTGGTGTCGGACCGGCACGGCGTCGCCTTCCTGGACGAGCCGTGCGGCCGCAGCGCCGACTGCCGGCGCGCCGTGCCCTGGTCCGCCTGCCGGCAGGGCGTCTGCCGCTGTCTGGACGGCTTCAACCGGTCGGCCGAGGCCGGCTGCTGGCCGCTGGGCGAGCTGGTGCCGGCGACCCGCAGCCGGCCCAGCGAGGCCAGCCTGCTGCGCCAGGAGCCGGCCGCCGACGCCGCCGCCTGCGGCCGCCTCTGCCGGCAGGAGGTGCTCTGCCTGGCGACCGAGTTCTCGGCGGCCGCCGCCGAATGCCGGCTGTACTCGGACGGCGTCGTCGACGACGCTCGCGACGAGGACGGCGCGTGGCAGACGGCGGTGCTGCGGCTGGCCGTGCCGCTGACGCCGCCGGCCGGCTTCCTGCCGATACTCGGCGGCTGGTATCGGGCGGGGAATAACTCGCTCTCCTTCACCGCTGCGGAGCGGTTCTGCGCCGAGCGCGGCGCCATCTTGTGGCCAGGCCGCGACGACGGCTCACGCGAGGCGCTGAGGGCCGCCGGCGTACTCAGCGAGACGGCCGACTCGTGGATCGGTCTGGACAGCAGGCGCAGCAAAGGGAAGTTTGTGCACAGCGACGGCATGTGGCGGGACAACCGGACCACCTGGAAGGCGGGCAGGAAGACAGGCGGAGCACGTGACTGCGTAAAGCTCTTTCCGAGCGGGCTCATCGACGGCGCCAGATGCCTCCACGTCACTCGTCGCCCTTTCGTCTGCCAGTACGTCGGCGAGAGCGTTGCGCGAGGACGGCCGGCGCGCTGCTCCTGGGAAAAGCAAACAGGCGGATCTACGTCAGCTCGGAGAGCCAACGACGGCAGCTTGCGCACACAGCTGTCGTCCCCGAAACTCGGCCAGCACCGATGGACCGTTGATCTCGGCAGCGTTCACCAGGTCAGCGCCGTCCTCTTCGTTTCGGGCGGTCAGGGGAGCAATCGGAACCCCCAGAGCCAAGGTGCTGGTCGGCTCTCGGCCGGGCCGTATCGACCGCCAATGGGCTGCGCGCTGTCTCTCCCGCGGGACGAGCTTCATACGCCGCCACGCCGCCCGCCTCTTCCGCTGCCGGCAGCCGGTTCAGGGACGCTACCTGCACCTGGTCTGGGATGGATTCGCACTCTCCTGGGCGGATGTTTCGGCGCTGGGGGTTGTTCTTTACGAAGACTAGTCCACCGCTGACGTGGCGACGGCCAGTCGTGTGATGCCGGTCCGCTGCCGGCAGACCTGGCGATCACGCAAACCGCGTCCACCGGCACCAGTGGTCGGCTGCCCGTGGCGCTTGTTATCATTGTTATTGTTATCAGTTTCCTTGTTTTGCAATCTGTGTAACTTTTCGTCTGTCACGCTGTGTTGACTGTGGCATCCAGTGGATACTTCTTTGTTATCCAACATTGTTTCGGCTCAAATAAAGCTACACGATGAGAAACGTTCTTCGGAACGATATCAGCTCTTTTCACAGAACATGACGTGATATGTCAGCTGTTTTAGTTTTCTTTTCTCTTGTAGTAATATACGGACAAAAAGGACTTTAAGCATAGGAACACAAGAAAATTTTCAGTTCTTTCTGGAGGGTCGATTTCTGTTATACGGGAGCCGAATTTGGATAAGTTATTCAATGATGGTAGGGTCGCCGCCTATTAGTGGGACAGTTTAGTGCTATTTAATGGGACTATTATTAAACCATTCCACTTCTATTATTAGTGGGCCCCTTTAGTACTTTTAGTTACTAAACCCCTTACTATCAACAATTCAACCCGGTTCAGTTTATTTTTTCAACTTAACTTTGGAACTTGAACCTTTAGTTGTTTAGGCAAATTCTCTGAATTTGCAGGCGTAAGGACTTTCACATATCACCACTATCTCCCGCGGAAGCCAGGAACAGATTTACGAGGAAAGTGAAAAGGTCCCGCATCTCGGCCGATGACGAGCTGAGCTCTGTAGACGGGAGACTGGCCATCTTCGCGACTTGCGGAGCCATGTCTGCAACTGGAATTAGACAGTACTTCAGTGGCATTCATGAAGCAGACTGACGCGGTGTATATGCGCGCCCACGGTGAGGCACAAACAAGCAGAGGCCTACCTGCATTAACGAACACTGCTGTGTTCGCGATTGATCGACTTCATAGCGGATCAACGGCAAATGACCGTCTTGCGTTAATAAAGGCAAAGGGCAGCTCCCGCTTCAGGTTACACGAGAGGCGAACAGGCAGGGCGAACCTAGTCGGGACGGCTCGCGGGCCCTCAGTGTCGTGAACCGCCTGCGTCGATGGAAAAAAGCTGGCCGAAGTCCAGCGGTTGTGACAAAGAACGCATGCTTTCATATCACTATGGTTACGGGAACGTAAAGCCTGCGAATGATGTAAGTCATGGAAGCATGTGGCGTGTCGGCTGCATGTTGCCCTTTAGTCCTTGCTTTTTACTTATACCCATTGGACTGAGTAAATGGTCCTGCTATTTGTTGCCGGTCCCTCGAGCTGTATAACTTCGCAGTCTTCTCTCACGCAAAAGGAACAAATCGACACACATTACTGTAAGAAATACAGGCAAGTCATGACATGTGATTTTAATGGACAGGATTACTATCACAGCATTCACTCAACTGGCAAAGTTTCCAAAAGGGCCAGATCTTCGAAAGCCTGACCAAATCATCGCAATCAAGGTCAACGGAAATGGGTTCGGTCAGCCTTTCAGGACCCAGACCGTCCGAGGCTATTCCCAGTCCACGTGCAGGCCGCGCCATGCGCCCAGACATGCCGACGTCGAACAGACGGATGTGCCCGCCGGCGGCGGACACTGCGGCTCTCCGTCAGTGCCCCATCCTGGGCACGCGCAGCGTGCGTCCACTGCCGAGCGGGCCGGACAGCGGCCGGCCGTCTGACCAGCGTGACGCCGCCGGTGCCGTGTCGACCCTGTAGCAGAGTTTTCTGCTCGACGTGCTGGTTTTACTATTGACCACATTCGTGCCAGTCTTTTCTGTCAACTCGGTTCTTGCAGCCTTCACTGCCAGTCAGTCCCTCGGCGCCGGACCAGAGACGAATGGAAGGACCTCACTAACACTATGTTATCTTCTTACACACACTGACACTAGATGCACGGCCACTTCTAGCACTAACACTATGGGCACCGTCACTCTTCACGCTAACACCACAAACACCACCATGGTCTTCCACCCAGAGTATCACTGAGCCTGAGATTGAGCCTAAGCATGCTGAGCAAAGACCGGCACTGCTTATATGCCGCCTACAAACGGAAATGGTTGCAAGATATGATGCTATTATGATATCATAATGATATCATATCTAACCAGTTAGAATGCGGGGTTTAATCTGAACATTCTAGAAGGACAGGACTTAGCCAATGAGGGAGTGTGGGTACGCCTTGCAATGCCCAAAGGTAGCTGACGAAATGGTTCTGAGATTCTGTGCTATGAGAGCGCTTTTCGCTTCAGAAGAAAGGAAGTGTCGTTTTACATTACGGATATGAATTACGTAGAAGGCACGATTGATCTACTTTAGACATAAATGGGTTTTCAGACGTCTTTGTTTGACTCCCTTCTATGAAGACTCTGAGAACCAAAACTGAATACATTTGGTAGCTATAAAAAGTCTTCGAAAACGAAAGCTTTTTAGATAAGTCCGTAAATCTAAAGCAATTTAGAAAGTATTGAAATCTAAAGTCATAACGTAAACTTTGTTACAGACTTGACGATTGGCCGGACGGCGGCCGGCACCGCCGTCACTGACACTGACATCTGACTGACACCGCCACAAGGGCAACGGAGCCGACGCGGAGCCTGGCGCGCGGCGGCTCGGAGCCCGGCTCAGGAGCGCGGCGGCCGCCGCCTGGCGCCGGGCTGCAGTCTGCCACCATTGGCCGGCGCCACGGCTGCAGTCTGTAACCACTGGCCAGTGCCAGGCCGCAGTCTGCCACCACTGGTCGGCTCCGAGCCGCAGTCTGTAACCACTGGCCGGCGACGGGCTGCAATCTGCCATCACCGGGCGGCGCCGGGCTAAAGTCTGTGGGCACTGGCCGGCGCCAGGCCGCAGTCTGTCACCAGCGGGCGGCTCCGGGCGGAAGTCTGTTACCTCTGGCCGGCGGCGGAGGCAGGCCGCGGTCGCAGGCGGCCGGCCGGGGTAACCGCCAGCGCCCCGTGCGGCTCGGCTCCCGGCGCCCGGTTCCGGATGGGGCCGCCGTATATCAGGCTCGAAGCCGGACGGACCGGTAACGCTGGAGCACGTCCGCGCGCGCTGCAGATCTGCGGAACGGTCGGCCGCGCGTGAACTAAGTACCCCATTCCGATCGGAATAACATCATAGCATGGAGGACCGCACAGATGATCCACACCACTGCCGGCAGAACGTCAAGACTGGGGGGGGGGGGGCAGACGAGTTTTAGAACATTTCTTTGCAGTCAACACCAAAGAATTTAAATCAGTTTTAGTGTTCAAGGGGACACGGCGCTCCAGCGGGTCCGTGGCCCCATCGCCACCGCCTGCCGACAGTAAAGACAGCCATTTGTGCGCGCTTATGATGCTATGCTTCGATATGCCTTGCATCGTCTAATAAGTCTAATCCCCACGGAGTCCACGCCAACATAAATATGCAAACCTAAGTGTGCATAAAAACACGTTTCAGCCTTCCGGAGGCCCCATCGAAACGTTTTCATTGGCAGGGAAATGACTTTTGAAACACTTTTTATATAAGTTTTTAAGATGCATTTTATCGGAGTGGTCAGAAACCGTGCTGTTAGGAAATCGGAGCACGTTCTAAGCGTAGCCTCTTGCATAGACTCCGACCGTGTAACCAGTCGCGCAATTCCAGACAACAGCTGATTTTGTTGCGAACGTTTAACGGGCCGTCAAGGGCGCGACTCGACCGTGTGCTGAAGTCAGCTTTACCCTGCTTTGGCTAGTTGCCAGCTGACCCGTGGGCCAAATATCGACGGCTCGAACCTGTGTCGTCAGGCGGAGAAACCAGCCTTCTACCGACCGACCTATCGATCATGGCACGTTGTTATGTTCTTACGTTCTTACGTCATCAGTATCGCATTATATTCCCACCAATAATATTTTTGAAGTAAGTTCCGCCAAGCGCGTGCACCGTTCCCCCTGCTCAAGGGAAAGAAGGTGCAGTGTCTCAGTGCCCCACAGGTTTCGTCGCACTGGTCCATACACCGCGCAAAAAGTGAGCACGCTCTACGCAGTATAGAACAAAACATTTTGAATTTGCTTGCCCTGATGCGCAAATGCATGGTTTAGCTCATTCAGACACCTTCAAGACTGAAATATCTGATAGCTTCAGGTCGGTACTGATTACAGCAATAGGGCTGGGACACTACCAGAGTCACCAACACACCGGACCAGGCCAGCACAGGAATACGTCTTTCAAGTCCTTCGTCACAGTTTCATCTTTATCGGAATGCACGCAAGGTCAGACGGAACACGACACACTAATTCGGGACGCTCGTGATGACGTCATCAGCGCCGGCTCCTCGGGCTCGGGAGATTTTTGTGCGTGCGGTGATGCTCTCTTGTTGTCTGACCACGTCTCCGGCGGGCTTCTGTCCGAGAGTTGCAGTCTGAGAGCCCTGCGGCGCACGGCGGAAAGTACAACGGTTTCAGCAAAGATTGGCTCAAATTTTAAAGGCCTTGGGTTTTTTTTGAAGGATATCCGCCGATCGAAAGTGCATGAGGCAGACAGTCTGCTAACATTTCTAGAGTGAACTGAATCTGTGCATAAACGAACTAACAACGCCGCGACGAAGCCAGCTTGGTAAGGAAAATAAGCAGACAATTATCAGGTGTGGAAAAGGCTGCCGCGTTTTGAAGGCATCAGACAAATCGAAGCGGGGACTGATGGACTGGGCACCGTTCTCGCAACAGTGTGCGCGTTTCATTGCGACTTGCGAGCAACTACATTCCTGTATCATTGGCACTTCTTGAGACCGAATCATTCGTTTCGGCCGATCATGGAGAAATAGGATATCTTTTTCCGCATTCCACCGGCGGTTTATTCAAAGAACAATCACACGAAATGGGCCATACGCACGCTCTCCGGTTCACGATGAGGATATGGTCTGCCATTATTTAGGACGAAACGGTCCTTGTCTTCCACCTAAGCCACACGCTGGTTGAGTACACAGTTTGCCCGATCATAAGCTTCGTCTCGGTTTTTCTCGTTTTCTGTGCAATCAGTAGCAAGTGTGGATCGACCAGTGTTAATCACAGCTTGCACATAGCCGAACGCTGACTTAATATTTACTGGAGCTAAAATGTCTGTTATCTTGCAACGCCTCCAGATTGTCAGTTTTTAGAGCAGGAGTGGCACTGCTTGAGTCGCCACTCGCCTACACCCTCAAGAAAGACAAAAGTTTCTGTGCGAAGATGACGTCATTTTTATTCGTCTGACACACGAACAATAGCACGCACTTAAACAGACATTTGCCCGCATTTAGTCATGATCATTGATCAGGTCAGAAAGTCGTGCATGCATGCACGCTGCCGCTAAGAGTGCAATGACAGCGGGAGATGCAAGATTTCACTGGTTCAAAACTAGATAAAATCAGAGTTCAGCCGCTGGTAGAACCAGTGCCAGGGAAACGAAAGGCTGCCCCCGATGATCTCTTTATAAGTCCTGAGCTAATTCAACGAAGGCACTTGGGCAACGCGAATTCGTCCGCCTTCCAAAGGTACTGCACAAAAACGCCATCTACCATCGTAGCGCGCATGGCTAATGGAACTGAAAACTTCGGCGACAGTAAGCAGCGGGTGCGCGCGCTGTTTTTAAACAGGAGCCTCGATCGCCGGACCCGCCGGCGGGTCGTCTTTTCCATCGTCGCCGAGCCCGGATCCTCTCGGAGCGCCGCTTTTTGCCGGCGGAGGCGAGCGGCGGCGCGCGGGCGGCGTGCGCGGCGCGCCGCCAATGCCGCCGCCGTCGGGCGCGGCGCTGGGAACCGGGCCGGATTCCTACGGCGGACGTGCCGCCGTGCCGTACCGGCGGCGGCGGCGCTCCCACGGGCGGGGCCGGCGCGGGAACCGGGCGCTCGGGTCAGCGCCGGTCTCGCGGGTCGGCCGGCCGCCGGCGCGAATGGCGCGGGAGCCGGCCGCCGGCGCGCGGCGCGGCCAGCTGAGGCCGCGGCGGGCCGGCTGGAGCTGCGGCGCCGGGCGCGGCGACGTCGGCCCCCGTGGCCGCTCGTAGTGGTGTCAGCGTGCGGTGCTGTTCACGCTCTTTTGTCCGCCTGTCAACGTGCGTGTTTTTTTGGTTTTTGTTCTTGCGACTGCAATGAGCAGTCTCATCATTGTTTTGCTTTCTTGTTATTATATGCAATAACAAGGTACTGTAGCATGGTGGATAAAGAGCAGGGAAACCGAGCCGCTGATGCGTAGCAGGCACCATAGGTCCGAGTTCCAGAACGCTGACTGGTATTGAGCGCCGGACCCAGGGAGTCGGACTGTCACAATACGGCCGTGTTGTGGAGCTGTTTGGCATGATAAAAATCCTCCGGCGCCGTCTGATTCGGCTCCTGGGACAAAATTACTCCGTACATTGCAGTGCTTAATGTGCCTTCAGGGTGATTATCCAGAACTTGCCTGAGCTCGCAAGTCCGCGACTCATACCAAAGCACCGAATGGGTGGTCTTTGCTTAACGATATCACGATCAGACCACTATGCGTACTCAGCACCGCTGGCGTGATCTTGAATGCAGTCAAATTGAGTGGAGCGAGTCGGTGCTGTCTAAGCTTAGTGACGGAGCAATGTGACGTCCACTCACAGCTTCATGCAGTCATTTCCAAAGCCATTGGTACTAGGGTGATAACGTCATAAAAAAGAGGAACCTGAGAGCCTTTGACTGTTGATGAAGAGTCTTGTCTCAATCTGGGTACTGGCGATGACAGCAGAACCCGCGTCTTAGTGTCAGCTGAACGCAGGTACATGAGTTTTTGTGGAACGCGCCTGAATGCCACTTTCGCTGCGGTGCGTTAGATAGTTCTCGGGACTTGGGATTCACAAAAGCTTTGCTATGAAAAAACTAATGCATTTATCTGAGTGAAGGCGGCGTCATAATGTGCCTGTGATATATGGTCAATTACCGGTACATGATTTCGGCATTCTGTCGAAAGTGCTGAAGATTATCGCGAGATGATTTATTGACCACGGCATCCGGAGTTGGTGTGATGGGTCCGCTTGAATCACAAATGAGTTCTTATCGTGGGTTGATAGTTGCGGTCCGAGTGGCCGACCTACTAGGCCTTGAAGCTATTGCCCTTGGAATTACGAGGGAACCGCAGAGCTCAGCATGTGTTTGATATCTTTAGGGTGGTAACTTCAAGGTTTAAGTTATTGTGAGTTCCAGCTGCGGGGAACAATATGCCTATGCGATGTGCATTGTTGTATGAAACATCGCAGCTTGTAACAGAAATTATCACCCAGTGTCAAATGGATTGCTCTTCAAAAGGTTGTTATTAAATTCAATCAAACACGATTTAACTCTGTGCAAGCATGTAAAGCTTAGATGTATGCCCTTTTCGTGTTCCGAATTCATACATGACGGACTTACCGCGTCCATTATTAACACGTTATAATATAACAAGGTTCCAATGTTTCATTTGGTTTGCCAGCCTTAATAAGTCCCGCCTTCTGTGTTCAGGTCCTGGCAAATAAAATATATGTGGTACAAACGAGTGGTGCAGCCGTTGTTCAGATGATGTTCTGTTGTCCGACCATGATGGCCGTTTTTATAACGACGGAAAAACGAAAAACCTGGCAAAAATTCCGACAGACAAATGCTTCGTACAGGGCAGTTAGTATCGCATCAACGACCACCGTTGTGTTTAGCCGGGCTGGTATTCTGTGTTGTGATTTGCTTTTTGTATTCGTTTTCTTGACAGGTTCCATCGCATTACTTAATGGATTCCGATGAAACTCAAAATGATCATCCCAAGCAAAGCATGCCTGGGTACGCTTTTAACCAATTAAATAACAGTTTTGATTCTTCAGACATGCAAGTGCGTTGTCTTTGAAATCATTCCCAGCTTGAAGACCACTCAGGGCAATCAGGGACAGCTGATTTAAAAAAAAGCCTGGCTATCACCTAACAACAACCTGATTGGACCCCTGACGTGATGCCGCCGTCGAGGTGAAACATTGTTTCTTTTATTCCAGTGTCATTGCCCACAGGCGCTCGGCGACCATTTCCGCACGTTCGGGCCCACGTTTGGGTCTATGCCTGCAACCCGCAAGGACTCTAACCCTAACCGGCACAAACCGCATCCGGAGGCATCATTGCAGCATCAGCGACAACTACAGATGAATCACTTGATCCTTTAAATGGGCAGGTCAATATTAATCATGTCAGAAAGCCTGCATATATTTGCATGCTTGGAGGGGAACATCGAAGCCTCGTCCAGCCGGAAATTCGCTGTTTCCATTTATCGAGGAGATAAAAACCAAACAACATCAATTTGGAATAGCACTCCTCGACTGATCTGTGCTTTTAAGTTTCGCCACCAGTCGTGATTCTCACTAACTTAATTATATATTTCTACCTATTCATTAAGCAATGATTATTGGCAAAGATCCAAAAACATTGATTATTGGCAAAGATATTTCCCCGCTTTTACACGCAGTTGGTGTGTTATGGACCTCACCAGTTATAAAATGTGCATAACATTGTCCCTGCGCTTCTTGCTGGGTGTCCACGCACACAGACATGTAATCCTCACGACACACGCGGCCCGTCCTCCTCCACCTCCTCCGCGACCGCATCGGCCGCCTCGGCCGCGTCAGGGGGCAGTCCATCACGCGAGTGGCCGAGGTCGCAGGTCACCGCCGCCGACCCCGACGCGGCGGCCCGGACCCCGGCGCCGAAGTCATCCGATCGGGAGATCGCCGGCCGACCGGAGTGCTGACCGGCGCGGCCACAGCAGACGCTGATGAGCCAGATCGTATGGGAGGGAGGCCGGCGCGGCCACTTTGTGGATACGGGCCGCCGCCGCCGCGCCACTTCGCCGCCAAAACATGCTTTTAGTGGGCGCCTATCGCGCTCATGATCTCGTGGCATTAAATTCGGCCGAGATGCCCCGATAATCGGGCGTTTCTCGGGTTTCCGCCGGTCGCCGTCGAGGCGGACTGCGCGGCGAGCGTTGCACGGCCTCCATACTAAGTGAGGAGCGCCGCGCGCCGCCCGCGTTTCGCGGCGGCCGCGGCTTTTTGTGGGCCGTCGGCCCGTTACGGCGGCGGCCGGCCGGCGACGCTGCCCGATTATCGGGCCGGGCGCGGCGTTAATCCGCGCCGTATCGCCGCCGGCGATCGGACGCCACCTCAGAGGCGGCCGCCACCCCCGGGCCGGGCGATAGCGCTCACGGGATCGTCAAGAGGTCGCTGATGGATGGGAGGCGCGGCGCGGCGGCCGCCGGCGGGCTCGGCTCGGCTGCGGCGAACAGAACGGCGGCAGAACCGGGCCGCCGCGGACGGCCTGTTCTGCGCAGAACAGCAGAGGATTTGTGTACCTACGCTCAGTTTCAGCGCGTGTAGGTCTGCCACTTTTCGACTCTGATGACGATTGCCAACGAAAACAGTTCATGCTCTGGAGCTAAATTTATTTCAGACGAAAAGATATTAAAACGCATGTTAAATGTAACATGCGCAAAGTCAAAGATGTGCAATAGAGCTAAGAATATCGGTCGGTTGGATGAAACAGTGTCGAGAAAGCAGTAGCGTGCTTGCGCCGCGAGACATAACTATCGGTTCACCTTCTCCACATACCGTAAACGTAGTTTTCCGTTATGGCAACGTCTGAGAAGGCGTCGAACACAGCACCATCCCACCCACTGCCGACTTCGGCGCTGACTGTGGGAAATGATTTCACCGCCGTTCCGGCTTAAGATTTAAGTGATGCGTGAGGCCATCAATTCGGGCGGTCCTTCACGGCTGCCGGATTTACTCGCGCTACACATTGTCTTGTCCAAGAGGAGAGGGTCCTCAGACTGGACTCTCGTAAAGAAACGAGTGATGAGTCACCTACCGGTTGTGATGTTGGACGTGTTCTTTGACCCAGTGGAAACCTATGTCCTTCGCTATTGAATGCCGCGCCCCGTTTATTTTAGTATATTATTATTGTTCCAAGCCATTTGTTATACAAATGGTATGGAAGCCAAAGGGGGAAAAACACCGTGTTCTGTTTTTTTTGTCACCTAAAAAGGAGAAATTTCAGACCATGTTTAATGATAAGTTGGGCAATATGGACATATTGATACGATATACATCACAATGGTGCCCCAACAGTTAATGATTTTTTGTTTAATTTAGAAGTTCCTGTGGTCGTACAAATGCGATCACGAATACAAAGACAAACAAGCAAATATTTTTCCGCTTGTCTTTTATATTGTATGTGTACTTATTTGCATCAAAACGTTCGTGTTTTTATGCGTCACGCGTTTGTTCGTCACACATTTTTTGTGCTGTTTTTACCACAGAATTGGAATACAAACAAAAATACAAATACGAAGGCGAATGAAGGGGTTTCCTTTTCCAAGGGCAAGGCCTGCATGTTTGGCACCTTCTGATACGGCCTAAGGCGTGGTAAATGACCAGTCTGTAATGGACATGATATAGAGTCGTAAAACCTCGCATGTACGTTACCGTACCAGTAGCACGTCGCATTAGCATGTATGTGTGATTAAAAGGACGCAATACGAGCCACATTGGTAGCCAACAAAATGGAGCATGCGAAAAGTCCACGTGCACATTTATACGTTATTATTCGTCACGCGATACTTCTTTGAATCATTCGGTTTCCCACATAAAAAAGTTTCAGCTCGCCATTTCTACTGACCGCCTCTTGTCGATCTACAGTCAACCCTCCCCCCCATCACGACAACACGTAAAGACCTCAGCCTTCAGCCGCGCGACGCCGTCGTCCGCGGCGTCCATCGCGTTCGTCGCCGGCGGCGGCGGCGGCGCGTGCGGCGCCGTCACTTTCTGCCGCGTGTCGCCGCTGCCGTCGCGGCCGGCAATCACTCGATCTGGCGTCGCCGGCCGTGCCGTTCCGTCGGCCGTGGACGTCGCGTCGGCCGATTTACGAGCGGCGCCGCGGCGGGGAGCGGCCCCTCGTAAACTGCCGCCGAGTCCGTCAGCTGATCGTCGGCGCAGATGTCACAGCCGGCGCAGCGGCGGAGCCAGGGGCGGCCCGGCGGCGGGCGGGACCGCCACGGCCGGCGCAGGGGCCCGCTTCCGCTGCCACGGCGGACGGGGCGGCGCCTGGGGCCAGAGGGTGGCGGTGAACTCAGGCATCCGTCGAACCACGAGGATGCCACAGAGTAGCTTAGAGGTCACATGGCTCTGGCGCCGAACAGCCCGCGCTCAGTCATTAGTTACGGTGGTGATTTCACATTTGATGAATGCGTCACGGATGGTCACCTTCGTGGCAGCTGACACTAATATCACTTTCCGTAAACATTTAATATTAGGCACGAAACAAAAACTTGAAATCTTATTTTACATGGGACTTCATTGTTTTATGCATTTGAACCAATGAGGACAAACAATACGCACGACGAGCTGATGTGTGCAATTCCGTGGTGATGAATGCTCGCCTATCCAAATGCTGAATGGATCTTTTTGAGTCAGAACTTTTATTTGTTAGATTCCGGCGACAGGTGCCAAAAGAACAATTCAATGTCCTGCTTTGGGGACACATCTAGTGATGAACGACGCGTTTAAGGCCCATTTAAATGCCACGTTCCTCACCCCCCGGACCTGTTGGTTGACACCGCCCCTGCTCTTGCGTAAAAACCTAATGAAAGTCTGAAAAAGGAGGCCGTAAATAGCGGAAAATAGAGACGTAATTGAAACGGCAGACATAAATCTGGTGCAGGGCGACAATGATGAGGGTCACGCCTTTTATTTGAATTGCATTTGTCCGGGGACGGACGGCGATAAATTAGGGGTGATCAAAGGCTGGGGCGGCGGCGGCCGGGCGCGGCGCGCGGCCGTCGCCGGCTGCTGTCAGTTCGGCGGCGGGGGGGGGGGGCTGTCCGACCGCTCTCGGCCGAGTCGAGGATAAGGTGTCGGGAGGAGGGCGGCAGGTGCCGGCCGCGGACGCCGGTCTCCTGCAGGCTGGGCACGGCACAGCCGGGCAGAGCAGGAGAGCTCGGTACTGGGCTCAGGGGAGGCGATGAGATCGTGCGCGCGAGGATTGCCTCGGAGGATCGCTCACGGCCCATGGCAGCGATGAAAACGTGTTATTGCTCTTCTCTCTCTCTCTCTCTCTCTCTCCCTCTCTTTAACTATCTACCTATTTGTCAATCTATCTCTCTGTCCTAAGTAAGTTAGCGTCACAATCGTTCGGAAAACAAAAACGTGAGGCATCACAGCCTTGGGATAAATGCAGTACATTCTTTAAGCGAACACTATTGGGCAAAACCTCCCCGTGCTTTTTAAAGTTCCTGATGCCTCAGCTTAAACTTAAACGTTATTTCGCTACACTTGTCTTAGCTCAAAGCTAGTCCCATGCCTGGTCGGTCAGCACCCCCATTACTTAAAAACCCAAGGGGAACTTTGGGTGCACTTCCGAACGCCCATTGTTCCTACGCTTGGATGCATTATGTGTATATCGGATGTATTTAAATGTATGTGTTGAGGTGAGGTCAAGAGGTTCGGTGTATGCGTGGAATATATGTCAGGAAAGCAATACGCTTAACAGTCTAGGCTATTGTTTAGATATGGATATTTCTGTCATGCCCAATAGCACTTCTATTTGTCACATTTATTTCCCTCTTTTACAGGTAATTTACACTCTTTCCACTGCTACTATGCTTACTGTTTAGTTCTCTGTATTTGTCTGACTACTCTGCATCCGAGCTCGTCATTCCCTCCTCCGTTGTGTGCAATAATGGTGCCTTTTTAGATGGGCAAGTATGATATGCTGTTTGCCTGCGCCAAGAAAAAGCGGCAGCACAGCGAAAAAGAACAAGATATCTGAGTTGCAACCAAACTGGTTTACAACCAAACAAAGGGCTGATAAGCTTCAAACGTGTACATTAAAACGCATGTGTGACTGCGATTAGATATGGGGTGGCCGTGATACCTCGTGAAAAGCGATAACAATTTGCTCCAGCCATAATTGGTAAGAACAGGCCTAGTCACGAAGTAATCTCGATCTCAGCTTTGGTTTGGGACCATTGTGTCCGGGAAAATCGCTGTAATTTGTATTAGTGTGTTTCAAAAAGCCCTGCATAAAATCTAAGATGAAAACTACCCACATCTAATCGCAATTCCAGGCTGAGAACTCCAGTCTGGGAAGATCTGTGTATGAGCCGATAATCGTACTTTGCACATTGGAAAATAATGCGTCGTCCCCGTGAAAATCCCGCAGAAACATAAACGATAACATCTGAATTCAACACAATGATAACTTTCATGGCCGTTCATCGGCAGCAAAAGGTTCACCTGAAAGAGCATTGTAACATTCGCCGGGACGTAAGGATTTTCACCCGCATCCTGGACGAAATTAGGCAGCAGTCTGCGCCTCATGCCATTTCCTTCCCGGTCAAGAAAATACAGCAGAACAAAATCTGGGATGTCTCAGATTTCTCTCTTGTTCAAATGAAATCTGATTTGACCCCTTCAGATCATTTAGGGCTCTTAAATCACCAATGCAAGTGACATCACTTTATTTGTACTGTATTTTGTGCCAAATTCCTTTTCCACTTGTACATTTGACTCTACTCATATAGCTCAAATTAAACAAGCTAAGGGAGAAATGCAGCCTCGTTAGCTTATCCCTTTGCTATGGTTTTGTGAAGACACCGGAAAGTTGAGTCTCGTATCATGTATAAATGAATCTTTTAGAGCACAAAAAACAGCCTCTCCTGGAATACAGAAAGTTCCTTTCATACACTCCGTGGTCATCATTTACGATGTTGAACATAGCTGATGTACGTGGTTCACCTATGGACTGTCCGCTGGAAAAAATTTCGTTCTCGATGCCGTTATTTACGATTTCGTTCTCATTTCAATATTGGCCTTCAGATTACCGCTACTCCAAATGACTTTTTTGGCGACCCACTAAAATTTGGTTTACGCCATAAAAATTAATTTGCCAAGAGGTTTCTAGCTTCCGCACATACATTCAGACCTGTAAAGACTTCCTTCTTAAAAACTTGTTATCTGCATCGTTAGTTTTTGTTCATGCATTAAGTTTCTCGTCTTTTTCTTGCCGTTTATGCTAGTATCTGTACCCATAAATATTGTTTATTTGTGCGCAGCTGAGCGCAGTTCTGGTGTGGTGCCCCCATACCATTTGAATATACGAGTAAAACATAGCACATTTACAAGGAAATAATAATGTTCTTTTCTCTCTGATTACATTTTGAAAGCTGTTTTGCTGTGTCAGCTTCGATGGGCACCCATGCAAATTTCCGTTAAACCCATCCCAGGATTCGCTCATAGAGAAATTTCCGTAAAAACATCATTTTCTTTACGTGTTCCCATAAAAACATGTGATGCATTTGGTTTCGAAATATATTTCGCGTAGTACAGTTATTGTGACTAGAACAAATGTGAGACAGGCACGGTTTACCCCGGCTCGACATCAACAATTGCGGACAAAACAAAACCTTTACAACATAGGTAGCAAACACTCATTCTTCAGAGATCTGACATCAAGCCAGTGACACATTAATCCCAAGTTACGCTGTAGCGATTCTAATCTTCGCCTTTGAACTCTAGCATGGAAGACGTCCGCAACGCATTGACGAGAAATAACAGTGGTATTGGCATCAGCGTCTTGGTATGACTTCAGGAGGACGAGTTCGTACGGGTTTACACCCGAAAGGTGGCAAATACGGCCTGCGATTACATTGTTGTTCACGTCGGCTTACATTGATGTGGAGCTAAGGCGATGAACAAACCTATCCATTTTCCACTCAAACGGGATGTACTGTCTCATCGCACAACGACTGAACGCAATCTCTGTCTTTCAGCCATCCAGCGCCGCTCATAGCATGACACAACCGCAAACCATAACAGCTGTGCGAAACGCGCTTCAACGCCGGGACGGCTGGCCTCAGCCAGCGGAAGGCAAGAGCACACGTGCTCACCGATGACGAGACAGTTCTCGCGCCGCCAAGCACTTTGAGCACCGCGGCCTCCTCTGGTGGCCCCAAGAGTCCGGCGCCGCCGGGGCGCCGCCCGCGCCGCCCGCGCCGCGCCGGCCGCTACACCTGCGTCACGTTCCGGCGCCGCCGGTCGCCGTGCCTCGCCGGCTGGCCGCCGTCCTGCCGGCTCGAGCGCGACTCGAGCGAGCCGGGCGAGCGCAGCCGGCCCGAGCCGTCGCCGTCGCGGCCCCAGCCGGCGGGCTCGAGCTCGGGCGGCGGCCGCGGCCGCGGTCGGCCGTCCGACGCCAGCGAGGCCAGCGAGCCGCAAGGCGGCGTGCTCTCCAGCGAGCGGCCGTCCCACGCCATGTCCTCGCCGTACGGCGTCTGGTAGCTGTTGTAGCGCGCCCGGCCGGCGGCCGGCCGGCCCGGCGTGTGCAGGATGTCCGGCGTGCCCCAGCCGGCGCCCGGCGGCGCGCGGCCGGCCGCCGCGAACCCGTCCCGCTCGGCGTCGAACGCGAGCTTGACCGGCGTCGGCTCGCGGCTCAGCTCGCCGGCCACGGCCACCGCGTTCACGTAGCCCTGTAGGTCGGCGTCGGGCGTCGGCTTACGGCGCCGGTACAGCAGGAAGTAGTACATGGCCAACAGCACGAGCAGCAGCAGCACGCCGGCCACGCACAGCAGCGAGATCAGCAGCAGCTGATTGTCGAACGGCGGCGCCGTCGGCTGCAGCGGCGTCGTCGTGCCGGTCGGCGTCGGCGGCGACGGCGTCGGCGGCGGCGGCGGCATCCGTAGCGCCACGATGTTGGAGACGGGCGCCACGTTGCCGGCGCGGTCGGCGCCGCGGATGGCGAAGTGCAGCAGCGCGCCGACGCTGTGGAAGTCGATGACGGCGCGGCTGGCGGTGCCGGCAGGCTCCGGCTCGCTCCAGTGCGGCACGCTCGTGCAGTCGGCGAAGTGGTCCCGCAGCCGGGAGCGGTTCTCCGAGTAACGCACGTCGTAGCGCGCCACTGTGAACCCGTCGCCCGGCGTCAGCAGTGAACGGAACACAGGGCTTTATACAAAAGGCAGGAATCGTTAAAGGAGGGTATCGGGTGACACCTTGGAAACAATAAAAATGCTAAGACTTGATGGATTACGTCGAAACAAATTCTGCCAGGATCGGAGCCGGAGCCTCACCTTTCGTGCCGGGCTTATCGAAGTCGTCTCCGGGCGCCGTCCAGTTGAAGGTGATGGTCTGCCGGGCGGGGTCGACCTGCGCCCTGAGGTCGGTGACCCGGCCCGGCGGGAAGGGGTCGCCGCCGGCCGGCAGCGCCACGGCGACCGTGCCGCCCGAGGCGGTCCGCCTCAGGTCAGCGACCGGCACCGAGGTCACGGCGCCGACGCTGGAGCCGCAGCAGGGCGGCGAGCCGTCGACGGGCAGGGCGCGCGGCAGCGTCAGGGCGCGGCCGGTCACCACGCGGGCCCGAGACCCGCCCACGCTCAGCCGCACCTGCAGCTGGCGCCGGCTGGCGTTCGAGCGGCTGAAGTCGGTGAAGAACCGCGAGTAGGTGCCGTCGCCCTGGAGGATGTCCGGAACTGCGGACAAAGCAGCCAGACCTTTCGTCATTTAATGTACAGTGAGGGGCGCACCCAGGTCAGGCGTCAGGGCGGGAAGGGAGAGGGGGGCAGGTGACTAAGGCCATTGGAAATTCAAGATATGCCCGGCAACCGCTTATGAACGTTTAGTTTCAGAGTATTGTTTGCAATAAAAGGGTAGTTTATATAAACTATTTTTTTAAACAGTTTAATCAAAAAGAACTTGTTTTATCGTTTCGTTAAAAAAAACTAAGTCCACACTTCTCCCAGTTCGGTGTGCATTCCTGAATTACTAATATTCGAAATATAAACCTTCCACTTGGCGTGTGAGGTTAGTAACGTAATCACGCAAGAACCACGCGATGACCTTTGGAAGGACGTTATACGTGACAGAACGATATAAACCCACGGCGAACATGCATAAATCACTCCGCATGAAACTGAACAACAGCGTTTGTCGAGCGTTTGACTAGCGCTTGTTCTGTGATAACAAGTCTGTAAGTACACTGCTCGGCTTGGTCTCCAGTTCCGGCCTGGGCCGGAAGTGTAACAATATCGCGATTACGCCTAAAACCGTGCCAGCACGTGGGATTACCTCCCAGGCCGTTATCGAGGAGCTGAAGTCGCACTTCGGTGCCATCTTGTCGGGTCACCAGGGCGTGCACCTCGGCGTCAATGACCGGCGCATTGCCCTGCATCACCTGCGGGCGAATATGACGTCATCAGTGCTCTCGCCACGGACGACGGCGGCGGAGCGGGTTAGCAAGAGGACCATGACGCTGTCGGCGACGGTCGCCCAGGCTGCTGGAACGGCGAATGATGCTGATCTGAAGTGGCCTGTGAAAGCCATGTTTCGGGGTCGGGGTGCGCCGGGTGTAACGCTTCACGGCTGCGTGAAGAAAACGGGCCACAGAGTGACGGATGATGTGAGAGGGTGCAATTTCATTCTGCCGAGCAGCTGAAAGCGTTCGTTAAGTGACGCTATTTCCTTGCACAATGGCCACTTACAATCCGTTCGTGAAAACCCTCGCGCGAGAAAATATCAGAGAGGGTCAGAAAACGGTAACAGTCCATTCACGGTAAGTGGAAGCAAGCCATTTCAAGGGTCGCTACCTCATTACTTATATGCCTGCAGTCATCTCTGTTAAACAATGGGTCCGCGTTGCAACGGAATCTATTCGTTAGTTGCAAACAGCTGCAAACTAAATGCTCCAAGAGTCGCGACTGAAGCATTTTGTGCAGCGCACCGTCACAGGAAGGCGGGAGTGCATTTCTTTTACGTCGGCGGCGATGAGCACGAGGAATTTCAGCCGCTCTGAACGGCGACGCCGAGGCGTCTCACATCAACGCTCTGGCGCCCACCCGTTACAAATGCGACTCGGTTATCAAGCTTGAGAAAAGATGCTCATGACGTGAGACATACACCGGTCGCTATCTTCATCATTTTCGTCTGTTCAAATAGCCGTACATTAGCCGATTTCCGTTTATGTCAAATCTTTGATAATTTCCCTGGATGCCATTTCAGAGCAAGTTTGTTTCTTCGGGACGCTGGTTCCGTCAAGCCATTCACCGACAAAGCCTGCATACTAACCTGACACTCGTCGACGAACGATAAAACAACTAAACCACAAACCAACACTCCCCAGAACACCCCCCAACACCCCGAGCTCGGGCCGAGCGAGCCCGGTCCTCGGCGCGGCGCGGCCACTCACCGAGGCGTACAGCGCGAGCGGCCGGTGGCCGGCAGCCGGCGCCGCGGCCCCGTCCTCGCTGGTCCACACCTCGGCCCGCACCGTGTCCTCGGAGGACGCCGGCGAGGACGTCACCTGCACGAACACGCTGCTGTGCGACGGCGCCAGGTTGTCGATCTCGTACTCCCAACGGCCGTGCTGCCGGCAGCGGGGTCGGGTCTGAGTGTCTCGGGCGGTGACGGCGGGGTCTGATGGATCTTCGAGGGGCGAGGTGCGTGCATAGGGATAGAGGTTCGCTGAGGAAGGTTTGAGCTGCAGACGCCGTGGTCATTGCCCCACGCACAGTCAAAAGGATGGTA